>CM077830.1:1200000-2400000 GCA_039720395.1 Liquidambar formosana
GATGATCCCATTGGAGCATATCCCCAAAAAAATAAAATAATAAATTATAATAATAACAATAAGATACACACATAATCACAGGAGCCTCACTGTCTATTATATCACTCATGGTCATTTCCTCCAGACGTAAACTAAAAGCCAAATGTAAGCAAAAACCTAATTTATTCAATAACAAAAAGGTTGCATGTATAATAAACAATAGAAAAGGGCACCATTTGATGGATGGAATCAATATAGTACAACAATTTTAGTGGAACTGACCTTCTAGATTCCACGAGAAGAGCACGTTGTTCTGGACTCCTATCTGAACTTATGTCTAGCTCACTGGCCGTGTAGCTATATAAAGCACAATCAAATCCATAAGATAAGTAAAATATGCTAAAGAAAGCACCAAATTCAATAGAACTATAACACACTCAAAGTCAAAAACACTAAATAACATCATATAATCACCGCATAAAAACCATCTGACAGATTTCTTAAGATTTTGAAATTTCATGATCATATTAAACTAACTTTCTACAGCCACTCAGTTGAGCATACAAACTTACTAAAGTTAACCACACAATAGTTTAGACCACCTACAATAATTACCTGGAAGGAAGAACTGCTTGTGGAACAAAAGGAGTATATGCTGTTTCCCTTTCAGCGGCCAGTCGTTGAGCCTTCTGAAATTCCTTCAGAACTGCTTGGAAATCTTTTGCAAGTTTAGCATCTGTAATCTTCTTGCTAGCCTGCAGTTGAATGAAAAATATTTAGGGTTGCACCCTTGAAACAAGAAAAAAAGATGAGATTTATGATCCAAGAGTGGTACCCCCCCAGTGTAGAAAGAGGGCAAACCTTGTGCAACTAGAGGATTTCTTAAGATATAAAATAATAAAAAGTACTGGCTTTGCAATACTTCAATAAAAAACCATGCGGACTTTGAAAGTAATCCTGGTAGTATAATGCATCTTAGATGGGGGGCAAAGATATTTTCTTCATAATATCGACAAGGATCGGAAAACAAAGTTAAATATGAGAGAGAGAGAGAGAGAGAGAGAGAGAGAGATTTGTAAGAACCAAATAAACAGTGATTATGGAATAACTTGATGAATTTAGTACATTCTTTGAAGACACCCAAATGAACATAAAATAAAAAATTTGCAGTGAGATGGTTGGCATTTCCTGTACTCACCACTCCTTTTTTGGGTCAATATCAGGAATGCATTCTATCCAATCATAAACCTAGTGGAATGACACAATCACATCCAAAGGAACAAGATGTTGAATTGAATCATACTGTATGATTCTTTGATAGAAAGGATTCACCAAGAAAGGTGTTTTGCTGCTATTTGAAACACCTAACGATAACTAAAGTAATGGCTGAACCCAAAAATTCATAGAAAAGATAGAGGATATTATAAGAAACAACAGTCTCGATTGTCACAATAACTATATCAGGAAAGAAAAAAGGGGTTACAGACCACACCGTAAATGAAATGCCTAAGGTTCTTTCAACACCAAACTTACGCTAACTTCAGCACGATGATCTGTTTCACTAGCTTGTTTAAGTTTAGCTGATGTATCCTTCACCAATTGCCCAATATGTAGCCTTGTCTTGTGCCTGAAAGTAGGGAAAATAAGTACGACAAAAAAAAGATGAAAATTCATCATGCATCAGCATCCTGTTGAAATCATTCAAAGCAAACCGTAAAGAGGTTAAAGTATATTATCTATTCATTTCTATTTCTTCATATAACGAATCCTAATTCTTTCTTTTCTGCAGCCCATGAGGATTAAAACTGAAAATATCAGAAACAATAGAGTACATTCACCCCCCCTCCCCCGGTTTTTTTAACCCATAGAAAAAAAAAGGCAAAAGCTAGTTTCTACACTAGCATACATTTTTACAACCCAATGCATATTTCTATTCTATGTTTTCCATTGAAATATTTCTATTCTATTTTAACATAGGAACATAGCCCCTAATGTACAGAAAATGTAGCTTGTTGTTTGCTATTTAATGCATCATTTCCTCTAACTTACAATAGACACTATTTTGACATAAGTCACCAAAATTTTATTCTTAAAACAAATTCTGCAGAACGTGAACAACAATATTTGCTGGGAAAGAGGGTTTAGCTTACATAGAAAGTGAACTACAGGTCACCTCATGCATAAAAAAGAAAAATTTAGTACCACATAATTAAATAATTATACATATATACATATATATTTTTAGGCTACTATTACCACTCAACACATGAAAATCTACAAAAAAAATCCGGCAAAAATGGTTGTTTATAGCAAGATTAACGGCTATTCTGTCACATTTACCTTCTGATTCAGTCCAGTATTCAAACCAATCACATTACCAGAACTTTTGTACAAATACTAAGTTAAGTAGGATCATCATACTGCTTACAAAAATTCACTGTTACACGTTAGACATTAATGCCAATTAGAAACTCACAATTCATAATTACATTATATCCTAGGAGAAAAATGACTAACAATAAAGCAACTAATGCATCACTGTCCAAGGGTTGATATATTTCTATGTGCTCAAGTCACCAATAAGTTAAACTACCCTATGTTACCCCAAAAATATACTTATACACTTCTGATTCAAGTCCTTTCACTTATCGCCATCTTGCCAAACCTATAAACCAACACCAAAATAACAAATTATACAATATAAATTGTTCCGTAACATTCCAACAAACTCCAAGATACCTAATTCAATTAGACCCTATCAAGAAAAACACAATCCAACCAAACAAACCCTAAATTCACCATAATTCAGGCACAAATCATCAATACAACGAACAAAGAAAAAGGAATAATCACGGAAAAACAACAGATGATTTTTAAAAACTCTCACAGCTTCTCGCGGAGCTCGGGCGTGTCCTTAGGGGTTCCAAGGGTATTGACGAGGCGTTGAAACGTGGACACGGCGGTATTTATCTGAAATATGCCGGAAGCGACGGCCTGTGTGGGATCTTGCTTTCCATTAATGAGGTCTCGCCTTGAAGTCAGGGGACGACCGGATTCGAGATCTTGAAAGCTCATAATTGTCTGTTTGGCCTAATTTTCTTCAGAAAAAATACGGTAAAAAGAATAAATTTTCCGGGAAAACCCTAGGAAAATCTTGGGGTTTGGCTTACAAGGATACTGTGGGGGTGGGGGGGAGGGGGGGGGGAATCCGGTGGTGTAAGGAAGATTAGGTGGGTGAAATTAGGGCAAGGAGAGGCAGGAAAGAGGGCGAGAAATGAGGAGAGAAGGTGAATTGATGGCGGGGAGAGAAAGTGACAGGGACGTAAATGATAGTTTTTTGTGGAAGTTTCCGATGAGACATGTATGTCCTCCGTTATTGTTCCCTGCCGGCACGTTGATGCCGACGTAAGAAGGGGACACGTGGCTAAAATAGATCAGAAAGGAGAATGTTAAAGCATTTCCAAGAGTAATAACTATTTTTTTTTTTTTACTTTAACTAGGAAAATAATATTTTTTAAAATAGTTAGCAAGTTATCTAAGTGAATACTCTCATAGTACTAGTTATTTTTGAGTTATTTTAAAATTTTTATTAATAATTTTTTTTTAATCATTTAGTGGAGAGATAAAAAGAAAATGTTGCATAAAGAGAGAACAAGTGTCATTTTTTTAACTAAAAATAGTTTAGTTAGTAAATGTTTGCTAGCTAAATGTGGCTAGCTGAAACAAAAATAGCTAAAATAGCTAGTCATATAGCTAATCTATTGGAGAAGGAAAAAAGTGTTTTGACTAACTAAAATAGTTAAAGATGGTTGGATAGCTAGCTCATTGGAGATGCTTTTAATCAGACTTATAGTGCATACTTTAAGTGAAAGAGGTATTTGTTTTTTTTTTTTATTTTTTATTTTTAACTAATCCACACCCCTCTTATCTTCCTCTTAGACAAATCTAGCTACTCGGGCTTGATTTAAGATTGGCTCAATAAAAAGTTTGATCGAATTCAACTCATCAATTCTTTTGTGACATAAACAATATGAATTCAAACATAATTTTAAGCTTGTTAATTTATTAAATCAAATTAGAGTAGGATATTACTTAACTCGATAAACTTATTAATGTTTTAACTAACCAAACTATTGGAGTTTGGCTTATAATTGACTTGATAAAAAGTTTGGTTGAACTCGTTTGTAAACTAAGTGCACAAAGCTTAAGTCTACTTTTGAGCTCATTGTTTATTTATTTATTGAAATCCATAGAATCTACTTTTATCCTAACCCCCAATATCAATAAATGGGTATTAATGTGTTTACATAATCTTGAATCCGAAAATACTCATTACTCACTCAATAAGTAAGAAAAATGTCATCATGCTATTATGCCATCAGCTTTGAACTCATTAATTTAACAAGTCAAACTTGAGTAGTCTACTATTTGACCCATTTACAACCCTTACCTCAATGGGTAAAAGAGTTACGGATTAGCCAAAAAAAAAAAAAAAAAGTGTGGAAATTGGCCCTGCCTTTGGATTTATTGTAGTTTCACTCATAATCATTTTTTCTTTTCTCAAGTTTAAAATGATATACATTATTTTTTATTTTTTCTAATATATTTTTTCAAAATTTTATATCCCTCCGTCAAACAATTTTTATAAAATAAAATAAAATAAAATATTGATGAAAATTGGTATCGCACGTGACCAACTTAGCATACGTTTTTGTTAGGCACATGTTCTCTCTCGTAGCAAAAAAAAGAAAAAGGAAAAAAAAGTACAACATGTTCTCTCTCTTTACATCGATTTTTTATTTATTGGTTAATGACTTAATGGGAAAATAAAATGTTACGTTGAGCTTAGTTTTATCAGCATCCAAACCAACGTGACAATTACTAGGCCAACCCCACCTACAAAAGCGAAATTATGTAGGGTTTGAAAATAGCCATGATTGCAGTGATCCATCAAGATGATTTGTTTGAATTAATTCTATCAAATTCGGTGTGGAAAATTCAAATTCAAATTTGTTTGAATTATTTAAGTATAAATTTTTACTATATCTATGTTTGATTTATATTATTTATAATATTATATTAGATATCAAGAAGACCTTACTTAAAATTTCACCTTAGGCCTCAACTTGTATCAAGCTGACTTAAGGAAACACGAGTTGATTTCCCCTCTAATATGTCCACAAAAATAAAAAGCAACATTTCTATCTACAAGGACAAGTTGGATATTCACACTAACAATCACTTCCTTCACAAGGCCAAGTAGCATTATTATTTTTATTTTTTTTGATTTATTTTGATATCAGGAGGTTCTAAATGTTTTGTACTTGATTAATCCCTTGGGCAAATGTAATCCTCCCGTCCTATATGCATCAGACAATTACAGGACAAAGTTTATAAGAGTGGCTTTAAGAGAAAATGGTGAGAGTTGAACCCAATACCTCTTGTTTAGCAAGAGGATTAAGGAGATATGTATGGGATTGGCCTTGTTTTCGAATTGTAATAGAAGTGAAATACCCTTTAAAAAAGAAGATCGCTTGGAATGCTTTGTAGCAAGAATGAATTTTGCTAAAACCATGTCCATTGCAATTTTGGCTCCCAATGTGTTTAATGCCTTTAGCTTTAAATACCGTAGAAAAATCGTTTTAGCACTAAGAAATGGGGCCATTTCGTTGTCACTTATGTGAGAGAGGCAGAAGAATGGTTCCACCACCAAGAAACGGCGCATTTCGCAATCACGTGAGAGAGATAGGGAGAGAGAGCTGATGGTGAATAAAAGATGATATATGGTGGGGATATTTAAGTAATTTTAGTTCATTAGTTGGAAATATCTTGGCCTAATTGCATACTTCCACAAATCATGTTATTGGCCACCGTAAATAACATTTTTTGAACTATACGAGTAAATTGTCCAATTAAAAGTAATGCCATATATTTCACCACTTTTATCATCTATCTCATCACCCACATTTTTATAGGATTGAAGTAAGATCCTATTCTTTGTGAGAAGTAGAGAGAGAGAGAGAGAGGTAGTAAAGGACTCAATAGAAGTGACAACTAAGATGAATATATTTTAAGGGAAATTACAATTTCACCCTGTTTACTTTTGTTGGAAATGCTACTATGTAGATTAAAACTCAGAATGCTCCTGCGGGTCAATCCTGAACCCACACGTAAAGCCAATTTATGGGATTTGCAACACCGCGGACTAAATCAATTTTTAGACCTCAATCCCACAAGTCGGGCTTTGTCTCATGCGCACGTGGGGACTTCTTACATCTTATTACATGATACTATATACAATAAATGAAATACTATATAAGCCCATTAAAAACCTTTCACTTTTTCAAAATGGGACAAGATGATTTTATATTATAAAGAGATAAGAGAAAAGCTCTTTAAGAAAAAATTTTGGATTTTTGAAATACTTATTTTATGTACTTAAAATACAACAACTTTTATTGGAATTGCACACTCTATCTTGTTTTCAAATGCTCTAACCTTCTTGTGTTTTTAGAAAAATAACACTTTACATCTTTTCGTTAATGAACCATTTGTATTTTTGAAAGAAAATAATCATGCACGTTAACATGACTAGTTTATAATATTTTTAGTATGATACTGTCCTTGTAGTTAGAACAGTTCGGTGAAATCATCATTTTCATTAATGTTACAAGGCATATGAATTAAATATATTTCTAAACATGAAGGGATAAAGAGTTTGAAAACAAAATAGGGAATTGAATGGGGCTAATGTGTTCGGCAAGGGGACCCACTCTCCTCATATCTTTTTCTTATATGTAGAGAAGGTCTCACGACTCTTTTGAACAGAGCACAGAGGGATGGTCGTATTCAAGGTTTGAGACTCAATCAGCATTGTCCAACAATTAGTCATCTTTTCTTTGCAGATGACTCGTTAATCTTCGGTAGAGCTAGTTTTGAGGACTGCCCATAAAATAAAGGAGATGCACAACCTTTATGAAGAAGCCTCTGGTCAACAAGTGAATATAGGTAGATCGTCTGTGTTTTTCAATGAGAAGACACCTCACAGATTCCGTAGAATCCTTGTTCGCATTTTGGGCATCCAGAAAATTCGCAGGGCAGAAAAGTACTTAGGATGATTACCAGCTGTAGTCGGGCACTGCAAAAAAGACTTGTTTGCTTCAATTAAAGATAGAATAGAGGCACGAGTCAAGGGTTGGGCAGCGAAAATTACTTTCTCATGTGGGTAAAAGAAGTTGTTCGTAAATCTATTGATCTTGCAATGCCAAACTTTGTTATGTCCTATTTTAAATTGCTTGTTGGGTTACGTACAGGGCGAAGTTAGGAGTTATTTTTAATGAGGGCACCGTGATATGATTCTATGAAGTGGGAACTAAAAGCTTTAGATGTTTTTTTAAAAAAACTTACTTTTTGGTAATCATTTTCTAATGTAATACCACAAAAAAGATTTTTATGTTAATTTATTACAAATGGACTATATATGCTTAAAAATGACTACCACATTCTCTTTTTTGGCATTATGTTGGTAAATAGTCATCAAATGATAACTTATCCTTATAAAAAAAAAAAATTTTGTTTGAGGCCAAAGGGGGCACTTGCCCCCAAAGGCCCACTTGGCTCCACCATTGGTTATGTAAAGAACTTAATTTGGAGATGGCGAAGTTTTGGTGGGATGCAGATGGAGACAAGCATAAGATTTATTGGGTTGGTTGGAGAAAGTTGACAAAGAATAAAGTAGAAGGTAGGTTAGAATTTTGAGATCTAATAGGCTTCAACCTTGCAATGCTGGCAAAACAAGGGTGGAGGCTAATCTCGAAATCGTCAAACCTATTGTCTAGATTCTTGAAAGGTTGGTACTTTCATTGGCTCTCTTTTATGGAAGCGAAACTGGATTTTAGCCATCACGAGGGTGGCGTAGTATTTTGGAGGGAAGGACAATTATCCAAGCAAGGGCTTCGCTGGAGAATTGGTTGTGGCAACCAGGTGCGAATTTGGAAAGATCCTTGGCTCCCTACTCCTATCACGTTTAAAGTTTGCTCTCCTTTACTGGTAAATACTGATTAGAATAAGAAAGTGTCTAAACTTGTTCATTCGGACTGGAAGGGGTGGGATGAGGTTAAGTTCCGACAATTATTCCAAGAAGATGAGATAAAATACGAGTAAATATCGGAACAGTCGGTGGAGCGCTTTTGCTTGTAATAATCTGACAAGCCAGGGATAGCAGGTTAAAAAGGAATGTAGCGGTGCGAATGGAGATGAACAATGCTTTCTGGTCAAGGTGGGGAACAGTAATGCTAGGTTGAACGATGAACAGTAACCTGAAACAAAGAGAAACATCAAGGGAGGCTAGGGTTTATCTGGCCTAAAACCCTCTAACGCTTAAGTCAAACTTCAACATCTAAAGAGAGAAAAAGAGTTCTAGGGTTTTGTGTTGCGACGCACTTACTTTTCTTTGTGAATAGCGTTCCTTTTATAGGAGAAGCCTAAGTCTTGGGTCAGATAGTAGCCTTAACTCGACTATAGTTAAATTAGGGTTTTAGCTTTTAGGTTCGGTTATCGACAGCTGTTTAACTATGGTTCGATTGTGCTTTAGCCCACTTTGACTATGGTTAAGTTTCCATTATCGACCATGCTTAGTGGATATCTCTAAGGATTATGCCAAGCTCTAGAGCAGGACTGAGAATCGAGCACATATCCCCCCAGGAATCGAGCACTGGTCGATGACATCATTGAGGTCAAAGGTAGATGAGGATCGAGGAGTTTTCCCACGGAGGATGACCCGCCCGAGAACAAGGGTACACCTCACCGAGACTCCTCTTCCCTTCTCGAGTGTACTCACCGAAGTCAGCCACATGTTGCAATCTCGTTAATCGTTTGCAAATATCCCACACAACTATAATGGCAATTCCAATTTCATGGAGTGGAGAACGAGACAGACTTATATGGTATTATACGAATAAAGGAGAGTACTCAATCAAATCAAGCTACGAGATAGCTTTGACGTTGTAAAGGAATGGTTTCTTACATCACCGAGGTGCTGGAGAATTTAGTGATAGTTTGGAGGCAGCGAGCCAATGGAAATCATTATCGGGTATTAAGGTTCCTGGGAAGCTAAAACACTTTTTGTGGAAATGTCTCCATAATGCACTGGCAGTAAGGGATTTGTTAAAGCGTCGTGGCTTTCCATCTAAGGGAAGATGTTACTTGTGTAATTCGACCTCTTAATCAATTTTGCACTTGTTTAGGGAATGCCATTTTGCAAGGGTGGTATGGTTTTGTAGCCCTCTGCAATTGGATTTTACGGCAATGGAAGGTGAGACCTTTACTCAATGGTGGTCTAACCTAGAGATAAGTGGAAAGGTACTCCTGTGGATTTACATGTGATAGGTACTACAGTCCATCTTATGTGGAGACTTTGGAAAGCCTGTAACGATTGGCTATTCAATAACAAATAATGGAATCCTCTTGAAGTTGTGCAAAAAGCGATGGAAGATTATATCATTTAACTAAGCTTGAAGGTCTAGTCGAACTTACCAAATGGACTATGGTGCAAGAAAATAGTAGGGAAAGAGATGATACGGGCCGAAGTGGATGCTACCCTCGGTATCCAGGTATAAAGTAAATGTGGATGGGGCATGGTGTCATAGTAGCAAAAATAGAGGGGTGGGCATTGTTCTTCGCAATTAAAAGGGTGAATTTCTGTTAGGGCTAGCCAAATGGTATCCTCATTTGGTTTCAGCAGATATAGTGGAAGCAATGGCGATTTGGGAGGGGCTTAATTTTTGTATGGATATTGGTATCAAGAATGTTGAGGTGGAAGGAGATGCTCAAGCGATGGTGAAGGCTATGAAAAGCTAGGACGCGAGGGGTTTCGAGATTGAAGTTCTCTGCAGTGATATTATTAGTCTAGCATGGAGTGTGAAAGTGATAGACTTTTTTATTGCCCTAAGAGTTTGTAACAAAGCAGCTAATTCAGTTGCTAAGCATGCTTTTGTTGTGGACGACTAGGAAGTCTAGTTGGAAGATCCTCCTAGTTGGCTAATCCCGATCTTGGAGAAAGATGTCATGTAATCTTGATTCGTTTGCTTAATGCAATCTCTTTTATCGTTTAACAAAAAAAGAAAAGAAAAGAAAAGGGAGGGCCTATTTCCACACCCTTTTTTGCTTATCCACACCCTTATCTGGGCAAATTGGTCATTTCATTCCTTTCTCCTCTCTCTCCTTTAACCCATGAAAAACCATAAGAAGAATACGCACCAAAAAAAGAAGAAGGTAGAAGTATATGGTGGAGGAAAAACGACCCATCACTAAGCCCTTCAATAATCTCAATGAATAAATCAAATAAGAAAATCCTTGACTCCATGAAGGCCCTTTTGCCAAAAATTCATTCTCCCTCACTTTGCAAGATTTTTTACTTCATCGAATCTTGCCACAGTGAAAATCTTGAAACACCTTTGCTCTGAGCTCCTTTTACGAGTGTTGACTTAGTCGAGTTTGGTTGCAAACTGCTCGAATTCGGTGGAGATCGATCTCTCGAATGGAACAGAGTTGAGGGATTTGGCAACAGTTATGATCGCCAAGGTGAAAGGGCTTGAGGTTAATGGGATTGTGTATATAGTTGTTCAGTGTAAGAAATTGAAGTTGGTTCAGTTTGAAGTGGCGTTTCACTGATTGCGTGTTAAAGTGATTTGAGAGTAGGTTTGATTGCTATGAAATGTAAGGAGATTTGGGTTTGGATCTCTCTTACTTTGCATGTAACTCCCCTTTATTTATTTATTTATTATTATTATTATTATTTTTTTTTTTTTGTTACCCTCTGTTAGGTTGCTAAAAACTGAAGAAGAAGGAAAAAATCCCTTTCCGTTCCTCCTCTTCTTAATTTCAAATTTTCTCACTCTTCTATTTTTATTTTATTTATTTTGAAGCTACATACAACTATACAAGTATGCCAAAAAAAAAAAAGAAAAAAAGAAAAGCCCAAGCTTCAGCAGTGTAGAAAGGGGACTCTACCAGAGAGAAAAAGAGTAAAGGTGATGGACAGAGAAGAGAGAGGAGAGGGAAAGTGAATGACAAATTTACATTTAAAAGGATGTGGATAAACAAAAAAAGGATATAATATAGGTCCCTCCCAAAAAAAAACAAAAAGGAATGGGGCTAATGCGTTACATGGCCCATTTCATATTGCTTGGTGTAATTATAGGTTTCGTGAAGAAAGAAAAAAAAATGAAAGTTATTGTTTCCTTGGACTTTAGGTCTAATAAATGAGAATGAAAATTATGAAGCGTTAAAAGCTTAAGTTTGGTCGCTTCAAAGCGTTGACGCTCTGGTAGCCACGGGGACCACCGAAGCTGGGTCGCATCCTAGAATTTCCAACCTCGTGTTGGACTTGTTCCACCCTCCTACGCCCCTCCGTCAACGCCGTTATGGGCCGGACCTCGCCCGGGATCTGACGTCCCATACTGTCACGTGCGACTACTGCCGGCCAGAGATCTGACCCACACACTGTCCTAAAACCTCCCTTCCCTATAAATCTCTCCCCTATGTAAGTCTCCCTTTCTTCTCTCTCCTCTCTCTCTCTCGCACTTCTTTCAAACTCGTTTGGCAGTAGAGGCCTGTGCTTCTTCTCCAGCGATAGTCCAAGTTTGCCGGCTAGTTTCCCTCTCGATTCGCGTCACTGGCGATTTTCGTACCTTCGGTTTGATCTGGAAATCCCCTTGAAAGCAGCTACGATGTCGGTCAGTATCGATCACTCAGCTCTCTCTCTCTTTCTCTCTCTCTCTCTCTCTCTCTCTCTCTCTCTCTATATATATATATATATATATATAAACAGTCGCACATGTGGGCATATACATACACAACGCATAGATGTATACGCTATACAATATACCAGAGATCCGTTTGATTTTTCTTGTGGATACTGTGTGATTTTCTGCAATCTGCACTCTTGCGTGATTGGTTGAGTGGTGCTCTTTGTTCGAATCTTTGGATGGAATGCTCTTAAAAAATTGGGCCTAATTGCGATTTCGAGTGAGCTGCAATGAAGAACCAGTGGGACCCTTTTTGGGTTTGGATTAAAAGTCTTGTTTTCAATGGAAATATTGTTTTTTGGTATGTTGGTTCTGTTCATCCCGAAGGTTGGCATTTATAATATTTGATGTTTGTCATCACAAAGATTGCATCGTTGCCCGATTCAATCGCATTGTTTAAGAGTAGAATTCGTGCCTACAACTTGAGAATACTTCAGTGCCAATCGAGTTACCCGATTGCTCAGTTTTGGTCAATTTGTTGTTTGTGTATGCATCAGTATCTAGAAATCAATCGTTGAATTTGTTTTCTTTCCTTGTTGAGTACGGACTGAAAAGTAATGGATGCCTCATTAACAACCTTTATGTGGAGAGTTTGAGGAAATTAGGCCTTTCATCTGATTGGAGTGATGGAATACCATGCTAAGAGTTTGGCAGAAGTGTACAATCAAGAAATTCAGTTAAGATGGTTTGGTCATCTATAATGAAGATCGATGACTACTCCAATAAGATAGTTTCCCTTGATGGTGCCACAAGGGGATAGGAAAGGTAGAAAGAGTGTGGGTCGAGGCTGTGGGGAGGGACATGATGGCCTTAGATACAGCTGAATGGCAAAAAAAGGATTTATGAGTAACTATACGAATCTCTTTCTTAATTTGAAATCCATCTCAACTTATAACCAATTTCTATTAATTTCTCAACTTTATTTCTAGGCGTAAGACCCTTAATGGTCTAACAAGTATGGGATTCGGAAGCTCTCATAAAACGAATAGTCATTATTTGAGTGAAGTTGAGGAAAGTATTAGATTGCATGGCCATTAAGATCATCTTTATTAAAAAAACCAGGCATGTGAAAAATCAGGCCATGACATATTACAACTTGAAATTACCAATTATGAGTAAGAAATGTTAGCAAAAATCCCAAGGCGATCTTTTATTTTCCTCATATGACATTTGTCTCAATTCAAATGAATTTGGTCGATCAAATATCATGGTCTAATAATGAACCATTTAATAATTCATAGTATTAGTTAAGAAGTTTGAGAAAGATTCCTCTGAACGATTTTATTGACACCTAATTCAAGGCAAGTAGACCTTCTTGTTATACTAATCCTAAATTCATGAGTTGTAGAAGGGTTTCTGCCACCATGAACACAGACAAAAGAAAATTTTTTGTGGTGGCATAAACCCATCTACAACTTTGTGTTTTAGTAGTAAATACTCAGTGGGGCCCTTTACTATTGTGGCCTTGCAGCTCAAAAGATTTATATATCTATCAAATATCGCATTGCAAGTTTGCAACTCAACAAAATTATATATATTTTTTTGATAATTAACAAAACTCAACAGAATTATTGATCAACACCAGTTCCTATTTGTTATCAGTCATATTAGCTAATAGAATTCTGATGAATTGTTAGCTATTTTCTGAATTGTTGTGGAGCTTTGAAAATTTAAATAAGCAGTTGTTGAAAATTTCCCTATTTGTCTCTCTTCTTTATACTAGCTCAACCTATTGAACATATGATTTGCATGCAAAATCAACTAATGAATGCTGAGTTGAAGAGTCTTCGAGCCTACCTGTCTCTGGCTGTCTCTCATTGTTTTTCTATTCTAAAAGAGAACAATGTACACAGAGCATATAAAAACAAGAAACAATTTATATTGTAGGCAAACAAGTACAGTTAACTGGTACAGGTATTAATACTATTAATACAAATCTTTTTTGAAGCGTGGATCGGGAATGAATTTGATTTTGATAGGGTAGCTCTTGCCCTTAGGACATAGGAGATCATTACTATTGATAAATGTCCATATGGGAATATTCTTTTGTATTATTTTGCAATATTATAAACACTTTTATAGAGAAAAATAAATCGAGTTTCTTAGGGACTGGAACATGTCTCAAACTAGTACAAGGCTTTTTCAGATAGAATCATGATTATGTTGCATGAAAGCCACCTAAAAGATTCTTGATTACGTTGCGAGTAAGTCTCGAGTATTACCTAAAATACATAGGAAATACTAATAATTTCTTTTTTTAGAACAAGGATAAAAGGAGGGTTTGTCCTAGATTTAGAGGATTTGTTGTGTTGACGTGTCTATGTTGTGTTGTAATCATGTCATGTGCCCATGTCTGAGTCTGTGCTTATTAGGTCTTCATCTCGCATTAAGCCCCAATTTGATTACCTGGGTTCCTAAGTAGGTTGATCAATTTTCATTTGTCAAAATCTTATGTATAACCTTCTTCCCAGAAGAGAAAAGCTACTGAAAATAAATATTAGATGGATTTGCTTGATCTCCTCCAATACCATGCAAGTTAAAGAAATCACTTCATGGGGAACATGCTTGGCAGTTGGCATGCTTCATATCGAACAATGTGAAGGTTACAAGGGTTGATTTGGAGTTTCAGACGTAGCACGTAAGCATTATGTTCTAGCGTTTATGTAAGTCATAGTATCTTTTTCTTCGTAGGTTGGATTGTGTAATTCTTTTCCATGTTTATTTTCTTATATTGATGGTATAGTGTATACAATCTTTTTAGTAAAAATTCTTCCACATTTCTGCATGATGCTAGAGCACAGAAGGATTTAATGTGAGACATGGTGCAGATCCTTTGTGAGGGAAGCAGCAGTTCTGGATTTCCATTTACATTATGACAAAGGAATGAGAAATTATCTTTTGCAAGACTTCTATGTTGATGTTGTACTCAACATTCTCTCTCTCTCTCTGCTCTCTCATGAACATTTTCTATCTTTTCAAAATAGGCTTTGCCAAGATTTCTATTTTCAACTGATGTTAAAAGGCTTTGGGTTGAGGCTTTCCCAAAGCAAAATTTGTGGCTTTCTGGAAGCATTCCAAGAATCTCTAATTAGAGGCACATTACTTGCACTTTCGACATTTTCTGTTTGAGCTACAGACATTGGGAACCGCTGTTCCCATTTTTCAGAAGCTCGAGGTTCCCATATTTTGGAAGCATGCATCCCATTTTAACGAAGGCTGCTTCCTCTAATTTGAATCTCCATGTCATAGTAAAAGCCTGCCTGTCCTCTCCTAAACTTTACTCTCCGTAGCACATTAGTTTTGACTTATGAATGCCTCCTACAGTCCTACAGTACTTCTTGTAACTTCTCTAAAGTTTTCAGCAGAACTTATATACACATATCTTCCGCTTCCTGTTTTCTTCTTCTAACACTGCTGGAATACTTCCTTTTCACTTCTTACTAACATCCTGCTTTGCCACTATTAACTCTTTGTTGTTGAGCCCTTGCGTCCAACTCTTTGTCTTTTAATACCAGCATTAGTTTTAGTATCAGTGACCCTGATATGACCTGGTACTGAATGAAAGATGGCAATATGAATACGAAAAAAGGGGCATCAAAATCCTAAATTTAAATCAAAGTGAAATAAAAAAAGAATTCAAAGAAGCTTTTGCAACAATCACATAGATACAAAAATTCTGTGTTCTTACATACAATAGGCACTAAAGTGGACATGTTCTACCACTCTGCTTAAAATTTTTGCTTATTAAGTTTAAAACGTTACTTATAGCTCAATAGTGAAAATTTTCATATGCATAAGTATTGAGCAATGTGCACCAATTTCAGTCATAAGACATAATATTGGTGGTGGCATCATAGGTTTTACAAAACAGGATAAAGGTCGTTGTAAGGGTAACGGTAAAAGTGTAACAGGACATGGTCGCTGCGTTATTTATTTATTTATTTATATTTTTAAGCTATTACACATGCTCAAACTTAATGACACACATGTTTTCACTTAGAAATCCTGTATATTAATGGTTTTAAAGGAGTTTTAGTGTTTTTTAATTCAACCTAGCAACCTTTTTAAATTTTAAGTATAATGAAACATTTTATGATATTTTTTAAAGTCATTTTTGGCTATAATTACTAGTTTTTCTAGCTTCTATATAATAAACATGCTTATAAAATAATTAGATTTAAACATTAACGCTTAACAATGTTTAATTATTAATATTCATAGGAGTTCATAAAGGAAAATGATGATAGTCGACAATTATCAAATCACCTCCAAAAAGAATGTAGTGGTTGATCCTAAGTTCCTAACTACCTCCATCTCTAGGATTGTCATGGGTGCCTATCTTTTTATTCTCCCCACCTTTGGAGAAGGATGTAGTTGAATATCCCCTAATTCTCATAGGTGTCTTCCTATTATTACTCCGTATAATGATTTAGTGAGAAAAAAAATCCTTATAAAAAAAAAGAGATTTAGAGGAGAAGCATGAGGATGGAATAGAATTCCTTGAATAGGAGGTTACTCGATGTATGATGATGAATAAGGTGGTGATAGTTAATAATTGTAGGATGGAAAATTAGGTAGAGGTGGGTAGTATGGTTACTAGTTAGTACTTAGTCGTATTATCATAAGTACCCTATGAGTACGAGTTTTTGAGTTTCCAAATCCGAAGTTACTGAAACTATGAATTGTACCATGCAAGGAAAACTCTTTTGATGATTCATGGTGTATTTGTCGGTTTCTCTTAGATTCACTCCTAGCCAGCCCTAGTCTCACCCATATGTCTAGGCCTCAAACACAAACCTCTTGGAGGCTCAGGAATGGTGCCTATATTACCATAAGGAGGAAAAACTCTGATGCTCATGAAAAGGGGATAGCAGGGGAGCAACATTTTCACTAGATATTGCATGGACATGTGTATTGGGTTCAGAGTCCAACATGCTTGTCTATCAGTCAATGATAGGAGGAAGTGTATCATAGTTCAGAGGGTTTAACTTTATTATTGACTATAATGTGAAGCTTTAAGGGCGTGTTTGGATGTCCCATTGAAATTGAATCTCCATTGTGAATTACATAAAATTTGAAGGAACAAAACTGTCATTCAGATTAAGGGTTTTCAACAGAATCGGGGCCATCACCACAACTGATGGTATTTTATCAGTTCTAG
The DNA here is from genome assembly GCA_039720395.1 of Liquidambar formosana. Lineage (NCBI taxonomy): Eukaryota > Viridiplantae > Streptophyta > Magnoliopsida > Saxifragales > Altingiaceae > Liquidambar > Liquidambar formosana. The sequence goes on from CM077830.1 coordinate 1,216,948, forward strand.
GATTTCAATAAATGATGGGAATTTAATTTTTCTCAATCATATTTTTCAAAGTTTGCCTTTTATCATTTAATTTTATTTTAAAAAATAAAATAAAATGGCCTTGTTCATGATGTTGGTTTGAATTGAATGGAAGATATAGATGTCAGAAATGAAGCAATTCGAATTCCAAATAAATTACAGAATGCCCTAATTATACGACTGTACCTTCTTCACAGGGAGATCCTTGATTTTTTTACCTACACAATATGTAGGAGCTAGCACTATGGTTGGATTTTGAATTTGTACTGTTATTATTTGGAGTCAGAGATCTTGTGAACATTTTTTTAAAGAAGGGATAAGATAGATTATGTATGCTGTATTTGTGATCATTATTATTCCCATGATTGTGGAAGTCATAAATTATAAAAGATGAAACAATGTTGTCCAAGCAAACCTAGTAACTTATCATTCCTTTTCATTGCAGATAAGAACTGTCAAAGTCAGCAATGTTTCCTTGGGGGCATCTCAGCAAGACATCAAGGAGTTCTTTTCTTTTTCTGGTGATATTGAATATGTTGAAATGCAGAGGTTAGGGATCTCATAGTTATAGTTTTCTTTCTTCCTATTACTTTCTTTGTCTTATATATATATATATAGGGCTGATCATGTGCGGGATATCCCGAAGTATCCCGTCTGATCACGGCCGTCCATGAGCAACACGTGTGCATCATGCAGACGCGCGTGTTGCTCAAGGACGGCTGTGATTGGACGGAATACTTTGGGACATGGCCGTCCGTGAGCGACATGCGCACATTCACGCACGCACGTGTGTTGCTCACGGATGGCTGTGATTGAGCAGGATACTCCGGGATATCCCACACATGATCAACCCTCTATATATATAAATGTATGTATGTATGTGTATATACTTGTATATACACACTCCAAGCTTCATATATGTCCGTTCATGCAGTGATAATGAGCGGTCTCAGATTGCATACGTCACTTTCAAGGATTCACAAGGAGCAGAGACTGCGGTTCTTCTTTCGGTGATTTCACTTCTCAGTACATTTTCAATTAATGTTATGATATATTTGTTTTTTCCACAGACCTAACCCATTGATCTAAAATGTTCCACTAAAGAAGTGATGATCAGCATTTCATATGCTCCAATTTCACTGCTATAACAAGTTCTGTATTTGTTGATTACGGCATATTGACATTGTAACAAAAGTACAAAACCCATGGCCCTATTTCCAATATGTGCAAAAACTATTCAGCAGCTTTCACTTCACAGGATGGAATAGATTGTTCCTTGGACTTGGGTTCAGGCCCTACCATCTGAAAGGATCTAGCCCAGGCAATGATAACTAATTTTGGATCCTACTTTTTGTATGGTTGCTGAAGATAGATGATTGAATTCATGAATGCTCATACTATTCTGATTACACAGCAAGGAATACAATGACCAGGCTTATATTTAAAATCTTTCTATCTATTATTTATTTATGTATAAGCATATAATAGATATAGTCATATAGAAAGATTGTGATTAAATATTGCATGAGAAAGGGAGCAAGAACAGCCATATAACAATCTATTGAAAATAGTTTTCTCTCTAAGCAGTGATACTCTTACAATATTTAATTCATGACCATATCACTTTTTGAATACTATATATCAAAGCAAGTGCTTCTACATTTCTTCGCAATGGTATACTCTTTACATGAAAGACTTATGCTTAAACCCTATCATCTCAGGGGGCAACAATAGTTGATCTGTCCGTTGCCATAACTCTGGCTCCAGATTACCAGCTGCCACCTGCTGCATCAGCACCACCCCTTGTAAAAATCATTCACAAAGCTTCTGTTCTCATATTGTACTCACCAGTTTAGTGTTACTAACTGGATATCACCCTAATTTCTGCAGGCTACAGAAAATAAAACTCCGAGTGGTTCTGAATCTGCTTTTCGGAAGGCAGAGGATGTTGTCAGTGGCATGCTTGCTAAGGGGTTTATCTTAGGCAAAGATGCTGTCAACAAAGCAAAGTCCTTTGATGAGAAGCACCAGTTGACATCCACAGCAACAGCTAAAGTTTCTTCTTTTGACAAAAAAATTGGGTTCACCTGAGAAGATAAGTATCGGTACCTCTGCTGTGAGTGGAAAAGTTAAGGAAGTGGATCAAAAATTTCAGGTTTCGGATAAAACCAAATCAGCGTTTGCAGCTGCTGAGCAAAAAGTTAGTAGCGCAGGATCTGCCATAATGAAGAATCGGTATGTATTCACCAGTGCTTCATGGGTCACAGGTGCTTTCAATAAGGTCGCTAAGGCAGCTGGGGAAGTCGGCCAAAAGGCGAAAGAGAAAGTGGGAAAGGCTGAAGAGGAAGAGAAAAGAAAAGTGGTGGATGAATTCGCTCAGGTCCATCTGTCTGAATCACCAAAAGCATCAGCACCGAGCGAGCAGCATCCTTCCAAGCCTGCGCCTGCACAAGGTTTGATCCTTTGATTCACCTCTTCTGTAAATATGTTTGTCCAAACTTTTGGATTTTATTTTCTCAATGGTGAATATGGAATGGGTTGTCCCCTATAATTGGATATGATTGCATTCAATGTCTTGAATTTCTTTGTTAGAATTAATAAATTGAACATTCATGATTTATTGGATTACATTTGCTCTCTTGTTGTGGTTCTCTTTCTGGTAAGGTTCTGAATTGTTACATGTCTGGTATGTATTTACATGCCTATGCTTCCTTATCATTCTCATCTTTCTGAGCTTAAAGGTTGCCTCTAGTCTAAAGGATTTTTCAACCATGTGATGTCTCTTGGGTGCTTGTAGCTGATTCAAGGGATTTCCTTCCCTATCAGTTTAGATGTAATGGGTGTTTCTTGTTGGCAACTTGATGGAAGAATGACTAGAATGATCTATTAATGGCCTGTTTCAGATGTGGTATTTAGGAATATAAATTATGAACATACGGTGTTTGGGGCCGTTGTGTGCTCTCTCTCTCTCTCTCTCTTTGTGGGTATGACGTTTGTGTTAAATGCTTCCCTTCCAACATATAATGGTTTCTCTTCTTTCTACCAATTAGGTGTCATTGACGTCTTCTAGGAAACATTATGACAATAAAAAGCTAATGTGAGTGTATTAATCAAAGAAAAACATGCATAGCAATACTCCAAAGAAGTTCCACGAAACCTATGCTGTATGCATCTTAATAGCCCAGCAAAGAAGACCAGGATCTGTAAAAATCTGAGGTTGGAATATCTGCGACATAACTTTACATTAGACCAAGAAAAATCAACTAGTAAAAAAAATTCAATTGTCCATAATATCTGGTGATACATGTAACCCATTATAATTGTTAAAAAATAATAATAATAATTCCAGTTCTAGTTTTTTTTCTGCATATACAAATAAAAATGGAGCTCAGAAATTAAACATTTTTGAAATCATTGTAGACCTTATAAATTTTCATAAAAATCAAGCAGCACTTGCCTTTTCGAGAATCACCTCAACAATGTTTCTCAAGCAAGGTGTAGAGGAAACTGGCTCCTCGATCACCAACTGATTCCACACTGAGCTCTAGTGGTCACTTGAATGTAGAAGCCATTATTCCTTGAATTTGGTTCCAAAAATATTATAAAAGTCTAAATAGAAATTATGTTCACCAGGAAGCTATTTTCTAAGTAATATTTTCTTGTTCAGTTTTTACTTTTACTATGCAGACAGCAAGCACTTTGTGTAGTGATTGTGAGGGGAAAACAAATAGTAATCAAACCAGGTGAAAGCTACATGATGGCTTGGAGATGATAAAGAAAACAATTGGTGGTGTGGGGTGAAGCTGTGAGATGAAAATACTAAATGTGGAGAAAACTGAAAAAAGACATTAGCTAATGGAATCAATCAGATTGTCAGAAGCATTCTAAATTCTCTGCTAGAGTGAATAAACCGATTCAATAGGTTACAACGGGTAGGAGCTCGTACACCACGAAATCTTAATGTTTTTAAGGCATGATCTGTAAATAAAGTTTTTGTTAGGGAATCATGGGAAAGTTTTGTAATCTGGAGTAGGATTTTGGTATTTCTTGCCTCACTCCCAAGTCCATGATGCTCCAGATTTGTAGAGGGCGTGGTGTTCTATGTTACATGTTGTATGAGGAGGAAAAAATTCTAGGTTTTGCAGATTCAATCAGTATTGAAATTGTGCTTTTATTCATGCCAAATAAAATGGGTATATGATATAAATTTGTTATTAGCTTACATTAATTAGTTTATGGCAGTTTCCAGCTTGACTCCCAAGTTGGCTGAGGGTGGAGATATGAGCCCACAAATTAGACACCATTGCCTGTACTTTAGGTCCCTTTTTATCTCTAGTTTCGTGTGGTTCATCTTTTGTATTTATTAGTCTGGCCATTTTAGGTATGTACAGAGGCCGGGACTTCTAACTATTCATGAGTCATGAAGATTTGCTTGAGGCTGTGGAGCCCATCGACGAGATTTTTTATTATAAATTTTTACTTTATCCATTTGGAAATATATGAATTGAAAATTAGTAGATAATGGGTTCGGTTGGTCGGTTTGTTGGTTAGGTTGGACCTGGAGTATATGGATTTTGTGCAGAAATTATTAAATAATGGATACACGCACACAAAGTAAATAATGGATTAAAAAAAAAAAAAAAAATTCTATACTAGGATTTCAACTAGAAAACCAAAAATAGCATATGAGCATCTCTTAAGATTTGTTTTTAATTTTAGAAATAGCATAAAATTATTAAAGTAGTTATCTTTTTATTCTGCCCTCCCCCCCCCCCCCCCCCCTCTCTTTTCCCTCCTTTTTGGGCTGAATTTCGGGGTTAATGGCCCCATTTCTGTCATTGTTCACATCAATTTTATGTCCTTTATCACTGTGCTAAGATGACTTGGGAGGTTGGTTTAGAATTGAAAATCTTGGCATTGCTGAAATTTTGTGTCCTAGTAATAATTATTATAATTTCCTTTTTCTTGGGTTTGGAGGAATTGGAAATTTCAGATTTGCAGCAATTTTCCCTGGCATTCCGGAAGTAACACATTTGTTACCAACTTTCTGATACATTTGCCTTGGATTCTATAAAACTTGTCAATTCTTTTGCAGTGTGTCAAATTTGCTTTGGATTCCAGAAAACCTTTGAAATCTTTTGCTCGACATATTTTGTCGAATTTGCCTTGGATTCTAGAAAGCTTTTCAAATCTTTTGCATGACATCTTTTGGTCAAATTCCCCTTCCCAACGAGCTTTTAGATTGGTATTTTTATTTTTTGGGCTAGGTTTTAGATTTGTAATTAAATGAGTACAATTCCAATTTACAACCACACGGGGCTACGATGATTCCTTTTTATTTTTATTTATTTATTTTTTTGGGTGCTGGGGAGAGTGGGTTGGTTAAGTATTAAGGGTTTATCATCCCAATGAGAGTTAGGTCTTTTTGGAGGTGATGCATGGGTTAGCTTTAGGTGCTCTAGGGTCCTACATTTTGCTAGTCAACTTCCCTTCATGTGTGTTCAGTTTACATTTAGCAAATATATAGGGCTAAGATCAACTTACACCTGGATGTTTGTACTCTTACAACCATTAATACTTTTTTATAAGATTCGTATTTTTTACATTGATTCGATATTAGCATTTTCTTTTATAATTAAAACTATAATTTAAGACACCTTTATGAATTGTGGTCCAATGTGGACTTACATCTTACATTTTTAATTCATGTGTTCTTTGCCTCCAATGCCTATCTTTATCACTGTATCGGTGTATCGTATTCACCAATGAGAACCGGCTGAGGTAACAATCTTCTTATCAAAATTTTAGGAAAGTCTAATTAAGGATAGTCACTTAAACATGACAGCTTAAAGCTCTAAAATTTTGAATTTCCAAAGGTTTACTTGCTAATTTGCTATATTAATTCCTGTGTTGTAATTTAATCATTATTTTTCTTGTAAACAGTTGAACTATATATTTTTCCCGTACGGCATGGGCTTTGTGGGATAAAGGGGATATAAGGTAGGGTGGTGTCCAAGCTTAGTGGCAAAAGGGTGGGGTGGGTGTAGGTTCTAATTTTATGTATAGAAAAATGATTGTATATATTTAATTACACACATATAAGGCCAAAAATGCTCAAGCTTGTGGGTGTTCACTGAGAAGGATTCTGCTAGAGTCCCGAATTCAAGAATTCTGAAGAGACACAAAGGGTGGGACCCACTGGGGGTCCACCCTTGTGTCTGTTTGGGAGTTCTGAAATCGGGATGTCCAGCATTTTCCTATCGAGAATTTACGAAATGTGGATGTGGGTAGAATAATTTTTCTCCCCTCAATTAGACATGGAATATACGTTTTGTCATCTTTATTTTTTCAAGTTATCAAGTAATGATAAAGTGACTTTGGGTTTATTTATTTATTTTTTTCAAAAATAAAAATAAAATAACATAGAATACACCGAAAGCCACCCAATCACTGTCTATAATGGGGTGTATATATATAAAACTAGAGTATAACTTTATGAGTATGGTTTGAACTTTTAATCCGTAGATTTCACATCAAATGTGGATAAACAAAACCTATAAAAACAAAAATAAAAATAAAAATTAAAAAATTGAAAGACAACAAAAACAAGAGGAGGATGCAGTGGTGTAAACGTGCCGTGCCTTTTACACCACAGGCAGGCTCCAAAAGAAAATTCTCAAATATAAAACCATCATCATATATGTATTTACAATCATTAGAACTCAATGCTAGTTGCCTTTTTATTATTATTATTATTATTATTATTTTTTTCCATTCTCCTTTTAGCTAATTGGCTAATTCAAGTATTCAGGCATTGGGTTGGTGAGTCACACAAGCTAAACCTTTTTTGCAAATCTTATCCCATGCAACTCAGGGCTCCACCCCAACCAACAACAGTAATGACCACAACAACAGCCTGTAAACATTCACGAGACCATGTTGTGGCTCTTATCGTGATATTGGGCTCCACCCTCCAACATCAATTGTTCAATGCAAGGGACCACATTTGGGAAGGTGTCTGTCCTTTTGTACAAATCTTCTCAGGCAATTACATAGTAGGTTGCAATCATGCATGCGTACCTTAGGTTCCATCATGTGGCCTCTCGACCATTACACTAAAGTCAATCCATTGCCATAACCTTGCAAGCCAAGTAATAAGAACCTATATATGTATATATAATGATGATAAGGTAAACACGTTTTGATATAATTTATATCAATATTCACATTGAGAATTATACTTCACGTATTAGTGAGTTATAAGATACATTAGGGCTAATGCACGTGATACAACTCTTAATGCATGGTACTGATATAAGATCAATACGTGCTAACCTGATCAAGATTGTATACACCCCACCCCACCTTAGTTCTTTTATTATAAGGTTCACCTTATATAAGTTGGTACCATCAATCAATACATCAGGTATAATTCACCCATGTAGCATTTGATTCAAGATACTTGTATTAGATACGCTTTATATATATATAAAAGATTTTGATTACCTACATGATGCACCCACGCCGTGTATAATTTTTTCATGTTTTTGCGCATGATAGTCATGAACAATTTCGATTACCGGATGACATGACCTAAATAAATAATATTACATATTTATTCAAACATATATAGACTCTCTATCTTGTAGACCAGTTCTTATACAATTTAGTCTTGGGGATTAGTTTAGAGATAAAATGAGCATTGATTATTATTTACCAATAAGTCAAATGTTCGAAACCTTTAAAAGAGTTTTCTCCTTTTAAAGAATAACCAAAAAATTGAAAAATATCCAATAAAAAAAAACTTACATAACAGTCAAATCATAATCACTGAAAAAAAAAAAAGTAATAATAATAATAATAATAATAATAATAATAAAAAAGAAGAAGAAAAAGAAGAAGAAGAAGAAGATTAAAGATGTAAGAAAAAACCTACATTTTATTATTTTAATATTCATGATTTAATTATTCTTTGCAATGACAATCAAAGCCTGTCATGCTAGAAAATTTCTTACCCAATATATGAGAACAAAATAAACTGCATATACCCAAAAGATCATTTTGGAAAAATTCTCTCCACAGCTTTCTTATGAAGAGAGAGAGAAAATAAATAAAAAAATAAATAAGTAAAAAAATAAGAAAGGAAGAAAGAAGAAGCTTAGATCAGGTCAAGAGCGATGAGATGCAGATTCCACTACAAGGTAGTGTATAATTGTGTTGATCACCAGATGGTTACGTGTCACGATCAAAGAGCAACGGCTGCGTAGTCCCACTGTCAATGTATTATTATTAAATACATTGCGACATCAGCGATCAGCCGCTCGCCATCACATGTGGAGCCCACTGTCATCATCAGTGGGACCCACATGGTTCACAAACAATATAGTAGAAGAAAAAGTAAAATGGAGGGTCCCACACCAGACTCACCATACGATGACACCTGTTAAAAGCGTGGCACGTCATCATCATCATCATCATCAGGAGGCGCATTACTTATCTCTTTCGGATCATTCCTTCTGAAATTGAGAGAGAGGGGCTTCCATGACGAACCGACACTTAGGTGGCATGGTTTTGCTCAGACACCCTAAGTTAGGTAGGTGACACGTGTAAGGGACTTGGAACTTTCCATTGCCCTTCGATGCCTAGGCCCCACTACTGACTAGAGGAGGAAAATGCTCTTCTTTTGTGCTTAGTAAGATTCTGATGCTTCAACTTTAAAGTGCAAGAAAGCAACATTGGGATTAGGCATTCACCCCAATTGCCCAATTGGGTTACAAATTACACATATACACTTTGGCTTGGTGGGTGCTTCCCAAAAGGCCAAAACTTACACATCGACCCATGTGGGTTAAAATGACTACTTAGGAACAATGTATTTGATTGAGTTCCCATTTGATAGGATCATTTATCCTCGTTTTCCTTCGAAGAAATAAGACATTAACCTATTTAAGAGGAGAAAAAAAAATTACTTAATCTATCTCACAAAAATAGGCGAAGTTTGATAAATCATAAAGTTTAAGAAAAGATCATCATTGCATTTATTTGTATTAATTAAACTTCATCTTTTCAAAAATACCCTCAATTTTTTTGTATTGGGTTTTATATTAAAAGTTATCATTCAAATAACAAAAGGTATAGTAAGAAATTTAAAAAAATAATGATTTGATTTTTCAAAGTGGACAAACATTTTAAAACAAAAAAAATTACAAATATAACCTATTTTAATAAGACCGAAGGAGTAATTTTTTTATTTATTTAAATAATTTAAAAGATCGACGACATTGATCATAAGACCTCAAACTAGTTCACTTTATTTCTAAGTTACATTAGCATCCGCTACCTTTTTTTTTTTTTTTGGCTAATCGACACCTTTTCATAGATTAATGATCTTTTGTTCCGCTAATCTATATCTTTTCATTAAAAACCAAAAACCAATGAAAGGGTGTGAATTAACAAAAGAAAAAAAGAAAAGGAAAATATAGATTAGCAAAAAGAGGGTATGAAAATAAATCATCCTAAAAAATAAAGAAGGTAAACAAAAGTATTGAACGACACTATGAGCTTAAATGAAGCAAGAGAAAAACTATTTTAACTTTATTTTTCTTTAGTCTCACATGTCAACCCTCCTAATTGCTTCCACAGTTCCACATGCGTCGCTGCAGGGCCTTCTCTGTAATTAATTACTTGTTTAAGGGAGTGGGCTCCCTTAGTTAATTTCTTACTACTCTGTACCTAGAAACCCAAAAGTCTCCTTGGTACCCGCTCCTCCGCGCCAGCTAGGTATTGTTGTAAAAAGAAGAGGCATAAAACTGAACCAAAAATAAATTAAAAAAATAGTACAACCCAAACACACCACCCACAAGTGCAAAACCCAAAATACACGTGACAAGCACCTGACATTGGCATCACGGATTCACGGGCGAAACCATGAATTCAACGGTGAAGGGATCACACAGTTCCGTGCAAGTTTCAATAACAATTAACAAAAGGCCACGGGGTACTGTGAGCACCTCATACCCAGAGAGGATTGCCCTCTTTTTTTTCTTTTTTTCTTTTTTTTTTCCAGCTGGCAACCCAAACGCAACTCGAGGTGCAGTAACGGTCCCAAACTTCCAGCTGTAACCCAACACACATCCACGGCGCAGGTTAGCGCTCTCTGATTAAGCAGAGGCGCGCACCTTAGCAACTCGCAGGAGCTTTGATGAAATCTCTTTATTTTTTATTCTCTCTATTCTCTCTGTTTAAATCAGTAGTGTCTTTTATACAAAAAATCTCACAAACAACAACAAATCCACATGCAAAATAGGGCATGTACACGTGCGAAAAAAAATATTACGGCAGCCGGAGACGCACGTGCTGACCTCCCCGGAGCCGGAGCAAGTGCCGGTCGCGCGTCAGAGGGAGCTTCAGAGTGGGAACGGAGAGAAATGCGGGACTAGAAATTGCCGATTTTTCTGTGGGGCCGAGATTTCCGGATCTCCTGCAAGTTCCTCAGGCTCCGAATCGCCAAAATTTCGCCCTTGTCCAGCTCCAGAAATCGCCCGAAATCGGCAATCTCGGCAATCTCGGCCGAATCTACGAAACACAAAAAACAGAGAAAACAGAAACACTTTCAGAAAACATTTCGGAAAAACAGATATATTTTTTTTTTTTTAAACGCACGCTTCAGAATCTGCATTGTACCTATCGGCTTCGATGGCCGCTTGAATCCATCAAAATGAGCCAAATCTGAAATAAGAATTAAAAGTGAAGGGTGAGGATGGTGTTGAGAGAGAGAGAGTAATGGGAGATCGTGACGGTTTGGATTTTGAGCTTACCTGATTGAGAGGGGTTGTGAGAGCAGAGGTAGAGGATGAGGAAGCAGAGGAAGGTAAGTATGGGAATGAGGTGGATGAGCTTGTCGGGTCTTGAAAGCGATCTGTGAGGCTTTACTGCTTTGTTTTTCTCTTCCTCTTCGTCACCGACGTTTCGCTTTGGGTCTTCTACGACCATGTCCTTCTCTTCTTTCGCTGCTGCACCGCCATGGACCTTCGAGCCAGGCGAGCCTAGAGATTGTCTTTGCATGGTCAATGAAGAGCCACAGAGAAACAGAGAGAGAGAGAGAGAGAGAGAGAGAGAGATTGCTAGAGTGATTTTGCTGTTCTGTTCTGGATTTTAATAGGAAACACCTTTTTTGTTTTTTGGTTTTTGTTTTTTACAAAGAAAAAGAGAAAAGGGAAAAGAAAAAGTAGACTTCCATTATTACCCTTTCCCTTTTTCTGGATAAAAATTGGGTGGCCCTATGCGTTTTGGAAAGAATTCGGGCGGCCTTTTGTATTTTTGATGGGCTGCTCTTAAGTCGTATTAAATGAGTGTATTCTTTCTAAGGTTATTTGGGTGTTTAATTCAAAATTAAATAATTTAAGATAATTTATATGTTTTAAAGTATTTATTGGAAGCATAAATCTATTGTCTTGAATAAAAATATTTTTTAAAAATTAAGTCATTATCATGAAATATCATTATTTTAAATTTTTATTTATATTTGTGATAATGATTACAATTTTTTTTGAATTTGTCAATTAAAAATTATTGATTTGTACCTTTAATACTATTTAAAATACTTTAAATTCTTTAATTTCGAATTGAACACCCAAATGGGCTCTAATGGTTAATTAATACAAACTTGTATTGGAATAAGTTTACTACAAAAATACTTGTTTAGTGGCAGTATAAACTGAGGCCACTAAGATGGTGCCTTCTTTCCATTAGAGTATTCACACTCGTGATCACTCATGAAATGTGGATGTTAGATAGAGGAGCCATGTATGGAATTATTGTTATTATTATTATTTTTTTCTATAAGCTCTCTCAAATTTTAACTCTATGATTAAGACACATAATTCAAAATATACATCATGTTATCAAAATTATCACGTGAAACCTGTCATACAATTAAATATTTAGCTAAAATAATGTGTTACAATGTGTCCACACTGTCAATTAAACTACCCCATCCTCTTTTTTCAAATGAAAATCCCAAATCCCCCTAATCCCTCTAAAAATGCTAAATCTTAATATAGGAAAATATAAGTAAAATCATAAGAATAATGTAATTGGGATACACCAAATGTAATTTGGTTTGGTGTATCTCAATCCCAATATTTGAGGTTGAGTTGTTATGATTTGATTAGGAATATGAAATTTGATTATGTCTAAATTACCTCCTTTTCATTTATGTTATGTCCAGCTTTCTATTTAAAACCTAGAAAGGGTGGTATGCATTCAAGGAATCTATTATCAATAAGAATCAATTCTTCCACAAGGTATCAGAGCAGGATGATCGGATCTAAGTTTTTCTTCAATAGCATATATACTTATGGTAGACAACGCTCTACCCTAAACCTTAAACCCTAAAAGGAAATCTCAAGGATAGAAAAAATAAAAATAAAAAATAAAATTGTCCACTATATCCAATTAATTGGGGATAGAAAAAAAAAATGAAAGTTGTCCACTATATCCAATTAATTGGGTCTCTCTCTCTCTCTCTCTCTCTCTCTCTCTCTCTCTCTCTCTCTCTCTCTCTCTCTCTCTCTCTCTCTCTCCAGAAGGCTTAATGAGGTTTCAACTTCCTCTATAACTCTGCCTAGTAGTTTATAAGAATCCAATTTGGTACCTACTACCAAGTGCTAAAATGGGAAATTAAATTTCTATTTATTTATCAAGTTGGTTGGTTTCCAATTTAGAATAATTAAAATTACGAATTTTGGTTAAGTATTTGCAATCAATGTGATCAATGATCATTTGGTTGTCTAGACAGCTAACTATTTTAGTTGCAGGCCAATAAATTTTTCCAATTCAAATCATTCTGGTTAAATCACAATTAGAATAGGACTGAAAATGAAGCCCATGAGCAACCCCCAATTTATTCTTTCTAAAATGACTTATAATTTTCTTTAAAAAAAAAAAAAATGTTAAAGCGAGCACATTATCAACCCACTTTCCTTTATATAATACCCAACCTCTACCTACTTTCTTTGCCTATGTGGCAATAGCAAAGTAATTAGACGCATACTAGTGTCGGTTGTTAGCACCACCCTCATTTGTGCCATTCTTCCAACAAGCACGACATGCACCAATGTATATTTGGAACAAGTCTCTGTATCTTATAAGGGTGTAAAGTCTATAAAAAATAATATATTCCTTATAAAATGACATGTGTCATGTTCTAATGGTGAACATGTGTCCATAAAAAGAATGCTCATTAGTTACGATTAACGTTTGTATTATTCAAGAGTACTAATTAATTTTTGAATTATTCAAGGGTAACGCAATTTGACCCATAATTAAATTTTATCCTATGCCTTTGGCACTTAAAAATATAATTGATTCTAATGGATGAATTTTTATATATTATGGGTCATGTGAGATTTTATATATTATGGGCCAACAGTATTTTCTTCTATTCTCCAATTAATGGTTGACAAAAAAGTTGATTTCTTATTACTTTGAAATTAAAAAAAAAAAAAAAAAAAAAAGGGTAAACGCCACATTAACCGTTAATTACATCACATGAAAACTCAGCAGATGTAATAGTAATTCATAAAACAACATAAATAACAAAAATAAACCTTAGGATTAACGACTAGCCTAGTGACAAGTTGAGGCGTAATAAACGCCTTACGAAACATAGGTTAAGTATTTGAAACTCTTTTGAGTATCCTACAGGTCTTAAGATGCCACTTGTTTTTAAATCAATGGGAGGGTCAATAGGGAGCCACATCATCCACCTACTTAAACTTCCCTTTTACTTGTCCGAAAACATTAACAGCAACCCTCTTGTTCTCTCCCCACCGTAAGACAAAACTTAACCCGCCTCTCTTTATATATTATTGGTCTTCTCGTCTAGCTTCTTACTTGTTACCTCTTTATCTTCTCATTCTCTTTCTCCTCCTTCTTCTCCTCCTTCTCTTTCAATACTCTTCCTTCTTGCTCAAGATGTTCACAGAAACGCCCATAGATCACTATTGCAATGCATGGCAGCCAGACAGCATCATATTTAACGACGAATCTTCGCTACACATTCAGTTCTTGATCGAAATTTATGCCCAATATAATTTGCGTTCAAACCGCTTCACGCAACCGAAGAAGACGACGGCGATGATCTGCCCTTCGACGTTTCCGAGAGCCCCACGACGTCCAAGTCATTCAGGGTTCAACGCGACCAACTGACGCATGCGACCATATCCAACATGCTTTATAAGATGGACGTCCCCCCCGACGTTCAGCCATTCATGATGGGCAAAATCTTGGACTGTGTTGGTTCCATGCCGACTGCGAATCACAAGGAGGATTGCAAGACTCTACCCATGGTTGTGTCTCTTGGGGTCACAGAAGGGATTTGAAGAACCACCGCTGATAAAGAATTAGCTTAGATGGATTCCATGGGTGCACTGTCTGGGTTTTTACAAGATTTAATTATCAAAACTCTAGTTTCTTTTTCTTTTCATAGTCAACTTAATTGTTTAATTTCTGCAAATTTAAGGGCATTATAGCAAATTTTGAATTATGTATTTAGTCTTTTTCTTTTTCATGCTCAATACATGACAATGGTTCTTACTATAAAGTTCTTCATGTTCTCAATCTTTTGGGCTATGGTTGTGGTAAAGATTGCCATTATTGATTTATTGATTGGATCATGGATTTTGCCTTCTTGATTAAAAATAATTACTACAGAGTAATTTCATAATCCCAATTAACACAAATTTAATTTAGAATTTGAAATTTAAGCTACATTAGTTTCTATAGGCTACTTGGCTTAAGCTTCTTTCAATAGGGAAGAACAGAGGGTTTATATTCAGTTGGTTTTGCCCTTTTCTTGATTTGGGCCCGCCTCAAGTTGAGCCATGGCTAGCCTACTTGAGGTTGAGCTCAATTTGATGTTTTATATCTGAGAAGATGCACTTTGTTATGTCCAAATTAGGCAACTTTATATTTTTGGTTAACTGTACCAAAACAGTTATGATTTACTCCGTTATGCTACAAACTACAAAGGCTTGGGCCAGACCATCCAATTCCATGTGCATTTTATTTTCCTTTTTCTCCTATATGTAATCATGTGGATTAGATCTAATATCATCTTCTCTGTAGTGGCCACAAACAACGAACAGGGCAAGTTCAACCAGCCAAGACAATTTGGCCGGCCACAAGCTACAACAGGAAAAACTTGGGTTAGGAGTTTTTAGACGAAGATTTGGGCTTAGGTGACAAAAAGGTCATCCTTCACTTATGTTGGATTGGGCTTGGTAAAAAAAGGGGGTCTAAGATACTGGATTAGTACCTCTATCTCAATACTATATATACGAAGTACGTAAAATACATGAAGATGGCCTTTATAGGCACCTCAAGACTTACTTGGCACCCCCTAACTTCTTATAATTTTTTTTAAAGATTTATGAAAAATATTAAAAGGTTTTCATTAAAATTGGCTACGTTGTCCTTTAGAAAACATCATTTTGAATAACTTTACAAAAAAAGTTTTTTTCAAAATTCGTCATTTAAGTAGACTTACTTTTTGGATTTTTTTCAAAATTTGTCTTGCTCGTAGGGCTATCAACATTGACAGGACATTGTAAGTCTTTGTATCTCTGTTTTCTTTGAATTAATATGACAATCCTCTGTTTGTGCATTATTTTTCCTTTAACTAGAAAAACCAAAGGAGGATTAAAAGATAAAAAAAATGGTAATGTAAACAGCTGGTTTCACATGATTAACCCACCCAAACTCAAATCCCCACCCCTCCCCCATTTTTTTCATTTGAGGGCCAAACTTGGGTATCTTAGGTTTACTCTCATTGACAATTTGGCTCAAATTAGTCCCTTGCGATGCGTAATTTACCTGTAAATCCACGCATCCTAAAATTTCCAACCTAATAACCCTGAAAGCATTATAGCAATTGGCATTGCATGATCTTTAATTAACTTGATATTTGTGTTTTCTTTTTTTTTTTTTCTTTTGCTTTGGCTTTGGCTTTGGCTAAGCCTCATTGTGAGATGTTTGTGCACTGGTGTGTGTGTGGTTTGTGCACAGACATGATTTACTCTTGGGACTTTGGGGTGATCTTTTTTAATCCCCCTTTTTTGGGTTCTATCATGTAAAGGCTAGGAGGTCTGACACCCCACCATTCCTTTCAATGTCAATGGCTACACCATTTTGCTACAAAGGCTTTCACCGGGCCACCCAATTTTATGTACATTTTGTTTTCTTTTTCTCCAATGCGAAATCATATAGATTTGACACCCAAAAAAAAAAAAAAAAAAACAAAAAAAGGGAAATCATGTAGATTTGAACTTACATCATCTTCTATGTAATGGCCACAAACAACCAACAGGCCTTGACCGGCTCACCGGCCACAAGCTACTACAGGAAAAACTTGGGTTGGAGTTTTTGGGCAAAGGTTTGGGCTTGGGTGATAAAAAGTCATCCTCAACTTATGTTGGATTGGGCTTGGTAAAAAGGGTTCAAGATTTGGGATGTGCACGGGTTCAGTTTCGGTCGGTATTGAGTGATATTTGGCATCGAACTAAGATTGTCGGTTTTCGGTGTAAATGGGAGGTGAACCACTGACTGAACCGAAAATTAAAATTTTGTAAAATATAATACCGAACCGACTGTAGTATGAGAAAAAATCGGTCGAAACCAGCCGGTTTGGTTCGGTTCTTCGATTTTTTTGGTTTGTGCACATCCCTATTCAAGATGCTGGATTAGTGCCTTTATCTCAATACTCCTATATAAAATTATAAAGTACATAAAATACTTATAGCATGTTTGTTTGGCCAGAATCATGGGGAATTATAATATAATAAAATGAAATTTCAATGGTTAGCGTATTGAATTCCATTCCTATTCCATTCTTATTCCCACTGATTCCGGTCAAATAAACGTGCCCATCTTTTTCCTTTTCATTTGGACAAGCAAATGAGCCCTTATTCTTCATCCTCGATTACTCAAGACTTCAAGTTGCTGCTTAATACATTTCTTGCTTTTGTTTAATAGCTTTGTGAAGGATGATGGACTATATTTGTTTAGGCTCTCTTATCTATGATACAAAATCTATTGTAATTAGTACTGAATATTATTGTATTATCTGGTTAAGTGCATGGGGATATCGTTAGGTAAGCCTGTGACAATGCCTATCTTGCTCGTAGGGCTATCAACATATATAGTTCAGGACATTGTAAGTCTTTATATCGCTGTTTTCTTTGAATCAATATGACAATCCTCTGTTTATGTTTATGTTTTTGCCCTTTAAACCAGAAAAACCAAAAGAGGATTAAAATAGAAAAAAATGGTAATCTAAACAGCCCGGTATCACATGATTAACCCACCCTAAATTTAAGTTTTGGGTAGTTAGATGTGTTTCTAGGTCAGATAACAAGGCTGTTCATGAGTTAACCCAATGGACTACTTTTTGTAATCATTTTGAAAATATTCCCATTTCTGATCTCCCCTAGATTATTCTAGACGGAGGTTGATCACAGGAATGCCTCTGCCTCTTCTTCTTGATAATATCATTTGCTTATCAATTATTTATTTATTTATTTTTTTTTGAGGGTCCAAACTTGGGTATCTCAGGCCTACCCTCGTTGAGAATTTGGCTCAGATTAGTTCCATGCGATGCATAATCCACCTATAAATCCACGCATCCTAAAATTGCCAACTAAATTACCGTGAAAGCATTATAGCAATCAGCGCTGCATGATCTTTAATTAAATTGATGTTTTTTTTTTTTTTTTTTTTTTTTGGCTTTGGTTTTGGTTATGGATGAGCCTCATCGTGAGATGTTTGTGCACTTCTACGTGTGGTTGGTGAGGTAACATATTGAACCCACATCATTAGCACTTTAATGATCGTTTAAGTAACCACTCGGTAAATTGTAGATAATCTCTCAGAAGTATGGGGAGTAAGTAAAAAACCCCCCGATATTCAAAATCAAATCATGTCCTCCTAAAGTCAATTTGAACATTACTTGATTTTGAACATTTAAGAAGGACATTGTTTGCATTTTGAACGTCATAGAGTTTTTCTGATGACCCCTATACTTTGGGGAGTTATTTGCAATTTACTCAAAAAAAAAAAAAAAAAAAGTGAAAACCTTCTGCTTTAAATTTAAGAAGAATAGAAGAACTATTAATTAGAATCCAAACCCCTATAACTTAAAAAAAAAAAAATGGGAGTCCTAAGCCAACCATGAAATCCCATAATAAAGCGACATACTACAAGTCATAGCTAGTCCTTTCCCAAGAAGGAATTAGGACCCCGTATAAATACACCGACAAGCAACCTCAGTCTCTGTATTCTCCTCGCCTTCTCTTCTTACTTCTTGATCTCCTCCTCCTCTCTCTCTTTCAATACTCCTCCTTCTTACTAAAGATGTTCACGGAGGCGCCCAAAGATCACTATTGTAACGCATGGCAACCAGACGGCATCATATGGGAGGACGGCAAATCTTTGCGGCCACACGTTGAGTTCTTGATCGAAATTTATGCTCAATTTACGTTTCATGCAACTGAAGAAGAAGACAATGATGATAGACCATTCGACGTTTTCGAGAGCCCGACGACGTTCAAGTCATTCAGGGTCCAACGCAACCAACTAATGGATGCCACCATATCCAATATGCTTTATGCGATGGACGTCCCCTCAGATGTTCAGCCATTCATGATAGGCAAAATCTTGGACTGTGCTCGGTCGATGATGGGTGCGAATTACAACAAGGATTGCATGATTCTGCCCGATGGTTGTGTCTCTTGGGGTCACCGAAGGGCTTTGAAGAACAGAAGGCTAGAATCGAATCCATGGGTGCACTGTGTTTGGCTGTGTTTGGGTTTTTCGATCCAAGTCTTTTCATTATCAAGTTGTTTAATTTCCAAGAATTTTTGGGGTATTATACCAAATAATTTGCGTCATGTACTTCTTGTTTGATCAAGTAAAATATTGATTTACTTTTGGGCATATGGTTTCTTGTAAGGGTTCTCAATATTGTTTTTATTGTCTATTTTGGGCATATGGTTTCTTGTGAAGGTTCTCAAGTAAAATATTGTTTTGTTTTCTTTTTTTTTTTTCTTTCTTTCTTTCTTTCTTTCCTGTTTTTTTTTTTTTTTTCATTATTGTTGTGTCAAAGGAGTAGAAGGGGTGACAAGAGTGGCTTTCTTACTTGGGCGTGAGAACCAATGACAAAATAGACCTAAACGGGTTGTAAAGTAAAGACAAATACCTAACCAGTGGCATGTCAATAATTCTAAGCGTTGCTCATTGTGAGTTTTGACCACAAGACGTACCACCCACCAAACTATTTCAGTCCAACTCAACTTTAGGCTCAAGATCTTGGCTCACACCTAAACCTAACAAGTAACAACAAATTTAAATGTGGCCCCGGCTCAGCCCATCCAGATTTGGGCTAAAATGGACTAACCTCGGGCAACAAGAGATTCAGAGGTCGTGATGACTTGTCTCGGCCGTGGTGATGTTAGCTCTTAGCTAACAAAATAAATTTGTCCCACTCCCAGAGATCGAAATTTCTGGCTGCTCTTACATTTTTTTATCCTTTTCCTTGCGAGAAACGAGAAGTTCCAGAGTACACCATCCGCAACAGAGACACAAAAACACACACGCGGAAACAAGAAAAGCTTGGGCCAGACCATCCAATTCCTAGTGTATTTTATTTTCCCTTTTCCCCAATGTGAAATCATGCGGATTCACTTACCCCAAAAAATAAAAAATATCTTCTCTGCACTGACCATAAAAACACAAAAGGCCAAGTTCAACTGGCCTAGACAACTTGGCTGGCCACAAGCTGCAACGGGAAAAACTTGGGTTAGGAGTTTTTAGACAGAGGTTTGGGCTTAGGTGACAAAATCCTTCACTTATGTTGGATTGGGCTCCGTTAAAAAAAAAAAGAAGAGGGGGGGGGGGGGGGGGGGGGTCTAAGATGCTGGATTAGTGTCTTTATCTCAGTACTTTATAAAATGCATGAAGGGGATTTTATTGGTACCCTAAGACTTGCTTGACACTCCCAATTAACTTTATATAAATCTTTAAGAGTTTTGAAATATATAAAATGTTTTTATGAAAACTAACCACTGTGTCTTTTATAAAACATCATTTTGAATAATTTTGTAAAAAAAGGTTTTTTCAAAACTTGTCATTAAGTAGATTTTTTTGGATTTTTTTCAAAACTTGTCTTGCTCATAGGGCTATCAACATTGTCAGGACATTATAAGTCTTTGTATCCCCCTTTCTTTGAATTAATATGACAATCCTCTGTTTGTGTATTACTTTTCCTTTAAACCAGAAAAACCGAAGGAGGATTAAAAGAGAAAAAAAAAGGGTAATGTAAACAGCCCACTATCACATGATTAACCCACCCTAACACAAACCCCCACCGTACCCTTTCCCTTTTTTTGGGGGGGCAAAATTTGGGTATCTTAGGCCTACTCTCATTGACAAGTTGGCTCAACTTAATCCCATGCGATGCATAATTTACCTGGTCCACGCATCCTAAAATTACCAACCTAATTTTCCCTGAAAGCATTATAGCAATTGGTGTTGCATGATCTTTAATTAACTTGATATATTTATTATTTTTATTTTTATTTTTATTTTTTGGCTTTTGCTTTGGTAATGGCTAAGCCTCATCGTGAGATGTTTGTGCACTGGTGTGTGTGATTGGTGAGCTAGCATTAATTCAACCCACATCATTACCTCTTATAGATCATCTCGATCCTAAGTAACCAATTGGAAGGATACTTGTATAGTGACACCTTCTAATTTAAATAAACCAACACAACTTTACTTGAAAAGCAGGACTAATCAAGTTATGAAAAGAGTGATTGGGCTTTAAATGTTCACGTTTTATTATAGGTCAACAAATTTCTTCTATTCTTCAATTAGTAGTAATGAACGACCCGCAAGGATACTACCAATGACAAAGAATCATAACTCATCAACCAGAGGTCTTGAGTGAGCCTCCGTTCCCTCACTATTTGATGCATGGATTTGAAGAATATAAATGAAGAGAGTGAATGTGCTTTACATGTTCGTGTTCTATTATGGGCAATGATATTTTCTTCTATTATTCAATAAATAATAATTAACAACCCACGAAAATAGCGCAAATGACAAAGGATCAAAGCTCATTAACCGGATATAAGATGGATGGAGCAGCACTTTATATGATGGATAATAATAAATAAGAAGAATTGGAAAACTATTAATTAGAATCCTAAACCTGTATAGCAACAACAACAACAACAACAACAACAAAAATTTTAAAAATAATAATAATAATAATAATGAAAAAAAAAAATATCAACCATGAAATCCCTAATAAAGAGACCTACTAAAACTTATACACCGTACTACTTTCTAAAATTGACATAGTTTTTGGTCTATTAGAACACCTTCAAATTGTTCTTGTGTCTAGAGGAAGATTTTGAAATTGAGAGATTATCTTAGACCTTTTATTAAGCACTACTATTGGTGATGGCTGCTCTTCATTTTTGTGGTTTGATAATTGGCATCCTCTTGGGCCCTTTGCTCAACGGTTTGGTGATAGAATAATGTAGGGGCATTTGGGCTCAAGTCCAAAAAGTAGTGCTTGTGTTGCATAAAGTTTTTCTTTAAAAACACATTTAGCCTCCAGTACACTATAAGTTAGGAGGACAAAAATGCATTTGCTATAAAGGCACAAATCATATAAAGATCAGAAATAGGAATAACTCATCTGGAAAATCTTCTTGAATTTTGGCCAAATCCCTACAAAATCTCCACCACTCAAATTCTTCCCTTCCACTCCAACGTCCCCTACTTTCCCTAACGTAATATGCTCCATTCCTTCTTTCTTAATCTCCCTCAATTAATTCTCATAACTCCCCTTCATTATTTTCGCCCATTCATAACTCTCCTCCTTTATTTTCCCATACTTCCCAAAACTCTTTCTCTCTACATCTTTGTCAGGTCTTTCCTTACCTCCCTTAATTCCCTCAATTACTACTCCTACTTTTTCTCCCCTTGTCATTCACAATCCTGGGGGCATTCCTTTGGTAGTAGACCTTTTGTTTCATCGTGTAACTTTTTGAACATGTATATAAATCTAGGTTGTTTTTTTGTTTTGTTTTTTTTTTTTTTAAAGGAAATTGAATGGGTAATTAGTTACCTAAGTCTTATTTACATGTAACTAGAGATGTATGTGAATGTAGTTATTGTAACTGTTATAGCAGGGATAGTTACATGACAAACAAATGGGTGAAAAAGACGAAGTGTAGGCATGTAACTATTCATGTAACTAAACATAGGGGTTTGTTTGGATTTATTTGAATTCCAATTTAGGGATTTTGACATTGTTGATGTGGGTTATGAAATTTCGTACATTGTTCGGAATAGTTACGTTGCAAATTTTTCTGGAAATACACACAGCATATGGGTTAGTTACATGATTTTACATAAAATAAGTTCACAAAAAGGCCATACATCATCAACTAGTTACATCTGTCGAAGCTTGACGGATATAAATTTTATTGGACATTTAGAAAACCTAAATAATGAATGAGATGGTTTGATTCCATAAATCGTGGCTAGTTTTCCATTTAAAACCTTGCCATATGTGTTTAGAAAGGCAGTATAATGAATGGGATGGATTTGATTATGGAAATCGTGGCTGGTTTTCCTTTTAAAACCTTGCCATATATGTTTAGAAGGGCATTAGTGGTATTCATGGCAAGATTTTTTACAGCTGTTCCCAAAATGTTATTGTTTCTTCATGTGCAGTGGACTTGAGGCTAAAAGAGTTTTTATAGGTGACTTGAGGCTTGAACAACCCCCAAACGTGTACCTCCTACTAATTTCCCCAATAATGAATGATGCACCTATATCTTCTCAAGCTCGGGTTAGTGCTATTGTTTTGAATAATTCTTGGTTATGGCCAGTGACTGTCACTGCTGAATTACTTGAAATTCAAAATGTTACTCCTCTCTCTCTTAGGGCCTAATCAAAACATCCCTGACACTATTTCTTGGGTACCTGCTTCTGATGGTTTCTTTTCCACTAGATTTTCTTGGGATGCAATCAAGGCCCATGGACTGAAGTTGATTGGCATAAAGTCTTATGGTTTCCGAAATTGATTCCTAAACATGCCTTCATTTCCTGGCTTGCTATTCTTAACCGTTTGACCATTAAGGACAAATTAAGAGCATAGGGGATTAATACCCTAGCAACTTGTGTTCTCTGCCAGCTTCAAGACAAAAACAAAGATCATCTTTTTTTTCTTTGTACCTTTACTGCTGCCATTTGGAAGGACATTTTGAGAAAATGTTGTGTGACTAGACACCCACGATTATGGACAAATGAACTTTTGTGGGCCACCCACAACTTGTAAGGGAATACTTTTGCTTCAATAATAAAGAAAATGGCTTAGGCAGTAACCATTTATTATGTTTGGCGTGAAAGAAATGGGAGACTTCATGATAATGCTTTTCAGTCCTCACCAAGACATTGTTACTTTGATTGAAAATGACATCAGATTTAGAACTATGAGTTTTACTACAGTTAGAGATAATCTCAGAAATAGAATTTTTTGTACTAATTGGGGAATATGCTTTGAAATTTTTGGTTAATATTTGTCTTCTTTTTGGCTTACCTCAGGCTGTGAGGGTTTTAATCTTAAACAGACTATTCAGCTTTATTTTATAAGTTAGCTTAATAAGCTGTGTTTGATATAGTTTCTTTGGCCTTTTGGCTTGTATGTATTCTTTCTTTCTTCTTTTATATAATTACTCACTTATCTAAAAAAACAAAAAAAGGATCCAGTACCCTACTTCACCTATAAATACACCAACAAATTGAACTTTCGCAAACTCATTCTCTGCTTCTGCGCCTTCTCTTACTTCTTACTTATTGATCTTCTCCTAAAATAACTCGAAATCACATAATGAAGTAAACTACTAAAATCCATACTACTATACACTTTTCTTTCTAACAATGAATTAGTATCTACTACAACAATAAATATATAAACAAATTCAACGATCACAACCTTTACCTTTATAGGGCTAAGATCCTCTCAAGTCCCATGGTCCCTAGTCCTCTCTAGTCTACGACTCTTAAGCTACAACATCAGTTCAAGTAATCGAAAGGCATAAACCTAGCCATGTCATCTATTCATTTAAGTTGTCCTTTTGCCCATCTTGAAACAGCAGCGGCTCGTTTCTCTGATTGCTAGAGAAGTTGCCAGCGACATGTGGAAACAACGAAATTAGCAAGAATTATTTTTTTCTTAATCCCTATTTCAAAGCTTTAAACTCGGTTGAAACCCATCTAAATTTAAGGTTTTTTAGTCCATTGGTGGCTTCTAACAATGTAAAGCAATTCAACCCATAAAAATTTTGACTCCATTGCCCCCTTTTAAGAAAGAAGATGATGAGATTTGAGAAGATAATATTTGACAAAGAGGAAAAAGGTAGAGAAATGCAGGGAGATAGAAATAGAAGGAGAAAACAGGAGCGAAAGTGTGGCTTTGTGGATTTAGGGATAAAAAAATCGTTGTGAATATTTACAAACTTAACGCCCTTAAACCCATATTCAACCTCAACCTTTAACAAAAAGTCACCAACAACAACAGAGCTTGGGTGGCTGCATTTTTTATTTTTAAGGTCTATTTGAGAACTTAAAAAACTAGATCAGATTGGGTCTAGTCCATAATTGCTATTTGGTTTTTAAATAAACAAAGTCACAGTTGGTTTGAAAAAAACTGTGCTTATGCTTTGTTTTCCAAAACAAAACTGAACTGATTAGTAGAAAAAAAAAATGATTTACCAAACAGTGCAAAATCAAAACTAGCTAGACTTATCCTCAGATGGCCATGTTTTTAGGTTTGCCAAATAGCTCCTTAGTATTGAGTCGATATCACATCTAAAACTAGTTAGCTTGCATTGCAAGCAATTTCGTTAACCAAGATGTACTAATTTAGGCGATGGTGAGTTAAGTTATGGTGGAGAGAGAACCAAGAGGATTGATGTTAATGTTTTCGGACAAGTAAAAAGGAAGTTTAAGTAGGTGGATAATGTGGCTCCCTATTAACCTTGCGATTGATTTAAAAAGAAGTGGCCTCTTAAGAGACATGGATTGGAGAAGACTATAAGGTATGAGACTAGAGAGGATCCTAAGAGGCCACTTGTTTTTAAATCAATTGGAGGGTCAATTATTGTGATTAAACTCAGCTTAGAAGAAAGTAGAGAAACTTGTACTCAAGCTCAAACTCGGTTTGGCCAAGCTCAATTTTAAGCTTGTCTTGAGCTCGTCAAAAATGCTTTTGCATCTATAATTTGTAATCTTTAAGTCTAATGAGAAATATTTATGAACTATTAACCTCTGCCTTAATTTTATTTATTATTTATTTAATGATTGCAAAACTGTTTTAATAAACACACCTACTAACGAGCTTTAGTTCAAGCCCTTAACAAGCTCTTTATTGAGTTATTAACAAACATTTTTGCCACCCTAAACGAGCCGATCTTTAGTCTGCTCAAGTTTGACTTATTTATTAATCAACCGATTCGTGTCGAGCCTTAATCAAGCTTTTTCACTAACCGTTAATGAGCAGCTCAACTCATTTGCAGCCCTAGATGCATTGATGCAATGCTGTAAACTTACAGTGATTTAGGTTGGTAGGTTAATATAGGTTTGTATCATAATTGGGTTGGGTACATGGGCGGAGCCATGTAAAGGCTTGCCATAGGCTGTAGCCCAAGTAGCCCAACCCACTTTTTCGATTTTTATAGTTTGATTAAGTTGAGTTTTATCCCCTAAGGGAGCCTTAGCCAAAGTAAAAATAGCCTAATAGCCCGGGGCCATATCTACAGTCCAAATGCTTGCAATAATATAATTAAAAAATAGGAAAAAGGAGCTGCAAGTTTAGTTTATATATAACTAGGGCCTTTATATCAACACCCCAAGATTTGCTTTTTATCTCTCAGTTTTTAAACCTTTCAAGCTTTTATGAAAAATACAAAAGGTTTTTATGAAAAATGATCACGTTGTCCACTAGAGAATATCATTTTGAACAACTTTTATACGATAAAGATTTTCTAAATCTCTCGTTTAAGTGGATTTTTTTGGCTATTTATAGTCTATGTTTTATTAAAGAGTCCACTAAAACGATATATTTTTTGAAAAAAATTTCTTTTACAAAGTTATTTAAAATGATATTTTTTAGTGGTTAACATAACCATTTTTCATGAAAATTGTGTGGGGTAAAATCTACTCCCCGAGACCTAATGATGATGAAGGAGTCGATTCTCACGTGTAGGACCTGCACTCATAAGCTTGGAAGCAAGGTCAGAGGGTAAGCCAAGGTGGGTATTGGCTAAGCCCTCTCCAAAGCTTAAGTCAGAGGCTGTTTTTGGAGGTAAAGGCAAGGAAGAAGATGAATCTCAGAGGATTAGGGTACTGTAGCTTACCTTATTTGGCTGTATCAGTATTCTATTTATACCCACCTATACGGACTGACCATGTGAGGTCAGGTAACTACCTTGGTTAGGTCAGATCTGACCATGGTTAGCCAATAATTGTTTGATCATGGTTTACTGATTATGGTTGGGAAAAGGACCATGGTTTCCTGTAACCGCTGTGTCAAGAATTACAACTGTAGTAATAGTTTTGGACTGTAGTAGGATTTAGATTGTAGTGTGAATCATGGGATAGGTGTCCTGAGCTGAGTATAAGGCCCCGAACTGGGAGATCACGTGCGTTGCAACAGATCTGGTTGAGTTGCTTTTGCCACGTGTCAATAATTCTGGTTTGAGCTCCTTAGCCCGAGCTTGATCCTCGGTTCAGAAATATTCCCACACAAAAATCTTTTGAATTTCATAAAATCTTGAGAAGTTTAAAAAGTGGGGCACAAAATGCAAGTCTTAAAGCACCTATAATGGATGCTTTTAAGGGTCCATTAGTGTCAGCCTTTAGCAGTAAAGGACGAAAGACCCCTTTTAAGAGCTCCAATGGGTAGCCTATCTCAGATATTAAAGCTATAAGAAATTAGCCATCTTGATAACTGTAGGGATGACAGTAACGTGCCACCATGGCACGTTGTGAGTTTTTAATCATTTTTTATATTTTTTATATTTTATATTTTATATTTTATATTTGTTTCTTGTGTTGACAGGATTCCAAAAGTAAAGCTTGTGTTGACAGGAAACTTGTGTTGACGGATGCTTTTTGCAGTTGTGGAAGGAGCAAATAGCTCCATTGGAGTACACAAAATGTAAAGAAGTTGGTCTCTTTTAGCCAAAAGTAAGGCCTCCACCTGTTGCTATCTCATTGGATTATTTACTTTAACATGTCAAGAAGTTAAGAGCTCCATTGTGGATGCTCTTAGGGTGCTAATAGTGACCTCCTTATATATGATGAATATATATATATTTTGTGTATTTATTAGTTTTTTACCGAGGCCAGTGTAATTTTAAATCCTAACTCCGCTCTTGGTTGGGTAATACCCAACCTAATTAATAACACAAAAAAAAAAAAAAAAATCCATTAATAAACCGACCCAAACCCAATCCAACTCGTTAATGGCTTAACCCAAACCCGCACAGATTGCCTGCGTTAAGTTGTCCACAACTTAACTCACCGATCTCTATATATATTCTTAAGTCTTCTCTTACTTATTGTTACCAATTGATCTTCTCCTCCTCCTCCTCCTCCTCCTCTCCTCTTTCAATACTCCTCCTCTCTCAAGATGTTCACCGAGGCGGATCACTATTGCAACGCAGGGCAACCAGACAGCATCATATGGGAAGACGACGAATCTTTGTGGCCACACGCTAAGTTCTTGATCGAAATTTATGCTCAATTTACGTTCAAATCGCTTCATGCAACTGAAGAAGAAGACAATGATGATAGACCATTCGATGTTTTCGAGAGCCTGACGACGTTCAAGTCATTCAGGGTTCAACGCAACCAACTAATGGATGCCACCATATCCAACATGCTCTATGCAATGGACGTCCCCTCAGATGTTCAGCCATTCATGATAAGCAAAATCTTAGACTGTGCTTGGTTGATGACGGGTGCAAATTACAACAAGGATTGCTAGACTCTGCCCATGGTCGTGTCTCTTAGGGTCACTGAAGCGCTTTGAAGAACAGAAGGCTTGAATCGAATCCATGGGTGCACTGTGTTTGGGTTTTTCCAAGTCTTTGCATGATCAACTTGTTTAATTTCTAAAGCAAATAATTTGTGCTATGATCGAACTTCTTGTTTGATAAAGTAAAATATTGATTTACTTTTGGGCATATGGTTTCTTGTAAAGGTTCTCAACATTGATTTTATTATCGATTTTGTGTACTTGATTGTAAAGAAAAATCTTGTTTTTCTTGATTTGGGCCTACTTGATCTTGAAATCTATATACTATATATATATATAATGGAGGAAAGGAGCCCTGGTGATGCCACGTGTTAAATTTATAAATTTTTTAATTTTTTTTTTAAAATCACATGCTGAAGTTAGAGAAAAAAGGCAAATATTATATTTTAATGTCCCCTTTCCAACCTAATACCAAAAAAGGGATAATGTCTGTCAACATGCTATAAATTAACTGTATACTTACGTCAAAATAACTATCAATTTTCTTTGTTTTGTATTAAGTTGGGAAATATTCACTCAAAAGTAATTTCCCAAAAAGTAAGTTACTTTGTGACTTTTGAGGAAGTTACTTTGTGACTTTTGAGGAAATTTGTCATAGTTTTACCTTCTTCCTTTTTTTTTTTTTTTTTTTTTTTTTTTTTTTTTTTTGTAGGATGTTACCTATGGAATGGGATTTTGGGTTCTTTTCATAGTTATTGAATAGAGATGCCCATTCATTGAAAATAGAAATAGAATGAGAAAAAAGAAGAAATATAGATGTCCAATGAGTAACTTACGTAGTTTTGGCACAACATGAAGAAACATCTATATGAATTTCCCTGTTTTAATGATGTGAACCTTTGTTATTTAGGATGTAGGTTTTGGAGCGCAAATCTATAACCATAGTTGTTTTTTTATACTTATTATAATATCTTCAAAGTTGTTTTTTTATACTTATATAATAGAGATGCCCCTCTTCCTTCCCTTTCTTTGTTCTCCTCTTTTTCTCTCCTTATTCTCTCTTCTTCCTCACTTCCCAATATCCCCGTACAGTATTTCCTTCTTTCTTTCCCTCTCCTACTTTTTCCCCTTTTCAAATTTCAAATTTCAAACATAAAATACATCTTTCACTTCAAATTTCCTCTTCTCCTTTGTCCCTCTCTCTCTCTTTCTCCCTTTCTCTCCCCCCACGTTTCATCCTTCACGTTGGCACAGCTGCTCTCTCAACCAATAATTTCAACACCGAGAAGGATTTTGGTCAAAGCTTCCATCTTCGTAATGAGCAGCTGCTGTGGTTTCTGAGTTTGTTCGTTGAGAAAGTCCACCTGCATAATTGAATGGGTTAGTCCAAATGTAGGTGGCAAAGTTCATATTTTTCAGAATTTTTTTTCCCTTCTCAGAGTTTGTTCCACAATTTCCCTCTCTAAATCCATTTGTACACTCTCTCTGAATGTTGCCCAGGCTTCTTCTCAAATCTTATGGTAATCTCATCTTCTATTATCTCTCTAAATTTTTTAAGGTCTATATTATTGTGGTTCTAACATTAATCTTTTTCTTTGTGGGTTTCCAATTTCCATCGGTGAAATTGGTCAACAAACAATGAGGATTTGATGGATTTAAGAAATGGGAGAGAAGCAATTGGGATACATTTGGATAGTCCCACATTTTCATCACTAAAGGTTAGCATTTATTATTGAACCTGCTCCCTGAATTTTTTTAAAAAATTTTAAATATCGTTTATATGTGGATAAGCATCTCCATTTCTTTCTCTTTTTTCCCTGTTTTTTTGGCCTAAAACTGTGCTAAATCCTTTTTGCCCCAGGTCCACAAATGTGACATATGGAATTTCTATCATCTTTGGGGTCTTTTATTTTCTTATGCGTTACTCCCCCACCCTTTTTTTGTCCTTTCCTTTCCTAACTTCTAAGTCTAACATGCTCAAAAAATAAATTTCATGCTATAATTCAACCAACATCTTTGTGGATAGTGATTTTTGATTTCTTGGTGTGTCAATTTTAGGGATTTTATATATTTCCACTTACTTTAGGATTTAGTAGATTCACATAGGTGGATTTATTTTTTAAGTCTGTTTGGATTTTATTTTAATTCAGTGCATAGTTTTCACAAATAGCACTTTGTATAATTAAATCTATATTGTTTTCTTTCTTCCCTCCATATCAAGTCTATTTACTATTTTTTCTCCTAATGTTTATTTTTTCATTGCAGGGCTTGAAATAATAGGCACCTTACCTTCTTCATTTTCAACTGATAACATATGCTTTGTTTGGCTTACTTTTGTTCATCATCCAATTTTATGTTGATTATGTTAGTGTTTTCCCTTCCGTTTGTGCTACTTTAATTAGTAAATTCTTTTTAAATTACACCCCCACCACTTTTTTTATGCAATTTTTATTTCCCCTAAAATTTCTTCCTTCATTTTTTATTTTTATTTTTTCAACCAAAGTTTGGACTCATTCTTTTTCTTTTTTTTTCATGCTAGGTTGCTTCTTGGATACCTATATCCTACATTTGACTTCTACAGGGTGTTTAAGATTATAGGTTCCTTAGAATTAATTGATCTACTTTGGGGCATGCATTTTACTGCATGTCTAATGTGGAAAACAGATTATCGTCCAGTATATAACAGGTGACTAATATTGGAAAATAATAAAGCAAACTGATTTCATTTTTTTTCCCCCTTTGTTGGGTCTAACAATGACTGTTTCCTCTTTATCCTTCCAAGATCATTTTGGAAACATCATATGCAGAACACTTTGGCTCAATTTTGTATAATAGTTATGGGTATGTTCCTCTTATCTTAGTGTTCTATTGGCTTACAATGAGATTTTTTAAATTCATTCTCAATTTGTAGAGTGGTTACTACCTTTTTGTAGGTGAGAAAAGGTATGTTTTTTCTTATAATATGTGTTTTCTTTTTAAATTACATATTAATATTGAGTAAGGCTTAGGATACCCCTAATCAGTAATAAATGAAAAAAAAGGGTATTTAGAGCCAACTCTCGCTTAGAGACCCCTCTCAAGAGATCATCAAAATTGACAGGAACTATCTCATTTTATTTTTAAGACATTAGCTAATTGATGGAAGAGATAAGATTGCTAAATTCAAGCACATAGTAGAGAATGAAATTAAGCGGCTAATTGTTTAGCCAATCCTAGTCATATATTCAAGCAGTCCAGATATTGGGGATGATTTTTCTCAGAATCGCAGCTGATAATTACCCATGATCAATATCATGGGGTAGGGCTGCAGTGCGGTAGTGTGACACATAAATAGATCTTTACCAAATTAAAAAAACTAGGGCACTCTTGGGACAAGTTTTGAGGCTTGGGATTTATGCAAGTGGGTCAAAGATGGATTTCAATTTAGCACATATCCCCCCTTCCCCCTTCTCTTTTGAGGTAAATTCATAAACCAAATGAGAAAAAATCATTAAATTAGGTGGAGAATCATTAAAGACATTATATGAATATAAAAAAAATGTAACGTGTGATCTTTCAAAAATCATTTACATGAGAATGGATTATCACGGAATTCTTAAATTAGATTGAGAATCATTCTTTTGTTGGTTGTTCATAAGATTTGAATCCTAACCCAACCTTAATTACTCACTTTTAGATCGATTAAATTTTCTTCCCATTTCATTCTCTGCGATTGGGGTTACTACAAACAATCAAATTTAATTTTGATATCCCCAACTTAGGTTTTAAATTATATACACTTGAAAATTGATGTCCAACCATAAGCAGCTTGCTATTTTCCTGTTTGGATTATATGTTGTCTGCCTCATTGACATCCTGTTGGTTTCTTCCCTAATGGTAATTTTATGATTTTGTTTTGTTTCTGGGTTAGTCTTAAGAAAACATTGCTATTATGGACTTTGTTCCTGCTATCACTGTATAACCATCAAGCAATTCACTGCCTTTTGAACATGTTGACTAATCTATACTACACTATAAATACCAGTCTTGCTGACATAGCACAAGTGATGATGTGGCAGCTTCAAATGCTTTCCTTCCAAATCTATCTTCTTTTCTTTATTTCTAGGCCTATTTATGTCTCTCCCTGTCTTTTTTACAGAGTACAATTTTCTTTCCCTGTTTTGATGTCTTTTGAATTTCAAAATTTGAAGCTGATTCTCTGTTTCTCTCCTCCCACACCTAAATGCACTTCTTTCTTTCACTGCAAACTCACTCTTATCTCTCCATTGCCTCTCTCTCTTCTCTCGCTTGCCCAAACCCACTCTCTTCTCTCTCACCCTTCAAACCAACTTTGAACTTTTTCTCAAACACCACATCCACATATAGGGAGCTTTCCACGACGTCAGATACACGGCTTCTCCAAATGGAGACACTTCTTCGGATTTCTCTGTCGTCGCCTTAGTTCTACGGTGAATAGCTGCCAAAGCTCAACAACTCTCCCCACACTAAACCGGTACACATTTTCTTAATGTCCCATTTGGTTGCCAAGAGGATTTTATTGTCAGTGTAGAGCTTTCTAATATATTGATTTAGATCTTATTATTATTATTTTGGGTAACTTGATTTGTTGCAAATGCCAAGAAACATGATGTAGGTTGAAGTGGACACAAATATATATATCTGGATCTAACTGCATCCATGGTGGAATCTGGGAACCAAATAAGGGGTTAAACATTTTTACAAGGGAAAAATAAAAGGAAAAGGATAGATGAATGAACCAAACAAATCAACGTGTGATTCCTTCCATAAAGTGCCTTGATCTCTTTGGTTTTTTTACCTTTTTCTTCCTCGCCACTTCACACCCCTGCTCCTCTTATATTTGGTTTTGTTATTGTTACTTCTTTTATCCTTTTTAATTTGTCTTTATTATTATGCTACAAATTCCATCCCCTCCCCCCCTCCCACCCTCCACCCCTACTACCCATTGGTCCCATTTTGGCTTACATTTACATTACAAGTTGACATTTATGTAACTTTGAAATTCAGGGCATTTCCATCTTTGTTTCAAGATCTTAATTATACTTTGCTACTGAATGATGCCTTCCTGGGGCTATTGAGTTAGTAGAGTTTGGGAAAAACACCTTTAGCCTAGGCCACATTAAATGGAAAGGGCTATTAAGAACCCCAGCTCTATTTGTTGATGAAAATGCTTGCATATGTCAATCTTAATGAACATAAATGATAATAAATCTCACTAAGTAATTTTGATGGTGTATGTATAAACATATGATGTCAGTTTATCGCATCGATTTTCCTTTATTGCCCTTTTCATTTTAGTTATTGTGAAAGTTTGTTGGGAATATGAGAACCCAACCTACCTATTCCTCATCTAATGTTTCTTCAGCCTTTGTCATATTGCTTTTGAGCTCTTCCATGTGGATGATGCAGTTTAAAGTTAGATAAGTTGGGCATTGTTGCTCAAGATTTTTTTCAATTGATTGTGATGGTTTAGAATTTTAAATCTAATAGTTCTCTTTCTTTTAGGGTGGACATCATCTATGTTTGGAACTCACTCTAAGAATTTGAGAAGATATTTTCCACCATGATTAAGTACCTCAATAGCAAGTAAGGTAGTTTAAGGATAGCTTTTAGAGAACTCATGCTTCTTCCATGCAATATGTGATCAAAAGACTAATGTTGTACTGTGCTGCAGTGTGCTAATTTTCTTTTATTCGAGATGGTGAATTGAAGATATAACCAACTTGGAAAATTGTTAGTGTAATGATAATATAGCTAACATACACATTGGACACCCATTCTCTAAACCTGCCATGCATCTTTGAATAGGAACAATTTTGTTTCCCAACAAACTGAAGTAATCTATGATTCTTTCCATGCTTTTATTGTATCCTAGATGAATCGTCCTCATTGCCCAAGGTTGTCCTCCCTACTCATCTGTTGTGGATGTTAAAGAAGTGTGCAGTATTTTCTTCGGGCGAAAGTGCTTATTATGGGAATAGTTTTGTCGCTAAATGATAAATTTACTATGTAATATAATGAGAGACTTTTTGACACCATTTCTTTTATTAACCATGGTGTTTGAATTAATATGTAGGCAATATTTATGTTGGCTGTTTGTATATGATTCAAATTGTTTATGGATTCTCAACAGTTATACACATGAGATTTTTAGTACGGTAGCTTGCAAGTTAATGTTTGTACACAATACAATTAATTTTGGTCTTATTAAAATAAAAATTATAAGAAAAATCTATACATTTTGTTAAATGACTTAGAATTTGGTATAACAAGGTTTATTATCATAAAAATGCTAATTTTTTTTAAATGAAATGAAATCTATAGGACATAAGTAATATTAAAAAATAAATTATTTAGTATGGGTTTTCTATTGCTTTTTGAAGGAAGATAGTGACTAGATTAGCAATTATTTAGTACGGGTTTTCTATTGCTAATTTTTTAAATAACCAATTAATGACTAGATAAGCAATGAGTAATCATGGGATCCTATAAAGTTATTTTTGTATTAGTTATCAAAATAAGTTCATAGCACTTTTGCCCAGACATGTTAGAGGAGAATCTTGAGTGTTTGGTTTGTTATAGATAAGCAATTGTTTTATTTGGTGGGTTTTCAAGCATATTTGACAACATATTCAATCAATAATTAAATATTTTTTCCAGTAGTTCCCTAATTTTTTGTACTCTTTTAGATTTTGTCTTCAATTAATTAAGTTGTTCTATTTTTTTTTTTCTTTTTAGGGAGATCTATAAAGAAGTTGGGTATAGGTAACAACCCCTAACTGTCCAAGGACAACTAATAGGAAGATGGACATACACTGCTTTATAAGCAGGGATGTAAAGAGTTGAATCATACATAAAAACATGTTAGCCTAAGCTCTGGATTACTAAGTTATTTGTTGTGTTCATATTTATTGTGATTCCCGCGCGATACCAATATATATATATATATATATAATGGAGGAAAGGAGCCTTGGATGATGCCACGTGTTAAATTTATAAATTTATTTATTTATTTTAATTTTTTTTTTTTTTCAAATCACATGCTGAAGTTGGAGAAAAAAGGCAAATATTATATTTTAGTGTCCCCTTTCCAACCTAATACCAAAAAAGGGATAATGTTTGTCAACATGCTATAAATTAACTGTATACTTACGTCAAAATAACTATAAATTTTCTTCGTTTTGTATTAAGTTGGGATATATTCACTCAAAAGTAATTTCCCAAAAAGTAAGTTACTTTGTGACTTTTGAAGAAATTACTTTTTTAGTGATCACTTTCCAACTTAATACTAAAAAAGAATATTGTCTGCCAACTTGCTACAAATCGATTGTATATGTGATTCAAAAGTACTACTAATTTTCTTTGTTTGGTATTAAGTTGGGAAGTAATTACCAAAATGTAATTTCTCCAAGTAATTTCTCAATTTTTTTTCTTTTTTTTTTGGGTTTTCATTGCTCTTTTTTCATGCGGTATAGGTAGGTTGACGCTTGATGTATACTACATATCTCTTTATTTTCATGTGGGAAAATTAGAAAACATACACTGTACAATGTTCAATCCAAACTTAGTAACTTGTACCATATTTTTTTCGTTTTCTTTATGCCTTTTCATCTTCTCTTCAAAAAATTGAACATATGAAACTAAAAATAGTTATAATCAGAAAGAGAGACAAATAGAGACAATGATAATTAAAAAAGAAAACACGATATACCGGAATATGTACTAAGATATCAAAACTAAGGGTGTTAATGGTTTTGGTTAAAACCGAGAACCAAACTGAACCGGGCGGTTTGGTTTGGTTTTTTTGTCATTAGGTTCGGTTATGGTTTTAATTTTAGAAAACCAAACTTAATTGGTTTGGTTTTGGTTTTCAATTTTAAATAAGAAAAGCCTCATTTGGCATAGGCACTAATTTCATATCTTATAAACAACTTATTCTCTGAGTAAAATATAGAGTTCAAAAGATATGGAAGGAACACACCAAAGCCCAAAGTTAACCCAACTCATATAACTCTGTATACAAATTGTCACTATTATGTAACCTTTTTTCTCTTTTACCTTCTCAGTCTTTTCAATATTCATCCTCCAAACACATAAAAAAGAGTAGAAGAAAAAGCAAGCAAACCCAATTAACAAAAGCCAACAAGCAATCTTTCAATTAGTCCACTTACAGAGATGGGTTTCTTTCTATTTGAGAAAAAAATTTCAAAATTTGAGAGTGTATCTAATTCCACAGAATAAAGAGACTCATTTCCAAAAAAGAGTCTAAGATTGGTTTCATTCCTTTGTACAACAAACACTTGTTGGGGATTCTCAAGAAAATCATAAATAAAAATTATGATAAAAAATAATAATAAAACAATGTTATCGATAGAAGCGAAGTAGCGAGTTGAGACACAAGTATCTCATTCTCTTTAAGACGATTTGTGTCTTTATGAAAACTAGTTAATGCTGTATATTTGAGCTGAGGTGAGTGAAGTCCAAATTAGGCAACTTTATTATTTGGTAAAATAGACATGACTTCTGTGAAATTTTGAGATGAGGAGATGGAGTTTGGGGGTGATCTTCTTTTCCCCTTTTTTTTTTTCTTGTTCTATGATAATGTTAGAACCTATGACTCCACCCCTTCCTTTCAATGTAATTGCCTACACCGTTGTGCTACAAAAGCTTTTGAGGGGACCATACAATTTCGTGAACCTTTTATTTCTTTTTTCTGCTGTCTGAACTCCGAAATCATGTAGATATGAACTTGCGTCTTCTTCTCTGTAGTGGCCACAAACAACCAACACGCCAAGACGACCACTGGAAAAACTTGGGTTGAAGTTTTTAGACAAAGGTTTGGGCTTGGGTGAAAAAAGGTCATCCTTAACTTTTGTTGGGTTGGGCTTGGGTGAGAAAAGGTCCAAGAACCTGGGTTAGCACCTTCAATATTATGTAAGAAAAATACATTATAATAATTAATTTTCATTTAAATGACCAATGGGCCTAGTTTCCTTTCTTTTTTTGTAACTTGTAAGAAAGGTCGAAAGAGAAGCCAAAAAAGTAGCGGGACCCTTTTTTTTTTTTTTTTTTTTTTGTGTCAAAGGAGTAGGAGGGGTGATGATGGGAATGGCTTCCTTACTTGGGTGTGAGAGCCAATGACAGGATGGACCTCTACGGGTTGCAAAGCAGGGGGCAGATATGTAACTGGTGGCGTGACAACAATTCCACGCTTTGCCCATTGTGGGTTTTAACCCTAAGACCTACCACCTAGTACCCACCAAATCACTTCGGTCCAACTCAATTCTAGGCTTGAGATCTTAGCCCACACTTAATCCTAACAAGTGATAACAAAGGACTTGCTTTTCATTTTCCACTTATTTTACACTTTAAGATTTTATGAAAAATATAAAAGGTTTTTGTAAAAAAATTATCGTGCTATTTATTAAAAAACATCATTTTGAATAACTTTTTGGAAGAAAATTTTTTCAAAATCTATCGTTTTCATGGACTTTTTAGTCATTTATGAGGCGAAAACTATTAATGCCAAAAAAGTCTATTTAAACGATAGATTTTAGAAAAACTTTATTCTAAAAAGTTGTTCAAAATGATGTTTTCTAATAGAATATGCGATCATTTTTTTTTTAAATTTATGAAAACCTACTATATTTTTCATAAAACCTTAAAGTATAAAATATGTGGGAGATGAAGAACAAATCTTTGGGTGCCAATAAAGGTCCGAATAACAAATTTAAATGTGGCCCTGGCTGAGCCCATCCAAGATTTGGGCTAAAAAGGGGCCTCTATTGGCACCCCAAGACTTGCTTTTCATCCCCCCACGTATGTTACACTTTAAAGTTTTATGAAAAATATAAAAAGTTTTCATAAAAACTAATCACTGTATTCTATTAGAAAACATCATTTTGAACAACTTTTTAGAAAAAAGTTTTTCTAAAATCTATCATTTCAGTAGATCTTTTTACTATTTATAATCTTTGTTTAATAAATGACTAAAAAATCTACTTAAACGATAGATTTTGGAAAAACTTTTTTCCAAAAAGTTGTTTAAAATGATGTTTATTAATAGATAATACAATCAATTTTTAAGAAAATTTTATATATTTTTCATAAAATTTTAAAATATAAAATAAATGAGAGATAAAAAGCAACTCTTTGGGTGCTGATTGAGGCCTTCGGGCTAAAATGGACGAACCTCGGCCAACAAGAGATTCAGATCAATGGTCGTGATGACGTCTGTGATGACTTGTCTCGGCCAGTGGTGATGTTAGCTCTTAGCTAACAAAATAAATTTGTTCCACTCCCAGGGATCGAAATTTCTGGCGGCTCTTCCATTTTGTTACCCTTTCCTTGCGAGAAACGAATAGTTCCAGAATACACCACCCGCAACACACACACACACGGAAACAAAGAAAGTGTTTTTATAAAACACGATCACAGTTTTACATACACAAATCACAGGGACCATCAAAACAAAAACACACCCCAGAAAGGAAAGTGTTTTCATAGAAAGAGAGAGAAAATGGTGCTATGGGAGATCACATTGGGAACGGCGTATTTCTTGGGACTGAAACGGACATACAAACTTACTTTGAAGATTCAACGTCGTCTCATCAGCCCTAAGTACCCTAAGACCCGTCAATTCGTTTACAGGTATCTCTCTCTCCCTCTCTCTCTCTCTCTCTGTGTATATATTTATATATGCAATGCGTTTTTGATTTGTTCTGCATCTGTGTGTGTTATTTCGTTCTCATCACTGTATGAGGGTTCGATTCCGTTAAGGATGAGCAGATTTGATTGGGATTAATTGCGCTTTATATGCTCGTTTAAAGATTACTATAATTTATTTATTTATTTTTTTCAAATTGATCGATGAATCTGAATGAATGAATTGTGAGCATCGAAAATAGGGTTTCTTATATTTCTTAATCTTGCTCAAGTTGGTTTTGACAAAATTTTCGTTTTTTCCTGCATAAGGTGTGGGATTAGGGATAGTGAGATTCCAGATATTGGGTTCATTGATTTTTGGAAATGTTTTTTTTATAAAGGTTGATGATTTTCTCATTTACATGATTTTGGCCTTTTTTTCGCCCTTAAATTTCTGAAAACAATAGCATGTTTAGCAACTGGGGGTGGTTTCAGTGTTACTAGTGGAGGTGATGCGTGCGGTGGTAGTGGCAGTGAGGGTGGTGGCATGGCAACAGTTTTTCCCCCTTCAATCACAATCGAGCTTTGGTCCAGATGGGAATGTGCTTCTTATTTATATTATCCCTTTTTAAATTTGAAAAAACAAATTTCTTTGTTTCAGACATTTTTATTTTTTATTTTTAAAAAGCCCTTCTCCCTGCATTTTGTGTTTTGGGAATTCACATGTACCAGATACATTTTCTATGATGTTTTTTATTTCTTTATCTTTTAGAAACACAAAACAGACTTTTAATAGTGCTTCAGTATTGGTTTTAAGGTTTGGTGTTAGATTTTATTTTCTAAATCAGACTTCCTAAGAACTATCAACCACCATGTGTCAAACATGTCCTACTCCTTTTTACTTGGAGAAATATGTTATTGGTTTTGAGATTTGGTGTTATACTTCATTTTCTCAAATAGAGTTTCTGAGAAAGGAACCCTCAGCAAAAAAGAAGAAAAAAGCAGTGTCTGCGAATATATGGTGGTTCCTTTTGGGGATGGTATACATGAATTGTATAGATATTTTAGGTATAGGTGCCTGTGGGGGTTTTTTGCTACCCCAGAGGCTGTTTTTTGTTTTGTTTTGTTTCTTAGAAGCAGGAATCTTCCAACAAGGGTGCCGATTCTGTGATTCTCAGCGAGAATCTTTTAAGAACCGTGGTCTTCTCTTGAGAGAATCTCGCTTCTAACTAAGATGAATCTCGTGAGGGAGGGGATAGGTAGGACCATGACCTCTAAAATTTTAGGAATCTTTACTTATTATACTCATAAGATATTTTTTGATGAATTAAATTTTTGACATTTTTGTATGGTGGCCCATTAATTTTATTGTAGTTCCTAATTATCTTCATAAATTTTAGGAGGAAGTCATTTTAGTAGTCCTATTTCAATTCTCAATAGTTTGCTAAAAGAAGGTAGGAATATATTATGCTTTCTCTTAGTCTCCTGCTTTCTCTCAGTCTCCTCTCTTTCTCTGTGTGGCTTCTCATAAGAAATTAAGAACACACTCATTCGTTATACAAATTTCGTGCTTCTAAATTTGTTTTTTTGTTTGTTTTTTTTTGGGGGGGGTAAATTGCAGAAAACTACCCTAAAGTTTGGGCCAGGTTGTAGTTTAGTACCTGAAGTTTCAATCGAGCCAATTGAGTACCCGACTTGGGTGTTGACCCCAAATCGTTAACAGCGTTAATAATTTTTGTGAAAAAACTCCTATACTATTGTTAATTTTTGAATAAAATAATACTAAAAGTCTGAAAAATGTTTTTAAAATAAAATAATGAAATATAAATATATAATTATGAAAGGTTAAGTCCACAACCAGCTGATTCATTACACCATATGGAACCTCACGCGTTAGGCAAGGCCATGGGAGAATGCCACTGACTCAAACTCCAAACCCGATTCTCGCCTTGTATTGGATATATCTGGATATATCCTCAATAATCAAACCAACCGCTGATAGATCATCCTTGCACGAATTGATGGACTTTATCACCTCCAAATTATTTCCTTCCATTATCACCGATTTTAGAGCCAGATCATAAATTCATTAGCAAAATCCAGTGCAAAGCGCATGGCCAATGCTTCTACCTGCTCAGGAAAAATTATCATTCCATTGTTTGGTTGCAGCTGCAATCAATTGCCCTTTATTGTCTCGCACCACAACCCCTGCCCCCACATTGACCCCTTAGAGAAGGGAGATGTGCGCCACATCGAGATCGGCCATTAGAGAGTCTTATGGAAGGATCGACACTGCCGTGTGGGATGTTGCCTCCATGGCTTCATCACACAACTCTCTCTTTCTCTCTTGCTATGATCACCAGATCTGTTTAAAAAACAAAATGGTGGGTTTGCTCACACGGTCGCCAGGCACTCCACTGCCAGATGTGGAAGATTAGGAGGGAAAAACCCTTAAACAACACATTGCAGTTTTCCCACATCAATGGCTTTGGAAGCTTATTGAAGGAGATCTTGCAATAGCCATGGCCATTGCTTCTCCGTCACTGACCTCAAAAGTTCATGGGTTTGAGTGTAGGATTAAGAAAAAGAAAAAGAAAAAAGAGCCCTTCATGGCTGCCATAGCCATGGCGGCTGGTTATTGCAACGAGAGAAGATCATATCATCAAACATGGGAGCCACCATCGTCGCCTACCATGTCGTTTACAGGATAAAATAGGGATGTTACAAGGGCACAGTGATAAAAGGAATTCTATATAAACACAAGGATAAAATAGTCATATTATGGGTAAATACACATCATGTGCGCATCATGTGACTCTTTTTCGTTTGGTCAACACATGGCTGCTCATGTTAGGCATCCAATTGTAAAAAAAATGAAAAGCTTGAGGACTCAATTGACAAAATTAAAATTTAGGGTACCAAATTGAAACCTGACTAAAACCTCAGGGTAGTTTTCTGCAATTTACCCTTTTTTTTCCTTCACCTCGACTCCAGGTCCATTTTGTACTGTCTTTCTTCTTTAATACAATCATTCATTATCAGGAATAAAAAAATCAGTGTCTATGACTAATGCCACATCAGGCAACTCCTTTGAACCTCTTCTAAATTTCTAAGCACTAGCAACTGAATATTTGTGACAGGAAAATCAGTTATATTACCTGATCTTCATGAGTTGATTCATGTTAGTTGAAAAGGAAAAAAAAAAAAAAAAAGAAGAAGAAGAAAGGGTTTTTTTTTTGGGGGGGGGGGGGGGGGGTTTCCAATCCTGTTCAAGAT
Source organism: Liquidambar formosana (assembly GCA_039720395.1). NCBI lineage: Eukaryota > Viridiplantae > Streptophyta > Magnoliopsida > Saxifragales > Altingiaceae > Liquidambar > Liquidambar formosana. The sequence continues at coordinate 1,259,021 of CM077830.1, forward strand.
AGTGACGGGGTTTCCCATCAGATATATTGTCATGGACTTTGGCTTACAGGGAGAGACCAGATTCTCTTACTGTTTCTTCTCCCAGAAGTTCAATGAGGATGCTTCCTTGATTCCAGTGATCGAACCATAAGAAGGTGGATCTTCAATTCCCAATTAGATATATAATATAAGGCTTTTCTTTTCTCTCTCAATCTAATAGCTACTAATTTCACTATGTTTCCATCAGTTAGTTCCTTTCAACTAGCAATCCTTTAAAATGGTGTATAATCAGTAAATTCTTTTTGTGTTAGCAACCATTTATGTTGGGAATTTCAAATTCGTTATTCATTTCCCTTTTTTTCTTTTTTCTTTTTATAATCATTTTCCAATTATGCAGTTCTCTACATAGAATTGTCCATTAAACAGGTCTTGAAAATTTTCCTCCAAACCTTTGCTTTCTTTATTTGGGAATGTATGCCAAGTTAGAAGCTAAACCTGCCTGCTGAACTGTTGATATTAATGAAATTACCGAAACACTAGAGTAGTGATGCCTAACTAAACAAACATTATATAACTACCCTTAAATATTTGGAATGCGTGAACTCTTCCTCCAATCCTCTCCCCCCCCCCCCCCCCCCCCCAAAAAAAAAAAGTGAAAGACAAAAATACCCTTGAAACTGTAATAATTTGATGTTGAAATTGGGATGTGTTTCTTAGGAGCTCACAATTACTGGTGCTGCTTAAAACCCTAAGGGCCTATTTGGTTATCCAAATGAAAATTAAATTGTTATAGTGTATTTTGCATAGTGTTGAAGGCATAAATTTAGACAAGTTGAGTGTCGTACACAAATACACCACAGTTGATGTTACAGAATCATTTATAGAAATTCATGAATTGCCAAATTTTGAATTTTCACTCTCATTTGTGATGATGGATATCATTCTTTTGAATTTTCACTTCTCATTTGCGATGATGGATATCATTCTCTTGAATTTTTCCATTCAAGATGATGGATTTATGCCTCTAATACTATGCAAGATACACTGTAATTGTTTAATTTCCATTTAGATGACCAAACAGGCCTAAGTTTGTGATTTTGCACCCCTAATCACCATCCTTTCAGACATTATCATTAGTTACTGAATGAGTTTGTGTTTTTTTATTGGTTATCATTAATGTTTGTCATGTATTATATCTGTTATCATAATGATATTGGTATAATGATGCATGGATGTCCAGCCTGTTATTGGAGAGTGGCATACCAAACAACTAATAATAATAATAAAATAAATGGAAGGAGCTACGTCCCCTTATTTTGGAAAATTTCTTTCTATGAAGTATAAATTGTGGACTTGCCCCGTAAAAACGAAAACACAATGGATAAGCAGGACGTATCTTACGTCTTCAAATCTGTAATAAAATGGCCACCATATTCTAGAGAATATCTGGACAATTTAGGTCTTTTCAGCTGCTCAGCATTTTTTGTTTTCCCATGCATTTAAGGCACTCCAAAGCATCACTCTTGGTGAGAGCATGTCCAATACGTTGGGGGTTGTTTTTAGGCTGTATTATTTGTGGTCCTAAGAACTATGATATCACTAACCTTCTCATTCTTGCTAATGGTTAGGCAGTGCCATCAAATCTATGCACCGATGCATGTATTCTATGGCGTTGTGTCATTTGTTTCTACCTTTTTGCTATATGTGGTGCTTAACATTTTTTCCTTTTTTGTCACTTTGCAGACGAATACGTGCTGTTTTTGATGTAGCAATTTCAGTTCACAAGAACATACAACAGAGAGACTTAGAAGTTGGTCGGAACCTTGGTAATAAGATCCTCCGGTGGCTCGACCACATGAAACCATCAGCTCAGATCCGTGTTTCCTCCTCTGGAAAACCTCCCAATGCTGGCAACTCAAGCATGGCCAAGCAGGTAATCAACTCCTCCAACCAGAAAACTAATGGGAACATTCAGAAAACCAGTGTTAGAGGTGTAGATCGAGAAGCTGATGGGCACCTCTTTACCTCACCAATACACATAGGGCCTAAACCCTTTCCTACCATTTCAATGATGATGCGACCCCCGAAGCCTGCTGGGACGAGCACTCAATATAGGCACTTCAGCATCTGCAAGCCTGAAGTGCTGAGATCAAGCTTTGGAAGTGGTGGTTTTGGGGAAGGTGTGATTCGGAAAGACATAATGGAGTGGATGTGGCGAAACTGATGCCCGGAACTCTTTTTTTTGGTTTTTTTTTGTTTTGGTTTTGAGCAGAGAGTAACAGTCTTTTTCTTTTCTTTTCTTTCTTTCTTTCTGGCCTTTGTATATTCTTTTGGGCTTCTTTTGCCCAGAACCTGTTGTTGCTTGAGGACAGTGGTTGATCTGATCTGTCCCCTACTAGGTCTGGTTAAGCCCTTTTTATTCCCCTGTAAAAACTGATGAAGCAAAGAAACTGGTTTAACTACTTGAACTTGCTAGTTTACCTGTCAAATAATACCTGGTTTTGTCAATTTTTGGCAGGGACCGAACTAGGCTCTTGATTAGCTGTCTGGTTTTCAATTACATATGGATCCTGTCATAATGGTGCAAGCATTTGATAGAAAGATTCTCTAATTGATTTGGGTGGCTTGTTTCATATAACATTAATCCTCAGCACAGGACAGCTGCTCATCATGTTGCCTTCTTGTGTTGTGAAAATTCCATACCAACTAGCTTGTGCTTCTTTGGTATTGGGCCGGACCATTTTCTTTATTCTCCAAAGTAGCGCTATAGTGGGTTGAAGTGTACCCGGAATCAACTCTACATTTCATGTTAGAACAGTATTTGCCTCCACCCCGGCGTGGAGGAGCTCTTTGTTATCCCATTTATTTTCTAATGTGTCATAAATATTTTTAAAAATATGAATTTAAAAACACGAACAAAGTAAAGTAATAAAAAAAATATGTGAATACGGATATGTGGACACATATTCATATTAACATAAATATGTAACACGCAAATATGAATTTGTGAAAATATGCTCATAATTTTATAAAATATGGGATGCATGCGCGTAATCAATTCTTCTTACTTATTTAAACAAGTGGTGGAATATAATTGGGAGGTGAGGAGGAGCTCATTCACCTCGAAGTGGAAGCAAGTATTTTTCGTTATTTCCGAACATCTCGAAGATAATCCCACGACTGGGAGTTGTGCGATCTGTTTTGGAAGTATGGGAACTCTCGGATCTTATTAGTCTTAGGTTTAATGAGGTTTATATGTTTTGGAAAAAGCTAAAGTTAGCACAACATCTACTGATTTTGTTTACTTGTTGATGTATCGGTGGCAAGTTAGTAATTAAATGAACAAAAAAAAAAACAAAAAAACACACAAGCTCTTTTTTATTTGCATTAAAGAATGTCACATGACCTTGCCAATATAACCTATGAGAACTCCCAATGGATTTAGCAATGATCACAAGGTTCAAATTCTTAATCTATTTTGGTCATACTCTGATCTTTTACCTCACTCCTTTTTATTATTAGACTAGTCTTAATTAATGGTGTAAATGAGCTAAGTAATAAGTTGCTCAAACTTTAGTCATTAAATTAACGAGTTCAAAATTAAGACTTTAGTTTGGTTTGTTTAGCTTACGAGTAAACTTGAAAAATATTTTTTATTGAACCGATTTTGAATTTAAAACTTGAGGTGTTTGATTATTTAAAGCATTAATGAACTTATCGAGTCGAATAATATACTACTTAAACTTCGCTTAGTGAATTAATGAGTTTATAATGATATTTGAATTTGACTCAATTACCTTAGGGAGCGGGCTTAATCGAGTTGAGTCCGAGTAGCTGCCCTTGTCTTTCAGCCCTACGGGGCCCAGTGGCTAAATTAGTAAATTACTCGCACCCACTACCGACCCGTATCTACCACTAGGCCTCCGGTGAACACCGTATATAGACACCACTTAAAAATCAGCACAGAAAAAACTGGGGTTCGTTTTGCTAGCCCCAATCGCATCAGCAGCCTCCCTCTGCGTAGAAACCCTCGGGATCAAAATCGCCCAATCAGGCGAAACTTTTCCCGGCGATTCTCTCAGGCGGCGAAACGGGTATGGAGATCTCGATCTTAGATTGTGTAAATTCATTTTAATTCTACAAAGTAGTTTCTTGTGATTGATTTCGTTCTTCTTGAGCAGACGAACTAGGGTAATATGTGTCTATGTGTGTGTGTGTGGGATCTTCAATATAACCCTCTCTGGTTGGTTTTTGCCTCTTAATCTCGCTGCCTTCCTTGAAAATTTAGGCCACCCGTTCTTCGGATTAGATTGCTTCTACAACCTCCAAAATTGTTTGTGTGTCATGAGAAACCCTAATTAGTAATTACAGCAAGCTCCCCCCCCCCCCCCTTTTTTTTTCACCATACCCAAAACTAGTACCAAATTAACTCTTAATCCCTCTATAAACCCTAAGACCACCAACCCTTTTCACTAACCCTAAACAAAACAAGGTTCTAGATCCCCTTTTGCTTATTTGGTGTTCCTGTATTACTTAAAATTTGGGAGTTAATTTTGGAAAACTAATATGGGAGTTGCAAAGCAATGAGTGTCACATAAAGAAGCATGCATTGTCGTTTTGAGATTTTTTTTTGGAGAAAATTAGCTGTTAGTTGTGTTGTATTTTCGTAAATAATAGATGGGTTGTGAATTAAACTCAATAAATTTGTCTGCAGTTGACGAAAATGTCAGCATAATTTAAACGTTTTGCGAATGTTTCATATTTTTGTTTTTTGAATGTTTTTGTTATCTATGTAAAGACAACATTGACATTAATTTCAATCACAAGGAGTGTGTAATGCCACAACGTCTAAACAGAATGAACTGTGATGTTGCTTTCAGTGCCTATAACGTTGTCTGACATGGCAAAACTTGCTTAACTAGTTGGATCTTGTGTCAGTGACTTGGCTGCTTCTATAATGAACCTTAGTTAAACATAGCAGTTTCGTTAGGCATTGTAATGGCTTGGTATGGCTAAATTGCTATCTCATGTGATATTTTATAAAATTGAGCTGAAAGTGATTAATTAATCACATGACAGAAAAGTAACTATGCTGTCACAGTGGTAGAGGGAGGGAGTTCATGTTTTTCTATTCCTTGCAAGATTAATTGAAGGCATCACGACAAGCAGTTTTATTTACTTTGTCTTTTTGTGGAAGGCAGTCTTCTCTCTTTGCACTCTCAAGTCACTGTTCATCAGTCACTGTCAGCCAGCCATCTGTTGTCCTTCATCCGGCTGATTTTGGTGCTATAATCTCAAGGCTAGTGGACATGGAATGGTCTGAATCGAGGCTTGAGCATTCTGAAGAAAGGGATCAAGGTGACACTCCAATGAGAGAGCAGTTCGAGGGAGGACGTGATGATCTGGAAGAAAATGTGACGGAAAAATCAAGAGAGTCAAACAAACATCGTACTAAGGACAGGAAGAAGAGCAGTCGAAGAGAAGAGAAGGATCATAGAAGTAAAGACCGGGAGAGATCAAAGACCAGAGATGCTTCAAAAGAGAGAGAGAAAGAGGCTAAAGATATAGAAAAAGATCGAGTATCCAGCAAAGAAAGGAGGAAGGAAGATAAAGATGAGCGTGAGAAAGATTGGAACAGAGATAAGGTGAGGGAGAGAGATTTTGATCGGGACAAGTTCAAAGACAGGGAAGATCGTGGGAAGGAAAAAGACCGCGGCAGGGATAAAGATCGAAAAGATCGAGGCAAGGAAAAAGATCATGAGAGGGAGAGAGACACAGAGAAGGATAGTGACCGAGGGAGAGATAAGGAGAGGGGAAAAGAGAAGAACAGGGAAGGGGATAAAGAAAGGGATAAGGAAAGAAGCAGAGCAAAGGAGAGGGAAAGGGAAAAGGAGAGAGAGAAACATAAAGACCGAGAGAAGGAGAGGGAAAATGATAAGGATCGAGACAGAGATGTACTTGAGAGAGAGGGGGGAAAAGATAAAATTAGGGAGAAGGAGAGGGAGGCAGATTATGATAAAGACAGGTCTAGGGATAGAGATAAAGTTATCAGGAAAAACCGCGATGAAGGTGCTAAGAGCAAGGATGGGGGAAAAAATAATAAGGCAAAATTAGAAGGGGAAGATCAGAGGGATAGGGATGTGACCAAGAAAGGGAAAGGTTCTCATCATGATAAGGATGACAATGGGGCCATCGAGGATGGGCAAAATGCTGAGGCTGCATCACGTGGACCACACCAATCAAAATCTGAGCTCGAAATGCGCATTTTGAAGATGAAGGAAGAAAGACTGAAGAATAAGTCCGAAGGGATTTCTGAGGTTTTGTCATGGGTTAATAGGAGTCGTAAGATCGAGGAGAAAAGGTATACTGAAAAGGAGAAAGCCCTGCAGCTTTCAAAGATTTTTGAAGAGCAGGATAATATTGATCAAGGAGAAAGTGAAGATGATGAGGCAGCCCGGCATACTGCTCGAGATCTAGCAGGGGTTAAAGTTCTTCATGGCCTTGACAAAGTAATTGAAGGTGGGGCAGTTGTTTTGACACTCAAAGATCAGAACATACTTGCTGATGGTGACATTAATGAAGAGGTTGATATGCTTGAAAATGTGGAAATTGGTGAACAAAAGCGGCGTGATGAGTCTTACAGGGCTGCAAAGAAGAAAACAGGAATTTATGAAGATAAGTTCAATGATGAGCCTGGTTCGGATAAGAAAATACTTCCACAGTATGATGATCCGGTTACAGATGAGGGGGTAACTCTAGATGAACGTGGACGCTTCACCTCTGAAGCAGAAAAGAAACTGGAAGAGCTTCGTAAAAGGATACAGGGTGTCTCCACAAACAGTCGCTTTGAAGATCTCAACTCATCTGGGAAGATCTCATCAGATTTCTATACACATGAAGAAATGCTTCAATTTAAGAAGCCCAAGAAAAAGAAATCCTTGCGGAAAAAAGAGAAGCTAGATATAGATGCCCTTGAAGCAGAAGCGGTTTCTGCTGGGTTGGGTTTGGGGGATCTTGGTTCTCGGAATGATGGGAAGAGGCAGGCCATCAGAGAGGAGCAAGAGATATCTGAGGCTAAAATGAGAAAAAATGCATACCAATCAGCTTATGCTAAAGCAGATGAGGCTTCTAGAGCACTCCGACTGGATCAAACTTTGACAGTTAAATTGGACGAAGATGAGAATCCAGTTTTTGCTGCTGCTGATGATGAGGATCTCTATAAATCATTAGAAAAAACAAGGAAATTAGCTCTTAAAACACAAAATGAGGTGGCATATGGTCCTCAAGCAATTGCACTTCTTGCCACTACCACTGCTACCAGTCAGACTGCAGACGATCAAAATCCTATATCTGAAGAGTCACAAGAAAACAAGGTTGTCTTCACAGAAATGGAAGAATTTGTCTGGGGTCTTCAGCTTGATGAAGAAGCCCATAAACCTGATGGTGAAGATGTCTTTATGGAGGAAGATCATGCACCAAAAGTTTCTGATCAAGAAATTACAGATGAGGCTGGTGGTTGGACTGAGGTTAAAGAAACCAATGAAGATGAACATCCTGTTAATGAGGATAATGAGGAGATAGTTCCAGATGAAACTATTCATGAAGTTCCAGTCGGGAAAGGATTATCAAGTGCACTGAAGCTGCTTAAAGAGCGAGGAACACTTAAAGAAAGTATTGAATGGGGTGGCAGAAACATGGACAAGAAAAAGGGCAAGCTTGCTGGCATATATAATAATGATGGACAAAAGGAGATACGTATTGAGAGGACAGATGAGTTTGGGCGGATTATGACCCCAAAGGAAGCCTTTCGGATGATTTCTCATAAGTTCCATGGTAAGGGGCCTGGAAAAATGAAGCAAGAAAAACGCCAGAAGCAATACCAGGAAGAATTGAAGTTGAAGCAAATGAAAAATTCAGACACACCATCACAATCTGTGGAGAGGATGAGGGAAGCTCAAGCTCGATTAAAGACACCTTACCTTGTTCTTAGTGGGCATGTTAAACCTGGGCAAACTAGTGATCCTACAAGTGGTTTTGCTACCGTTGAGAAGGATCTCCCGGGGGGTTTGACACCCATGCTTGGTGATAGAAAGGTTGAGCATTTCTTGGGGATAAAACGCAAGGCCGAGCCTGGAGATATGGGCCCACCAAAGAAGCCGAAAACCTGAAGTTTTCTATGGGAACTTCCAGCTGATGTAAATGTAAGTCTAAAGGCATTCTTTTTGGAGAGAAAATGCTAGAAAATTACACTTAATGGTTTGGTTTCTTTGCCGTATTAATTGCAGTGTCTAATTGGGTTGGGGCAAATTGCCAATCTATGTTGCTCTTGGGAGCACCATTTGTTTCTGTTTTTGGTTATAGATAGAGTTTATCTGTAACAGAAAGGAGTTGTTGCTGAATTTTCTATTTAGACGGTAATTTTGATTCTGGATGGAGAAATTAGAAAGATGGCTAAAGATTCTTATCTTATTCTATAAAAGAATGACCATGTTTAAATAAAAAGTGATTGATTAATCATGTGACGGAAAAAGTAACTACGCTGTCACGATGGTAGAGTGAGGGAGTTTATGTTTTCCTATGCCTTGTATTATTAATTGAAGGCATCATGACAAGCAGTTTTGTTTATTTTGTCTTTATGTGGAAGTAGAATAATTTTGTGAATTTCAGTTCAAATGACTTTTTTATTGGGTTGGCTGGTCCCATAACATCTTTTGGTGAAGCTGTAAAATTTTACAGTATGGGGAGTGCAGGTGTTTCTTTTCCTTTTTTGGGGGGTTTTCTTTTGAGGTGGGGGCAAGGATGTGTGAAGATGTTAATTCTACATGGCATTGTAAGTTTAATGAGTTTGAGGGTATGTTGAGGTTGATAAATGGAAAACATAGAAAAGATGAGACTGGAAATGAAGTGTATATCATAGGATGCTTAGTAGGTGGGTTGCACTAATTGAAATGGTTTCAACAGATTCTGAGAACAACAATTACTTGGTGACAAATTTTAGATGAAGATGCCAAAGGGGAACAGAAATACTTTCATGAACATTGATTGAAATAGTAGGAAGAGATCTGAATGCTCATGCTATAACTGAAGAAGTAGGGTATTGATAAGCTGGAGGCAGGATTGATTTTTTTTCTTTCCTTTAAAAGGAGAGATAAAAATAAAAATAAAATCCTAAATGTTCTTTAGGGTCAGGAGGGGTTTAGGAAACTGCCTTTTGATAGGTTTTTGGACTAATTGTACTTGTGATTCTTGGTCCTTTTTGTATACCTCGTATTTACAGTGATGTCCAGGGTCTTTGGCCCTTCATTTGTTTTGATATCAAATTTTGCTTGATCTTTAGAAAAGAAAAAAGAAAGAAAAAAAATACCAAATACTGCTGTTTTATCTTCCAGTAAAGGAAAGGTGCTTAATTTTAGGAAGGGAATGCTATAATTTTTTTAGAGAGGGAATGCTAGAAGAGTGCTGTGGGAACCTGAACTGTTTTGTTGTATAGGAGTGGTTGTGGGTCTTGAACGAGTTCCTGAGTTGAAGATGCTATTACCCATTTGATTGATAATTAACTGAATTTTCTGTTAGGTGAAAATGCGATATTGGATAAACTTTTCATTGTATTATGCTGTAGAATTCACAAGTAATGATCTTTCCCTGTAGATATTTTGATCAAGATGTTTGAATGTATCTGTTGTCTTATTCAATTACATAGTTTGTGAGCTTTCATGATATGGAGTAGTTTTGGAGCATTGATATACATTTTATAATATCTACCTTCCATATTAGATGAATGAATTAGTTGTTTAAGAAGTCATGGCTTTAAATTGGATGCTTGAACTTTGGCTGCAAGCCTGGGGATTGGTAAATGATGATGGTTGACATCAACAAATGAGTAACATGCATTTTGTAAGCCATGTCATATCTAATCCATGTGGTGTGAGTGGTTTAGTACTGGGATGATATTATACTTTAGGGCCTCAGAACCCAACCCCCGCCCCCCCCACAAAAAAAAAAAAAAAAAAAAAAAAAAAAAAAAAAAAAAAAAAATCTATCTGATGGTTACTCAAGTAGCCAAAGTTTGGTGCAGAACAGCATGAGATGCGTAAACAAGTCTCCCGAGTTCGATGTTTAGTGTGGCTTTCTTTTTGGGTTTAATGTTTTTTACGGGTTTTCGTAAATCTCAAGGTTGGTTTTTTTTTTCTTTTTTCCCAAAGCGAGGGTATAGGTTTTTTGGGGTTTCCTTGTATAGCCTAAGGCTAATTTTTTTATGTCTGGCCTCTGTTGGACTCCTGGTCTTCACTGTCTCTTCACATTTTTATTATTACAATCTGTTTTTTATTTTTGTCATTTTTATTTTTTAAAGGAGTCTCCCAAGTTAATGTAGGCAGATTTAGATGTCCTTTATTTTTAGTCTTCACCTCGTGTATGTGAGGCATCTTTTAATACTTTCTACTTTCTCTCGGGTGTCTGCTACTATGCTTGAAGATGGTGATTGCTATACTTTGGATTTGCAGGCAGTAATAGGCGCAAACAGGATAATGGAATTAGCAGATAGGGCGATTGGGTTCCTATTATCTTGTATCAGCTTGTCTGTATTCACTTATTATACATTTTGGGTCATCATCCTGGTCAGTTTACCTTCCATTCAATTTGGATTTCATTCTCCCTTATGAGTTTGCATGTAACTGTTTTTTTCTTTATAATTTGTGGTCTCTCAGCCATTTGTAGACAGTGATCACTTTATCCACGAGTATTTCCTACCCCAAGAATATGCCATACTTGTACCTGTACTTGCCGGTGTGGTGCTTCTGTGCTTCTTATGCATGTTTATTGGGTTCGTGATGCTCAAATCCGAAAAGAAGGCTTGATTGAAGTATTTTTGTTCCATTTTCCAATAACATGAAGGTACATTAAAAATTTTCATTTTCATTTTCCTTTTGACATCTACAACATATTCTAGTGTGAAATGAATGCAGTTGTGTTTCTGTATGATCTTTAAGACTTCAATGTTATTGTGATCTCATGGTTCTATCCTGTTATCTCGTGGTTTATCTGTTGGAAGTTATGGTTGCATGCAGTCATGTGACTTGACAAATCTTGTAATTTGACTTTAGCCTGTCCAACTTTCTTTCCCATTCGATGGTACTTCTTCACTGGAATTTACCCATTGGAAGATTGGAGTGCCATATAATATTGTGGACTTCCATTCTTGACTTCTCAGATTGTTCTCTCTATAAAAAAAAATAAAAAAAAAATGAAGCAAAGTTGTTTGGATAACGTGCACACACACAAGACAGAAGGCTCTACATATTTGTGTGATACTTGTGGAATTCTCTCTTTCGAATGTGTGTCTATATAAGAACGAGGAGGATTTATTTCTACCTTTCTCATTGGAATAGAATCAATGGATTAAAGGAGCTATATCAATTCAAAGCAAGCAAGCACTACCTTAATATGTATATGTGAGAAATATGATATCATAACCCGTGTCTTACAATTTGTCAGAAAAAAGTTATAGGGCTTATAGTGACAGGGCGCTCTCATAATTGATCGACCCTAGAAACATGGTTCATATGCCGCCGGATTGAAAACTTCAAAATTGGTAGAAGTTGGAAAATGGACTAAGACGAACCTTTTTTATTAAAAAAATATAATTTATGTATCTGAAAGCTTCTTTACAAAGCACGGACGAAAGCGTACCGTAGGTTACTTTTAAAAAATTCGTTTGAAAGCGTGTTTTATAATAACGTGTTTCTTGTCAAAGAAAGCGCTATAAGCACGCTTTCAATATAAATTTTTTTTTTACAAAGGTCATCTGAAAGCGCTGTTATTAATAGCTCGTTTAGTATAAAATAAAGCGATGCTATTAAGCACTCTTTCAATGTATATTTGTTTTTTCAATAAATGTCTCCTGAAAGCGCTGTTAGGAATAGCACTTTCAAAATGAGAGAAGCGCCGATAGCAATAGCGCTTTTAGTGGAGTTTGTGAACACGCTTTCAATGTAAATCCCCGTGCAAACCCTCGAGACGAGAGAGGAAAAGACCACCAGAGGCTAGAGGGACTACTTCAAGCCCTAATCGACCACTCTGTTCTCTCACTCTCACTCTCAGACTCAATTCTTCAAGAAGAAACCCTAGATTTGGAAAGAGTTTCAACTACTAGAGTGAAGAAGAGGAGGACAGCTTCGACAGTTGGTTCAAGCTGCGCAACGGAAGGGAGGTCGGTTCTTGTCCTTTTCAATTTTTGTAACTCTTCCGTTTGTTTGCTTAGAAAATCTTGCAAAGGAAAGAAACGGAAAAGAAAAGAGAATCAATCCTTGAATTTTATGTTTGTTTTTTTTTTTTTTCAATCGCATCTTTAACATGTATAAACAAACTCACATCTATTAGGGCAAAAGTGAACAGTTGAGTCGGACATATTTGTTTTCTCGGGTCCCGAATATTATAATTTATTTTCCTAGCTTTTCCCAGCAACCAAACTGAGTATTTATTCAATTTGATTTTGTTTATTGTCTTTCCCGGAATTCTGTCTCATGATTCAAGAGAGATTTCAGTTAGCATGGACAATGAACAGTTGAGTGGGCACATGAAGTGGCGTGGAAAGTAGTGAGAAATTGGAGCTTTGCAAATGCAACTTCCTCCCTAACCTGTCGTAAGATTTCCACTTGCCCTTTTTCTTCCTATGATTCTCCTATCAATGAAGTAGATCACTGGGGAAATTCACTGAAAATGGATCTGTAAACAAAAGAAAAAAATTATTTATTTAGAGAAGAAGATCGTTATAAATCAATGGATATATTGAAGATCTTTTGATTTCTTAGTGTGCGCATAGGTGTGTTTGGAAGAAAATAATGGTTGGTTTGAGTGTCGATGGGATGAGGATCCTGAGATAAATGAGAGAGGAAAAGGGATAGAGAATTAGGGATTGATGCGTTTGTAGGAATATAGAGGTGGCACCAGTTGTTGGAAAGGTGAGAGAAATTATATTGAAGAGTAGTGACTACAGCGAAGAGTAGTGACTGCACCTGCAAGGAGGAAGATTTGGTTCCATTTGAAGGCACTGCAGACAAAAGAGAAAGTGTTAACTATGAATTGATTTGAGACTTTGAGGTTGTGAGGATGGACCTATGGCCTTTAACTGGAAATATGACCTAGGTAGAGCTAATGTGAAACAGGATTTATGCAGCTGACTCCAATTAATTTGGTCCCACCAAAGAAGCCGAAAGTCTGAATTTTCCTATGGGAACTTCTAGCGGATTTAAATGTGAGTCTAAAGGCGGTCTTTTTGTAGAGAAAATGCTAGAAAATTACACTTAATGTTTTGGTTTCTTTGCTGTATTAATTGCAGCAATTAATTGGGTTGGGGCAAATTGCCAATCTATGTTGCTCCTGGGAGCATACTGTCCATTTGTTTCTGTTTTTGATTGTAGATAGAGGTTACCGTAACATAAAGGAGTTGTAGCTGAATTTTCTATTTAGACGGTAATTTTGATTCTGGATGGAGAAATTAGAAAGATGGCTAAAGATTCTTATTCTATAAAAAATAAAAATAAAAAGAGAATTTTTTATGAACATGTTTAAACAAGAAGTGATTAATTAATCACGTGACAGAACAATTTTAACTATTCTGTCATGGTGGTAGAGCTACGGAGTTTATGTTTTCCTATTCCTTGCATTATTAATTTAAGGTATCATGACAAGCAGTTTTGTTTACTTTGTCTTTATGTGGAAGTACGAATAATTTTGAGAATTTCGGTTTGAAAGACTTTTATAATAGGGTTGGCTGGTCCATAACATCTTTTGGTGAAGCCAGAAAATTTTAGATCATGGGAAGTGCAGGTGTTTTCTTTTTCTTTTCTTTGGGGGGTTCTTTTGGGGTTGGGGGGGGAGTAAGGATGTGTGAAGATGTTAATTCTACATGGTATCTTAAGTTTAATGAGTTTGTGGGTATATTGAGGTTGATGAAGGGAAAATGTAAAAAAATAAGACTGGAAATGAGTATATATTGTAGGGTGCTTAGTAGATGGGTTGCACTAATCGAATGATTTTGACAGATTCTGAGAACAATAATCACTCTGTGACAAATTTTAGATGGAGGTGACAAAGGGCAACAGAAATACTTGCAAGAACATTGATTGAAATGCTAGGAAGATATCTGAATGCTCTTGCTATAACTAAAGTTGGTATTTATAAGCCGGAGGCAGCATTGATTTTTAATTTTTGTATGTCTGGTATTTATAAGTTGCTATAACTGAAGTTGGCAGATTTATATATCCTTTAGTTTTAGCCTTCACCTTCTGTATGTGAGGTCACATCTTAATACTTTTTACTTTCTCAAGTGCCTGCTGCTGTGTTTGAAGATGGTGATTGCTGTACTTTGGATTTGCAGGCAGTACAGGTGCAAAAAGCAGAATGGAATTAGCAGATAGGGTGATTGGGTTCCTATTATCTTGTATCAGCTTGTCCATATTCACTTATTATACTTTTTGGGTCATCATCCTGGTCAGTTTACCTTCCATTCAAATTGAATTTCATTCTCCCTTATGAATTTGCATGTAACTTTTGTTTCTTTATAATTTGTGGTCTTTCAGCCATTTGTAGACAGTGATCACTTTATTCACAAGTATTTCCTACCCCAAGAATATGCCATACTCATACCTGTATTTGCTGGTGTGGTGCTTCTGTGCTTCTTATGCATATTTATTGGGTTCGTGATGCTCAAATCCAAAAAGAAGAAGGCTTGATGCAACTATATAAACCATTTTCCAATAACATAAAGGTACATTAAAAAATTTTATTTTCATTTTCTTCTAAACATCTACAACATTTTGTCCCCCGGATGAGTGTTTTAGTTTGATATGAATGCAGTTGTGTTTCTGTACAATCTTGTGGTTTATCCTGACAAGTCAAGTGACTTGATGAATCCTGTAATTTCACTTCAGCTTGTCGTATTTCTTTCCCATTCTAAGATTTTCTTCGATGGACACATTAATAATCAAGATTGGTGCACCTTATAATATTGTTAACTTCAATTTCTGACTTCTCAAAGATGATTTTGTTCTCTGGTATTTAAGAACAAATTTGCCTGAAAAGTCATGCACGCGCACACAAAAAAAAGAAAGAAAGAAAAGGCTTACATATTTGTATGATACGCATGGAATCCCTTCTTACTTTCAAGTCCTCTGGTAGGAGTTGTCATATTCATGGCTTTTTGGAAACTCCATTGAACTAATTGCTACAAACAACTCCAGAGTGGAGACAAATTCCTTTTCCAATATAAGAAACCAAGATCATATGATGATGTGGCACACCAATAGTCTACTCCCTACCCATCCATTTCCACCATACCAAGTGATGTTAACACATTAGAACTTCGCTGGGAAGACTTGACGACAGGAAGTAATAAGTATTACCCCACCCCACAACACTGACTGTCGAACCAACTAAAAGGTGGGACTTTTCTTAATCAGTGAGCAGTGCGAGTTAGGCATCTTTATTTTCTGTTTCCCTTCTGGTTGGGGTTGGGGGTGGGGTTGGGGGGTGTTCCCCAGGGTGAGAAAAGAAAATAGAAAAACTTGGCTGGGCATTAAAATTGCTTGAGCTCCCACATCTCTCCTCTATCTTAACTTGCTAATTTTGGATCCCGTAAATGTTGCTTGAGCATGCTTCTAGCTTGCATATATGTGTGGGGGCTAATGTGTGTGAAGCTTAGCTCTCTATTATCTAGATTGGAAACATGTCATGTTAAATTAAGGATGAGGGGATAGCCCATTCGCCCATTTGGGGTTTATTATGAGGACTGAAAGAACCCGTCTTGGTTTGGTGAATCGTGAGTTCGTTAAGGATGAGGGGATAGCCCATTTGCTTGTTTGGGGTTTGATTTATGACAGCACCAAGGATGAGGTGGAAATCGCAGCATGCATAGCACTTTCGCTGTGCCGATTCTTATTAGCATCTAGAGAAGAAGTGATTCTCCTGGTTAATTTCGAAGCTGCTTCCCGTATGGCCTGTGGGATTGCATAGGGTTTAGCCCGTCCCTTTTTAGTGGGCATTTACGAAGGCCACTCACAGACACATTACTCTTGGGACAACAGTGATGAGTTGGGGTCTTCTTCTCCCTTCCTTAGGGGAATTTTGTTGGCACGAATTTCCATGGCTAGCAATATATGGATTCCATAGAGACAACGAATCTAGATCTACAAAGACTCTTGAATTTACCGTTTTGCTCGACAATAAGTCAGTAGCTTCTTAGGCTCCTTCATCTCTTCAATTTCAAGCTGATCCTATTACCTTGTTTCGTCTGTGATCGTCTCTTACAAAAAGAAACAGTAATCCAGAATTTGATACCCCTACACCCCGTAGTCGTATTGGGTGCCAATGTGACAAGAGTCACCTCACTTGGTGGATATGGTGAGCTCATTCTTTGACGACATTGTTCATCGCTTCCTGTTGGCTAGTTGGAGTCTGATATGAATGCTTACTCTAACTGTCTTACATTTTTGAATAAACATCAACTTGACCCCCCAAAAAAAAAAGGGGAGGCGAAAAAAGAAGAGAAAAACAAAAAGGCTTTTTATATATACCAAGGTTTTTTTCCCTTGAAAAATTACCCAATAGTAAATTACCTATCATCATCCTTGAATGTAAGCTCTCTAATAATGTGAGAATTAAATGAGACCCGTCAAACAGTATAGGAACATTTTCTCTACCTCTCATTGGGAAGGAGCTAGATGAACTCCACCACACAATCGAGCTAGGATTTGGTGCTAAGCTGAAAACATTCGGCACCATGCTGAGGTTCTCACCACTGTTGGATGATGGGTTGGATGGCCTAGATCAAAAGTTGAAAAAATTGCCGATTAAAGTCATTTTAGTCATTTCAGTAGTAACCTTTTCAACTTTAATCTGGACCATCCAACTCATCATCCAACAGTGGTGGGACCTTAGCACAATGCCAAGATTCCCCACCTCTGGCAGCTAAATCTAAACTCTCACGCAATCACCAACTTAATATAGGTGTGTGTATAACAGTAAGGAGGATTAATTTGATACTTCGCTAATAAAAATCAGAATAGTATAAAGAGTTGCACAGGTGGGCGACTCACAATAGTGGAATGCACCTCACCAGATCCAAAACCCATATTGTCATTTTACTAAAATAACCCAACTTTAAAGAAAAAATGACTTTATATAGGTGTTAATTTTGTCAAACCACCACAACACCTAGTTATTTCCTCCCATCTTCCCTAGCCTCTTCCCTGAATTTATTTTTTAAGCTGGCCTACCTCAATTATAAATTCCTCGCCCTGCCCCTGTGTGTATGTGTGGAGGATTTTTCAAAATTGCCATGATTTGTAATCTTCCAAATTTAGACTGGTTATTGTGGAACCAATAATGAACAAACATATAAACATAAGCAAACTTTCCAAAAACTATAACACTTGTCAAAATGTAGATCTCTGTAGTTCACAAACCCTAAGAATTTAAACCATGTCTTGAGCCTAGAGATAGGGGAGACTTGGAAACATGCATGTTTCTGACTCACCCAAAATACTAAGATTTACAAGAAAGCTAGGAATGCCACATTTTTCTTCACGGTGAATAAAGTTCATGAATAAAATGAGTCAGTGCTATTCCAAAGAGGCAAAGACTTGTGCAATGTGGGCATGTCGAAATGGATCAACCTTGTCAAACCTGTAACAAACAATTGCACTACATTGTTTACATAATTTGTTTCACCATAAGCTGTGCAGTAAAATGCTAATCTAGTATTTGAAAAACATAAAAACAACTGAACTAGAGATTAGGATGAGGCGACACAACTTTTGTATATAATTTTTTGACACAATTTGATTCGTCAAATAATGAGTGGAGCTTGACCATGTTAGATTTTTTTTACTACCATTGGATCTTGTAAATCCAATAACTAAAGAATTGTGTCAAAAATTGTGTCCCTAATCCTGACCCTTTTTTATGTTTTCTCATCTTCCATAATTCATAAGTGACATTTGGAGCCAACTCAAAGTAATCCACATCCTAGGCCATCTCCACCCCCCAATATACACTACTCTTACTAAGTAACTTCTTTTTTTTTTTTCTTTTTTTTGGGCGTTACATTAGAAGAGAATCGACCCTTAAATCTACAATTATCCAAATGCCATGAAGTAACTTTGAAATTAAAACCAATCCACTGAATTTAATTTATTAACTTTATTAAGATTTTTTGTAATAATTTTGTCAAATGCCTATAATCAAATGCTTAGCATATGAATGAGTATAGATAACATATGCACACAAGGCTTGGCCTGACCTAGAATCTCATTGCAAAAAATATTTGAGAGTCACCAACTAATTAATATCAAATTATGCATCTCACCTGAGTTGTCAAATTGCACAATGTCCACATAGCATATACCCAATTTAACCATTTAAATAATTTTTTTTGGAACTACAGGAACATTAACAGTGATAAAAATGAAAAATTGAGATGACAAAGAATTCTAAATATGATCTAAATGACATATGATCTATATCACCAGGATTTGAAGCAATAAGAGAATCCAAACCCTATATGACCCACCCTTTTTTATATTGGGTTCAAGTGTCAAACTCTCCTATCTTTCCCATTATAAGATCAATGGTTCTAGTTATTTTGCCATAATTAACTATTACAGTGCTAAAGAAGTTAAAATTTGGCAATTCTACTACAATGGTATACAAGCCATTTGGAAAGTTCCCTTTTTAAGATTGAGCTAAGATTTAGCAATAGATAGGGAATCATAGATTGTTGGAGTTCTAAGAGGATAGTTGGCAATTCTACTACAATGGTCAATGGTATACAAGCCATTTGGAAAGTTCCCTTTTTAAGATTGAGCTAAGATTTAGCAATAGATAGGGGAATCATAGATTATTGGAGTTCTAAGAGGATAAGAAGTACCACCAATGTTACAAGGCCAACAATTTCAAATAAACTATTTTGTATCTAAAAGAATGGTTTCATTAATGTTTCCACTGGGTACAAGGACTACATTAAAGCAGCTTCAACTATCAGCCATTCCCTTAATTGTTACTAAAATTTAGCTTGATCTCAAAAAGGGGACCATTCCATTAGTTATAATTCAGCAAAGCCAAATAATCGACCATATCATGAGTGATCCATATTGTTCCGTGTGTACTCAAATTCTTTTCTTAGTTTAAAAATAAAAATAAAAATGAAAAAAGAAGTGATGATTGATCTAAAAAGGACTTTTGCACCATTTGAGCATGATTACAATATTTTATCTTTTGGGGCATTGTATAACATGTTAAATTATAACTTTGGCTTTGGCAAAATAACTAGAATCACTACAGATGCCCTTAGATGTTTCAAAAGTTTCCAAAGAACTCTAAATTCAATCTTCTCTCAATGATTATCCCACACATTACACTTTCTCATGTACAACAGATCAATCAAATGCCCTTTTTAAAAGTAAAATGTTGATTTCAAAACTAAAATATTTTCAAGTTTGCACACATAAACTACATATCAATATGTCATCTAGATTGGGTGACAAAGTTTATGACACTGTACCTCACAAGTCACACCTAGGTTCCAATCTTTGAATCTACCAATCCTCATCTATTAACCCATTGTCAAACTCTAGAGTAATTGCATAGGTCCTACTAACCCACTGCTAAAATCTAGTATAATTACATAAAGTAATGTTATATGTATCAACTCTTCACAGCAATTCAAAACGCGCTAGTGTCAACTCATTGACAAACAAAAAAATAAAAAATAAAAAATAAAAATCATCTACCATCATTTCATCTACCACATGAGTGAATTGATACAAGCAACATTTTTCAATTGACAATAATAATAATAATAATCCCCAAAAACAGTACCTCAAAATTCAAAAACCATCCATATTTCCCTATTCCAACTGAGTATAGCACAACACCCACTGACCCACAATATTATTTCTCTAATAAATCCAAAAGGAAGAACAAGAGGCAAAGGAAAAACATACCCTTGAATTAATTCCCCATGAATTTATGCCCAAGAATTATCAAAAGCCGCCGAATTAATCGCCTGCGAGAACTCCTGAAAGCTAATCCTTCCATCACCGTCCGTATCCGCCTCCTTGATCATCCCCGTCAGCTCCTCCGCCGTCAGCGCGTGTCCCAGCCTCGCCATCGAATGGGCCAGCTCCGCCGCCGTGATATACCCATTCCCGTCCCGATCGAAGATCCGAAACAGCTGCCGGAGCTGCTGCTCCGTATACGGCGATTTCTCCGGAAGAAGATCCGGCGCCACCAGGGCGACGAACTCCGAGAACTCGATAAGGCCGTTGCTGTTCGTGTCGGCCTTTTGGATCAGGGATTCGAGCTGGTCTGGGCTGGGTTTTAGGCCCAGTGATCGTAAGAGCGAGCCCAGTTCCAGTTGGGTCAGGCTTCCGTCGTTGTTCCGGTCGAACTGACCGGAATATCTCTCGCAGCTCCGACAGCTGCTCGTCGTCTAACTGCACCGGTTCTTTGCTGCTCATATCACCCCCTCCTCCTCTCTCTCCCTCTATAATATATATATCTATATATATCCTATAAAACAAACATTCCAATCTCTATGTTTCTCCTCTCTGTACTCTATCTCTATATCAATTGATTTCCAATTCCATTGATTTTTTTCTCTCTCTATAAATCTCTCCGTGAGAGGAGTAGATATCTTGGTTTGAGGATTGGGAGATGGTGAGAGATCTGGGATTTCGTCTTTGCCCCTCTAAATCTGGATCCTCCGAATTAGCAGCGAATGATCGACCCAAATATCGGATCCGATAGAACGACGACGAGAACCAGAACAAATCAAACTCTAGCTATAGAAACGTATGTATGGAGTTTAAAATATGCTTTGTTTTGTATGTATGTGAGGAACACGTACTAGGAGGCCTTTGGTTTTTAATTTGATTTTATAAAATTCTTTAATAGAATTTGATTAATTAGGCATTGATGATGCCTCTAACACCACCCATACCAACACCGTACAAGTAGATAATAATGTGGCTATATACTAAATTAATAATTAATAATAATAGACTAATAGGAGACAATGGAGGATGGGGGCGCCTCCTCTAAATTGAAAAATGCTCCACCACTTTAGGCTAGGCATGGTAGGTCATGCAATAGTGTAAATGTTTAATACATTAAGAATGGTAAATGGTTCCAAAAACTCATATATCGAGAAGAAATAGGAACTTCTTGTGTTCAAGCTCTTTTTTTGCGATCTATCAGTAATCGTGTTTATCTTAGACATTAACTGATGCGGAGTGAACCCATGATTTTACTTGTGCTTCATAGGATTAGTCAGAGGGACTTACGTTCGCATTTATTTCAAAAAAGATAGAAGAAGAAAAGAGTAGGTTAGTTTAAGATAAGAAGGCTCTAAGTCAGTTTTACATGTCTAAGAAATTAAGGTTTAGTTAATTTAAAAATGATATTAAAATGATTATGTTGATTGTTACAATGATTGGAACTATTTTTTTTTTAAGATGACATAACCTAAACACACAAACACACAAAGAATGACAATACCTATAAAATCTAAAAACACATCTCAAAAGGGTTTAACCTTTGAAGAGGTGGTGGTGCCTCACAGTGATTAGAAATTTAAAACTATTTGAAAGTTTTAGATCAATTCCCGGCCTCATTAACTTATTGTATAAAGGGTGAAAGTCCAATGAAGTGGCATCCCATCATAGATTATCTCATAATTATAATTATAATTATAATTATTGAAAATTTAAGGGGAAAAAATATAAAAAAAGAAGAAGGTAGGAGGGGGTACAACTAAAACTAATCCTTATCCTTGGAGAGTTCAAAAGGTTAGATGCTGCAAAATAGGCGCGATTTCCGTGAAGGTGAGCACGTCTTTCTCGCCGGAGTCATCGAGACTTTTTCAACCGTTTTTTCAATGCTGACTTAGGAAGTGGGGTTCCCTACAAATTGGATTATGAAAAGTTGGCAGTGTGTCGCCAATCAGATTGTGCCACTTCATGATTTGATGAGTCGGTGAAACGGGAAAAGGTGGGTTTGAATTACGAAACAGGACATATAATTTTGGTGAGGTGGTGCGGTGGTCTGACAGGTTGGAGAGTGTGAAGTGTTTGGGGAAGAAGGGGAAAATTCAAAGGACCTTGCTGTTGGTGTTGAGTTTAGCTTAGAATAAGGTCAATTATAATCATTTGAATGTGATTTGAATTATTTTAGTAGGTTGGGAATGGAGTAAGTGAGGTTACCCAAAAAAAATAAAAAATAAAAAATAAAAGAAAGTCCAACGTAACCAAAGAAATGACTTAAAATTATTTTTGACTTGGCACAGATTTAGAGCATGGTTTGAAAATTCGATAGAATTCGATTTTTTTCTTTTTGTCTTTTTAGGCACCAATAAAAGTATAACCTTTGACCGACTCCAATATGATTGGCATCCAAATAAGGTGGGTGCCAATGATTCATAGGTTTAATGATTTGTTTCATCTTAATAAGAAATGTGGGAGTTATGGAGGTCTTAATTTCGATTATGTGTGGGTATGTGTGTGTATTCTTCTATCATTTAGTCAAAAAAGATAAATATATAAATAAATCATGTTGGGTTACAAGACAAGAACCAGAGGTGTGGACCTATATTTCCTAGACTTGTAACCTGATCAAGAAAAGGAATGTCTTAGGTTCAACTTCTTACTCATTCTTGAGGTTAGACATCCATCAAGTTTATAATCTTGGGCATTAAATGACGTGGATTGAGATTAGTCAAGCCAAAGTCTCCATGAAATAAGAAAAATGGTAAATTGCAAAAACCCCCCTGAAATATGGGAGGTCAACAAATAACTGTCCTTATATTTTAATTTTGTCAATGTGTCTTTCTTATTTTTTTTAATTTTTGTCAATGTATCTCATCGTCACTCGTCATTGATGAAATTTGACGAAAATTAATCACGTGGCTACGCACGTGATACGTTTAACCGATCCGTATTGTCCTAAAATCGTCAGAACCTTTGCCGGCGTCATGACCAAAGGGGGTTATCTACTGACCCCCCCCCCCCAAAAAAAAAAAAAAACCCTCAGTGGGGGTTATTTGCAATTTACCCTAAGAAAAATGTAACACAACATAAAGTCTAGGACCATAAAAAGAAGAAAATGTAGTGTTTTTATTCACTGTCTAGGCAATACTTGTGAATCAGTTATAAACTCACTGTCCAAAACGTTAAGGCTATATTTGGTTTAGGGATTTTATCAAGAGAAAAAATATATATACATATATGAAGAATTATACTTTTTCTTATTTGGTTGCAATGGAAAAGTGGTAGAAGAATAATAATTGAAGTAATTTTGACTTTGTATGATTCATTTTTTCTTTTCATTTTCTTTCCTCCACATTTTTTTCCCTCCCCATTTTTTTCATGGTAAAATCCACAAACCAAATAGAGGATAAGAATGGTTGGAACAATTAAGGTAGAAGACAAGACATAAGATCCAAAAGGAATTTGAAAGGATGAGAGTAACATTTATATTTAGATTCAAATTGATGTTACCATAATGTTTTAAAAATACCTTCTTACATTATTGCTTCCTAACTTGCATCTAGAATCTAAATATAAATGTTACTCTCATCCTTTCAAATTCCTTTTGGATCTTATGTCTTGTCTTCTACCTTAATTGTTCCAACCATTCTTACCCTCTATTTGGTTTGTGGATTTTATGTTGTAAGAAGGTATTTTTGTGACCGACCCATTATGCTTCAGAAAATTTAGGTTTAAGGTCAAGACTCTTAAGAAGAATAAATTGGTATCATATTCACATAGAAGGCCGTTGAGCAAGAATGCTCTATTTTGTCCCTCGAATGTCGCTTTACATATTAAATTTTGTTTTAATTAAAAAAAAGAAGAGGCATTTCTTTCTCAGTGTACACACTCAAACTTTGGGAACGACGTGAAAATATGGGAGTTGGTAGTAGTCCTAAAGATGGAGGTGACAGTTGATTAGCAGAGAAAACCACGGAGGATGACTCAGTCTAATCAGATTTTTCCATTCTTAATTTGTAATTTTATTTTTTCAGTCTAGTTGTGTTAGGGTTGAGACTATGTAATGGGATATGTTGCACCTTTTCATTGTGCTTGATGAAATCTAAACCCTAATTCATGAGTTCGAATCTCCACCCCTCATTAGCAGATGCATGACCTTGTGGATGAACTAATACATCGCGGAGACTAGTGCAAAAGCCAAACCTCAGTAGGACTAGGCTTGGAATACCCACGTCTAGCAAAAAATTAAAAATAATAATATATAATAAATAATAAAGAATAAATAAAGAAATCTAAACCTTATATCCACCCAACGTCCCAACCCCACACCCCATTTTTACCAGCTGGGCCAAGGCACAGAATCCGTGCTCTGTTGCACTCAAAAAAAATTTCACTCTCCCAATAGTCCACCTGTAATATTTAAATATTTCTGCTGCTAAATAATTATTTGACCAAAGGGTTGTTGAACTATGGCAACAAAGCTTATGAAATTTTAAATCTCATAATTCTTTTTTTATGTTGTGAATATCATTTTTCATAATTATTTCACATAATGATAACATCATGATTCAGATTAGAGCCAGAATTTTTATTAAATTACAATCATGACAGTCAACAACGCTTTCGCCTGAACCCTAACTGACATGGTCACCACACTCCATAACACTCAGAGACTTAACAAAGCTTTAATGCCAACCCCACTCTTCAACTAGGACAGCCAAGTTGATCAATTTTGAAAAAGATAGCACTAAACATAGCACATAAGACTCTGCTAGGACATCCCAGTAGTATCAGCCTTTCAAACCTACCTCGTGAATCAGAAGTTCAGAATTACACTTGTTTATGAAACTAAAATACCAAGAAGAATGTATTAATTTGAGAGAGATGCCTTGACCATTGTCCAGGCCATCTCTTCTGTGGCTCAATCTCAACGAAACTAACTATGAGGTTCATCTGGTTGATGTTAAAGAAGGATAAAGGCTTATTCCCTCTGCCTCTGTTGCAAAGATCCCTAGAATGGCCAATGGTGTGGCTCAAGCTATGGCTAAGTGGGCTAAGGACTGGGCTCTCAGGTTTTCTTCCTCCTACATCCCTGCCAGCCCTGGTAACTAAAGCCTGCGATGCCTATTGTTGTGTATGGCATCAGGATGCTGTGTTTGATTTGTCTCTGTATTTTTTTAACCTTCAGCTACCATATGTCTTCATGGCGTACAAAAACAACTTTCACATGAAATTTTAATAAATTTTTCCTCTAAATTAGAACAACCTAATTTCCATTATAAAAAAATGAAAAATTCTACTTACAAACCAAAACTAGGCACAAATCATAAATACCACAGAGAAGTTTC
The DNA here is from genome assembly GCA_039720395.1 of Liquidambar formosana. Taxonomy (NCBI): domain Eukaryota; kingdom Viridiplantae; phylum Streptophyta; class Magnoliopsida; order Saxifragales; family Altingiaceae; genus Liquidambar; species Liquidambar formosana. The sequence goes on from CM077830.1 coordinate 1,284,390, forward strand.
GTTGATGAGGTTACCAACTAAAGCTGGGTTTTCATTTCAGAGAACACTTTTCTTACAGCCTCCACAAATATTGTGAGCCCTTATTGGGCCAATTCTGGATTCTTCAAACCATGGATTGCCTTATAATCTTGCACCATTAATCTGTTTATAGTATCAAGGATGCCCTAGGCTGAGACTTATGAAATACCGAAAATTACTATAAAATTTTAACCGTTATGAAATTTGGTTTTTTTTTTTTTTTTTTTTTTTTTTTTTTTTTTTTTTTTTTTTTCATTTAAGAACAGGGGCAAAAGCATCTTCTAAAACCATGTAGAAAACCACATATACGCCCCTTCATAGATCACATGCCGCAAAAGGTACCTGGTTACTGATCTAGAAGAGGACTTCCTTCTTTAGCAAGAACAAAAAGACCACCATCCCCTCTTGAGATCCGAAAATCCTCATCAAGGTATGTAATTAGAAGCCAAGACTTGGTTCGGTCACCTGGAATGGGAACCTTAAGAGGTGGTTGACCAGAAATGGCACGTGAAATATTTGCCACAGCCTCCTGCAGAGGATCAAGAGATTGCTGCACAGGCAACAAATTGATTTTCTGCCCAAAAACATCAACATTTTCTGGGAGATTAATGCTTGACTTTATCTCTGGAGGTTGCAGAGTGCCTTCCTTAAATTCGACCTGCACAAATTGAAAAATCAACCAGTAAGAGTTAAGTGCTCATGCTTTCCTTTAAAGTTTCATAGCCAACAATTTCACTATTCATGTGTTAGCTGATTTCATCAAGTATAATTGAGCAATGATTATTCTCCAATACCTCGTGCTGCCAATATCTTTTTTTTTTTTTTTTTTATAAATAAAAATATTATTAACCACCAAATAAAGATAAACAACCAAGCACGAGCAACCGAAGCAGAGCCAAGAGGGACTAACAAAACCTCAACCCCATTACACCCAACCCATAAAGCGGAAAACAAGACCAACACATTAAACCCAAGGCTAAGACAACCACAACCTACCACCCTCCCCAAATGCAAATCAACCCAATCAACTTGGGTTGCTCTTTTAAAAATAGAATATGAATACCCCAATCAAAAAACTCCATGTTAAGAGATTATCTTTATATTAGAGAAAGTTCCAGCCTTTGTATTTGATGTCTGTCTTTATAGCTTGAATGATGGAAAGCATATCTGTATTATAATCATTTATGTGCAACCTTCAATCAAATACTCACACTTGTGATAAGGATTACCTGTATTCTTGAAGGACTTCGAACTTCAAACGCAGCAGATGCACTGAAGGAAAAAGTGGCAAAAGGGCTGGACAATGTGGTGGAGTTCACAATGGTGGAAGTGGTGGTGTCAATTGCTTGGGATATCCCTTTAACTTTCAAGAAAGGTGTTGCACCTACTGCCAGAAGAGGCAACAGCTCAGAAAATGCTGTGTACCTGATTGGTTAGAAAGAAAAATCAGGATCAAGTGCAGTAAATTAGAACACTAAGAATAAAACAAGAGACAATAGTCATACAATATATATATATATATTTTCATGGGATAGATACAAGCTACGGCCTAGGGAAAGGCACTCCTATAGTGTCTGCAAGGAGATAGACAGGACCCAGGAGGGGGTTGAAGCATGACAGACGAAGCTGCTGTTGTATAATATAATATAACAAAAATCAAGAGTGATTTGGCCCAAAAAGATTCATGTAGCTGATACCAAGCAGCTGGGCCTCAGATTAAGGCTTTATTGAGTTGAGAGAGTAATAGAATGAGAGACAATACAATATCACTTCAACCATAATTATTGTTGAGTAAATTACACAAAACCTTCCACACCATAGGGTTAGTTTCAGAAACTTATCCAGCGCCCCCCTCCCCCCCCAGCGCCTCCCCTCCCCTCCCCGCGCACTGGGCCCCAAGAAAAAAGACTAAAAAAAATAAAACAAATAATCCCTGAATTATTTAATTGCAACAATTTGCGCCCCTCAGTATGTTTATTGTTATGAAATATGGTAGAAATAGACCATGTGAGCATCATGTGATGCCATTAAACCAATCTAATGCCTAAACTACACTTCTAAAATTTTACCTGACCAAAAATAACAAACCAAGAAATTGATGAAATAGAAAACCAGTTCTTTTCCTTTGTTACTTCCACTTTTGCTGCTCTGTTTTGATTCTCAGCCTTGTGTGTATAGAGATGTCACACTTAACTTCTCAAGTGTTTGAGCAAAAGCTTAAATTATACCCTGTTCAAGGCATCAAATTGTGGAGTATTGGAAACACACACACACACACACAGGGCAGAGGGAAGAAGTAGAAGAAGAAGAAAGTTACATGAACTCATCAAATCTGAACATACAGGAATTCGGCCAAAAAGGATCAAACTAATGTTGGGTAAAGATACGTAGTGTGTATGCACGCACACACACGTGTGCGTAATATAATTATATAAGTTAAATATAAAATTGAGAAACATTCTGACACTAAGGGCACAATGTCATAATAAGTTAATAACAATTGGGTTTTCTTAGGGCACATATTAAGACCACATTTAATGCTACCTGACATTACTTTTTACACATTTTCCTATTTCTTTTGTTATGACAGAAGTAATATTATTTGACTTCTTGTCATTCTTTTCTTATGACAAAAATACCCTCATACCAAATACTCTTGTATACATGATTATGTTCTTAAGAACTGCATCGAGAAAATCTGTGTCAAGAGTAATGGTCTCACTATGACTCCCTAGGAGTATGTTCTTCCTAAGCATCTACCGTCATGTAGTGCTCTTTTTTTCTTTCTTTTCTACTTCTTCTTCTTCTTCACTATAATACCATCAGATGGTTTTAAATTCGTTCTTTGACCATCTACTACAAGTGCAAGTATGCTCTCCTTTTATTACCACTAGTAGCAGGACTACTATAGGTATATTTACTACAACTGGCCTCACATTGATGGGTATTATAATTGAGCTCTTATGAATGCAATACTAGTATACTACCGAACATTATAAGCAAATAGTAAATAGTTGTATTCAAGAAAAAATATCAAGCCCGAGTACATGAGACATACAAGAGCCAGCAAACAGGCTCTAAACCTATATATTTAGAGAATCAAGAAAAAGAAGCAAGAAGGGGGCTACGCCCATCAAAGTGTCTACAATGCCACCAAAAAAGAATCTTTGATAAAGAAGACTTAAGCTTGAGTAAATATGCTTCCTCCCCTTCGAAAGTCCTCAAGTTTTTATCTCTCCAAAGACATCAAAAAAGAGCATGAGGAGCCTTTTTCCAAGCCACCTTCAAACTCCAAATGCTTGTCTTAATCCAACAACCGAAAATAAGGTCGTGCGTGTTGGCCAAAAGAGCCCAATGAACACCAAAGAGATGAAAGATGAGGACCCACAATTCCTAAGCCACACTACAATGGATAAAGAGATGGTCTACTGAATCTGCTGCTTCTTTGCACCTAATGCATCTATTGGGCGGCATCTCACAACCTCAACAAATCAAATGATCCACAGTCAAGCACTTGTCTCTAGCCATCAACCAAAAAAAGAAAGCAACTTTAGTAGGAACCGAAGCAATCCAAATATTCTTTGCCGGTTAAACACCTCCCTTCTACAACTCAAACATGTATAGTAAAATTTCACCAAGAATAAACCTTTTACATCCTTACGCCACATTAAGGTGCCATTTCCCTCTTTTATTTGATATTGCGGAGGACAAAGAAGCTATATTGAAGAATTATCTTGTTGGAATGAATGGTGCCATTACTTGGAACATCACTTTTATAAGGAGTTTCAATGATTGGGAGATGGAGGGCGTGATGAATTTTTTTCATAATTTATACAAAAACAAGATTTCTTTGGGAGAGAATGATTCTTTGGTGTGGCGCAAGGACTCTAAAGGGCTATTCTAGGTGAAATCTTTCTATAAGATTTTGATTTCTAGTGAAGCTTCATTTCTTCCGACTAAAAGGGTTTGGATTGCTTCGATTCCCATCCAAAGTTGCTTTCTTTACTTGCTTGGTGGCTAAAGATAAATGGTTTACTATGGACCACTTAACTAAAAGAAGATGGGTTATGGCCAATAGATGCATTTTGTGTAAGGATGTAGTGGAATTGGTTGACCATCTTTTCATTCATTGTGATGTGGCATGGAATTTGTGGATGCTCATTTTCAATCTTTTTGGGACCCACTGGGTCTTGCCTTCTTCTCCTCGTGACCTTCTTTTGGGTTAGTGGACTAAGGCAGTTAGCAAGAAACCCTAAGGTTGTTTGGGATATGGTGTTGCATGCTCTCTTCGGGCGTCTTTGGAAAGAAAGGAATTTAAAAACATTTGAAGAGATGGAAGCTTCAGTTAGAGATCTTAAGTCCACTTTTGTAAAGACTCTTTTTGGTGGTTATGTACCTATTGAGTATTGAGTGTAACCCCTCTTTTGTAACTTTTGTAAATTCTCTAAAGCTTTTATTAGGGTTTTTTTTTTTCTTTTCTTTTGTTTGGCTAGTGCTTGTATGCCCTCTTGTCTCTACTGCAAACTCCCTCTCTTTTTCCCATTCTCTCCATTGCACCCAAACATCACCCACTTGTCTCTACTGCAAACCCATTTTTTTCATTAAGTAGGTATTGTTCTTTCAAATACCTGATATACTTGTTGGGATTACTAGGTATTGTAAATCCATCTATTCCTTTCGTAGTACCCCATGTTCTTAGGATTATATTAATGATTTCTTTCTTAATTTGGAGTTTATGAATTACCAATACAACTCAAGAACAGCTGATCAAAAAAAAAAAAAAAAAAAAATACAGCTCAAGAACTATATATTTATGGGGAGAATGGAAAACTATCTATATGTATATTATAAGTGTCTGCACATGAAAAATCTATCCATTGTCTCTATGATCTCTCCGTGACACCTTCTCCTTCCCATGGTAAATTCACCAAAAATTTTAAAAGAATTCATCAAAAAATGTTTTTGATGTCAAATCAAACAATCGAATGCAAAACTTTGAGATCACAACCCTCAAATCTGAAATAGTGAAATCTGATCTTAGCACCGAGTGTTCTTATTGGATTTGCAAGCTCAAAACCAGGAATGGAGGTTTTCTTCCCCCTCTGTTTGTGGCAGCCCCTTCTCCCTCTCCCGGTCTCCCTTTATTTTTCTCACTTCCTTCTTCTTTGTTCTTCTCTGGTATTTTCTGCCTCTGTTTTACTATTCTCTGCTTTGAACTGTTATTGTGGTTTGCTGGGTTGGAGGCTAGGGTGGTGGTTATTAATAGGGTTTGGCTGGATAGTGTTGGCCATGGTGGGTGGATTGCTGTAAAAAAGGTTCCTTGGGAACAACACGAACCTTTTCTCTAACTTGAATTCCAATATATGTGATCCCAAATGAGAACAATAGAATGCATTCTTACAATGTATAGGCTAGAAGTGCATTCTGCCATATATGTAATAATGTTTTCTGTTACAGCTACCTACCAAGCTTGGTGAATCCATGGCGTGGAGAACCCTATTGTTTTGGCATCAGATTTTCTAACTAAAAGCAGCAGTCGTCAGTCAAACATGTCATAGAAAATACTTAAAAACACAGGTGAGCAAGATATCATCCAAAAAACTCCATAAGCAATAAAACAGCATGTAGACTCATTTAAATGCTAACAAAAACAGAATGCATGTATGCATATATACAGATTAAAATAAAAAGGTCCTGTCTGGGCATTCAAATGGAAACATAACAATTTTAATATATTTAAACAAAGTATTAAAGGCACAAACCCATCACCTTGAATGGAAAAATTTAAGAGAATAATGAACATAAATGAGTGTAGGAATTCAAAATAAGGGCATTTCATGATTTCTAAAATTTGATCTTATAATCAACAAAATTGATGACTCCAATTTTTTCAAATAAGCACATTCAAGGCGATTGATTTGTACCAACAATACTATGTAAAATAAATTCTAATCACATTTAACGAACTTACAGCAAAACCCAATTCCCCTCGAGAAGCCCAGCCGCCTCCGTGGGCGCCGGAGTTGGATTCACCGCCTCCAACTGATTAACCAACTCCAAAGCCTCCGCCCGAACCTCCGACGACGCCCCAAACCCTAAATTAGTCCCATACACCGTATCCACCAAACACCTCTTCAATTCCCCAAACTTATCCACCTCCGCCACCGCCGGCGCCGCCGCACTTCCATTGCCCGACCCGATATAAACATCCCCCACACCCTCATCCCCTCCCCATTCATCCTCGTTCTTCGGAGGATCAGCGTCCGCTAGCTTCGAGTACGAAGTCTCCGGTTCAGGCTCCGCCTTTTCGCCCCATTCGTCGACGATACCAGTCGGAGACCCATCGTCGACAGATTCTCCAGAAGATTCTGTGAGTGGGTTCTTGTCGGATTGGTCGTTGGCTGTGGCCGGAGTCTTACCGGAGGGAGGGTCGGTGTCGGGGTCAGGGATGTTGCCAGAGAATGTGGAGTAGAAGCGAAAGGAGGAAAATCTAGTGTTTCGTGAGAATTGGGTGAAAGAGATAGAAGGGTTTAAGGGAGGGAGAGAACAGAAGCGAAGTGAGGTGTAATTAGGGTTTTTATAGAGGAAGGAAGGGTGTGAGGTGAGAAGGAGAGCAGACATTTTTCTTGTGTTTGGGAGAGAGGGAGCTGCAGTGAGACAAAGGGGGACTGGTCTGGGGGTATTTTCATCTGCTGCATGTGACTATGTGCCTGTTTGGGATCACTTTTGAGAGGCTCAAACGTGTTTCTAGGACTCAAAAGCACGTTAAGTGACTGTTTGGGTGAAAACATGAAAAGAGTTTTCAAGTCCAAACGCGCGTTGAGCCAGAAGCATCCGGATCATTGTTTTTCCAAAACGTGATGCGGGGAATTGATTTTTGTTTAGTATGAAACTTTTCAAATTCCACATATACCCTTGCATTACACACTGAAAGAAAGGGAATACCCTTTAAATCCTCAAGAATCACATTCCATCTTCGACCTCACCATTCCCACCGTCATTCTTGCCCAAAGCTTCTCTTTCGTTGATGAATCTTGGACATTCATATGATCATCTCTCTCCGACAACTATGCGTCCCTCTTTCCGACGAATTTTGCAAGTAAAATTTCTCCCTCCGTTTCTCTTTCCAAATCTCTTTATTTTAAACCCTAGATTTCTTTATAATCTTCTAATCCGTATTGTTTTCCATGGTAAGAAATCGTGTTTAGCCAATTACATGATTTGGATGTTTTCAATTTACTTCTAATATTTTATTGTTTTTGCTTTAATTTTTTGAATGTCCTGTGTTACTTGTGCTAGGGATGTCGTTGATAATTTCTTTATTACTAACTATTTTGACTGATTATTTGGATAAGTGGGTTAAAAGATTACATATTATCTTTTGTTTGTCTTATGTAAATGTTTGTCTTATGTAAATTGGGTATGTCGTTTCCTCTGTTAAGCAACAGTGTATTAGAGAAAAGAAAAAAAAGAGTAAAATATCAAATAAGAATATCAGATGAGTTCTCTCCTCTCATATGGAGCTATAATATCATAGGGTAATTAACAACTACTTCCTTAGTGTTTAATCTATCTGAAGTTACAGGCTACCCTAAAAATATCATGCTTAACTTTATATAAAGCATACTTTTGTAGAACTAGCAAAAATGTACTTTCATTTAATAAATATAACCCATAGAGACATGTGGCCATCCTCTCTTCTCCTATGCATACTTGCATATTTGATGGAGCTAGAATAGGCTCATGAGATTGGAAATGACTTTGGATGGCCCTACTTTGTTCCCTTAATCTCATATTTTAGATCATTGGATCCTTGCAATGTTGGGGTTTATTATGTATATAAGAAATGGTCTTTTTTTTTTTTTTATCAGCTATGAGAAATGGTCTATTGTTATAGTGGATGAACCAATTGCGAACTTGAAAACCTACCAAGCTAGCAAATGGTCATTATTATGCTAACTATTTTTAGAGTATAAATATTTTTAAGGCAAGCATGTTTGCAATTTGATTTTGATCTATAGATCAAGAACAATATTAGCTCACTATTATTAATGCATTTTTTTTCCTTTAAAGTTGGTGGAGTTTATATATTTGGCATGACATCCACCTTTTATGATAGTGCATTAAATCATATTTTGGCTTCTACTAATCATGGATTATAGTTGGTTTTCTGACTTTATAACATCCAGGAGGTGCTTATTGATTACCTTAGGCCTCATTTGGGTGAATTGCTCCCTTGTAAAGTAGGATATTTAAAAATAAATGGAGAGTTTTCTTTGGTATAGTGATTTTTTTTTCTTTTTTTTGTTTGGCTATATGTGTGGGATTAGCAGTGTTTCTTTTTCCATTTTTTCCCTTTGCAGTCATGAAGATAACTTGCCCTTTGGCACTTTGTTGCATTTTGCGGCTCCCTCGCTTTTCGCTTAATGAATATCTTTGGGCTACTACTGTATATAATATTTGGAGAAAAAGGAATAGCTGAATTCATGGAAACAACCACTCTAGTATTTATGTAATTTTTTGTAATATTGTCAAAGATGCTAGATGTAGATTAGTGGGATCTAAAAGGCCTATTGACAATCATAGAACTAGATCTTTTAGTGTAAATTGGAGCTTTTGCTTTGCCCCTTTTCAGTTGTAATTACTTGGCAATGTGCTATGGTGTATTCTTTCCTTTTCTTTGTAATGATATTCTTACTTACTCGAAAAAAAAAAAGATGTCGATGAGTTGATTTATCGCGTAACAATGGATGATAGTCAAATGAAAGTTATTCATGATAAGATTACTATAAAGCTTATTAGTAGATATGCACCACCTTATTGTCTCAATAGTTTTTCTCCCTTTGTTTTTTCTGGTGGAAAGAGTACTCCAAACTATGGTCATTTTGAGCAAAATAATTGAGTTGTGGTTAATGATATGATCTTCTTTTAAAATACTTTTTTAAATAAAATCATAAAAAAGCATTTTCAGTAGATTTTTTACTACTAAACAGGCAATATAAGCACTTTCATTAAGGGCAATAATGTCATTTCAGGGTTGTAGTGGTTTCAAGACTTGTTTTTGCCAAACAGGTAAAGAAGCTCTCCTAGCATTTAACAGCACTTTTGAAAACAGTTCCCAAACACTTCTCAGTAGTCAATTAGTAGAGCTAGCTTATGTTTCTCTTCTTTTACAACAAAAGCGTCTCTTCTTCTGTGGTATGTGTACAATACTATGCATTTTTATTTTTATTTTTATTTTTTCCTTTTCTCTTATTTTCTGGGGGCATTTTCTGTGTTTGTTTATAATACTTTGCATTGAGCCATTGATGATGCCCTCTCATTTTGGTGGTTTTATTTTTTTGTGTGATTTTTATTTTTATAGATTTCATATTATTATTATTATTATTATTATTTATAAATAGAGATATCACAAGTCCTATTTCCACTGAAATTTCAGTTCAAACTAATCACCTAATAATTCGTGTGAGACATCTCATACTTAAACAACGATAAGATAACCTTTGAGGATCCTTATTAGTTATTTACTTTTATTTTCTTGTTTTACCCATCATTTGTTCAAAATTCGACATCCTTTTTGTCTTAATAAAATAACAAAATATTATTATAACCAACAAGTACAACTTAGAAAAGTCATGCTATATCAATCATTTATGAGAAATTTTCCAAAGAGCTCTAGGAAACATAGGATCCCAACTACTTCTTCTGTTTCAAATTGACTGTCATGTTTGAAAAAGCGAATTTTTTTTAGAAATCTTTCTTAAATGCTTTCATATGCATCTTTATACTTATGCCCTCAAGTATACTGTAATCATTAATTCAGTTTCTTTTATAGATAATTAGATATCATGTAATTAGCACCATAGGGTATTTTAAGAAAGTGACTAAAATGAAGTTGGCTTTTTGAGCAGGACAATAATTTTGAAAATGAAAAGAAAATTAATATGAAACGGAAAGAGTACAACTGTACAAATAATATTACAATGATGACCTGTATTGGCCATCCAATCCATAGCTCTATTCGCTTAGCTTTAAACATACCTAAAAGTAATAGCTTCAAATTGATCAAAAAGAGTTTTGAGTGAACGAAGAGATATCCCAAGGATTCCAATACATTTGAGTAATTACATAGGGAGTCTCCTTCTTGTACCTTTGAATCCTTGCTTGGACCAGACCAATTCAATTTAGCCATCAAAACGGAAGCATTGCAAGTGGAAGTGAATGTCATGAGCAGTTTTTCAAAGAAAAACTGGAAATCTGGAAATGATGACAAGACTATCAAAATCCAGGTTAACCCAATCAATGAGAGGAGCACTCCAGTTTATTTATATTATAAATAAAAAATAATAATATTAAAAAAAAGTAGAAATATTTCATGAGGGCCTCATCACTTCCAATTTTAGTATAAGAAATCACATCGCAATTTAATAAAGAATTTGTCAACAGAAAATGTCATTAAAATAGATATGAACAATATTAACAACCTAAGCTGGATGCGGTTTATAACCTTGAAAGATAACAATATTTCTATGATTTCAAAAAATTCATAACATAAAGGCAACTTTTGTTAATTATAAATCTTGACATAGTTTCATATATATTTATTTGGACCCTCTACTTACAAGTTTATGCTTTTAAATTGGAAATTTTACGCTCTCGGCCAAAAAAAATAAATCACCAACTAAAACTACCTTATGCCTTTCAAGGGCACAATGGATGGCATGGGCCGTACTTGGATCTAAATTAAGGGCCTGGTTGGGACCCGACCCTGATAAATATTGATTAGAAATTTGGCCCATGGCCGGTGTTAGCGTAGTGATTGTAGGTTGGTGAGACAACCCACCATGCCGGTCATGACTCATGACCCTCCTGGTGGGTCATGTATCAAAGGGGGAATTATTGATTGGTCCAGCTATGGGTCAATAATTACAATTCAATATAAATGATTACTAATTTCTTAGAAAACAACTACTAACTTGACTAAGAATGTCTACTAACCCTAATTATTTGTCTGTTGCCTGACCAATCTATAATTCACTATATCATCTCAAACCTCATTGATTAAAGATTCTTTATAGAACTCCTGAAGGACCTTTTTGAGTAATGATTATCACTAAACAACCATACATATTTAGGATGGATATATGGATCTCTAGATTGGTGTTGCATGGTTATGATCTTTTGTTTGAAGTGTAGATGAGATACTAATTTTGGGAAAATGATATGAAAGAATTAATTATGATATAGTTTCCTCCAGCAATTTCTAAATTAATCTGAATCAATTTGGCAATGGAGAGAGATGGAGGTTGATCAGACTTGCACACGGGTGACTAGTGGGGCACGTGTTAGTTTTCACTCCACAAAGTCGAGAATTCAAATATTGGATGGACGAAACTTGGGCTTATGGGAATGGACACTGATATGTCAAGGCATCATGGACCCCTCAAAGGTGACATTTCTGCGGTAAGCAAACCCTCGGCATGTGGCACTGGCACCTACATAGCCCATATGTCTTTGTCTTATTTTTTATTTTTTTATTTTTTACATACCAAGAGTCCAGACATCTTAAAACACCTCACTAATCCTCAAATGTGCATGTAGTCTTTTCATACCACACTTATTGACATTATCAAGATAAATTCCTAAGGGTCGTGTCAAAGAGTAAATGATTTGAATTTAGAACCTTTGCTGTAAGACGTATCATCTTGACCATCTAACTTACGTACTCGTCAAGAAAAAAAAAGAAGAAGAAAAATTGTAAGAGAACCATTAATCATTTGTAATTTCAGTCACACGTACCTATTTGTGTCTGATGAGTACAGTCATACGTATTGATGAGATAGAAGTTTAGAGTGGATCATCATGAGTCTTGTTCACTTAACTTGAATATGTTTGATGTAACAAAGATTAGGTGAATAGGGATATATTATGAATGGCGTGGGGTAGAGGTGTAGGGTACATTTGATGGAAAAGAAAAGGGAGGGGGAAGAGTGGATGTGGTGTTTAATTGTTGTTGAGAATGGGACACCCAAAACGTATTCCATTAAATTTGCACTTCCAAATAACATAATGAGGGTACCTCGATCGATCAACAAGAAACGGACCTTGTACGGCCAGACTTTATGACAGAACAGTTCCATAATGAACTTAGCTTCACTGCAAACCTTGTTTGTTTGTTACCATTTACCGGCCGTATCTGCAATATCTACTTATGCTTATTTTCTAAGGAAATGCCCTTTTAATGTGGCCACAATTTTTACCAACTTCTCCTACAGTTTGCAGTGCATATATATAACAAATTTAACATGAAGCTACTTTGGTTTTGCATTCTCTTCCACCTTTAAGGCTGTTTGTTCGAGCCTCTTTATTGTATTTTGGCCATGGATTGATATCGTCCTTGCACCCTAACTCATAACTTAATTATAAATTTGTAGGTCTCTCGAAGTTTTTATGCATTATTGGGATCAAGTTTTAAAACTTCGATTTCTCCCTAGATTCCACTTAATCAAAGCAAGGTAATATTTGCTTGATCTATGTATTACTTATTGGGTCTTGATTTTCCGGGTTATTGATTATATGCTAATATTATATAAAGAAACTTTACACGGACGTACTCTTGTTACATATAGCTATAGAATACGTAGATGACGTGAATTCAAATCCAATCAAATATATATTGAATCAGTTAATATCGTACCCCGTTCTTAGTAATATTTACTACCAAAAAAGAGAGAAAAAAAAAGGGTATAAATCTGCAACATTTACATATTTTCTTAGTTGTAGAATGTGAATTTATATAATTAATGAATACATTGTCCCATCAATGAACAGATATGGATCTGAATACTGCTTGGTTTTTGTTTTTCCTAGTTGATTTGAATGATAAAAAATAAAATAAGAATATTAGGCAATTTAGGGAGATGTTTTCCTCAAAGGAAGTTCGACTTGGCCACCAACGGTAGTTCCACCACCCTAGACTTGAACTAGAGTCTAGAGACCTCTATCGAAGAAAGAACAAACTTGATAAATAATGAATTTGATGGGATCAAGTATTTATTAAAGTTTGTTTCATCAAGTTATTCCAACTATGATTAGGGGCGAAGTCAAGAAACTATCTAAAGTGAGGTAATTTTTTGTAATTTATTATGTTTTTGTGATTACTTTTTAACTTAATATCATATAAAAGATATTTTTTTGTCAACTTATTACAAATTAACTATATATATATATGTACTTCAAAATGACTAATAATTTTTTTTATTTGGTATTAAGTTGGGAAACGATCATCAAAAAAGAAAAATATTAAGAATTTTTCTTCTTTTTCTTTTTTTTAAATTTTCAAGTGAGACAAAACGCTCCACCTCTCACCATGCTAGCTTTGCCCTTCTCTATGACGTCCTTTTAAGACGTCCAAAAAGAACTTTATCATCAAATAAAAAAAATGTAGAGACTTAAACCCAAGTGGGGCAACTAATTATAAAATCCCTATCTATAGAACGAAAAATTAAAATACCATCATACCCATCAATCTCAATTACTCAAAATTCTTTTATAAGAACCCGATTTAATATGGAGTAAAAATGGGTGGTCCGACAATTAATACACATGCACACCCTTGGATTTACTGTGTAGGAGTCAACCCCATTAAAACCATGGTCTCAAAGTGGGTTCCAGCCATCTGCAGAGATGTTGGGAGACAACAATGCAGATTTAAATGTGCGACCCGTAATCTTTCCATGGAGGGTCCGGATCCTTTTGATCCGATTGGCTCTTACTCTCACAGTAGTTTCTGCAAGACTCGTTTTTCCCGCCTATATGATCACTTCATAGTTCATACCGGTGACTTACCGTCTCCGAAAGAACATTAAATTGGGACAGTGACGATTGGAGGAAGAACATTCACGCGACTACAAAGCCAGTCAATCCACTCTCCCCCTATGTGTGTGCCTATATATATATATATATATTTATATATTTGACAAATTTCATCCAATTAACAATATGGATTTTTTGCTATATCCACTTCCAAATCCCAAGTTTAAATTTCAGCTAAGAATTTGAGAAGAGATTCCGTTTTAAAGAAAAATTCAGCCTATAAATTCCATATTATCCAACAATATGGATTTTTTCTATATAAAAATTTAGTAAATGAACGTTGATAGTGGTGTTGCTGATGATAATAGTAAAGATGTTGATTTGCTACTAATGTTCATGTTAGAAGTATTTTTAACATATATTTGAATAATATGGAATAAATTAAATACGCAAACAATACATCTAGTATTAAAGAATAAAAAATAAAAAACCATGCTTCTTTCGTTTTGTTAGAACCTCTTACATCAAATGAGAGAATTTTTTTGAAAAAAATTTATAGTTATGGGTAAATTTAATCGATTGTAAAATAAATAAATAAATAAATATATATATATATATATATATATATATATATATAATGGATGGCCAAATATTCTATTTAGCTATTGTAAAAATTTGATACAATTTAATTGAACGTTCACAAATTATAAAGGCTATAAGAGCACAATTTTCTAAGCGATTTATCAGCACAATACAATGGGGCACTGATTATGAGGTTTGCACAAAACCATTGGATACGAGACACCAAAACGAATGTATCTTAATCGATTTGGTTGCCAAATAAATAAGTAATTAACAACACATATATCAATCAATTTCTTGTAGATCAACATCATCCCTAGCTTAAACTTTGACTAAAGTATATACTTAATGTGCGTTTGGCGTATCGATTCAAAATAAAAAGGCCTTTTGAAAAAAAGGCCAAGCATTTTCAAAACTCCATTTTTAAAAAGACACTTGGAAGAAATTGAATATTTGATGAACATATTTATACTACCTATAAAAGGCTGAGTCTCATAAAACTTTTGATTCACTAAAATACACTTATTTAAAAATATAATGATATCAATACCCTTAAATAACTCAAACGATTAGCAATAAAAAGAAATCCACACTGGAACGAACCCTTTACCTTATTGGGATTCTTCATGTCTCCTACAACTCTTCACATTCCTCATGTCTCCTAAGTTTTACAATTTTACCATTTGTTGAACAGCTTCTTTTCCTTCAATTTCCTTTAAATAGAGTTTCTTATGCTTCCTAATTATGTGGTTTAAATCATGTATGAAATTGAACTATATTTGTTTCTCTCTTCTTATTTTTTTTCCCTTGATTTTTTCCTTTCCCCCACTTTTCTTCTTTCTGGTCTTGCTGCATATTCACCTCAGTCCACCACCATACAAAGTAAAGGTGACTACAGGTTTGTATTTAAATTTCGGTTCAGTGATTTTGTACTGCAAACATGCTTAATTAGATTTTGATTCAGTGATACTTTATTTTCCTTATAACGTTTTTTATGTATTTTAATAACAAATCATAAAGATAGGTTGTGCATTACCAGTTTTTAATTACTTCATTCATATAAGCTTTAAATGTGATTGTGTAGGGAAAAAATTTTCAACGCTTTTATTAAGAGCAAAGAGATTCAATTTGTGGAAAGGTCTTATAAAACAATGATGGTTTCAAATCTCTTTTTGGGTTTGTGATGTAAATCTTTTCTATGGCCATAAATCTTCGTGAACACCACATGGCAGTAATTAATTAAAGAATTATCAAAATTTAATAATAAGATTACAACTTTTTTATTTCTCCATTGTTAAAAAGGTGCAACCCGTTTCACATACTGTTGATCTATCAATTTTGAGAATGACAGTTTTCTATTCAAGAACACGAAAATGAGCAAATTATGATTAGTGTTACTAATTCGTTTGCTCATTCGTCAAATCATCGTGCTTAAATATTGATTAAAATAAGTCTACCAGAATGGTGATTGCTCGTGGCTAAAACCTGACATTTTATACAAGTTTTTTCCCTAAACTCCCTAAACTCTCAATTATTTAGTTCCATGACAACAATAGTACTATGGTTGCATTAATTTTTTTAAACCATCATATTCCATATATTCAATATCAATGTGTTGGTCTTTCTTAACGAGATAGCATTATAGCATACAAGTATGTTTGTTTGTTTGCTTGTTTTTCTCTTTTCTTTTTCCTCTTGATTTATTGGACCTGCCTTAGGACCTTCCCCAGAAACTGAATTGTCCATTTAGATTTTTATCCAATGCATTTAGGATATTCTATTGGTCTTGATGCATGTATTGAATGGATAACGGGATTAAAAGTTTCGCATCTTAAAATAAATTATTAAGTCAATAAAAAAATTTCGTTGAAGGAAAAAAAAAATAGATTAAACAATTTCACGTGCAACGCACGTGGGCATCACCTAGTATTTTAAAAGTAATTTTGTGTAAAAAAAAAAAAAAAGGATAAACATTAATATTTTTTAGTTTTATATCTTACGCCCTTTTGCTTTTTTGGCAAATGTCATTTTGAAAAGTTACCCTCAGTAACTTCTGCAAAACTGCCTTTTAGAGTAAATGACTTTTTCTGAAAAGTAATTTAAGTGGCTCACCAAACGTTTGTAAAATAATAAAAATGACTTTTACCTTTTAAAAGGCCTTTTTAAACCTCCCAAACAGTGCGCCAAACACCCAATTAGATCATTTTAAACCCGTTGTTCCTAACTAGATATTATAATTTTTTAGTTAATTTTTTTATTTCTAATATAACATAAGATAAAGTAGAGCTTGTAACAAGAAAATGGAGTTGCTTTCCCATCACCTTGCGCTCCCTTCTTTCTGGCTGACAATGGTGGCAAATATTTGATTCTACTAATCCTAAACATCTATAAGCGAGTCTATCACGCACTACACCTCAATTAATGCTTATTATAAATTTTGATTTGTGGATGATCTAATACGGAGTGAAAGTTCAAATATAGAACATTTGAATTTTTTAGTTATAAGTTTCAAGAATCATTGATCCACCTCTTAGGTTCTATCAGTACCTTGCTCAGTGCTAAATTCCATTTTTAAAGTTCAAAGAACAATGCTACAAATCCAAATTTTTTCAAAATAAAAATATCTAATTTTTTATTTTTTATTTTTCCAAATCTCTCACTTGAAATATAATTCACATGTGAGTAAAACCCACATCCGAAGTAGTAAAATTTGGAAAAAGGTTTTTTTTTTTTTTCTTTGAAAAATTGAAATTGGTAGTAAAATTTTCCTATCTCAAGAGGCATGTTGTTTCTTAACCGAAGAAAAAAAAAGGCATGTTGTTTACGCGCTTTGAACAGTGCGGTAGGAGTTGGATTAGACGTTCTCGAGAAGAAGGAAAGGTTTGACTTTAGGTTTTAGGAAGGAGAGTGGGGGAAACGCCCGTTCTTCCGCTCAAAACGCGCCACGTGTCATAAAACAGCCGACGGATTAAGTGGCGTTGATCGGTTTTCTGCCAATCGCAGTTAAAGTTCTCATTCACCGTACGGTAAACTCATAAATCCCACCCAGTCATCGCCACCCAGCCAGAAGGTTAAACTTATAGATACAGAGAGAGAGAAGAGTAGAGATAGATAGAGAGGCTAGGGTGGGTGTGTGTGTCAATACAGCAAGCCAAGAGCTCTCTCTCCATCTTCTCTGTGTCCATTACCCAAAAACACCGACACTGGTTTCTGCTTCTCTAATCTCTCAAATATCATTTCATTTTTCTCTTGCAGTTCCCTTGGTTTATTTTATTTTATTTTTTTTTAGGGGTTTGGTTTTATCTTCTGCATCTTTCATGGCTGTTTTTGGAACTCTAACATGCCTTGAATTTTTCTTGGCCTTTGCAGGCTAAGTCAGACTTTGAGGTGTGGACAAAATTATTTCATTTTTAAACAAAAAAAAAAAAAAAAAAACCCATTTCTACATGTTTATCACTTCTCATTTTCCAGCTGTTTTTGCCTTTTCTAATGTGATCTGAGGATTTTTCACAAGCTTTCGGTCTTCTTTTTTGTGGGGTTTTCACAAATTCTTTCAATGGTTTTATTGCAGTTCATGGTTTAGCTTTATATTTCATGGGTAATGCTTCGATTTCAATTTTTTGATTCTATTTTTTTTTCTTCTTATTTGTGTGATGGCAGGTAAAGGGCTGGTTCGAGTGGAGCAGTGAACATAACCTAACCCTAGTTTTAGATTTTTTTTTTTTTCTTTTTCTGAAAGCGAGAATGTATGGAGGAGATTGCCAAGTACTGTCATCCATGGGAGCAAATGGTGTTACTTCAGATCATTCCCTCTTTTCGTCATCTCCGATCCATAACCCTAACTTCAACTTCATGCCTAATAACATGTCTTTCAATCCCTTCTCTACCATCATTCCCGTAAGTTTCCTCTCAAATATTCCAAAAGCTCTCTCTCTCTCTCTCTCTCTCTCTCTCTCTCTCTCTCTCTCTCTCTCTGTATGTATATATATATATATGTTTTATTTTTTATTTTATTTTATTTTGGTAAAATATATATGGTGTAGAAAGAAGAAAGTGTGCTGGTGAAAGGGAAGGAAGAAATGGAAAGTGGGTCGGGAAGTGAACATGTTGAAGGGGTGTCAGGCAATGAGCTAGAGAATGAACAACTACCCAAGAAGAAACGCTACCACAGGCACACTGCTCGCCAGATCCAAGAAATGGAAACGTATGCTCCCACTTTTTTCTCTCTCTAAAAGAGCTTCTTTCTTGTGCAGGTTTAGTTTAGTTTAGTTTAGGGTTTTTTTTTTTTTCCTAACAAACTTAACCCATATTATATGGAGAAAAATGTCTCTAATCTTACGCACTAGTGCACCATTATCCCTCATTTTATTATTATCATTATTTTTTAATATGCGTGCTTATTTTTTTACAGTTTGTTCAAGGAGTGTCCACACCCAGATGACAAACAGAGGATGAAACTGAGCCAAGACCTTGGGCTCAAACCACGCCAGGTCAAGTTTTGGTTCCAAAACAGGCGAACCCAGATGAAGGTGCGCATGTTAGCACATCATTCATTAATCTCTCTCTCTCTCTCTCTGAAGCTTCACTTTCATGGTACCCTAAAATTAAGCTTACACACAGCTAAACACGATTCCCAAGAAGGGACGCGCTTATTACTTATTACTTGCCTTAATGCTTTAAACCCTAGAAAGCTGAAAGTGGGTGTAAATGTTCACCATCATAACGCGGAGTTCTATAAGAATCCTATTTACTTTGGTGATTACTTCTATATATGCAGTCTGTGATTCATAAATGTACACTAGGGTTTGTAATAAAACCCTACCTGCACCTGTGCTTCCACAGAGAGCACATCTTAAATACAACACTATATAAAGTAAGAGGATAAAATACGCTAGGGTGTGTTGGATAAGATTGATATTTTGTACTTGATAATTTGATAGGCACAACAAGACCGAGCGGATAATGCGATTCTTAGAGCAGAGAATGAGAACCTAAGGAATGAGAATTACCGGCTGCAAGCGGCGCTGCGAAATGTCATCTGCCCTAACTGTGGAGGTCCGGCCATGCTCGGTGAGGTTGCGTACGATGAGCAGCAAATTCGCATTGAAAATGCGAGACTGAAAGAAGAGGTATGTGTTTGCTTACCAAAAAAAGAAAAAGAAAGAAGAGATATTGTAGGATTTAGCTTTATTTTATGACGCATGCATGTTTAATATGCCAATTTGGTCAAAATTATGAAGCATTTGGGCACCTCATAAGAATGAAGGCTCAAACTTATCCTTTAGAATTTTGCCCTATATATGTAAAAAAGTGGAGTCATTATAAAAGAATTGTAGTCGACATTAAAAATAATAAGAGAACCCCTAACCCCATGCTTTTTATTATTCAAAAAAATTGTACCGTACCTGAAAGCAGATTCATATCAGATTAAAATGAAATTGGAGAGAGTTATATTTGTGAAATAACTTCTTTTTGTAACATTTTGTTTAGTTATTTATTTATTTATTTGGGATATTGGGCAAGAAACTCATATATATATATATATAACACACACACACAGAGGTTCCATTTAGTGGGTTAATAGGTTATTAAAGGCATGTGTTTCTTTGGAATTCGGACCTAAGCATGAGATACAATGCCCACACATTTTACCATCCAACATTGGACATCTTCAATGAAACGTTATTTAAATAACGTGTCGTACGTCTTTAGAAATTGAATTTATAAAATTATAATTGTGATTGAGTGTTTATATATATTGATTGCTTTACAGTTGGAGCGTGTTTGTTCTCTTGCTTCACGATACAGCGGCCGGCAAATCCAAACCATTGGACCGGCTCCTCCTTTCCTCCCACCTTCCTTGGATTTAGATATGAGTATCTATTCAAGGCCATTTCAAGAGCCTATGGCTAATTGCACCGATATGATTCCAATGCCATTGCTTCCTGAAAATTCCCACTTCCCTGAGGGAGTCATTGTGTTGGAAGAGGAAAAACCTCTTGCACTCGAGCTCGCCATGTCATCGATGGATGAACTTGTGAAGATGTGCCAGGCAACCGAGCCTCTTTGGGTCCGAAGCAAAGAAAATGGAAAGGATGTGCTTAATGTTGAAGAGCACGCAAGGATGTTTCCGTGGCCCATGAACCTCAAGCAGCACCAAAATGAGTTCAGGACGGAAGCCACCCGCGACAGTGCAGTTGTTATAATGAATAGTATCACTCTGGTTGACGCCTTCCTAGATGCTGTAAGTCTCGTTTTTCAACAGAGCACTACTATTTGACCCATATTATTACTCAAAATAAAATCCCATCTAATGTGGTTGTGCCTTTAAGACTTGAAAACACACTTTATTTATATAAAAATAAAAATTAGTTTCTTGCAACATACAATTGATTTTAAAAAATTAATTTCTTGCAACATATAGACTTGCACTACATTAGATGGGATTTTATTTTGGGTTAATAATATATGGGTCAAATGACATTTTCTTTTTCTATTTGAAGATGCATTTCACATCCAACCTAGCTTAGCTTTTACTGGCGCGCATTTCATGGGCAAAAATGTGTACAAAACTAGATTTTGGAATCAAAAACTTTAAATTATCCATTTGAAGATGCATTTCACATCCAACCTAGCTCTAAAGTGTATTTTTCATGGACTATGTCAGAATAAATGGATGGAACTGTTTCCTTCCATTGTTTCAAGGGCAAAAACCGTCCAACTTATAACTTCAGGCGTTTCTGGTCATGCAAGTGGTTCCCTTCAACTGGTTAGTATTTCATTGCTTTTAGCTTTCAATAGATTTTCATACCCATTGCATAAAATTTTTAGACAATGTTGCTCTTAATTATAGATTGCTCAATATATATATGTTACTTTTCATTTGCGCAGATGTTTGCAGAATTGCAAGTCCTTTCACCTTTGGTGCCTACACGGGAGGCACATTTTCTTCGTTATTGCCAACAAAATGTAGATGAAGGAACATGGGTAATTGTTGATTTTCCCATTGATAGTTTCCATGACAATCTTCAACCTTCCTTTCCTAGATACAAGAGATGCCCCTCCGGTTGCATAATTCAAGATATGCCCAATGGATACTCAAGAGTAAGCCCTAGCTACTATCCAATTCTATAGTTCATGTTCACATCAGTATGCATTAGTTAATATCTTTGAATCTCCTTCTCTACACAGGTTACATGGGTAGAGCATGCAGAGATAGAGGAGAAACCAGTCCATCAGATATTTGACCACTATGTCAATAGTGGGATGGCATTTGGAGCAGAACGCTGGTTAGCAGTCTTACAGCGACAATGCGAGAGGCTTGCAAGCCTCATGGCCAGAAACATATCTGACCTTGGAGGTTCTTTTCTTATCCTAGCCCTTTCTCCCTGACATAGTATCACAAATTTATACACATGTGTCTGCGTTCTCGCGTGCATTTTGGTATGACTGACATGCATGTATATTACAAGTGATGAAAACCACTTTCATTCAAACAAAATAAATTTTACAACTTATGGCTATATGCATGCATGTGTTTCACATCGCTTTGCATTCACATAGAAAATTTTATTTGTTCATTTATTATGAATAAATCAAATACCCGAAAATCCTTGGAAAATACCCTAAAATGTTAAGGCTTTGGACAATGGTGACACGTGTTTTATTCACTTTTTATGACAAATTTCACATATAAAATTTATAGCACATCTGTACATGTAATCTGTTGGGTAATTTATGCTTTGGTATGTGTTTGTTCATGTTACATTTCTTACACTGGCATTTACAGTGATACCATCCCCGGAGGCACGAAAGAACTTGATGAAGCTGGCTCAAAGAATGATTGGAACATTCTCTGTTAACATCAGCACTTCTAGTGGCCAGTCCTGGACCGCTCTTTCCGATTCCTCTGATGACACTGTTCGAATAACCACGAGGAAAGTCACGGAGCCTGGCCAACCCAATGGGGTGATCCTCAGTGCTGTATCTACTACTTGGCTGCCATATCCTCACTACCATGTCTTTGATCTTTTGCGTGATGAGCGTCGCAGAACTCAGGTTCATACATCTATATATATTAGAATTCAAGTCTTCCATTCAATTTATTCTATATATCAAATTAAGCTCAAACAAGTAGCCAAAAAAAAAAATGATAATATGGCTAAATGAATTGTGCAGCTTGATGTTCTTTCCAATGGGAATTCCTTACATGAGGTGGCTCACATTGCGAATGGCTCTCACCCGGGAAACTGCATTTCTCTTCTTCGCATAAATGTAAGTATTTTCTTCATACCATAATTAATTCTTTAATCGATATTCCTAGTTCTCACCCAGGAAACTGCGTTTTCTAAAACCATTTGAAGAAAACGCTATAAAGAATCACTACTTAAGTGGCATCACATCAATTAAAAAAATTTGGCCAAACGTCTTCCTTAACAATATTTTAGAGAGTTTTTAGTGCACTGACATGACATACCACAAGCGATTTGTTGTAGCGTTTTTTTGTAACAACAGTATGAAGTTTTTTCCTCTATATGTTTCATTTTTGTATCACAATTATTGGTCTTTGCCATATGTATTTTTAGTGAGAAATTGAAATTCAAGAATTAGAAAGTGGGTAATGATACATCAAAATCATGAATTAGTCAATAATATTCTCCAATGAATGCATGCAGGTGGCCAGCAACTCATCACAGAACGTAGAGCTCATGCTGCAAGAAAGCTGCATCGACCAGTCTGGCAGCCTAGTTGTATACAGCACCATCGACGTCGAAGCAATCCAGCTAGCAATGAACGGTGAGGACCCATCCTGCATTCCCATCCTCCCCATGGGTTTTGTCATAGTCCCAGTGGAACCCATTAAGCAGGCTGACGGCAACATGACCAGCGATGAAAATCCGGTACCACCGTCCGATGAAGACTCAAATGGACCTAATGCAGGCTGTCTGCTCACAGTAGGACTGCAAGTCTTGGCCAGCACAATCCCATCCGCAAAGCTCAACCTCTCGAGCGTCACGGCCATCAACAACCATCTTTGCAACACGGTGCACCAAATCAGTGCAGCCCTTAGCAGCGGCTGCCCTGATAATGGCAGCATTGTAGGCTCATGCAGTGAGCCTACCGCTGCCAGTGCACTCAAGCAAACAATGGATTGAAAAAAATCCCACGTACTTCTAGATTTACCCAAAATCTCCCTCCTCCTCTATTTCAAGAGATGTTCCCTTTTACCTTAGCCAAGGGCATTTGGGTCATCCAAAATTGAACCGTCGCCTAAGGTTAATTACAATAGCTAGTCATCAAAGGGACTTCTCCTCTCTAGCTTTTTTTTGGAAAAAGGCCTATTTCCACCCCTATTTTGACTGCATGTGCACCCTTCAATATTTTCACACCCTTTTTGGTTTATAGAAGGGTGCGGATTCAGTCAAAAAAAAAAAAAAAAGTGAAAATAGACCTTCAGTTTTTTGGTTTTTTGACTTGAAGAGATTGGGAGGTTCTGGGTAATTAGTAGGACACTTGTGGGGTAGCAAAAATGTTAAATATTTTTAGTTTTTTTGTTTTTTGGGGGTAAATAAGAGGAAGAGACAATGTAATGAATTTAATAGTAGTTGGGGTAGGTGTGAAGATGGGTGAGAAGAAGATGTGTACCATTAATATCAGTGTGGGGAAGGGGGGTGGGGGTTATGATTAGAAATATCAGACTATGAAAGAGTACAAGTGGTAGAGGGAGTCAAGAGCGCACCAGGTGGGATCCTTGCTTTCTGGTAATGCCAAAAAAAAAAAAAATGCGCAGTGTGATGTTGTTGGATGCATGCGCTGGCCTCACCAGTCAGCAAGGGTGGTGGTTCGGGAATTGACTTCTGCTTGTTTGTCCCTTTTCTTTTTTTTTTATTGGCTTTCTCTTTGAAGAAAAAAAAATACTGAATTATCTGTTTCTCATTTTATTATCTCTCATTCTCTCTCTTATAATTGTCTAGGGCTCTAAGGCCAAATGCGATCTAATTCCACTATGCAATATTGTCTGTCTCACATAGGTCAGTAGGTGATATTTTGTCCCATATATGTCATGTGTTCAAAGACTAATTGTCTAAGTCTAGTGGGATCTTTTTTTGGGATCTAATTCCACTATGCAATTCTCTCTCACATAAGCCAACGAGTTACATTTTGTCTTGTGGTGTGTGTTAAAGTCCATGTATAATAATAGTTTGGTAAAGAGTCTTTATAGCAGATTGGTGCTGATGCTAGCGTGAGCGGCGATAAGGGTTGAGGGTTCAAGTCACTAATCATCTAGCACCAACGATATCTAATTCCATAGTACAGTGAGATGATTTTGGAGTCTATTGCTTGGCATACTTGTCCCGAAAAGATCATATATAGTTTATTGTTATGGGCCAACGGATCTTACAAAGGGTGAATCCAAATTCTTTAAAATACAAGAGAGACTACGACTAGAATATCTCTTACTTGAGATCCAGTTGAGAATAAAGATAAATGGGTAAATTACACTCACCTCCCATGAGGTTTAACAATTGTTATTAGGGTCTGGGTATTGCAACCCCTTCAAGTCATCTCTCCCACCCGATTAATTTTAATTTTTTAAGATTTAAGAAAAAGATAAAAGGTTTTTATGAAAATTGGCTGCAGTAGTCCACTAAAAAACATCATTTTGAACAACTTTGTCGGAAAAAGGTTTTTCCAAAATCTGTCATTTAAGTAAGTTTTTTTTGCCATTTATAGTCCTTATTTTATTTTTGGCCAAAAAGTCCACTTAAACTATAAATTTTGGAAAAACTTATTCTACAAAGTTGTTCAAAATGATGTTTTCTAGTGGATTGCATGGCCACTTTTCATATAAAACTTTTATATTTTTCTAAAACTTTAAAAAATTAAAATTAGTGGGATGGGAAGATCACTTGAAAGGGTTGCAACCCTTGTTATTAAGTGCATCTGGACTTGGGCTTTTTATCTGGATTCATTCTTCTTTGTGGACCGTAACTGAGCTCCCCCGGCCATTTGAATTTGGCCCAATACCAAAAACCCCATAAAGTATAAACAGTAAACATGCACCATCCAGCTGATCAGTGCTTCCTCTTCAGTTCAGGATTACACGATTAATTGTTGCCAAATGTATTTTGGTTATTCTCTTACTCTTAAGATTGTTTGATATGGCTGTTATTAAATGCATTCTTGGTTGTTAAAAAAAAATAACAAAAAAACTCCATTTCTAGGCGCGCTAGGGCATTTTTGAACTAGTATTAATGTCCAAATACATTTTTATGATATATGCATGTAAATGTATATGGGTCTGGAACTACGAGGTCGTGTTGATGTTACATCAGTACCATGCATTGGAAGTTAGACCGGACCGGATCCATATCTATATGTATATATATATATACATACTAGTTGGTGCACACGTGCGTTGCACGTGAATTTGTTTGAATTGAATTATTTTTTTCAATAATGATAATAATTTTATCGTGCCTTTGCATAAGATGAAGCACTTTGATCACTCAATCATTTACTTCTTTTGATATGATTACTATTTTTTTTTCATTATCTTTCCCAAATCATAGTGCTTAAAATTATCTTTGAAATTTCATTATACATAGGTCTTTTGAAAGTTTTGTGAAACTTTCAATGCTAAAACAAAAGGCTCTCTCTTTCACTCTTTGTCTGTTTTTCCAATCAAAACATATTTACACCATAGTTGAAAGATTTAATAGCAAATTATTAGTACATTAGTCTTACAAAAATCAAAACCAAGACTTGCGCGGCTTCGCAAACCCTACGGACATGCCATCCTTTTTTTTTATGATGTACTACAATCTACACCCCTCTCGTAGATTCATGCTACGAAGTTAACTCAAGCTCCTAATAAGGGAGGTTTTCATTTTATTTATGAGTAAAGTAGTCTTTGATATATATGTATTGGAAAAACATAGGAGAAAATAGATACTCCACGTGGGATCGAAACCCACATTTATCCCTTCAACCCACATTTTTCCCCTTTGGTAAACTCACAGAATTTTACCATTATTTAAAATAAAATAAAAAAACTATGATTTGATTTCAATATATATATATTTTCTTCGTCGATGTGTGGTAGATCACTGCTTGTGATTTTATTTTTTTGGGCCTGTACATTTTTTTTTTTTCAAAATGATTTTGAACTTTTTTTATTTTTTTTTTTTATTTGGAGTTGTGATCTAAGTTATTTTCTTTTCTTTTTGGTTTTTTTTGTTTTATTTTGTTTAGTTTGGTATTTTGGGTTTGCAGGTAGATATTGCAAAGTTTCATGAACCTCACGATTTGATAGGGATTTTTTTTTGTGGTTCATTAGACCTTCCCTTTTTATTTTCTTTTTTTCTTGTGCATTCGTTAATGATTTTTTTTTTTTTTTTTGGGGGGGGTTTTGTTTTGTTTTGTTTTTGTTCAAGTCTACTTCTTTTTTAATTTTCCTTCAATTGAATCGTCTTTGATTCTCTTCTTTTTCTTAGTAATTTGACTTGATTATTTTCAAAAATCAGAGATTATATATGAATTCTCAACAAAATATGAAAATAATGCAACAGCAGCAATTTAAAAGTTCAATAATGCAATTCAAGTTTTTCCTGATATGTGAATGCTTAGAAAATAATCAAAAATTATGTGTTATTCAAAACTTATGCAATTCGAGTTTTTTTTTTTGGCCTCTTAATCTGGGTTTTCATTTGTTTTTGTTCAAGCATGCGTCTTTTTATTTTCATTCAACTGATTCATCTTTGATTCTCTTATTTTTTTTGCTAATTTTGCAATTCAAATAAAGATTTAAAAGTCCAATCATGCAATGCAGGCAGAGATTTAAATGTTTAAACATAATTTGTATACATGAGTCAAGTTTATTGAAAACTACATACGAGATAAAGCACCAGAAGAAAGGAAACGCAATGAAGGCACATAAAAGACACAGAAAAGGAAGCAGTAGTTATTCTTTCTTGTGTTAGGGTTTTATGATTTTTATAATGTGTTTCTATTTATATTTATATGTTAACATTATTAGGGTTTTACGAATTATAGTTTCCATTTCTTTAGAATTCCTATTTGGGTTTCCTTAAAATTCTTATTAAGGTATGTGTTTTATATTGCTATATTTCATAAATATGCAGAAGGATAGTTGTGTATTTTAAAATTAAAATAAGGGTATATTAGTCAATCAAAAGTTTTTCTCACATTCATCTTTTTATAGGTAGTATATATATATATATATAACATGTTTGATGTTGCAGTGAAGGTGGATGTTTAAATGGGAATCATTTGATTTGTAGTTCTAATGGTTATTCCTTAAAGCATCTCCAATAGGCTAACTATCCAATCCCCTTTAGTTATTTTAGATAGTAAAAACACTTTTTTCCTTCTTCAAGGAGTTAGCTATATGGTTAGCTATTTTAGCTATCTTCATTTCAGCTAGCTACATTTAGCTAGTGAACATTCGCTGATTAAACTATTTTTAGTTTAAAAAAATGACACTTGTCTCTCTTTATGCATCATTCTCTTTTTTTCTTTCCACCAAATGATTAAAAAAGAAAGATTATTAATAAAAATTTTGAAATAGCTCAAAAATAATTAATACCCTTAAAGTACTATCATGGATATTTAACTAAAATAGTAAAAAAATAGTTAGTACCCTGTGAGATACTCTTAGTCCTTGCATTTTCGTGCTTATCTAGCTTTCAACTTTTGAGAGTGTGTTTACGCATGTACGTTTGTATTTGTTATCAAAATAATGTGATCATTGACTGCCAGCTAATCCCCCTAACTTAATTCTCACTAACCCTCCCCCGTACTGGGTGGATCATAAAGTTATAAAGGCTGTATACGTGTGTGTCGGCAAGGTGCATGTCGGTATCAAATCTATTTCGAAAGAAAGTTAAAAAACAGTTTCCTAAGTGGGCTACCCTCATGGGGAGGAGTGTTTTCACTGCTTTTGGGTCAAATTGATCAGTTCAGCATAGTTGATATAAGTTATATCAACACCATTTATTAGGGATTATATTTTTAATTTGCATTGATCCAATATATCTCATATCTCACTAATGCGAATGTTGATATAAATTATATCAACACATACTTACTTGATCGTCATTCTCTATCTATCTATCTATCTATATATATATATATATATATATAGTCGTAATCAAAGCATTTTGGGTAACCATAATGCAAAAAGACCTCGAGAACCATGTTTTTCGAACTACTGAACCATGGGCAAAGCTTTTCTTTTCTTTTTTTTACTTTTTTCTTTTTTGTAACAAGCGTGTCTATGAGGCTAGGAGCCCATCCTCAACTAATCCATTGGACATGTACACTCCCCTTGTTTCACATGCATTAGGCAATTATTGGTCTCAACTAATCCATTGGACACGTACACTCCCCCTATCCCACATGCATTAGGCAATTATTGGTCTTTTAAGCCTTAGGTATTCTGATACACTTATCTATGCTTGGCTTGTCACAAAATAACCCATTGGAGTTTTTATTTATTTTATTTTTTTTAATATTTTTTTTTTTTTGGCTAAAAATACCATATAGCCAACCCAATGCGGTTAAGTGTGACCTAAATCTTGATGGCTTAGTTAAACAAAATTGACGATGCAGCAAGTAAGTATTTGTTGCCAAAATGTGTTTTTGTTGTTTTCTTACCCTAAGGATTGTTTTATACAGTCCTAACCAAACGCGTTTTTGGGTTCTGAATATTGAAAGACACCTCCCCAATTCCAGAAACAAAAGCCATGTTTTTTAAGACTATTTTGAAATTGGCAAGGCTAGCAAAGGGCTCATCTCCTTGTTTGTGTAGGCTGGGCGAAACGACATGGATGTTGGGCCAAGACGTCTTTCGTGGGCCGAACCATAGTTCTCTCTTTCTATTTCATTTTCGGTTTTTCCTCTTATTATTATTATTATTATTTTACACGTGCGAATTATTATTTATTTTATTTTTTTTAATTTTATGGCCGGCATTATATTCAAGGGTAATTCATTCATTGAATCTCTCCAAAAACGAAAATTTTGCAAGATTTTGATCCAACTTTAAATAATAATAAATAAATAAATAAAACTTTTTGGGTATTCAAAATTCAATCCATTCATTTAATAAGCAATCTCCTTCAATGATATCTTGTACCATGATTTCCTCATGCTTGCCTATTTAAATCCCTCAGCCCTTAGTTGGACTGAGGACCATTTTTCCAATCCTTCCACACCCAGACACATTGACCACCAATGAAATGAAGTTATGTAAAGACTTAAAAAAGGTACAAAAATGCAATCAAAGGGAAAAGGTAGTGTGAAGGGGAAACATTACTTGCCCAAATTGAAGTTGCTGTCCTTTATTTGGACTCATTCAGCCAAAAAGAGGATGTTGAATTGGTTGAAGTCATGGTCCTTAGCCTAAAAACATCACCATCCAGAATACTAGTCAAAAGCTGAGAAGGGTCAGCATTTGGCAATTTCATGCCATCTTTTATGCAAATCAAACCCCATCTATTCTTAACCTAGTGGAAAGTTTCAAAAAGGTTGGAGAGTATTTCACACACGTTGGTAATTGGCACACCATTGATGGGTCCCACTAGAAGAAGTAATCTTCTAGTTTCTAGACTTGTGTAATTTGTAATTGGGAAAAAAAAATATTGTGAGCTAGAGCATGCCATGTGTATTGGGGCGCCCTACGTCCACCTACTTCAAGATATTGTGTGAAAGAAAATGTTTTTGAACCTCGTTGTTAATCTCCAAAAGAACCCTCATGATTTGACTTGAAAACAGATTGAAATTAGTATTATTGGGTTGTATGAATCTCAAGATGTACTATGCTTTTTGATAACCGATTCTTTAAAGGCTTTTCACATATAAAGAGTTTTAGTAAAAATAAATAATATCACGTGGTTTGATTGCATGTGCAAATTAAAGTTTGACATTCTCATTTATCCAATCCCATCTGACATAAAATTTACATTAATTTTGACATACAAGTATAGGCTCATTAAAATGTATTTTTAATGAATTTATATCAATAAGATAGACTTACTATGGTAAATTTGATGATGTGGCATATGTTTCCAATTTCATACCTAAAACAGTTGAAAAAATGTGAGAGGTGGTGCCAAGGAAAATGAGAGTGCCCTCTTAATAATGCAGCTTTCTTTCTTTCTTTCTTTCCTTCTTCTTCTTCTTCTTCTTCTACTTCTTCTTTCTTTCATTTTTTTTTTTCTTTTTTTTTTCTTTGTAAAATAGCATTAGCAGCCTTACTGATATATAAAACGGATGATGATGATCCATGATAGAAGGGAAATGTGGGTTGCAGGTCCTAGGTCCGCAGTCAATACTAGAGGTGTCAATGGTTTGGGTTTTTGTGGACCCTGCCTTAGACCAAGACCCTGTCAGATTCCCAAGCTCTGGACTCTGTCAGGTCCTATATAGTTCATCACCAAGTCGTCAAATGACTACACCTTACATCAGGGGTCCCTTAGTGGGCATTAATTTTTTGGCACTTTTGGAAGATAAAGAAAGTTTTTTTTAAAATATATAATAAATAAATAGAGGACTCATGAATTGACATATAAAGAAACATGAGAAAATTTAAAATATATAACAAGACAATGGCATGACTAGCTGTAGTTGGGCCCAATTTAAGTTCAGTATATATTTTCCTGAAGACAAACCTTAAATAATTTATTAGGTCTAGGATTTTAGATCCAAAGTCTACAAATTGGGACAAGTTCATCAGAGAAATAGGCATGTGCAAGGCTCGGGGTGGTTTAATTGGCAGAATTTTTAAAATTACTTGGCCCCACAAACCCAATTTATAATATAAATAAAAATAATACATGTATACCACTTACTGAAATTTTTTAATTAGAATTACTGACATTGAAAATATATTTTAAAGCATAGAATGATGTAATCAAGTAGGATGTGAGTTAAGTATGCTATGAACCTTGATGGGTAATTTAGTTGGTTTCGATACCTATGTTTTCACAAGTAAGGGGCATTCGTTTTAATTCCCCGAACTTTTAAGGGACTAGTCATTTACTCGAATTTTATCAGTTGATTTTGTGCTTAAGTGGGCAGTTGTCTCACATAATATCAAAGAATAATCAGATCAAAGGTTTAAAAACCTCATACAAAAACCAATAAAATAAAAATAAAATTGTCAAG
Source organism: Liquidambar formosana (assembly GCA_039720395.1). Lineage (NCBI taxonomy): Eukaryota > Viridiplantae > Streptophyta > Magnoliopsida > Saxifragales > Altingiaceae > Liquidambar > Liquidambar formosana. The sequence continues at coordinate 1,315,995 of CM077830.1, forward strand.
TAAGTTATAATGTGAAAGTTTAGTGGACTATAGAAAGTAGAGAGTTGAAGCAAGAATATTGCCGGCCAGCTTAGCTAGTTAGTATTTGGGTACCAATTGTCACCTCTATGTCAAAATGATGTTTCCACAATGGAGAGCCAATACCTTGCAGTTTCCCAAGAGGCTGCATATATTCTTTATAATAAGAGTTAAAAAAAAAAAAGGAAAATCATAGGGTGGGTTTTGTAGGAGTAGAGTTGGCAAAATTTTGACCTGTACCCATCATTCATTGGAACAAAATCCAGTTTAAATGGGTTGTGGTTGCGTTTCCTAGGAGTAGAGTTGGTAAAATTTGGGATTTCTCTAACTAATTTAATGGGTTCATGACTTCATTCAGTTCGGATTAAGTTAAAGGTAGATCAACGTGAGACCAACTTGATTAGTGATTTTCAAATTTTAGTTCCACGTTTGGCAAAGTTGTCAATTTTTGTTAATTTAAATTTCAATTGGTTGGGTTTGGATTAGGTTTGAGGTAGACCAATTACCTAAAACCAAGATGGCACCTAGTTCCAAGTTCTATCACATTTTAAATTTTTTTTAATGCTCATAGCATTAATTAGTTTTGACTTCTAATTTCTTCATATAGTCCACTTGGTGAGTTAGTGGGTATACTTCAGGTGAACCATCTAATAAATGGGTTTTCTAAGTGCTACACAGAGAGAAAATTTGCCTAACCCAAATGGACACTTACCTCCATTCCATTATAAGATTATCTAAGGTGAACTACGGTGTCCTTTTTTTCTTTCCTTGAGAGAGAGAGAGAGAGAGAGAGAGAAGGGTTAAGAAGTCATTGTCCTTCATAATATTTTTTTCTTATATGCCGTAACAACTGACACACTATGTATTATCTTTATAAAAAAAATATACTTTGACAAATAAGACCCTAACATCCGTCAAGAAACTATTGATACTACGAAATGGATAAATATAAAAAATTTAAAAATCATAAGAAAAATAGCTATTTTGAAGTAGTGTACGTTTTGAATTGGATTAGTGGTTTGGTATAACTTGTTTGACCAAAAAAAAAATATATATATAAAAAATAAAATAATTTGAGGTGAGTGTATTGTGGTCCGAATAAAAAAACTGACATGCTTACGTGTCATGGAATCACCTTAATGCATGGCATGATCATATGTGAACGTGGGAAATAGAATAAAAGGGTAAATCCAATGAACAAGGTGACAAATTTTGGAATCTTCATGTAAGGTGTGGAAGCTTACATACACACTTCCAACACGAAATGGGGCCTATATTACCCTGACCCACATTCCCCACCAAAATATATATAATTGGCCATGCAAGATTGTTGACTTTCCTAATGTGGCACTAAACAATTGGCCATTTTAGTGAAAACATATATTAGCAACCACACCTAATATGAACTCATTAAATGTGTTCTATTTCCCAGCCATAAAGAGGAAAAGTCAGGCCGTAGGCAGCTTTTCCTTTTACGAGTGTGACATGGTGGCTTCCATTACCATAAATCTCTCTCTCTAAAGTCTAAGCTGAAAACTTTGAGGCAAAAACTCCTGCCATGATAGAGAGAGAGAGAGAGAGAGAGAGAGAGTGACGGTCAAAGTCATGAGGTGCGTGTTACTACAAAATTTTATGGTGAAAATTCAAAGATTTGGTCATGTCGGCTCTCAAGTTGGTTCCCCCCATTTCCCAAGTTAGGTCAGAGGAGACTAATCCCTTGGGTAAGCTTTACGCGTCTGCTATATTTTGTTTGAAAATGTCGGCCCTAAACTTTCTACACCTCTCCATGCATTACATGTCACGACCATGGACATTTGTTGGACTCGCCCACCGTTTTTACCCCTTTTTTCATTGTTTCTTTTTTTTTTTTTTTTTTTCTATAGTCGGAAGTGTTTGAACTTTGAAGATTTGATCCGACTATTCCCGATCTTAAAGAAAACATTTGAAAAAGCCCAAATGGAATGATTGATCCCTTAAAAATACGAGAGGTTGAAATCAATATTTTCTACTTTCTTAGACATAGGTGCCTAAACTAGGGTAAACCAAGAGTTATCTTTTTAATACAAGATACGCAGATCGATGCTCCCCCAAATATATATTTCTGTCTATGGACACAATTTTTTAATAACCTTTTGTGTATCTTATATTTTATAAAATTTCTTGTCGGATTAGATAATTTATGTATGCATGTATGCCAAATATTACATTGATAAAATATCATTAACCATTTCATTCATAAACTTGATCACGTTTTTCTAGTCAACGAAAAACTTAATATTTATAAATAAACATATTATTAATTTTCAAAAATTGATATTTGGAATGCACAACATGTATAGGTTTGGGTCAGGCAAAGCACTTACATTAACATTTGCCTATAGTCCAAAGCTGGCCTATTAAATTAAAAGATTCAAAAGTTAAAAAATAAATAAATAAATAAAAATAAACAGTCATGAAAATATTGAAAATAAAAGATTCGGTCAAATTACAAAGCCCTTAATACCTAGCTAGCTCCCATCACATAACCCTTTTTTATCTCTTTTTTTTTTTTTTTTTTTTTTTTTTTTTGGGGGGGGGGGGGGGGGGGGGGGGGGGGAGGGGGGGTGGGAATTATATATTGAAAACCTCTAATTGGATTAATCTCTTAAACACAGGTAAGGCTACCACTCGCATTGTGAAATTGAAAAGAAAAAAAAAATGGAGATAGAAACCTTTAAAAATGTTTTTTTAAAAAATAATTGGATTATTTCATGGATGAAACAATAATTAAGAGAGATGACAGAAAATACATGAAAAAATCCAGCTATTGTGCTAAAACATGATTAAACTCCAATACCCACTGACCGACATAAAAAATTAATTTTGCTGTGAAGAGCACTAGGTCCCCCTACAATTAGTGTTCTGTAAACCAATATCCCTTGGTAAGATACTTTTTCAGGGGACCATGCAACTTGGTTTTATCGTTTACAAACTATTACTTAATATATTACGTATAAAAATATTGGATAAATAATAAAATGTGTTTCCACCATCATCATCAAAGGGCTTATTGTATAACAAAATTGAAATTAAATTTTAATTGTTCGCATAAAATCAAAATTTCTTATAACGACGAATATATGCTTCTGATGGGCAAAGGAGATTTTAATAAATTTGAAAGGAATTCAGTATGACGTCGAATACATTATTTCATACCAAAAAGAAGCTTCTTAGCATTCTTTTGGTAATTAAATTATTTATTAAAATTCATAGAGCTAAAAGAACATAGGTTCAGCCTAGTTATAATTTCAATTTAAACCTAATGGATTGGTCTAATGGTGGGGCACTTGGCCTCAAAGTGGCTGTCTCGAGTGAAAATAAAAGATTGTAAGTTTGAGTCCCAACACTTTGGAAAAAATTTCTGGACCAGTGAGTTATCATTGCTTATCCATCGCGACAATGATTAGTCCTTAGTTACTAGTTTTGAGGATATGGTGGGTCAAAAACTAGAAAAAAGATAATTTTCAATTTTTTTTCTTAAAAAAAAAAAGGGAAAAAGATAAAAAAAAAAGAAAAACCCTCTTTGGGCTGAGACTAGACTTGAAACAAGTATTCCAGTCTAGCCAAATGCAAAAGTCTACTTCAAGTAATATTTCAAGACTCCTCTCTTTCATTTTTCATCTTCTCATTTTTTTCCCTTTAAACATCATTGTTAATTACAAGCAAAAATGCTTAGGTCCCAATCTCCCAAAATTCCGTGACAACACGTGACACCTCACCGATAGGAACTTGTCCGGTACGACCTCGTCCGACCCTTCCGAAAACATTATGCGTATACAGCTGATTAAGACGTCACTAATAGCCCCCTTGATGCAATATGTTTTGGATCACCAACTTTTCATTTTTATAATTCGCTCTAGTCATTTTTTTTTAAATAATCTTGTTGGTGGATTATTGTGCCACTTTTGTACTGGAAATAGTTAAACCATGTAAAGGGGGTTGAATTTATTTGTAAGATACCTACTATCAATGAGATTCCAAAAAAATAAATAAATAAATAAATAATTGTTTAGTATTTGTTAATGGTGGTATTGTAAATTGGATTAGATTTAAAAGTTTATGTGGATACAATAGTAGGTAGATGGCAATGATAGGGATGCATGATTGAGTTGTTTATTGACTTTTGCCTCTAATGGTGTCCTTATGGTACCCTATTTTAAGTGGTGCATTTTATAAGATTTCTTAAGGAATCAGCCACTGATAACATGACACTCACATGATATATATATATATATATATATATAGAGAGAGAGAGAGAGAGAGAGAGAGAGAGAGTAATGATAAGGTGTTCAATAGCGCACACATGCGATGTTGATTGGGACCATTTGTATTTGTATTGATCAAATATTCAGTGACGTATATACGTGATATCAATTGAGACCGTTTGTGAGCAACATGTATGGGTACATGACAAACGTGAATGGTTTCTATCAATATCATGTATTTGTAATTATTAGTTGGTGCACACGTGTATTGCACGTGAAATTTTTTTGAGTTAAATTATTTTTTTTAATAATGATAATAATTTTTTTAATTTAATAATTTTATTGTGCCTTTGCATAAGATGAAAGCACTAAAATCACTCAATCCTTTACTTCTTTTGATATGATTACTATTTTTTTTTTCATTATCTTTCCCAAATCATAATGCTTAAAATTATTTTTAAAACTTCATTATACGTAAGTTCTTTGAAGGTTTTGTGAAACTTTCAATGCTGAAACAAAAGGCTCTTTCCTTCACTCTGTCTCTTTCTTCAATCAAAACATATTTATGCCATAATTGAAAGATTTAATAGCAAATTATTAGTATATTAGTCTTACAAAAATCAAAACCAGGACTTGCGCGGCTTTGCAAACCCTACGAACATGCTATCCTTTTTTTTTTTTTTTTTTTTATGATGTACTACAATCTATACTCCTCCCATAAATTCATGCCACAGAAGCTAACTCAAGTTCCTAATAAGGCCTACACTACCAACTTTAAAAAATCTAGTATTTATGGGATTGGGAGGTTTTCATTTTATTTATGAGTAAAGTAGTCTTTGATATATATGTATTGGAAAAACATAGGAGAAAACAGATACTCCACACGAGATCGAAACCAAGACTTACGCAAATCCAGAACTTCTATTGGTCTTTGATTAAAATAATAATATTCCTAATATGTACATGTTTAGGATTTTTTTTTTCTTTTAAAAATCTAGTATTTATGGGACCAAGATGTTCTCATTTTATTTATGAGTAAATTAGCTTTTGATGATTTTTTTTATTTGGAAAACGATAGGAGAACACACATAGCTTACGCAGGGTCTAAAATCAAAGACTTCTGCAAACTTTAAAGCGACAGATTAATAAACTCAAGGACCATTGATTTTTCATTAAAAAATAATACTCCCTCCATCCCATAAAGATAGGCTACATTTGACAAAACACGGAGTTTAAGAAAATGTAATCATTATATTGACTTATCATTGATTAGGTTTCATCTTTCCAAAAATACCCTTATCTTTTTTGTATTGGGTTTTGTGTTGAAAGTAAATATTGAAATAACGAATGATATAAGAAACTTAAAAAAAATATGATTTGATTTTTTAAAGTCACCAAATATTTTGGGACAAAAAAAAAGTTAAAAATTTGGTGTACCTTATTGGGACGAAGGGAGAACTCATTTTTATATATTGCCTTGGCAAGTTGGCATCATGACTTTACTCCATGATGTTAAATTTTTCTGACAGTTACTAACCTAGTTGAATCTGGATGGCTGTGATGTGAATATGACTTTTTGGTAATCGCCTCCAAATATAATGCCAAATAAAGTTTGTTTGTCAACTTATTAAATATTAACTGTCAACATGGTACAACGTCATTTAGCTGGTTCTCTTTTCTGCCCTGCCTTTCATGTCCTATCATCTGTCTTTTCCCAGCAACCTTTTTCTCACATCAGAAGTTCAAAACCATTTTCTATCTCTCTCTCTCTCTCTCTCTTCCCCACGTTATCACGGATCTAGATCAGATCAGGTGATCCTAGCTTTGTTATCACTTACCCCATCTCTCTCTCTCTCTCTCTCTCCGTCGTCTCCATTTACTCCAATAATCCATTTGGGTAAACCCATTGTCTCTGTTTCTTTCACACACACCTTTATCAGATAGTGTGTTTCTTTCTCTAGCTAGTTTTTCACTCATTCTCTGTCTTTCTTTCTTCTTTTTCTTTTACCTCATTCTCTATGTATTTGTTTTTATTGCAAATTTGCAATCTGTTCTCTCTAACTTTCTCTCATTTCTATTTTTTTATCAATCTCTCACCCATTTTTATTCTCTCTCTTTCTTTCTCTCACCATCATCTGGCCGTGAATCGCATGTTTGGATCTATGCTTTCAATGATTGTCGATTGGTTTCCTTAATGGTCTGTCTATATGGTTTGGATCCTCGTCGGTTAGTTTCCTTAATGGTCTTTGGGTTGAAAATTGCAAGATATATGGGTCTTGATCACCACCAATCAATGTTGCACCAATAGATGTCATCAATCTATGGGTTTTTATCTAAGGTATGTCCTGTACATTTTCCCCAAATTACCATTATTTAAAATAAAATAAAAAAACTATGATTTGATTTCGATATATATATATATATTTTCTTCGTCGATGCGTAATGGATCACTGCTTGTGATTTTATTTTTTTTGGCCTGTACTTTTTTTTGGGGGGGGGGGGGTTGTGATTTTATTTTGTTTGGTATTTTGGGTTTGCAGGTAGATATTGTAAAGTTTCATGAACCTCACGATTTAATAGGACTTTTTTTGGTGGTTCATTAGACCTTCCCTTTTTATTTTCTTTTTTTCTTGTGCATTCGTTGATGGTTTTTTTTTTTTTTTTTTTTTGAAGTTTTGTTTTTTTTTTTTTGTTCGAGCTTGCTTCTTTTTTAATTTTCTTTCAATTAAATTGTCTTTGATTTTCTTCTTTTTCTTGGTAATTTGACTTGATTATTTTTAAAAATCAAAGATTATATATGAATTCTCAACAAAATATGAAAATTATGCAACAGCAGCAATTTAAAAGTTTAATAATGCAATTCAAGTTTTTTTCTGATATGTGAATCCTTAGAAAATAATCAAAGATTATATGTGCTATTCAAAACTTTACTTATGAAATTCAAGGTTTTTATTTTTTATTTTTTTATATTTTTTATTGGCCTCTTAATCTGGGTTTTCATTTATTTTTGTTCAAACATGCGTTTTTTTATTTTCATTCAACTGATTCATCTTTGATTATGTTATTTTTCTTGTTAATTTCGCAATTCAAATAGAGATTTAAAAGTCCAATCATGCAATGCAAGCAGAGATTTAAATGTTTATGCAGGCAGAGATTTAAATGTTTAAACATAATTTGTATGTACGAGTCAAGTTTATTGAAAATTACATACCAGACAAAGTACCAGAAGAAAAGAGACGCGATGAAGACACATAGAAGAGCAAAAGAACGAAGCAGTAGTTGTTTTTTCCTATGTTAGGGTTTTATGATTTTTATAATGTGTTTCTATTTGTATTTATATGTTAACATTGTTAGGGTTTTACGAATTATAGTTTCCGTTTCATTAGAATTCCCATTTGGTTTAGTTTTATTTAATCATTATACGAATTACAGTTTCTTTAAAATTCTTATTAAGGTATATGTTTTATATTGCTATATTTCCTATATATGCAGAAAGGTAGTTGTGTATTTAAAAATTAAAATAAGGATATATTAGTCGATCAAAAGTTTTTCATCTTTTTATTTATATATATATATATATATATAGAGAGAGAGAGAGAGAGAGAGAGAGAGAGAGAGAGAATTGGTTTGAAGGACGGCTTTGGCATGAATCTTTCTAAACAAGGCTTCGTTTGGTTGTATTTCAAGAAAGTCATTGGATTCCATAACAAGTTTTGGGCCTTTTCGCTTTTAAAGTGTCAATAGTGTCAGTGAATTTTAATGATGTAATGGAAAGATTTTTCCACGTCAAAACTCAAAACTTGAAACGCGTAGGCATATTTAAATTTTATAAATTACTTGAATATATCTTGCCCCTTTCTTCTTTTAAAATCTTGGTAGTCTAGTTTACCAACATGCATTCGTGTACTAACTAGGTCAACCATCAATACGTCAATTAGGTATATATCCCACTCAACGCGCGTATACTACGGATAGAAAAAAAAATAAAAAAATAAAAATTGACCATCCACGTCACCATTTTTCTTCCCCTCAAATTACTCAAATATTTCTTTTTTTGGTGTTATTCCATTAACCTTGAAGCCAATATGTAATTTAAGTCTATTTTAATCTCAATCATGCCCCTTTTTCTATTGACCAGTTGGACTTAAAAATCCTCGTAAAGTCGTACCCTATTGGCTCCATATCCAAGGGACTTTGGAAATCTAACACCTTTCACTCTTTAGTTTAATTCTTGACCCATTTAAGTCTATGTTACTTTTGTAGGTGACGATGATAATGAATGAAGCACCACAACCCAATCTTCAACACCCAAAACATTCTAGAGTGTGTTTACTCACACAGAGTTATGTATATATATCTTGGTTTTGTTAGAAAGGTACATGTGAATTTTTAATCTCAATTATTTAGTTTTGTCATATAGTAATTAAAGTTTGTTGGAGTATGGGCCTATGGGGTGTCTCACGGGAGTGATTAAAGGATTAGTTGAGAATAAAATCTTGATAAGAAGCATAGCATAAAGTCTGAAATACCTCTAATCGTTAATAATAATAAAAACATATTAGAGTTTAGTCACATTATTTTGTTTGTTTGTTTTTTTTTTTCCCTTAGAAACTTTTAAAATTTTGCAAATCCTACCATTTAAGAATGTTGAAAATATACATGTGTGTGTGTGCACGCATAAAAGTTGTGTTGTATTGTAACTTATATATACGGATTTGATCTCATCAACGTATGTTGATGGGTAAAATGCAAAAAATCTATTATTACCCATTTTGCAGGTTATCCCTCTCTAATAAAAAACTCAACAAAAAAACCCCCATATTGCTTAAGGTTGACAAATTACTACCCTTCGTCTACTCACCGTTAACAAAACAAACAGAAAAGCATCACGTGAGTGGCACGTGATGCTATTTATGCGATTTTAAGATCAAAATGCCCTCCTCTATACTTCCTCTCTCTACCTTCCGCTATCACCATTTCTGAGCAAGCTTGCTAGCAGCAAGTTGGTTTTATTAGTAAGCTTGTTTGCTTCATACAAGCCCAAAATAAAATAATAATAATAATAATAATAAAAGGTGGGGAAATGAAGGGGAAGCTCGCCGTCGATAAAAGAGGTGTTCTTCATATAATGATCATCAAGTCCCAAAAAAAAAAAAAAAGAAGGAAAGAAATTAAAGAGTAGCTTGCCGTTGATGGGAGGCCGATGTTGGATCAAGCCCACCACCAGCAAAGTAGCCATGGTTGGCGAGACAGTGGTGCCGGTGAGAACTACCCACAATGGTAAGTTACCCAATTAAACCTCCCCTTATATCCCATCAAAACCCTACAAGCCCAATCGAACCATCACGACCATTATAATTCCGCTATCACCTAAAAAAAAAAAGAACCCCTACTGCTTTGTCTATTAAACAGAATAACCTTGTCACAAAACCCAGGGTTTAAAATATTTGGTCCAAGTTCGATTCATCCAGGGTAGCCAAATCATTACGATTTACGGAGAGGACCGACTGTTAGATCTGAAATGGGTTAAGTGAGTTGTGAGGGTTTAGAGAGAAACAACACATGGAGAAGAGGACTGACTGTCAGATCTGATGGAAGGTTGCCGGATGGAGAAGGGCCGACAAGACAAGGTGCAGTGCAGTGGGTAGAGTGTTTGAAAAGAGAAACGAAAAAAAAAAAATGCTGGGTTCGTCCGCCTCTAATTCTCTGCAAGCAATGAACTTTCGCTGGAATGCCGACAGAAGAGGTTAGGGTAAAGTCAACTGTGAATTGTGAAACGGAGTAAAAGGGAGAGGAGGGAACCCAAGATTATGCAGAGCCAGAGAGGGTGAGGTGGGAGGTAGTTAGCGGGTCAATCTGACCCAAGATCTTAGGGGCGTTAGATTGTTTTTAGTGAAGATGGATGGTGCAGATTAGATGGGCTAACATACCACTAGGGCCCTTGGATTGTTTTTATTTAAAAATCATTTATAAATGTCAAATACTAATATTTTAATATTTTCCATACAGGGATATAACAGACATTTCCCTTGCTTTGCCATTTACGGCATACCCCTGACACAATATGGGAGGTTTTTGGTGGGTTTTTTATTAGAAGGGGTAACTTGCAAAATGGGTAATAATATGAGGGTTTTTTTTTTAAATTTTTTATTTTACCATTTTTCTTATATTAGTATTACACATTAAGAGTTGTAACATGTGCATTGGTAAGTTGTGTCGTATAACCCAAAATGGTACATCAATATGTCCTCATAAGATCAGACCCACTTATATATACATATTATCATCACCCACTCTGCATATTAATGATTAAAATAAATCTAATAGTAGGAGGGAATGAGAAGTCAAACTTTAGAACTTTTACTTTTTAAAACATAATTCTTAGGAATCACTAGTCCACCTTTTAAGGTAGGGTATTATTTTTTATTTTTACCAAATGATAGAAGAATACATATGCTTATACACGTGGGGTTGGTTTTAAGTTTTTTGGGGTCTTAGGCGAACTCTTAAATTGGGACTCTTTATACCTTCTTTCTTTTTTCTTTTTTTTTTCTCCCTAACACCAACATAAAGTTTGTTTGCATATCCTACTGATTTTAATTTCTTAAGATTTTTGAAAAATATAAAAGGTTTTTAAGAAAATGGACTTCGTAATTCACTAGAAAATCTCATTTTGAACAACTTTGTAAAAGAAATTTTTCCCAAAATTTTTCATTTAAGTAGACTTTTTGTCTAAAAATTAAATAGAAACGGTAAAAGATAAAAAAAATCCACTTAAACGATAGATTTTAGAAGAATTTCTTCTGCAAAGTTGTTCAAAATGATGTTTTCTAGTGGATTACATAACAAAATTTCATAAAAACCTTTTATATTTTTAGTAAAACATTGATAAATAAAAATTAGTGGGGTGTGCAAATAAAAATTAAGGAGTTGCAAAAACCGTTCTCTTTAAAAATAATAAATAAAAAAAATTAAGCCTACTACAAAGGTAAGTCTCAAAATGGGGCCCTCATTTTTTTACCCAAAATGTGGGACCCTAGGTGGCCTTGCTCGCAGAACCAGTCCTATATACACGCATCTGTGGGAGTTGAAACCAAGACTTTCATAAACCTCACAACTTTACTGGAATGAGACATGCCATTAGATCCAAAGATCATTAGCATATACGGGAGAGTATGGACTATTGATTTTGGGTTTGGATTTGGTGTTGTTCTAGCACCATGCTGTATATGATCGCACGACTGGTGTGTTGCCAACCATGCGATCCTATACAATAAATAATGCATGATTGGATGGTTGACAATACATTAATAGTGCGATTACGAGCAGTATGATGTTGATACTGCACCAAATACTTTCCCGTTGATTTTCTCCTCTTAGATACCTTGTAAAGGTGGTGATATGATCTAAGGTAAAATACTACTCTCTCCGTCCTACAAAAATAGGCTATTTTTACAAATTTTTTTAACCCAAAATATTTGTACACTTTGAAAAGTCAAATCATAATTTTTTTTAAGTTTCATACACTACCATTTGTCATTTAATATTTATTTTTAACACAAAATCCAATACAAAAAAAGTAAGAGCATTTTTGAATTGGTAAAACTTAATAATTAACAAGTCAATGTAATAATAGTATTTCTTAAAATTTTATTTTTCGTCAAACATACTTATTTTTGTGAGACGGAAAGAAAAATAAATGATGGGAGATGCAGCACTGGATCACTTCGTGAAGGAAAAACACATGTTCTGTGCTCCCAGACATGCGCATTCCCAAAAACCGAAAGGTATTCAAGAGATTTCACATTAGTTGGTCAGGCATTTTCGTCAATTCCAAAACATTCCAGAACCCGAATAAATATAACCTGTACTTTCTTTCTTTTTTTTTTTTTTTAATATTTTTTTTCCGGGTTCGAATATATAAGCTGTACTTTGCTCTTTCCGAAAGCTTTCCAAAAAGGACTAGCCTTTCTTACCCATCTAAACATCCCCAAATTACAAAAACACCCTCAAACAAAGTCGTGTCAATCGAACAGCGCGAGTCTAGGTGAGTCCTCACCTCTAAATGGAAAGCAGTATAAAATTAGCAGCAGTTACTTGAAATATTAAAAAAAGGGATCTTTTGGCACTTTATGGTAATAAACAACCAAATTTTCTTTCCATTTTCCATTTCCCCATTTAGCCTACAGGAAGCCAAGCCACCTAGCCGGTGACCCGGTGGGAACTTTTGACTCACTGTCGTAAAGCCGAGCCGCCAAAGACCTATACAGATGTCTACACACAACATATAGTGTATATATTTTCCTTGAAAGCCTCGTTTCGCTGACTGTGGAAAACTAATGATTAGACCAACCTCCGCGTAACAAAAGCTAGGAGAACAAGGAAACTACCAATAGAGAGAGAGAGAGAGAGGGAGTTTTTAGAGAGAGAAAGATACCGAAAACCGGAAACCGGAAACCACAGTTGTATTTAGAAGCATAGGAGGAGGCATCTCGTGAAAGAGGAAAGCTGGGCCGGTCATATGGGGATTTTGGGGGGGGGGGGGGGGGGGGCGTGAAACCTGCTGTAACCGCCAGCTATTCTCGTTCTGGCAATTCCCGCGGGAACCGGCACACGGTAAAATACAAAACTCCCGAAACTCCAGTCCTGCATTCCTGCCGCGTGTACTTTCCGTGCAGTGATAGGTCCACGTGTCGAATTCACGGTCCGTCTCTGTACCCTACCTCCTACGTCTAAGTCACGTAAGGAAGTTTGGCTTATATTACGGAAAGTAATCTTGGTGCTCATACATAAAGTAAGCGTAATAACGATAATGCCCCTGAAGGTTGTGAGGCAGAGCGTGCGACCAACCGGGGAGAATGATGTCTTTTCAATAGGAAGCCAACTAACAGGAAGGTAGGTGGAAGTGGTTCGTTGTGGGTCGGAAGTTTCAAAGTAAATGTACTTGCGGATCAGATTTTAGATTTTAGTGAGTTAGTTAAATCTGGGCCGTTCAAAATAGGAATAAATGAGATTAACGGTTGAGTTTACTTATAGTCAATGTGTATTTACACACGTGATAACCCCGTCATTTCGGCCACTTCCCTTATCTCTGACCAATACAGGAACCAGAAGTCTTCGATAACACCGTCCGCTCTTTAGTTGACGGAAATACCCTTCTTAAACTCACTTATTGCCGTTATATGATTTATAATATAATCCCATTAACGTAATGGATTCAAGAGTAAAAAGGTTTTAAAATACGACAGCACGCATATCCCACAAACCCACCCTCACAAAGTTAAAACCAACATCTCCAAGATCTTTACACCTTTAGTGGGGTATAACGTATCATTGCCCTAATGGACTATTAACTAAAAGTTTTAAATTTAAGTCTTCACTGATTTACTCTCTCGAGGTGACATAGGGTTAGTTGATAGTTAAATATTTTTCTTAAATTTTACAACGTGATTTTTTTTCTTGTTTATGTCAAAAGATCAATTAAATCGAGCATCAAAATACTTGTTAAAATTTTTAAAAAAAAAAAAACTGTTCACCCAAGTCACATGATGAGTTGACAATTAATATGTCATGGTGTACCAACAAACATGACAACTCACATCATTTCATAAGATTGCCACATCATTCTTCAAGTTAATGAGACAAATAAATTTGAACAAATGAGTTAGACAATATAGCATAGGTGGAGCCAGGGGATCTTTGGGGTCAACCAAGGTTTTTTTTTTTTTTGGGAGAGATATTACCATTTGATGATTATTTCTTAACGTAATGGCAAAATAGGAAGATAGTAGTTATTTTAAAATATCTGTACAATCAATTTGTAATAAGTTGACAAAAAAAATTCTTTTTTTGGTATTAAATTGAAAATTGATTACTAAAGTGTAATTTTTTCAAAAAAAATGCTTTTTAGGGTTTTTAATTCCTAATTCCCACTTCACAGAATCATAGTACAGTACTCTTATTAGAGATAAATTCTAACTCCACTCTTACTTATCGCATCATTCAAATAAAAAATATTGATGTAGAGTAGGGTGGATAGTAACCTTATTCGTACGTGATAAATTTGTTAACTTAAATCCGGGTATCTCAGTGAAAATAAAAAATAGAAAATGAAAAGCCTTATAGGGGGCTAATATAGTCATAATATAATAATATAATATAATAATGGAGCATAAAACGGAAAGGTTCTTAGGTGAACAAGCGAAACGCGAAAACGAAAAACGCGTTTTGGCCGGCAGGGCGTTTGGTTGAACCACCTAACAACTACCACTTTCCTTCACACTTCTCCCCCTTGATAATATTAAAATTTTAAATTAAAACACAAAAAGCGAACGAAATAAAAGTAAAAACTCGTTATTTTTCTCACATTTTATATAAAAACTATAAATTATCCTCTCTTTCTTCTTTTTCGGTTTTCTAAGCGTTCCTTTCTCGTATTCGTTTACTGTTCCTCTCTCGCTTTCTCTTTTCCCACCACTCGCCGGAAAACCTCCGTTCTCGCCGGAATACCGCTTACCTCCGGCGACAACCCTCTTGGCCTCGCCGGAAAACTGCTCGTTCCTCTTCCATTGTTGTTCTCTTATCTTCCTCGTTTGGCTTTCTTGGATTCGGTTGAAGAAAAAGTCCGATCTCAGAATCTGCTTCGGTTCGTTCGTGTTCGTGGCGTTTCTGTAGAATGTGGTGAACCTGCTTGTGGATGAAGGCTCGTTCTCGATTGCTCATGGCGTAGATCGTGATCTAGGGTTTGGTGGTTGTTATTTTTTTGATTTTGTGGATTTTTTTGGAGTTCTTGGTTCGGCGAGGTGAAGGAAGACGGAGACGTTTAGAGAACGAGTTCGGAATGAGATGGTATGTCATTCACTCTCTTGAATTTTCTTCTTTTTCCTCTTCTTCCTCTCTCTTTCTGCCCCCCTTCTCTCTATATATATGTATATATTTTTCCAATACATATACCTCATGCATGTAAATATGTGATGGGTGTATACATACATTTTTTCATTGATCAGATCTTTAACATTTTTCCAATTTCGTCACATTTATTCTTTCCTTCTATTAAATGTTTTACTGTGTTCATGTCTGGTTTGGTTTCTCTCTCTCTCTTAAGAAAAATATTTTTTAATTTTTTTATCTTGAGTTTTGAATCTCGTTCTGGTTGTTTGATCTGTCAAATGAGTTAATCGATTGCATAGTTTGAAGATGATAACGCGAGCAATCTGCTTGTTTTTTCTCTTTTCCTTCCAATTTTCTTTCGTTCATTTTCTATTTTTTTTTTCCTGAAAATCTAGCATTTTTTGTTCCAATTTATTTCAATTTGTTAGTTGTTTTTTTTCCTTCAATATTTTGGGAATTTTTGACTTTCGATCTGTTCTATGAATTTATTTATTTTTGGTTTGGTCGAAGTTCTTAGGGTCTGGAAATGCATTTGTAAAGTCTATTTATCGGTGTTTAGGGAAAAGTTTGGGTTCTTCCCCATGACGAGACCGTTTAATTCTCATTTTCAATACAGGGATAGTTCGATTTGAATGCAATTGTTGCGTGTCTATTTGTTTTCACGATGAAACCATATATTTCCTTTGAAAAATTTATGGAAAGAGATATTGATGTTTTAGGATTTTGATATGATATGAGTGGACTATAACTCCAAGGTTGATGTGGTGTATTAGCTGGGTCTTTTTATGTGGGAACTTAAAGTGAATTTGATTTTTTGGGATTTTGATATGGTATGGGCGGACTATGACTCTCTGGTTGTTGTGTATTAGCTGGGTCGTTATGTGAATTTAAAGTTTCATTTGAAAGTTTGTGGAGAAAAGATATTGATATGCTGGGCTCCTGATTAGATATGATTGCAGTCAGTGCTTGTTTATTCCATGGATTGTGCTGGTGTAAACAGGATGATACAGATTTTTTATGTTTTTGATTTAATTTGAGTGCAATTAATATCCTGTTACCACTAATATTACGCTGATATATCAGAGTTTGAATTGTTCATACAGAGTTGAGTTCATTTGTATAATGTTTTCAGTTTCAGTTCGAAATCTGTTCTTTCTTCCTTTATTTGTTATTTTATTTTTATAATTTTATTTTGGGTGGGGGGTGTGGGTGTGGTTTCGAGTCCCATGATTCATCTTGTGTGCATTTGATGCCTGTTAATTACTGTAATGAACTATTAATCACCTCTTTCTCCTTTGTACATTGGCTAATGATTTTTGGCTGAGGTTTTTCAGTTTGGTGGGTATGAGTTTGGGTAGTTCCGGATAACATTAGATTGATGTGGGAGAGGGAAATTTTTATTGAATAGTGCTTTCTTGGTCGTGATTGTGTAATTTGGCTGGAGCATGCCATAATTTTTTTATTTAGGATAAAAAGGACCTTGTGGGATAGGATAAAAAGTTGGGTCCCAACTTTCAAGGAGTTTTTAGGGGTTGCTTAGTCGCTTTTTTAAAGGGGTTCAAGTGCGGTTTTTACTTCTGTCAAGAGGGGACGTGATTTCTTGGTTAATTGAAACTTAGTTTTGATGGGCATTCTGTTGGGAACCCTGGTCAGATTGGAGTGGGTGGCCTTTTTAGAGGTAGATTTGTGGCTACTCTAAACTGGCGGGTCATGGTAATGCAAGGAAGGCAGAGTGGGTGGGATGAGACTCATTAGTTAGACAGAGGGCCTCAAGGAAAGGGAGCCTGACTATCTAGCAGAAGTCCTACTAGGGATTACTTTAGGTGGCATTATTACCCTCCTTGGGAGACTGTTGTTTGAGGTTGATGTTTGAGCTTCTTGTATTTTTATTACCTTTTTTGTTTTGCTTTTTGTTGGATGCCTCATCTGCACTGTAGTATGTTTGCTCTGCCTTAATAAAATTTTGTTCTATTTAAAAAAGTTATGATTTAGGCTTATTATCAAATTGGAGTTCAATGAATACCCATTCATTTCTTGGAGATTAATGGGTGATGTTTCTTTGTAACTACTGGACAGATGACAACTTTCAGTTAAAAACTATGTAGAAAACAATGCTCTGATGCTTTATATTAATGGTTGGTTAGAGTGCAACATATGTTTATATATCATTTTGATTGTACCATTGCATCAGAGTGTGTAGCCAAAATGCAGAGTATCAAAAGATATTGTTTCCAGATTCAGTTTGAGAGTTACAACAGCCCATCTTTTCTTTTCTTTTATATACATATATATACACACACGTACATGGTATGGATTATTGATGCTGTTATGCATCATAGATTGATGGGTATATATTTTTTGATCAGTTAGTAAAATTTTATTGAAGAAAAGAAAAATGTATTGGGCCTTAGGCCAGTATACAGGGTGTATACCAAAGGAAAAAACAAAGCTATGATCAAGCCACAAAACAACAGTCTAAAAATTTGGCAAAAGGGACTCTCTAACCATCTTTCGAGGCCCCAAACCAAAGAAATAGGTTTTGATAAGGAGATTTTTAACAGCTTGCAGAGAGTGCTCTGTCTTAAAAAATTCTTCTATATTTACTGTTATTTATTTTTCTATTATTTGGTATAATGTATTAATGTTGCAATTCTAGCTGAGAGCGTTGTAAGAATGATAACAATGTTTTGAATTTTTTATTCAATTTGAGTGTTTAATCCCGAACTTGGATAGCAATGAATTATATTGATTGATTCGGTAAAGTTGAATGTGTCTATTTGATTACGCTTTTTTCTGGGCAGAAAAATATGTAGAAACCAAAATTGATGCCTTAGTTTTGTGGTTCAGTGGAGTACGTTATATGCTTATCTATCCTTGTTATTGCATTACTTGGGGAATTGTTGATGTATACTCCTTGGTTGCATTAGTTTGAACTGTGTAAGTTATTCTGGAATTATTTGGGATATGGGAGTCATTTGGGAAAATAACTTTGTTCGATGAGGGTGGATTCAATCTAAAGCTCTTTTACCTTTTTGGTAGGTGGAAGGAAAGGTTTGTTTGTCCAGGGAGGCTAAAAGTGGTCTAGAATTTCTGAAGCGTAAAAGGCTTCAGCGAATGAAATCAGAAACTTTAACTGGGACTGCATTTGTCACTAACATGATGAGCAGGAGTGGAGGAGATGCTTTAAGAGCTTCTGCATCATGTGGTGTTAGACTAAATGGTAATGTAGATTCATTTTCTCGAATCAGTGGTGCTTCAGATGGGAAGGGCATCTTTTCAAAGCGCAAGGTGGATAAGTTTGACACAGCTGATCTTGAATGGACTGATAAAATTCCAGAGTGTCCTGTATACTCTCCAACAAAGGAGGAGTTTGAGGACCCTTTGGTTTATTTGCAAAAGATAGCTCCAGAAGCTTCAAAATATGGTAATGTCCCTTCTAATATTTATATGTGGGTAGTTAAAAATAAGCTCTTAAGGGGATTTTAGTTTCAGCATTTTGAAATTGTCTAAAAGGAGTAGTACTATCTATTACACTCAATGCACTACCTTTTAAAATCCAGCTCTATAACAAAATTTAGGTCTTCTTATCAAAATTATATTTATATGTGGTTAATTAAATCAAGCTTTTAAGGGGATTTTAGTTAGACCATCTTGAAATTGTCTGAAAAGAGTAGTACTATCTATCATACTCAATGCGTTACATTTTAAAATCCAGCTCTATAATAAAATTCAGGTCTTCTTATCAAAATTATAATAATAATAGTAACAATATAAAATTCAGTTAGTGTTTGCTGTAGTTTCAGGTGTAGTCCCTTACCTATAATAATTGTTTCATTTTATCCTATACATACAAATTGAATTTTGGTTATTTGAATGTTACTGTAATCAAATGATTGAATCATGACCCGCTTCTTCCCCTTCAAATTGGGACTGTAAATTTTTAGGTATATGCAAGATTATTTCCCCTTTGAATGCTTCTGTTCCTGCTGGCGTCGTATTGATGAAGGAGAAAGCAGGTTTCAAGTTTACAACTAGGGTTCAACCTCTACGTCTTGCTGAGTGGGATACGGATGACAAGGTCACTTTTTTTATGAGTGGAAGGTGAGTTTCTGTATTTTGTGGACACATAAATTTTACTTGATTTTTCTTCGGGTTTTGAGTACGAGCATTATTTTTCAGAAATTATACATTTCGTGATTTCGAGAAAATGGCGAACAAGGTTTTTGCTCGTAGATATTATAGTGCTGGATGTCTTCCTGCCACGTACATGGAAAAAGAATTTTGGCATGAAATAGCTTGTGGAAAGACTGAAACTGTAGAATATGCATGCGATGTTGATGGTAGTGCCTTTTCATCTTCTCCCACTGATCAGCTTGGAAAAAGCAAATGGAATTTGAAGGTGTTGATCCCACTACTATTTTTATGTTTTTCCCTGTCATTTCTTTTTTCTGTAATATCACCATGGAGAAGTAAATCCTAGGAAAGAAAATAGAACTCGCCACTTGCCAAATGTGCATTGCTGCTTGTCTCTCTCCCCCATTCTTTGTGATTCTGTGAATTGGGGGACAAGGTGTTACTTGCTGCTTGTGTGATTCTATGAGTTGGATATGGTGTATTATTGGCTTTTCATTTTCTGTTGCTTTTCATGAAGTGGTTTGCTCTCGTACTATCCAATTTTGTTACTTTTGTTTATTTTGGTTAGATGTGCGTGGCCATTTTTTTTTATTAACAATGTTTCTCTTTGACATGTTTTATTTTAGTGTTTGAAACTGCTTCTGATATAATCTCGTTATATTATCTTGTAGAGTATCTTCCCTTCAATTTCTAGATAGTCCACCTTTTTTTGTTTTTGTTTTTTTTTCGATTTCTTTTCATTTTCTCCACTTCCTTCTCTTCCTTGTCTTCCTCTCATTGGAGACACAGCTGTATTTTCATGTAAAGTTACTATACCACTTAATGTCTTCGCAAATCTGGCATGCCTCAGGACCTAATATTTGAATATCTGTTCCTTTTTGTGATTTCAGAAACTTTCTAGGCTGCCCAGGTCCATTTTGCGTCTTCTAGAAACAGCAATTCCGGTAATGACACAATAATTTCTTGCTCCAGTCGAATCCTGTTGGTATTTACATATTTTTCATCTCTCCTTGACCTGTATTGGGTTTTATTTCAGGGTGTAACTGACCCCATGCTTTACATTGGAATGCTATTCAGTGTGTTTGCTTGGCACGTGGAAGATCATTATTTGTATAGGTACATGTTAATCTTATATGAATTTCAGTGTACCTGTGTTATCTTGTTCATGCATTGAGATTCTTTTATATAATATTTTGACCCTCTTACTGCTGGCAGCATGAATTATCATCATTGTGGTGCACCAAAAACTTGGTATGGCGTTCCAGGTGGTTCGGCTTTGGACTTTGAAAAGGTTGTCCGGCAGCATGTGTATACCCATGATATTCTATCAACTGATGGGGAGGATGGAGCATTTGATGTACTCCTGGGGAAAACAACTTTGTTTCCTCCTAACATTTTGCTAGAACATGATGTCCCTGTCTACAAAGCTGTCCAAAAACCAGGGGAATTTGTAATCACGTTCCCTAGAGCATATCATGCAGGATTCAGTCATGGTAGGATATATTATTGACTTTGGTCTTAATTTTTTCTCCTACAGATTGGAAAAATCAAAATGATGATTAAATTTGTGTTCCATATAGTTTTTTATTTTTTCAATTTTCTTATCTTCTGCATAATTACTATGCCCAAATTATATTAATTCTGTTTTTAATTTTGTAAAACTTCAGGTTTTAATTGTGGTGAGGCAGTTAACTTTGCAATTGGTGATTGGTTTCCTTTGGGGGCAGTAGCTAGCCGCCGTTATGCACTTCTTAACAGGATCCCTCTCCTTCCTCATGAGGAACTTCTTTGTAAGGAGGCAATGCTTCTTTATGAGAGTTTAGAACTTGAAGATCCAGAATATTCACCTGCAGACTTGGTTTCTCACAATTGCGTTAAGGTTTCTTTTGTGAACCTCATGCGTTTCCAGCACCGTGCTCGGTGGTTTCTAATGAATTCAAGGGCATGCAGGGGTATTTCTCATAATACCCATGGAACTGTTATATGTAGCCTTTGCAAACGTGACTGTTATGTAGCATACCTTAACTGCAGCTGTTTCTCACATCCTGTGTGCCTTCGCCATGGTATGTTTTCGCTTAAAATTTGCTTTTAGACTGTTGCTCTTAAGCTGATGTCTTTAGATAGGAGTTTGTGCGTCTGTTTGATTGGTTTTACTGATCCTGATTGCCCAATCCAGCACTTAAGTCACTTGACTTTGAATGTGGGAGCAATCGTACTCTATATTTAAGGGAGGATATTTTAGAAATGGAAGCTGCAGCGAAGAAGTTTGAGAAGGAAGATGGAATAGTAGTGGAGATTCAAAAGCCTGCTAAAAGTGGTGATGACTTGTTTATTCTATCAAATATTTTCCCAAGTACGAAAGATGATGGATATGCTCCTTTTTGTGAGATAAACCTTGAACTGAACCCTGAGATTGCCACAACTCAGGATCAGTCACAAGAGCTAGAATCTAGTTCTCATAGCCAGCTGGAGTTGGGGTGTGGCGCTGAAAGTTTCAGAACTGAAGTGCCAGATGCTTCCATTTCTTGCTCTGCATTGACTCTATGTTCATTTACAAAGCCTGGTGAAATCTCTTCCATAACCAACAATGTAAGATTTGGCTCCTTAAAATTGAGATATGGATACCCTTAGTGTTTTATTACTACTTAATCCCTTCCTTTACCTATTAGCCAAAAACAAAAGAAAAAGAAAAATGAAAAGAAATCCTCTTCCTGTACCAAGAGTAGAATTGTGAAATTGACTGACTTTGTTTTCCATCTTTCCCAAGCAGGTACAGAGGCAAGCTAACCTTAATTTAGGAAATCTTGTTTCTACAAAGTTTTCTGAAGACGTATCTCGCAGTCGATTTGAATTTTCTGTGTCCTCTGCATCATGTGATGAATATTTGATTGCCCATCAAGACAATCTTCCTCGATCAGAAGTGAGGCCTGTTGTGGATCAATGCAGTGATGATTCAGATTCAGAGATATTCAGGGTTAAACGCCGTCCTTCTGTGAAAGTAGAGAAACGAAATTTGAATGATGCCACATCTTCAAAGCATTGTGAAAATCAGGTATAGTTTATAGAGTTCTATACTTATTTCTGATGCATGATATTAACCTATTAGGTCATACTCCTAACCGTTAATTTTTGCTATCTTAACAATACATTTCTGCCTGTAATTTATGTACTACAGAGTTTATAGGTTCCACCAGTTTACTTTTCTCAATACATATTTTTTTGTTGACAGCATCAATTAACATGGGGGTGAATTTTCAGACCTTTATATAGGATAAATTCTGGTCAATTTGATAACAGAATTGAAATCTTGGATATTTATGGAATTCTGGTGAAGCTTACTCATTGAAGTTCATTGAAGTTGATCTTTATTCTTATTATGTTTATTTTTTTCTTGAGTTCTCTGCATATAGTTTTTAGTAGGGTATCCTTATTTGTATTTTGTGGAATTTTTTTTCTTTCTTCTTTTCTTGGTTCCGTTCGCTTTCACCTTTGTTGTATATTTCCTGTGTACCAAGTGCTGTCTGCAGGCCTCGTCTGGCTCTCAAATTTTATAATGAAATTACCTACTTGTCCAAAAGAAATAAGTTGGAATCAACATACTATTTCGCTTTTTGTCAAAATTCGATGTTTGGTTATGCTTGGGTCATTACTGAAAACGAATTCATTCATGGAAGTGCAAGATATGCTTTCAAAGTAATAATTAAAATATTTAGTGAGTCCTATGAATTTGATTAATGATCTGGAATTTGAGATTGACTAGTGATTTTTTCTTAGGATAAAATACACTTTGTACCCTTCAATTATGACCTGGTGACACTTTGCACCCCTATAGGTTTTTTTTCAAGCACTTTTCAGCCCTGTATTTTGGGAAATAGTCACTTATAGGCTCTCCATCAGGCAGCTGTTAGCATTTTGGATGGAATCATGGATATGGTCTGTTTTGCTAGGTTGTTTTGATTTAAGGAAGGATACTAGGATGTGTGATGCATGCCTCAAAAGGCTATGAAAATTTGATGAATTTCAGGATGGGGCTTACTTGGGATCTTGTTCAATTGAGTTTAGTTAGGGTTGTCTTATTTGATCATTTCTTTAAGATCATCTATTATTAGTTTAGTTTTATTTAGGTTATTTTAAGTTTTATGGAGTCAAGGGTATTTTGGTAATTTTATGTTTAGGGCCTAATTGGGTTGGGTCATGTATGGACTGTATTCTGGGCTTTCTAGTTGGGTCAGATGTGTTGGGTGTAGTCCAAGTCCATTTGGTCCCAAGATCCTAGCTTATGTTGCAAGCTTGCCTAGTTGGCTTATGTTGTAAGCTAGGGTAGTTGGCTTATGTTAGAAGCTTTTTTGCTTGTAGGAGCCTATAAAAAGCCATGCAATAACAGATTTTAAAAAATGAAGTATTTCAGAATTTTCTACTTTGTGAGTGATTCACAAGCTTTGACAGTGTGAGGCCTTCTTCTAACCCAAGGTGTGATGCCTATGGGACCTTAGGTGTGATGCTTAAGGGCTTCTAGGAGTGATTCCTAGATTATATCTTCTTCTTCTTCTTCTTCTTCTGCTTCTGCATAATTTTCCTTCTGCTGCTGTATTTGCTTTAAATTAACCACAATCCTCCATCTTTTAACAGTTTTACACCCTTAACCATATTTCTCTATATCCCCAACAAGCCATCCACCCTTAGACCTCATCCTACCACTCATCAACCTGTGGTTTCTGTTATGCATCAATATGCCAGTGAAGTTTTCTGTTGTAGGTCTTAGTATGCCTTGTTGCAATGTACGATTTGTTCCCTTTATGAAATCTAAAAATAAATGTAGTGACTAGGAGTTTCCTTCTATCTCTTGTAGCTTACCCATCTTTTGTGATAGATAAATGATTTGTAAACATTATTTTGAGGTTAATCTTGAAGTGATTTTAAAATTACCCTGACCAGCTTTGGATTTGTTGAAGTTTGTTTTGATTTTGTTTGTTAGGTTGTGAAGGTGGATCAACAAGAGGTTGCTTTTAAGATAGTTTGTAATCCTTAACCACTTCTATTACTCATCAAGTTTATCCCTCAACAATGATACTTGAATGGAGTATGATGATTTAGAAGTTATCCGTAGTAGCTAGGTGATTTCTTCCGTCTCTAAAGGCAGCCCACAATTGTGATAGCTACATTATCTATCAGGCTAAGCCGCTTAGGTCTTGTGGTTGTTGACGTCGCCTCCCTTTTCTGCTGGAGTATGGTGTTGGAACATTGTGTTGGTTGCCTCTCTTGTGTCCCTGGTAGCCATTAGAGGTAGCCTTAGAAATATTGAAGCTGACACACAACACAGATATGACATGACACCGACAATGTCAAATCCAAAAAAAAAATAGGACACGACACGAGGGGGATGCGGCAATAAATAAACATTTTTTAATTTATATTTATAGTTGATAGTTCCATTATATATCAAAAAAGAGTTAAAATATATGGAGATATATAAAGACATAATTACATAAACAAACAAGACATGAGCCCATGCGAAAAATCTCTCTTTTATTGGCGCCCGATATCTGTAACTTTTTAAGTCATAATGAGTTAGAAGTGCAGTGGCATTTTTAACTTAACTTCAGGCACAGTTTCATTTTCCACACAACACATTAAAAGAAAAAAATTCATCATCAATGGTCCAACGATCAAAATACAAAAAAAGACTCCCTGGTCGTGTCACAGGTGTGTCTTGCACATGTTGGAGCCATGTCTTGACTGTGTCGGGTAAAAGAAAAGAATTAAAGATTACGGACACTTCCCACGCGTGTCCAATGTGTGTTGGGCAGGGGTAGGTGTCAGTGTCAGTGTCAGTGTCAGTGTTGGACACTGCATTTCATGATTTTTGGGAGTGGTGGTGATTCCTAGTAGGTAGCCAATGAATGAGAAGTCCTTAAATGGGTTAGATCAAAATAAGAAAATATTAGTTTAACTGATTGAGGTGTATAGAAGGGAGCACAATATTAGGAAAACAAAAAAGGATGACCCACATTGAGTGTTAGGATGTGCTCTTATAAACTTGATGTAAGCTCAAACTTTGCTTCCATTTCTCTCTCTCTCTCTCTCTCGCATCAAACTTTTTTTTTTCTTTTGGGTGCGCACACAGTACTATGCATTGCCTAAGCATCTTCTAGGATCCTTGGGCCACCTTGAGTGGACTATATTTAGATTGTGGTGTCTGATGCCTAACCAGTTTGTAGAGGACTACAGTAATTAATGTTGTCATTGTAATAATGGGTTTGAGTATCTCTTAGTGCCATTGGATTAAGATGGTTGGTGTAAATTGTTTGTTGATGGACTCATAACAGAGGGGATGCTTGCTATTTAATCTGATTATCACCTTGTTTTTTTTTTCTTCCACATATCCATGATTGAAATCAGTTGGAAAACATGTGAAATTAAAAATTGAAAGCTGGATGAACTGTTTAGGCTCTTTTCTGAAGATCTATTATAAGTGCCCATGCTTTACTGTTTAGTGCTGAACTTCTATTCAAGTCCTTCCATGTACTAAATTGAGTTAATATGATTATATGCAGGGGTTTAAACGACTGAAGAAACTTCAATCTGAAGGAAGATGTGGGCGATTGATGCAATCAGAGTGCTGCACAACTGCAGAATCTAACCGTAATTCCAGCCCCAATACTATTCATTCTAAAGAAGCTCTGGATAATGCTTCTAGAGACAGGTCTGCCAGATTAACTTCCGTTCCCATCTCCATCAAGTTTAAGAAGACGGCTAATGAGGATGCAATGAGTAAACAGAGAGAACACTACAGAAAGGATTTGTTCCAACATGATTTGGGAAAGACCATTAGGGAACCACCTCCTATAGAGATTGGGCCGAAACGGCTAAAAGTCAGAGGTCCGTCATATCTAGGGTCAGAGAGCAGGTTGGATTGATTAACATCTGGAGCTTCTTCTAGAGCCTGACTATGCTAACTTTTTTCCTCTAATGGGGTTCTAACAACAGGGGAAAAGCCAAAATTATTGATTATGGGAGCAGCGACAAAATTAACCAAGTTTAGAAGGGAAAAAGTGATATTCTTTTTGTGCAGGCCTCGAATTGGGGCAATTTGCACGGATATGATGATTCTTGGGGTTCTCGGGCCGGGGTGTTTTTCCGTCTTTGGCAGGAGAACCTTCCTGCTAGCAGAAAGTAGTGTTTGGGTTAGTGACTTTGATGTAAATCTTTTCTTCCTTGTTTTTTCTTTCTTTCAAAGTTAATCAATTCTTGTTAGAGTGGGGTATTCCCACTCATCTCTCCATTTAAGGTCAGTCTGCTGCTTCCCTCGCTAGGGTTCTTTATTCTTTTTTGTAGCAAACGGGTCCTTGTACCTTGGACTACTTGAATAAAATGCAGAGAAATGCCTTTTTTTCTCTTCCATCTCTTTTCTGTCTCTTGCTTTACTGTTCTTTTTACATTTTACTCTCCACGCATTAATATTTGTAGGAAGCCTAAGGTTCTGTTTGCATCCTGGCAATTAGGAGGGAAAGGGAAAGGGAAAGGGAAAGGGAAAGGGAAAGGGAAAGGGAAACTTTAAAATTGCTTAAAAATGAACTCTCTCAAGTATTTTAATCATTTTCCTTCTCTTCTCTTTTCTTTTCTTTTCTTTTCTTTTCTTTCCTTTACACTTACCAGGACCCAAACATAGGCTACTAAAGGATTCATTCAAAAATGCTGTGTATAGACACAAAGATGATTTTACAAGGGGGCAGGACTAGCCCTTCGTGCATTTTGACCTGTGTTGGTGACTAAAATTAATCACTGGCCTGGTCATATACCCTGCTTAATTTTACCGTACCATGTGGGACTTCTCAGCCTTTCTTCTCAAATTGAAGGGCAACTTTCGCTGCAATGGTTTTTTAGGAGTTTATGCATATTCTGTGTCAGATGTAATGGCCGCAGCCGTAGTTGCTACTCGCAAGACAACATGGGCCGTTGTGTTATGGCTGCGAAATGAGCAATGGCATCTGCCCAGGGTCATATGTCCCATGTGGGCATTCTAGGCTGTAGTTTGCATCTATACGTTAGCAACAGGCATTGGGGTCATATTGGTGCCCGGGAGTGGCATCTGCGGTAGCAAAAATCTCAAATATTCGAAATTTATCCTGGATTTTTTCTTAAAACGAATGAAACCCGAATTTATCTAGTATATTTCAATGGTTCTCGAATTATTCCAAATAATTATGAAATGACAACAAATCTTTTTTATTAAGTTCAATTTTATTATTTTTTTTACTCAAAATTTTTTCATATATATATTTGGAATTATTTCTGATATCTTTCTAAATAACTCCCATATTATGAATTCCTACACGGCTTTAGTGGCAAAGTGCTAGGGATCACAATTGGGCTCCGTGCTATAGACAATTAGACACCCATTGCGATGGCTTTATTGAGTCATGTGCTTTTTGTGTCATTCAGGAATTTCGTGCATGCGTTGGTGCATTTTTTTTTTTTTTTGTTTATGTGCATGTGTTGGTGCGCGTACATTTTCATGTTTTGATGCTCTGTATTGTTGTAAGTATCGTGACGTGCTGGTAGTTCTGATAGAGCTGGCTATGGTTATTGGTTAATGGTTGGGTTGGGCCTGCCTGAAGCAGCTGCATCTATAATCAGCTGTATTGTCGTAACTCCGCGTTGATTAGTGCTTAAGATAATTTTAGCTAGTGATCAGTTTCGAGAAGTGGGATGTCGAATACAAGACTTTCCACATCTTTTGAGTGTATGTTCGTCACTGGAGACATTGGTCCATCCCTTGGAATTACTTTTATCAAATCTTGGATTTTTTTGAGTTTAGAAGTATAAGAGCCGCATAAGCAAATCTCAAGAGGTGAACCAGCCAATGGCTCTTGAGACTTTTACCTCAAGAAGCGGAAGGTCCTAAGTTTGACTTCTTTCTTGACACCAACCACCGACCTTGTTTATCCTTGCATTAGCTAATGTGGAGTGGATGATAACTTTACCTGTGTTTTAAGTGATTAGTCGGCCAAAGGTCTTGATATCCCGGTTGAGGGAAAAAGGGAAAAAAATAGAGATCAGCATAAGCAAGGCTTGTAACCTTGAACAGTGGTGGCTCTGGCACAAAGCCTTAAATTGTTGAGCCTAATCTTTATCCCAGCCTCACTCTGGCGAAGATTTTGAAAACCATGCTATGGCTGGGCTAAACTGGGTCCAGGAGGCAGGCATTGGACAGTCTAATTCAGCCCAATCTGAAGGTTTGAAAGCCTGAAAACTTAGTACAACCCAGTGGCGGAACTATGTGGACGAAGAGGGCCTGTGTGCTGAAGGCCGGGACAATTAAGGGGTTAAGCTTGGTTCAGAATTTAAGATCTTTTATAAATTATTACAACTTTTTTATCAATGTTTTGTGAAGATTCCTATATCTAATCTTTTTTATTTTATTTTATTTATTTTATGACTAACATATATATGTTGCATTTGAATATACATACATGGAGTAATTTTTTAGTTTTCCTGGTTTTGTTATGTAAATACTTTTAAACAAAAGGCAAGCCAAACTTTCATAGGTTTTTTCATATTTAATTTTAAAGATTGAATAATGTCTTTGGATTTTTTAAAATTATTTTCTAAAATAAACTTTTTACTCCAAATTCTTTATATATAAGGATTATATTCTTGTTATACTAACAAAATTCAACATAGTTTTTCTGGTTCATTCGGTTTAAATTTTCTATCTCATGCATTCTAACCCATTCTAGTAGAGATTATTTTTTAATATTTTAATTTTTCCTTTAAGCTGGCCACCCAGCTCAAAGTTCCTGGTTCCGCCCCTGGGAAAACCCATGAACCATTGTATAGACTGCATACTACAAGAGGGACATAGGACGAGGCTGGTAAGTCAGGTTGGGTCCATCAGATCTCAATCTCCAATGGGCATTTTGAAAATCGAATTAGGCTGGTACACTCTCTTAATGTTATTAGCCTTTAAATAAGAGAGAATCTATGATGAGGCCCACGAGAGAATCTGCAATATGGCACCGCCCCATCAAACCTAATGGGGGCAACATCATTTAATTCGCAAAATGGTGGGTTATACAAAGTAGTAACAAAAAAATAAATTTGAATCCTACGGTGGAATCGACTTTTTAAACAAATATTGATACTCATTTGTTGATATTGAAGGGGTGTTTGGGATAAGGGTAGATTCTATTGATTGTTTTATATATATATATATATATATATATATATATATATATTAAGAAAATGCTATTTTTTTTTTTAAAAAAAAAATTATGTAAAAGGGCCGGTTTAAGAAAATACTTTGATTATGGCTGAATTTACATTCTACCCTTACCAACCGATGTGGGTAAGGGGGATGGTGTTTTGAAATAAATGGAGGTTTGAGAATTCATACTAGTTGGCACATCAAGTCATTTCAGCCTGTACGACAAGCTTCAACTATTAAATGCATACTATTATAAATAAAATAAATCTATTAAATGCATACACTAAAAGCATTTCAAACCTATGGGCTGGATTGCGAGAAATTATTGGGTGTGATTGGCAGTTGCACCATTCCTTTCACAGATAGAGAGAGATAGCACATGAGGAGATGTCTGTGAGAAGGAAGGTGTATATGCTAGTTATGTGGGGAAAAAAAAAAAACAAAAAAAACAAAAAAAAACAACATGGATTATGATGACTCCCCGATTTGGGTGAAGATAGGCAGCTAGAAATTTAGGGTGGAAATTGGGTAGAAAAAATAGCAGTATTTATTTGGATTGAGGCAAAGTTTTGAAAAAGCTTGTTCAAAAAATGTAGAAACCTAGGTTGCATTATATTTTTTTCATTAATTTAAATGGAGATATATTTTGTGTAAATATTTTAGAATTATGATTAAAAAATGGGTAAAATAGAAAATTGTGGTTTGTCCTTACTTTAGAATTGGGCATTATATTAATAGGTTGAAAAGTTTCCCTGGGGTTTTGTTATCCAGATGACACATCTCTTTTTTTAAATGGGGGTTTAGGGAGAGGTTAGGGTTTCACTTCTTCTTGAGAGAAAGAGGTTTAGAATGGCCCATGGGCTCTCCATTGAACTTCTTTCTCTCAAGAGGGAGAGTAAACCTCTTTCTCTCATTGGAGAACGCATGCTGCGCATGGGGTGTAACTCGGAAAGATTTGAGTCGGTTCTTATCTTCATAATGTAGAATAAACCATATATTGGTAGAACCAAGCAAATTCAACCCGGCCAACCCTTAAAAACATTGGTTTGATTTGAGTTGTTTCAGTTTGGAGAGAATATTTTTATAATTTTTTAATTAAAATATAAATATTTATCACAACGAAAAGGTATTCGGATAACAAAATTAACATAATACACAAAATTTTGATGAACAATAAATGCATCTCGAATATGGAAGAAATGAAGATTGAAATTGCAACTACTATACCATGAAATATATGTCATATGTATGGTTAATGTTATGTTGCATGTAAGGTCAGTTCTCAGGTTTATTCAATGTGTCAACCAATAACAAAACCAGAAAATGGTCAATTCTTACTTATTGTAAGGTATAAATGTAGAAAGTTTAGTTGGCAGAAGCTTGTAATAAAGCATAATGGATTCGTGTATGAGACGTGGATGTATCTCGACCAGAGAGAATCATGGAGAAGGACAGAAGGTTTATTCTCACGAAAACAAGCCACACCCAATGACCAACTTTAACCGAAATTTCATGTCCATAATGGGTGTGTACCCTAGGAAAGCTGCACGCCAAGTACTCCAGGTGGGTGGAATTTTGCATGAATTAAAACTCCAAAATCTACCTTGGCATGAACATTCAAGCACACCACCAAAAATTTTAACTGTTGTAAGTCATATTTCCTATGACCCTTTTGGGAGATAATTCTATGGTACTCATAAGGATTTTAGAATACCATACCTATTTATCATTTGAAGTGACTCATTTATTATTTTAAGTGATCCAAAATGGCCAACTTACTACTTGAAGTGACCCACTTACCATTTGAAATGACCTTATAGGTATAGTAACCAATTTTTTGCTAGGGTATAGACTATAGACAACTACAAGAGGGACATAGGACAAGGCTGGTAGGTCAAGTTGGGTCCATCGGATCTCAATTTCCAATGGGGATTTTGAAAATTGAATTAGGCTGGTTCACTTTCTTAATGTTATTAGCTTTTAAATAAGAGAGAATCTATGATGAGGCCCATGAGAGGATCCGCAATATGGCACCGCCCATCAAACCTAATGGGGCAACATCATTTAATTTGCAAAATGGTGGGTTATACAAAGTAATAACAAAAAATAAATTTGAATTGTATGATAGGTTCAACTCTATAAAAAAGCATTGATATCCATTTGTTGATATTAGAAAGGTGTTTGGGATAAGGATAGATTGTATTGATTGTAAAAAATAAAAAAAATAAAAAAAAAGAATTTAGGAAAATGCTATTTTAAAAATAAAAAGGAAAATTATTTGAAAGGGCCGATTTAAGAGAATACTTTGATTATGGCTGAATTTACATTCTACCCTTACCAACAGATGTGGTAAGGAGGGTGGTGTTTTGAAATAAATGGAGGTTTGAGAATTCATACTAGTGGGCACGTCAAGTCATTTCAGCCTGTATGGCAAGCTACAATTATTAAATGCATACAAAAAAAAAAAATAATAATAATAATAATAAAAATAAAAAAAGAAAAGAAAAATGAAAACCTATTAAATGCATACACTAAAGGCATTTCAGACCTGTGGGCTGCATTGCGAGAAATTATTGGGTGTGATTGGCAGTTGCATCATTGCTTTCACAGATACTAAGATAGGACTTGAGGAGATGTCTGTGAGGAGGAAGGTGTATATGCTAGTTATGTGGAAAAAAAAAATACATGGATTATGATGACTCCCAGATTTGGATGAAGATAGGCATCTAGAAATTTAGGGTGGAGATATATTTTGTGTAAATATTTTAGAATTATGATTAAAAAAATGGGTAAAATGGAAAATTGTGGTTTATCCTTACTTTAGAGTTGGGCACTATATTAATTGTTTGAAAAGTTTCTCCGGGGTTTTGTTACCTAGATGACACATCTCTTCTTTTAAATGGGGGTTTAGGAAAAGGCTAGGGTTTCACCTCCTCTTGAGAGTAAGAGGTTTAGATTTTTGAAAGGGAGCGGCTAACGCAACCCCCGAAAGGGTTAAGTTGCCCCGCTTTTCATTTTAATTAAAAAAATTATTATGTAAAATTACCAAAAAGGGCTTAACCCTCACCCATCCCCTCTCCCGCACCCCTCCCCCGGCAACTCTCTCCAGCATCCCCACCGGTGACGACGATGACCCCCTCTTCCCTCTTTTCCTCTCTTGGTAAGGCCGCACCCCCTCTTCTCCTTCCTCCTCCTCCCTCTTCTCTTCCATTTTTTTTTCCTTCCAAAACACCACTCCCGTCGACAGAAAAATGGAGGCGTCGTCGGGAAAAATGGAGGCCCTTGCCGGAAAACACACAAACCTGACAAACAGGGGGGAAAAAGAAAGAAAGAAAGAAAGAAGAAGAAGAAGCAGCGTCGCCGGAAAAAATGGATGCCGGAAAACACAGATCTGACCAGGTAGTAGAGAAAAAAAAAAAAAAAAAAAGAGGAGAAGAAGAGAGGAGTCGCTGGAAGAGAGAAGAGTCGCCTTTCTCAGATCTACAAACTCTCACGGCCCTCACTACCGTCGAACTGTTGCGGCTCCCTCTCACCGCCGGCGAACCTTTGGCGCCAAAGGGTGCGGCTCTCTCTCACCTCCGGCCAACCTTTTTTCCTTTCTTTTTTTCACGGGAAGGAAGAAGAAAGTGAGATGGGATGGGATGGAGTCGGCCGGAGTAGTTGTGGTGGAGAAGTCGCCGTCGCCATCGCCGTCGCCGTAGCCTGTCGTCACTGCCATGGTGTGGGTGAGAATGAGGGGTAGTGAGGTCTTTGAGAGGGGTGGGTATATATTTTTGGGGGGTGGGGTTAACAAAGGGGGGCAACTTAACCCTTTGAGGGGTTGCAATAGCCGTTCCCTTTTTGAAAGGGGGATGAGTTACTCTCCCTTTGTGTAGCCCAATGGCTCATGGGCTCTCCATTGAACGTTTTTAAATAAAAATGGTTTTTTGCAACCTCAATTTGCAATTCTAAAACCATAATGTAACAAGGGCGTATTATCATTTGTTCTAACCCTAAACATTTGTTTTCATACTAAATCTTTAGGGCTTCCAAAATGCACTTTAGAACCAATATATAGTACCTTCATGGGTGTAACTCGGAAAGATTTGAGTCGGTTCTTGTCTTCATAACGTAGAACAAACCATATATTGGTAGAACCAAGCAAATTCAACCCAACCCATAAAAACATTGGTTTGATTTGAGTTGCCTTAGTTTGGAGAGAATATTTTTATAATTTTTTAATTAAAATATAAATGTTTATCCGATCACGACGAAAAGGTATTCGATTAACAAAATTAACATAATACCCAAAATTTTGATGAACAATAAATGCATCTCAAATATGGAAGAAATGAAGATTGAAATTGCAACTATTATACCATGAAATATATGTCATATGTATGGTTAATGTTATGTTGTATGTAAGCTCAGTTCTCAGGTTTATTCAATGTGTCAACCAATAACAAAACCAAAAAATGGTCAATTCTTACCTTTTTAACCCAATATTGGATCAAGGTAGGCCAAGAACTAGTTCAAACCCACCCAAGGGGATTGATTTTGGTTTGGTTCTTGATTTACCCTGGACTAAGTTGCACCCATACTCCATTTAGTTTGCAAGTGACAACCAAACTATACAAATTTTTAAACCGATCACGCTTCATCCAGTTGTCTTTTTATGAGTTCAAAAATGAATCCCTATTAGTCTTTTGGGAAAATGATATACAGGAAAAGACTTGGTTCCTTACACATATAAGGAGGAGAAATCTTCCTTACCCCAACTCTTGGTCCTATTCCTTGAAGTATTTTACCTTTTAATTCCAAACTACATGGAATTTGACAATATTGGTTAGCAGTTGGACCAGGGGGTTTGAGGACGTCCATACAATATTTGTACAACATTTAGGGGTATTTTTTATATTTTCCTTTGGTTTCATGTTAATGATAATTATTTTAAGTAATAAATATAGAAAGTTAGTTGGCAGAAGCCTGTGATAAAGCATAATGGATTCGTGTATGAGACGTGGATGTACCTCGACCAGAGAGAATCATGGACAAGGCTAGGACAGAAGGTTTATTCTCACGAAAACAAGCCACACCCAATGACCAACTTTAACCGAAATTTCATGTCCATAATGGGCGTGTACCCTAGGAAAGTTGCACGGCAAGTACTCTAGGTGGGTGCAATTTTGCTTGAGTTAAAACTCTAAAATCTACCTTGGCATGAACATTCAAGCACACCACCAAAAATTTTAACTGTTGTAAGTCATTTCCTACGACCCTTTTGGGGGAAAATCCTCGTGGTACCCATAAGGATTTTAGGATACCATACCTATTTATCATTTGAAGTAACTCATTTATCATTTTAAGTGGTTTAAAATGGTCCACTTACTACTTGAAGTGACCTACTTATCATTTGAAATAACCTTATAGGTATGGTAACCAATTTTTGTTCGGGAACCATAGAATTGACCCCTTTTGGATGCCTTTGATGATGAAGCAATAGTACCCTTGAATTGATGGGATCAAAACTGTTTCAACTATCAAAGTACCTCAAATTGATGAGCCAAAAACTATTTCAACCATCTCATTAAAGAAAATGTCCTCAAGATCCCTACACATTTTATATCACCATGTTGTCCTTCCTCAACAAGTCTCTGTAGTTTGTACCATAGGATGAACTTCAATCCCATTCAAGAAATTAGCAAAATTCATGTGCTCAAATATATGATTCATAACGGCATGCCATAACTAAGTTCGGTCATGATAGAGATTACATATAGTATAGTTCTCGTAATCAATCGATTGCTAGACCTAAAACTGTGTTCTCTCATTAAAAACTGTATTCCCTCGTTAAGTTTTTCAAATTGAAATCATGTATGAGGATATCTTTGTAGTGTAATTGAGACTAGGGTATTCAAGGGAGTTAGTCTAGTTAGTAGGAGGAGAGCCCTTCTATTCTATCAACAAGGGTTCAATTCCTTTGGAGAACACTCCAGGAATTAATTCCTGAATGCACCAGGCCTGTGTGGGGGATTGCGCCTTTAAAATCGCCCAGGGAGGGATTTAATTAAGCTGTGCTCAAGCTGACCCAAACACCTTGACCGTCAAACTAAGACTAGGGCGGTGAAGTTCTTTTTAGGACTCATGATTTGCTAAAACTAATAGGCATGCATGTTTAAATCCTGTGATTCCACCTAATGATGTTTCTAATATTTTTGGTGAATTTTAGTCAACCGAAAAGGTTTGATGACATATTTTTAATGGTAGGTAAAATGTTTTCGGAACAAAATATAATCTTTTATTGGTATCTAAAACGTGATGGGAATAGATCAATATCAAAACTAGGTAGGTATAAAGACATTAAATTGATGAAAATAGATAATAAATTTGACAAAAAATTGATGAAAATAAACATTAAATCTAATGGAAGGGGCAAAGTATTTCAATTTAATAGTTTAGGGGGTTTCGTATAATTTATCCTTTGTTCTATCATTCTATGCATAATGACATGCTCTAATATTATACATGCATGAGAGAGAGGAAGAGGTCTAAAGCACAAAGTAGGACACTTATATTTTTGGTATTATAAATATTTTTTCACAACAATGTGAAAAAAAAAATAAAATAAAATTACCTAACTACATGTAATTTAAAAAAAAAAAAAAAAATTCCCTTTTTTTTTATTTGATTGAGTAAATCTCCCTTCTGCTTTTAGGAGTAATAGAATAGAATATGGAATTTTAAAACCCACTACTCAAGACATAATATTAACAAAAATAGTATCACAATTATGATTACACCTAACTACATGTAATTTAATACAATATTCTATGTATAAATCAACCCTGAAAACAAACCAAAAAAACATAAAAAGACAAAGCACAAAAAGTAACAACAATAAAAAAAGAATGATAATAAATTTAACTAAAATATTATCACAACTGTTAATCAACATTATATATAATTGAAAGTTACCCAAGACATTACCCTCCGAATTACTCATTCGAGATTTGACATGAAATCTTGATTTTTCTTGTCTAGCTTAGACATGGAAGAATGCAGGAGTAGAAGCCAAAAAAGAGAGAAGTTGGGAAAGAATGGGAGAAGTCGAGAAGATAGGCCTTTGTAACGTCAAAGGCACAACATTTGCACTGCTGTATTGGCCTGTTGTGGACTACATAATGGCTTGAAGACTCTGAATTTACATAACATGTCGTGTAATTGGACCTAAGGGTGTGAACGTGTGATTGATTATACCATGTAAAGTTGTAAACCCCAAGAGATTGGTTGGGTTGGCCTCAATCAGCACTTACGTTTTACGAAGCAGAAGGTATTAGGTTCACCTCTTCTACTCCGGCCCCAAGGCAGCTATCAACTTAATATTTATGTCGAAGTCTTCACTTGGTTGTTGAGGAGTTTGCATCGTTCGAGTGGGTGATGACCCTGCTTGAAATTGGGGATCAGTCAAATCCACACCTAGATACCTCTCAATTTGTTTAGAAAAAATAAAATAAAATAAAAAGATTTCAATCATATAGAGATTTTCAAGTTACCTAAAGGCCAAGGACCTATTTGTGTTATGGCATCCAAGAAGGCTTTGCAAGTGACCTCTGTGTGAGGTATGGAATTCAATCCAAACCTTGTTGTGTTGTTAGGAGAGAGGTAGTCTTAGGTGTTACTTGATTTCTCCTACGTACCAAAAAAAAAAAAAAAAAAAAAAAAAAGGAAGAAGAAGAGAAAAAAACACATTTCCTAAAGCTTCTTTGGTACCATGCCATTGCAAAATGATACTCTTAAGACATAGGTACCAATTAATGTGCAAAATCCAGGCTTTAAATAAAATGATAAATGAAAAGAGGGTGGCTATTGCAACCCCTCAACTTTATTTGTAAACCCTATTTATTTTTAATTCTCAAGGTTACGTTGTCCACTAAGAAACACTATTTTGAATAATTTCATAGAAGAAAATTTTTCCAAAATCCATCATTTAATAGCACATTTTGGCCATTTAGACTGTATTTCGCTTTTACGGCGACAAAAATTATAAATAGCTAACAAGTCCCCTTAAACAACTGATTTTGAAAAATGTGTTTTTCAAAGTTGTTCAAAATGATGTTTTCTAATGGATAGTTGAATCAGTTTTCATAAAAAAAAAAATTTATATTTTTTATAAAATCTTAGAAAGTGAAAAAGTTGTTCAAAAGAAGTAACAACTCTCAAATGAAAAATGTGTTGGGAAGAAAGAAAAGTCCGAAATCTAAAAAATTTATTTGTTTATCGCACTTGCGCTTTCGTACAACAAAATGATCTTGAAGAAATTAGATGAAATAAATGTTTTGAATATAAAGAATTTAGACAATCCCCGAGTTGGTGACGAGGTGAGCCGAACCAAAACAGCCAGCCCAATGGGCCTCTTAAAGAAGCTGAAAGAGAAAAAGAAAAAACCTATAGTATGCATATATATTTATTATATTTATCATCAATCCTTGTGGCTCAGTGGTGTCAAGATGGGTAATGTATATTAAGTCCTAAAGTCAATATCCCTCTAATGTGTGTGTATATATATATATACTAGTTGATGCACACGTGCGTTGCATATGATAATATTTGCGTTGTAAATAATAATTTTTAAATCAAATTTAAATTTCTATACTCATTCATTGTTCATCTCCTAGTACAACTCTAATTCATATAACTACCAAACTTTTTACAATCATGTAATAATTTTTTTTTCTAAATAGAATTCCTCAAATTTTAGTTTCCATACATTGCCTTTTATCCTTCTCCCACTATAACTCAAATTTGTAAGTTGTGATTTTTTTCACTGACGTAACAATTTTTTTTCTTTTCCTGTTTGGGTAAAATAATATTTATTTTAATTTTGCTTATTTCTCATTTCAATAAGATCGAGATGCAATATTGAAACTAACATCTAGATGAACTTAAGCAAAAAAAAAAAAAAAAAAAAGGTTTGAAAGACAGCTATACAACTATAAGGAGATTCATAAACTTGCATAATGTTACATGTGTCTATATATATTATAAAATATAATACAAAGACCTTGAAGATCCTTTGTTAAGACAATGAAGTTTTCTAAGAATATGGAGAAAATAATAAATAAATAAATAATCGGCCACTAAATTAAAATTTGTGTGCACCTTTGATCATCCAATTTTAAGCACATCCATGATCACTGAATTAAGAGAATGAGAAAAATTAAGATGCACTTACAATTCATTGATCTGGAAGATAAAAAATCACTATACAACTGGTATATTATAACAGATTTCAAGAAACAAAATTACTGACTATAATTGATCCTATAAGTGATATATATAAAAAATAGTAAAATTTACGGGGAACAA
This sequence comes from Liquidambar formosana, assembly GCA_039720395.1. Taxonomy (NCBI): domain Eukaryota; kingdom Viridiplantae; phylum Streptophyta; class Magnoliopsida; order Saxifragales; family Altingiaceae; genus Liquidambar; species Liquidambar formosana. The sequence continues at coordinate 1,354,833 of CM077830.1, forward strand.
TAACTTATAACCATGACAATGACAATCTCTTACAAATATATTTTGTTTAACAAATCACTAAAAAAAATACCTAAAATAATATATAAAATATAAAAATTGTAACGTACAAAAAATAAAGCAAATTAATATCTTACGAAGGGATTTTTAATTTCCAAAATTATATTACAGACATATTGAGCATATCAAAACGAAGAATCTAAAAAAGAAAAAAAGTTGGTACTTTTTTATGACGGGTTTTTGAGTCTGTAAAGAGAAAAAAAGTGAAAGATTAAATACTCAATTTATAAGATAAGAGAAAAGAATTAATGTCAAACTGATGCATCGGTTGACGGTTACTCAATAAGCATTATAAAACTAAACACGCTGGTATTTAATTCTAAAATTCTGAATGCTAACTATTTATGCCTAAACCCACCTAATACAAAGTCAAGAAACAGAAAAAAAAAAAAAAAAAAAAAAAAACCCTTATATAATAAATAATAAATACTATAAAAGACAGCCACAAAAAATAAGGGTAGTTCTCAAAACTTATTCATAGTTTTGAATGCTACCTACAAAGAAGAGGGGGGGAGCCAAGAATTACCATCGTTGATTATTTGTGAGATTTACTGGATAATATGTGGAGCATGTAAATTAAGACTAAATGTATAAAAGGAGAAAAGAGAAGAAATATATAGGTAGAAAGGAGAAGGGAGACGTATAGTTGATTGGTTGTATATTATTATTAGGTCTCTAAATATATGCTAACGTGTTTCCAAAGAATTTTTTATAAACATGTATAGCAAAGAATTAGGAATAATCTAGATATTTTAATTAATGAATAATGGTAATATTGTCATTTTTTAAGATACAGACTTTTATAGGTAATATAGATAAACGAATTATAGTTTTCGTTTTCTTAGAATTCCTATTTGGGTTTGGTTTTATTTAATTATTATATGAATTATAGTTTCCTTAGAATTATTATTAAGGTATGTGTTTTTTATTGTTATATTTCCTATATATGCAGAAGGATAGTTGTGTAATTTTCTTAAAATTTTTATTAAAGTATGTATTTTATATTGCTATATTTCCTATATATGCAGAAGGGTAGTTGTGTATTTAAAAATTAAAATAAGGATATATTAGTCAATTAAAAGTTTTTCTCACATTCATCTTTTTATAGGTAGTATAGATATATATATCGTTCTTTTTTTGTGAGATTAACCTAACATAACTTTATATTAGGTCACCCTTCAAAACTATACATGTGATTCATATTTTACGAAACCAACCGTTGAATTAGACAACCTTATCATATAGGTGATGCATACCAAAAATCAAGTTGATTTGAAATTGATTACTGTTCGATTCAAAAATTACATTTTTTAATCAATGACAATCGCTCATTTTGGACATTTATGAATGAAGTAGTTTTTAATCTCAGATTAACTTGATTCTTGATATGCATGATTTTCACATGAAGTAGATCTAATCTGACGGTTGGTTTTGAAAAATAAAAATCAAAGATAAAGTTTTATAAGGTGACCTAACCTAAAGTCTAGGTTAAATTAAGTTAACCTCATAAAAAGATGACTCATATATGTGTGCGCGCGCGTACACATGTGTGTATACGGATCTAGTCTTATTAACAAGTACATGTCGCTTTTCTTGTATCAGCACCATGTACATTAAGGGTTATATTTTTTATAGAAATCAATTGTATTATAATCCACACAAGTATAAAGTATAGTATAATTCCCATTACATGATAATGATACGATAGTTACCAACAAATCTTTATAAGATTGGATCGTATATAATAATTTTTTATTTTTTATTTTTTTATGTTATAAATGCATTATGCATGGAAAGTAACTTTAATGAAAATTTGGCTTATGCTGGACTGAACCCAAGGTTGCATTGGCATCTTCCCCAACATAAACGCAGACGGAGGGTCCAACCAACCAAGTTGCTTCCCTTTTCATTTTTTCAAAAAAAATTTTTTTAAAAAATATTTTTTAAAGTCACGTGGATCAGAGCTCATTGAACTTTGGGTTAGGACCTAAATCGGGACCTCCATGAGTGTGCCTAACCGGGCTAGGATGATCCATTTTTTTATTCACCCATGCATTAATAAGGGATGGGTCCCGTCCCAAGCATATAGACTTGCGCAACATCTAATAAGTTTTATTTTAAGTGAATAGTATGGGTCAAACAACATTATTTATTTATTTATTTTTAAATTTCTAGGAGAGTGACACCATAAGAATAAAAACTGTATTGTTATTTTATTTTATTTATTTATTTATTTTTTACATTGGAGGGAAATTAATTTCTAAACTTACAATTACCCAAAGCGTTATTCCTTGATATTATCATTAAGCCACGCTATTGTGGGGTTGGTTAAGCGGTCAGGTTTTGAGTGTGCTCCTTAAAGGTCATCGTTTCAACTTCTCGCAGAGATCGCTGTTTATATGGGTATAGGGCATCTCACACAGATCGTTAGGAAAATAGTTTTAGTCGAAACCTCAGCGAGAGTAAGACCTACGATACCCCTAAAAGTTAATTAAAAAAAAAACAAAAAATCATTAAGCCACAAAAGCCGGTGATACTCAAACATTGTCTCTACTCTCTCTCTCTCTCTCTCTCTCTCTACTCATTGTTTGGAGGCTAAGGCAGAGCTTTTGTACTGTGTTCTTGGACTATATAGAAGGCACTGAAATAAGTGAAACAATTTGTTGATAAAGTTTTTGAATTATTGGTTTACAAGTTTGAAAAAGAGGTAAAGCCTTGAGCTCATATTCTCTTCCATAGAAGAATAATATGATTGATTGTTTTACAATATCATATAGTAACACACCCAAATTCACACATCTAAATGCCCATACCCTTTCTCCAAACCCTTCCTCACAAAATTTGAAAGACTTGAGTCAAAGACATCCATCTTGTTGGAGGGGAGGGGTAGAGAAACCATGTGGAATAGACACTGAAATTGCATGGGGGTAAACTACACCTATGAGGTGGACCCACATCCTTGTGCGCCTGAGCCACCCTAACAAAAGCACCATGGCTCAACATGATTGGATTGGCTGTCACATAAGGCGTGTGGGACCAGCTCTCTCTCTCTCTCTCTCTCTCTCTCCTACTGTCATTTAATTTAGGTGAGAGATCCTAGTGTCATATCTTACCTTTATTTGAAGAGAATAAATCTGTGGAATGGAGTAAAGGGAAAAACAAGAGAAAATAGAATGAGAAGAGAACAAAGCAATAAAGCGAGGGAAAATATGTTAATGGGTTCTTGTCAAAAATCTGTTTATAAATCTCCTTTCAATCACTGGTTTCTTTTGATTTGTAGGGCACTAGAATTATGCTTCCTTTGCACCAAGTCATTGGAAAAGATTCAATATGTTTCATCTTTTCTGGTTTTTAGTATTAGGCTAAGAACAGGACCCTATACCCCTAAAGCTGATTAGCTGGGACTCAAATAGAAAAAAGAGGCACTTACTACTTTAAGTCTTGTTATGTGGGTTTGATTAAGAAAATCTACCTCTTATGGTGTGGTCAATTTTTCTTAAGCATAATTGTACATGGAGTGGAAAGGGGGCCACTTAGCATCATCTTCTCTTTTTTAGAAATTCAAAGTCATACATATTAGGGAATATCTTTTTTTTGCACTTTAAATGACTGGAAAATTTTTCCGATTCGTCTCGATTTAATTGGATGAGTATCAAATGGAGGAACCATATCAAGGTGGTTTGTTGTTGGATTTTCTTTTTTCATTTTTTTTTACATTTTTTTAGAGGGGGGGGGGGGGGTTGGGATATATAATCGGCTGCATTTTGAAAACTTTGTACTGTTTTCAAAAATTTTGGTTCTTGGAACTTTATGTGAAGCTTAGGCCATTTTAATAACTTCTTGATACGTCTTTTTTATATTTATATCTATATCTATATCTATCTACCTATAAAAAGTTGAACCTGAGAAAAACTTTTGATTGACTAATATACCCTTATTTTAAATTTTAAATACACAACTACCCTTCTGCACCTTTTTAATCTTGTTGTAGTTAAATAGATGACAACTACAATAGTAGTAAAGTTTATATAGAAGACATCTATACTCTTGTAGTTAACTTATATAGGAAACATTTTTCTTCGTATTTCATTAGAGTTCTATGCATGATCATTATCTTCAATAATGATTAATTTTTTTTTCTTTTAATTTTCATTTCAAATTGTTGAAGTTTTGTGGTTAATCAATATAATATTGTGTTACTATATATTATTGAGAATTATTATATTCTCAATTTATTTGTGACTAACTTAAAAATTTTCAAATTAGTTATACTACTCACCGTAAGTTTCATTGGAAGTAAAAATCTAACCAAACCGATATTAATATCTAATTCTTTAAAAATTATTCTTTCATTTATGTTTCATATCATTGAAAATATAACCACGTGCAACGCACATGTGCCTCCATCTAGTGTACATAAAAGGTGAATTCAGCCATAATCTTTTACAAAATATTTGGAAATGCGGTGGAATTCCTAGAAACAAAGTAACGATAACTGCAAATCGAAATTCATCAATTGCCAAAATAAATCTAAAATTTAATAATTTATGGGGAAAAATTAAAAGAGAGGAGATCGATAATACTAGCTAGGTCTAAGATTTGGTCAAATATTCACCACTCCTTCACTGGATTCCATTCTCACCACGATAAGAATAATGACCATGTTACAATATATATATATATATATATATAGTTTTTTTTGGAGAAGACTATGTTACAATATATGTTGGGGAAAGTTTATAATATAATCAAAATATGTGCGTACCATCTCGTGGCAAAATAACAATTCTTAGTGTTTTCTTAATTAGGGGAATGTCTACAAATGCTTTATTGTCGGATATTGAATGTTAGTGAATTAGTATTCGTGATCTACCTACATATCTCATTCACAAATTATGAAAAATAAAAGAGAAGAATTTATGAAGTCTAACATTAGAACGTGGTTCAAGTTACACCTAGCTTGCAAGAATTTAATTTCCAGCATCTAGCATTTTTATTTTTTTTCTCTGGTAAACATTCCAGAATCTAGCATTGTCGCCATCATTGGGCATACATACAGCTAGCCTCCTAATGACCAAGTTCTAAGACACGAAATATAAAAATAGACTTCTAATATGCCCTCAAAAGAGTGAAATAACCCATTACAAGTAGTCTATCAATTCAAGAAAATTCTCTAATTTTAAAATTAAAATATTAAATAAAAAAAAAGATGTAGAATTTCTTCTAAAGGAATGTCACCACTAGGCTTTACCTCCTGGAATAAAATGTGCCCCCACAAAAGTAAAATAAAGAGTTGTAGTTCCATTTTACATGAAAATCCTATGTAACATAAGAATGTCACATATATATATATATGTGTGTGTGTGTGTGTGTGTGTGTGACATTCTTATGTTGATTAATCTAACCTAATTTTACGTTAAATTTCTTCCAAACCTGTATCTCTTATTTTTATTTTTCAAAACCAACCGTTGGATTAGATTTATTTCATGTGAAGGTCATGTCATGCATACCAAAAATCAAATTGATCCGATATTAAGAACTATTTCATTCATAAGCGTCTAAAATGAGCGATTGTCATTGATGAAAAAATGTAATTTTTGGACCGACTAACAATAAATCTCGGATCAACTTGATTTTTGGTATGCATCACCTACATGATAAGGTTATCTAATTCAACGATTAGTTTTGCAAAATATGAATCACATGTATAGTTTTGAAGGGTGACCTAACGCAAAATTAAGTTAGATTAATCTCATAAGAAGGAGACTCATATAAAATATAAAGAGTTGCAGTACACAAGGGATATTAAGAGGGTATAAGTGGAAGTGACATCAAGAGTACACATAATATGAACACCTTAGCTTGGTTCGCCGGCCCTTCTCCCTCACGTTAAGAAGATAACAAGACACTAAAATTCTAATAGTTGAATTAAAATATCTTAAATCAAAATGTCAACAATATTCTTCCATATAATGGGTACTTTGGAAAACAGAGGTAATGCTTTTTTCTTTTTCCTTTTTTACTTCATTTTTTCTTTTTTCTTTTTTTATTTTTCTTTTTTTTATTTCAAAGAAGAACCCAATGGGCCCTTAGGGTATACAATGAGAGAGAGAGTAACACAATACCTTTCCCATAACCCGTTTTCTCCCAACACGCGCACCTGAGAGGAGTTGAATCGCAACCTCTCCATACCCTTCTCTTGAAAGAGGAGACATGTCATCTAATCTACAGCCGCATTGGCAATAACAGTGCTTTTACTATGCAATGGTAGAGGTGTTTTCAAACCTATACCTTTATTTCAAAACCCTTGGTGAACTTAAGTCACAAAATAGGATCTCTTGTACTAATTTATAAAGTCATACACATTTTATAGGTAAATGGAATACGCCAACAGGAGGAATAAACACATTGTGGCCTTGAGCTGGTATCATGGATCATTAAGTCCTCTATGAAAAGACCAATATTATGGGTTGCAACCTCAAAACCACACAGTCCACACTCATATTTTGAGCCTTCTATGTATGAGTTCATTGGCTATAATCAAAGATCATCATTCTTATTAGGGGGAATTTTAGATTGATCAGGCTATGGAAAAAAAATTATAGCTCAATACAAATTTCTACTAACTTAACTAAAAATGACTGCCAATTGTAATTATTTTCCAGTAGTCCGACCAATATAAAATTCCTCCCTCATTAGGGGGGAATTTTAGATTTTTATTATTATAATTATTATTATTTTATCTCAAGTTCCACCTAAAGATCATAAGGTGCAATGAGAAGTTTAGTATGTATTATAATCTTTTGATTACCATCTTTTTAATTTTAATTTTTTTTTTGGTGGTATACTGTGACTATGTATGATTAGTATATAGATGACACTGGTTGATTCAAAACAAGGTGGAATGCCTATTTAATTGCAGAGATATATTTCCACACCTTGTTGAGAAATTTTAAGACAATAAGGTCCCTACATTTTTTGAATGAGTCATGCTTGTACAATCACATACTCCTTGAATGAGACGTGCTCTCCTCAAAGCAAAGTCAAGTGTTTTAATTGGGCATTTTAGATTAGATGTCTGGATAAAAAGGAAACGCATACAAAGATGTGGTACCCAAGTGAGAATAAAAAGTTTCGGCGACCCAATAAATACTACATATATATACACCATGACTTACCAATTGTGCTATTCAATAAAGTATTTGCTTATCAAATAAAAAAAATAAAAAAAAAGAAGAAGAAGAAAAAGATACACCTTACCTTTAGGTATAAAAGGTAAATGGGAGTTTACCAATAAAAAAAATGAGGTTACCAAAAAATAAAAGGTAAATGGGCCTTGAGTTCTAGTGGCATGTGTTTCTCCTTCACTTGAAGGGGAAAGGTTTAAGAGGATCATAGGTTTAACTCGAGTTGAGTGACCGAGTGTCTCACCTAACCAGATAAGATAATATATATATATATATATATATATATATATATATATATATATATATATATATATATATATAAGTAAATAAATAAAAAAGAGGAAGGTAAGGAGATGTTAGGGTAATCTGTGAAGGTAGTGCAGATGGCAAAAAACTGAAACTCAGGAATCATAAGTCTCGAGTTTAAATGTCTGTCCTCTCATTATTTGATGCACAAGCTTGCAAGTGGTTTGTCACGGAAGCATTAGTCTAGGTCTAATAACCTGAAAAACCTCTCGTTTGGCAAATATTATAAATTAAAAAAAAAAAAAAAAAAAAAAAAGAAGAAGAAGAAGAAGAAGAAGAAGAAGGAAGAAGAAGAAGAAGAAGAAGATGTTAGGACTATTAAAGGAACTACGGAAGGCATCGAATTAACTAAATCCAAGAAAAGAATCTTGATCAAATTAAGTTTCAAGGGGATAAACTCCCCTTGGGTGTTGAGTTTCTCACCTACCAGAAAGAGAGAGAGGGGGGGGGGGGGGGGGGGGGGGGGAGGAGGAGGAGGAAGGGAAAGTGATGTTAGGGCTATTAAAGGAACTATGGTGCACATTGGGCTATAAGAAAAGAATTTTGACCAAACTAAAGTTTCAAATGGATTAAAAAGTCATGCATCATCAATTTTTGCCCATAAAATGAAACGTGTAGCAATGTCCATTTGATGTTAAGTTGTCCCATTGGATGTCTTTTCACCATAGGTGTACTGTTATTTTGGATTTGTAAATGAGCAAGTTGAGCCCAACACAAGCCAAGGATTGTGATTAGGTAAGTTTTGTGGGTACCTCATTTAAAATCTAGACTACAAGTGGTAGGATTTTATTATTATTATTATTATTATTTTATTTTTTTGGGGTTGTTTTGTTAATAGGGGTAAGATTCTCAGTTATGACTAAACCATTACTCCAAACAGAGATCTCACCTTTCGAAGTGGGATGAGACTCATTCAATATTTCATTATATCCAATTAATTTATCAATTTTTTCAAATAATGTTAGTCCGGCCAAACAAACAGAGCCCAACAAGAGGATAGGTTGACCCTCCAAAGCTTTTTTTTTTTTTGGGTACTCTATAGTTTACATGTATGTATTTTTTGTGATTACAGATTCAACGCTCCTCAATATTTTTTTCACCACTTTTCCCTCATTTTGCTCATCTTGGTCCAATTATTTTACACCTTTATTTTTTGTGATTACAGATTTGACCCTCCTCAATATTTTTTTCACCACTTTTCCCTCATTTTGCTCATCTTGGTTCAATTATTTTACACCTTTATTTTTTGAGATTACAGATTTGACCCTCCTTAATATTTTTTTCACCGCTTTTCCCTCATTTTGTTCTCCTTAGTTTAAATTCCTGGTATGGACCAAGGTCATTCAGGTCACATAGTATAAATTTATTTTCTTTGCTCATTCATGTCTCTCTCTATCTCTATCTCTATCTCCTGCGTGGAATCTGTCGTTTAAAGTACATGTGGTTGTTCTTGTAGCCATGCAATTCCTCATGTACATGCCGAGCAGTGGCAAATTGCTCTTGCTCTCTATCCAACATTTTGCAATTCAAAGGTAGAGGGAACTAGGGAAGTAAACGAAAAACATGCTGACCCATTAGCAATTAACAATCCCTTCTCAACCCTGTCCAAAAGATAGTGACATATCATGTCGGTATGAGTGATATTTTTCCCCTCCTCCACTTAAATTAATCTATTATTGTTAATGCCAAATAAGGTTACATTATTTTTTTTTAATTGTATTTTTGGTTAAATGAGAGCCCAATTGGCGCTTAGAGCTACACAATCGTTAATTCCACAAATATCACATGATCACAGTTAATTTTACAAACGTCGATTAACAGTGGTAATAATTGCTAAATTTGTAATCTGTCGATGGGATATTGCAACCATTTTTTCTTTAAAAAAATTATGTGAAAAACAACTAAACATTAAAAGGGTTTTTTGTAATGTACCCCAATCTTTGTATCTTTATTGTTCGTATATTTGGTTCAAAGAAGAACCCAATGGATCCTTGAGCTGCACAACTGGATAGTCCATCTCGTTTCTCATAATCCCTTCCCTTTATACAGTCTCCTGGGAAGAAGTTAAAACCACAATCTATTCCAAACACCCCTAAAAATGGGAGACGTATGTGATGTAGGCTATAGCCCCATTGACAATGTCACAATCAATTCATCAAATTCTATGTATGATTAACATGAACAAAGTCATGTGGTGTAAGCTCTCATTGAGAAGTCAATATTAGCGGTAATGCAGCTTTTTATTCCATTAGGCGGATGAGAAGTATAGTGACATGACGCGTGACGAGTCCGCTCCCGCGGCAATAGTTGCATGGGCCACTATAAAGCCAATGGGCCATACCGACTTGAATGCCAAGTAGCGACACTATCAAAGGTTAAAATGTTGGTATTGAACTTGACATAATTTATGATCGGACGGCTATGAGGTGGCTTTTGCAACACCTTTTATTATTATTATTATTATTTTGCTAAACAATAAACACACATGCATTAGAAAAACACACACAAGACACAATGAGAAAGCCCATAAATGATATCGTCCCAAAATGGCCCAAGAGTTCATAAAGTTAATTTACACTTAACCTCTAATAGGGTCTCGCTCTTGAAAGGGTGGTGGATTGGTGGAACCCTAAGGCTTACCTTGGTTAGCCGATGTGAAACCTTATACTTCTAAACATTTCTTTTTTTGTTAAACAAATAAGGAACACACACAAAATGAGCATGTTTATAGACATTGCAGGTTACATTCCAAAATTCGTCTACACATAATGAGAAAATGTGTATAAACATGATCACACATCAGTATAACTAAATAGACGTGATGAGTACGTAAAGTTAATAGACACTGCATGTTACATTCCAAAAGGTTAGATGGATTTTAGACGCACAAAATCCTTATTACATCTACATACTCCTAATAGCCCTACCTATCCAATGTGGGATAAGGTCCTAACCCAACATCGTTTTCATTTTTTCATGACACTTGATTTGTTCATTTTTATCCATTGTCAAAAAACTTAATGTTCTAATCCAATAAAATGCGACCACACCCAAAGTCTTCGTGGGCTCGAGCCCATCGGATCAATTCTCAACGTGAGGGCACTATAGTAAAATCATATTAGACATGATCTTTTATCCCTTTTTTTAATAAGAAGGTATTTATGTAAGATTCCCTCCTCAACCCCTATATATCATTATATATATCATTATAACCAAGGCCTGGGAAGCTGAGACCAAGCCTAGTAAAAATGGTATGACTACTTCTTCTACTGACAAAATTTAATTAGATGCTTCCACCCCACTTTCTTAATCCTTAAACAATTCCTCAAACATGTATTTTTGAAACCCTAATTTCTCATTACCGAGGAACGGTTGACATTGATCTGATTTACTTAATTATTATAAACCTTGTCTTAATGATATGATGAAAGCTAGTCCATTGCTAAAATTCAAAAAAATTCAGTCTTCTTCTGTTCTGCTGTCGATCACTGCAACGATTTTTTATATATATTTTTTTAAATTTAGAATTAGAAGCATGCACATAAAACCTAAACAGACCCATTAATTATAAGAAAATAAATATGTTTATTACATTGCTTCCAATGCTGTCGGGAACCCTAGGAAGATTAAATGATACTTTTACCAGAGTTTATATTATTCACTAAACAAATGCTAGTGCAAATCCTCCTTCCATTAGATGACAAATTTATTGAGATTAATTTAGACTCACCTCATTTTATTCTGCGATCGACCATGAAGAGCGCTTTGCCATGTGGGGCTCCATAGCATTTGTCCTAAGCACAACCGTAAAATTAGTACTCGTACTATTGTTTTTAAAAAAAAAAGCAAATGAAGTATTTTTTGGTAAAAGCAAGAAGGAATTGAAAAAAAAACAAAAACAACAACAACAACACTCCCCAGCTAATTATGGGACTTTCAAACCGCCCCATCTCTTACGTCTTAAGAAGCAAAAGGTTTTAATTTCGACTTCTTACCTATCCAGTTGGTTTCGAATCGACTCCCTCACAATGACTTCCGGTTAGGGTTGAGGATTTACGGCCCAATTAACCAACGGGTTGGTTTTAGATCAGGTAGCCGTCAATCGGATCGAACCCGATGGACCCCCATCTCTATTGGGCTTGATACCTCATGAAGGTGTTAGTTGAGTGTTTTGACTGTCTGTTAACTAAAGGGGTTGGGGATCTCAATTTATCCAGAAAGATAACCCATGGGTGTATGACTCAGAGAGGGGGCACCAAAAGCAAAAACCAAAGTTACATACCATACCAAAGGTAACGCTTACCGATGCCTCAAAGGGATATGTATTAAAAGCTTTGCATCATCTTTCTATATGCCCAAGATAATTGATTCTACTTTTATCATGAAAAGGGGAAAAACCCAAAAAAAGGCCTATGCTTCTCACAACCTATGGCAATAAACATAACTTTGTCTAATTAACAAGTGACCCTTATTATTTTTTTTTTTGGTAACCCTTTTGATCCAAGGGATAGAGTACCCATCACTTGCACATATTTAAAAAAATTTTTGTTTCCTATGTACCAACTCACTCAACTCTACACCACAGTTGTGTAGGCTTAGTGGTAAACTTGTTGACACTATGCCATATAATAACATGTTGAAACTATTCTCGTACTCCAAAGAAAACAAGAGTTGTGTAGGCCTAGTGGTGAACTTGTTGACACTATGCCATATAATAACATGAGAAACTATTCTCGTACTCCACAGAAAACAACTTATGGGTTAGGATAGAAGGGACAAAATTTTATCACAGTTTCACATTATTGCCAATAACTTTTTTTGAGAATTTTGTTTTTCAAAATCCACCACTGGATTGTATATATATTCCTCTTATACTTGTCATGTTTGCCGAATGTCAAGTAGATTGGAGATTTAAAGATGTTCCATCCAAAAATGTAATATTTTTCATTCATCAGAAATGTGAGTTTACAGATTGAATGACTAATTAGTGTAATATTTGGCACACGTGACATGCATGAAGAGGGTATATAAAAAGTAATTTGTTAAAAAAAAAAAAAAATTGTTAGTAAAAAAATGTCCCTAGATCCTAGACTCATTATATAACTGAAAAACTTCGCTACCCCATGCCATATTTTATGGAAGTAGTTATATTTCAATAATAGAATATAAAATGGGAAATCCAACAAAGATGGACAATGTTATGGATGGAACCCAAGCTTACCACCAAAAAGGGGCGTGAAGAACATTAATGTCTTTAACCTTGATCAAGAACTTGGAATTCACAAAAGATCACAAGAAAAGCTCAAAGGAAAAACCAGAAATTTTTGTTCACAAATTCTAAAATTCGTGGACACTGATCAACCCTCATGCGCAAGCATCCACAGTGGCCTCTTGACCCTTCAGCTGTTTTGACTCAAAAATTGGTTGCTATTTGCATGGATCTCTAAATTAGTTGGAGTACTTTGGATTGGAAAACATAGTTGGAGTTACCAGCTCTTCCTGTGCCAAGAAAAAGAAAATGCTTTGTAATCTTTTAACTGCCCCTTCCTCTCTTTTTTTTTTTTTTGAGGCAATGGACTTTGCTGCCCAAGTCCCTGCTCATAGGGCAGGATGCAAGAAGTTGTAATATCTTTCTTGATAATATTCAACCTTAATACATTACCCAAGAGAAAAATCTGAATTTACAGCAAAATAGTTTACTTTAGTTTAATGCAAAAATTTTAACCCGTAATACTATAATAAAACAATTAATATTCCGACTCAAACCGATTTTTGCTGATCCCACATTTCTATAAATTGTTCGTCCAACACTAATACTTTTCAAAGACTACCTTATCCTACTTCGAAATTTCTCCATCATCAATCAGAACTTGCACTGCTCAAAATTGGGCCCGATCTAGAAAGCTACAAAGTATTCATCTACTAGCTAGCAGTGTTCCCTTAAATGACAGAGCATTTTGGGACCATAAACAAACAATTATGTACAGCAACCTACTTAAACAAGGTTGTTGATATACATATATCATGATTCATAAATCAAATTGGTCCATGGGAGATAATTAATTCTGGTCCTAAGAATTAAAATCAAGTTTGAACCGTCTATGTTGCTGAATATGTGTATGATCATTAGTCCCTAAACATTCTTTTTGCTAAGCTTTGCAAGAATCTTTAACCCGATCCAAAAAAAAAATAAAAAATTGATTTTTTGCTATACGCACATAAGTAATTGACACACACAAATATACAACACACGAATGAGGAAACCCACAATGAGTGATTGTGGGTTTGACCTATAATGAAATTTTTTCTATTTGATGTGGCACAAGTTTGGAAGCAGTAAGAAACTGAAAATCAATTGTATTTTTAAGCATATGGGTCAAATAACAACACCCAATCAGTGGTAACAGATGGTGAGTTAGGGCATCCTAGCTAGCCATGCCAAAAGACAGTCTTAGCCTCCTTTAACCATATTTCGTAATTTTGACTTGCTCACTGTCCTCACTTCGCAGGACCACCCCTACTACTGCTACACATGATATATTGATAAGTACTTTGAATTTCTCACGAGATTGTAAATACAAAGTAAGGAGAAAATGAATGATGGGTCAGATGAAGCTAGGTACATGAAAAAGAATCAATGGTCATATATGTGAGAATTAGGGTTTCATCATGACCACAATGAGTGATTGTAATTGGGACATTAAAAAAGCCCTAAAATGTGGAAAATAGCGTGTGATCATGTATAGGTACAATCTAGAAAATTGGTGAAATTAGGGCTTTGGGAAAAGGGGCACCAAGTCCAACCATAGTTTTCTGTTCAATGGAGAGTGTGGGGGTGTGGCCGTGTGGGTTAGAAAGGTAAGTATGAGTTGTTGAGGGACAAACACACACGTTAAAGTATACACATAAACCTTTTCTCTTCCCAAAGAAAAACAAAGGAGAAAAAAAAAATGAAAAAAAAGGGGGAGTAAAAAAAGGAATCAAGTCTCAAACTGTATTTACTTTTCTTTCTTTCTCATCTTTTTCTCTCCCTTTTCTCACCCTACCTCCACGTCCACAAAAGAAACACCTCTCTCTCTGTCTCTCTCTCTCTCTCTCTCTCTCTCTCTCTCCCAATACCCCTCAAGTGTCATTTTCTCACATATACTTCACACAAAAGAAACAACCATTCACTTCATACCTTGTCATTTCCTCTCTCTCTCTCTCTCTCTCTCTCAACCTCAAATCTCTGCAACTACTCCCTTCAATTGATCAAACCCCATCTGAAAAAGAATAACCCAGAAATCTTACCTGATAATTCAAAACCCACATCATCACAACTCCCTACAAAATATTTCTCAACCTTGTTATAGATATCACTAATATACTACCTGAAGAAGAAGAAGAAGAAGAAGGAGAAGGAACTGGAGAAAGAGATTTAGAGGGTTTGTTTGTTTGTAGAAAATGGAGTTATTCCCAGCACAGCCAGATTTATCTCTACAAATCAGCCCACCAAACAGCAAACCCACATCAACATGGAGGAGAACTACACAAGAAGAAGACATGGATGATTTGGGTTTTTGGAAAAGAGCTTTAGATTCAAGAAACTCTACCATCTCTTCTTCGATGGCAAAACCTGCCGATACCATCATCGACCTCTCCTTGTCATCGAATACAAGGGTTTCACCATCAGAGCCTAACTCCAACAACAACCATTACAATCACCTCCTCCAAAATGGCAATCTTATCCAGTCCTTTCAACCAAACCACTACCCTCATCATCACCACCCACTGTTTCAGCAACAACAACAAGGAGGACTACTTAGCCAAGAGCTTGGTTTCTTGAGACCCATAAGGGGAATTCCAGTCTACCAAAACCCACCTCCTTTTCCTTTTTCTCAACAGCCACTTGATTTTTCTTCTACACCTTCTATTACTACTACCCCCACTACTACTAGTTCAAATTCTTTTCAGTCTCAAGGGTTAATGCGATCGAGATTTTTGTCGAGGTTTCCGGCGAAACGGAGCATGAGGGCACCGCGGATGCGGTGGACGACGACACTGCATGCTCGGTTTGTTCATGCTGTTGAGCTATTGGGTGGCCATGAAAGTAGGCTTCTTTTGTTCCTCTTCATTTTCCCTTTTTTCTTTCTACCCATTTACATTAATTTTTTTTTCTTTCAAATTGTTTACACCTTTGATTCATCTGTATAGAATCTTTCTTTCACTTCTAAAGGGAAGATAATATTTCGCTTTTGTCTCTCTTCTTTTTTCTTCTTCTTTTTTTTTTTGTGGGGTTTTTAGGAGCTACACCCAAATCAGTTCTTGAGCTAATGGATGTCAAAGATCTCACCTTGGCACATGTAAAATCCCATTTACAGGTAAATGAATTAAACCTTTAATTCTCTGATTATCTCATATGGGTTTCCTCCTTGTAGATCATTTCTCTTTAAAAATCAAGAAATTTCTAACGGTGCTCAAAAAATTTCTAATGGGTCTCCTCCTACCTTGTAGATTTAAAGGGTTCATTTACGGGTAAATGAATCCTTCAAATCTCTGATTATCCCACTTCGTTAAATTTCTTCTTCTTCATTTTTATTTTTATTTATTTTTTTTTTTCAACTTCTTGGACGTACAGTCTCATTGATGGTGTTTCTAATGGTGCTTTTGTTAGGCTGAACTTTCATTTTTACAGCCTACATTAGAGGAGGGTGTTATTACATACATTTCAAATTCCAATGTTTCCCCTGCAGAGGGTCTCTCAAATCCTTAGCACTTCTTTTTCTTACTAGATCTGATGGTTCTGCAAGCTAATAAACAGCTTTTTGCTTGGAAGAATGAACCATCCAATTAAAAGAAAAAAAATCAATGACACACACAGAGCTAGAGAGAGAAAGAGAGAGACAGAGAGTAAGACAAAGCCCAAGAAATTCGAAGGACTCCTCATAGCCAAGCCGAGACAAGTTTTACACCCAGTCCATTTAGTGTTTATTTTAAACAAAAAATTGAAAAAAGGGTTTGAAAAACACTTATTTCCATACAGAGGGGGGAAATAGCTAGGAAGTGAGGAAGTACACGACACTATCATTTCTCAATGATATCTTCTCCACATGGGTGTTACTAACCAGACTCCCTTAACCATGGTTAGATCTCATACATTTGTACATGCACCTATATACGTACATGTATATATGCATAGATATATGCTTTTGTGTGTAGTTTAAATTAAAACATTCTCTCACTCTTTCTACAGTATGTACTTGCACTGTTTATCAGACCATGTCTAGATTATATTTTTTATTTTCTTGATTATGTGTTTTGGCTGCCTATATGGTTGTGTGATACCATTGAGCTTAGTATAGTGCATTTATTTGATATGGGAAAAATTTTCTATGAATTTCATTGCAGATGTATCGAACGGTGAGGACCACTGACAGAGCAACAGCTTCTTCAGGTTAACCCCTACATTCCTTTCTATGTTTAGTTTTTTTTTTTTTATAATAAACTGAAGGAATGCAATGTGTAACATTTTGTAAAATTTATGAGTATCCTTTTTTTTTTTTTTTTTAATAAAGAAAAAAATGTTCATTTTTGTAAACTCAGGACAATCGGATGTATTCGAAAATGGGTCATCTGGAGATAATTCTGAGGATTTAATGTTTGACAATATTCCAAACCCAAGAAGGTCTGAGCTATCGGTTCAACCAAATGTGCATCAAGACAAGGATTATCATGGCCTCTGGAGCAATTCTTCAAGGTGAAGATGTAATTCTTCTCATATTAATTATTATTATTTTTTTGTACCCTTACTAATTTGAGACCAGTCGATGTTCTTACTTAGTATCAAAGCTCCATGTCTTGCATGTACCTAGGTTGATTATTGCCGAGAAAAATGGAGGAAAAGAAAAGAAAATTTGGACTGTCAAAACCATTCCAACCCCTAAATAGTTGAAAAATAGTGTTTGAATGTATTACGGAGTACTTTTATTGTAGAAGTGTAGAGAAAGTGTAGAGAAGGTAAGCATACAAGCTAGAGAATGAGAAATTTATGGCTCAGACAGCAAATATTTGTGGGTCAGAAATATTTTGAGTGAGACTTAACTTAATTAGTTCCCAAGGTAATTGGATGTCAAAAAAATAGTGAAACGTTCTCTTACTTAATAGATGTTGGTATAGAATAGGAATATATGTGTGTGTATGTGTGCATGAAAGCGACTCTACCCAGGATCTCAAATGGGATTTTATATACAGTCCATGGATTACGACCTTTGGATTTGATCAATTGGTCCTTATGCATCAGATCTGAACCATTCATTCAAATCCATCTTTCCTTATGCATGGACGCAATGCAAAATCCCATCTGCGGTTCATAAAGGATCATTATTGTATATATGTAGAGGGATGTTTGCACAGTTGATTTTTATGCATGTGCAGCTTAAATCCCTGCCCTTTATCATGCACACTAATTGTTATGTGCGATTAACGGTCGTAATTTGAGCTGCTCATGAAATCACATGAGCGACGTCACGCAGGTGAAAATTTTTGTATATGTTTATATTTTAGATACATGTATGTATGTATCTGATTGTGAGTGTGTTAAATTTGCAATGTTGGTTTTGAAATTTTCTCCAAAGACATGGAGTATTGGCTAGCAGTGAACTAACATATTTTATCTCTATCTTGCACTACTCTCTCTCTCTCTTTTCGCACACACACAAACATATATCTATATGTGTGTGTGTGTGTATGCAAGAAATCACAAAAAGAAGGAATGATATTAATGCTTTGTTCTGTTTGTCCACGACCAATGAACACTGAAACACCATGATGGGGTAATAATCTCTTCTAGTGGTTGAAAAGGAAGTAACGAGACCACAATCTCCTACCATTCCAAGACATGGGAATTTTAAAATTCCACCTAAATGAAGATATATCTCTTTCCTTTGGATTTTGTGGGCTCAGCCTAGGGCTATTAAATGGGTCCCACAATTAGAAAACTTAGTGTCAAAGGTAGCCCTATGACGGACCCATTAGTAGAAAATTGGTGCTAAAGGCATCCCCTTTGAAACTTCCTTGTAATCTGTTTTTATGGGTAATGGGCTATCACATGGGTGAGTTCACCTTTATTTCAATCAGCATAAATTGAAAAAGTAATGAACTATAAAACATGACAGTAAAAGATAGCTTTCTTTTCTCAGTTTGCTTTTTCTTCTCTTCTGCATGGCTTCCACTGATAGGAAATATTCTCTTTTATGCACTGGTTTGTAGCAGGGAAGCTTGGTTGCATGGCAAACCGAAGGATTCGGGAGGAAACATACCATCTCTTGAGGTAACCCATTTCATTTCAAACCTTTGTTTCCCAAAATAACCTCCAGTTAAAAAAATTCTATCCAATATGGGAATGAAAGAAAAGAATAGAAGAAAGTATTTTCTCTTCTTTCTTCGTCAAGTCATGCACATCTGAAAAGTGAGGGAAAAGGGAAAATGTCTTTCAAAAGCTGGTAAAATCATTTACAAATTCAAGGGACAATATTGTCATTTTCCCAAGTCCAATACAAAATGGGTTCTTGTGAGTTGTGATATAGAAAGGCCTTTTACCCACCCCAACTCCACACCCAACCCAAAAAATAAAAAAAAAATCTCTTATTTTTAGTCAACTCATACCTAAAATACTTAGACTTATAACCACAGACTCATGGTTTAGGGGACTTATGCCTCAAGGAGCATAAGGTCTAGGGATCGACTTCCTCCTTCCTTTTAGGGCCAATCACCAAGAGGAGTGTTAATCAATGCTAAGTGTTAGCCTTACCCATGTCCCAGGTGATTAATCAGGTTGAATTCAGCCTTGTAGGCTAAAAAGAAAAATAACAAAATTGTCAGATCAAACCCAATTTTGGACCATGATAAACAGTGTAGATGAGCAACTTAGAGGGGGAAATGTATGAGATGTTTATGAATTATATTATTAAGGGAAAAAAAATGGCAGTTGCACTTGGAACACACTGTAGCAGGCTTTTTCTAATGTACCCTAACATTCCTTCTTCCTAAATAAATATTCTATTATTCCCTTAGTCAAATG
The DNA here is from genome assembly GCA_039720395.1 of Liquidambar formosana. Lineage (NCBI taxonomy): Eukaryota > Viridiplantae > Streptophyta > Magnoliopsida > Saxifragales > Altingiaceae > Liquidambar > Liquidambar formosana. The sequence goes on from CM077830.1 coordinate 1,374,441, forward strand.
TCCTTTGATTCCCACCTTCACACACATATCTTGTGCTACTGCTCTTAGTAATTTAAAGACTAGCCTTCTTTAAAAAAAAAAAATTTAAAAAAAAAAAAGAAGAAGAAACCTTTGCATCGTTTTTATTATTTTATTTTTATTTTTCAGGAGATGGATCCAAAGTGCTTAAACTATGAGAGAATATCAGATGTTAGCTCACCAAACCTTTCAGGGACAAGCCCCAAGAAGCCCAATCTGGAGTTCACCTTGGGCAGGCCACATTAATTGATTATCTTGCATGTCTGTAGTGTAGTACTACTCATTTTGAAATCATTCTCTTTCTGAAGGAGCTACTGCTGATGAGAATCAGGTACCCGCTGAGAAAAATCAGAGAAAAAGAAAAGGAAAAGAAAAGAAAAGAAAAAGAAAAGAAAAAAAGAGAGCTAAAGTAAGACAAGGAGACAAGAAAGACAGAAAGCAACAAAAGGAGAAGGGTGGGAAAAAGCATGTCCTTCCTATCAAGCAGTGAGATCCAAATCAACTTATTATATTCCTACGTAAATATGAAATCTAATTGATTTTGTATGTTGTGCACTGAGAGAGAGAGACACAGAGAGAGAGAGAGAAAGAAAGAGAGAGAGAGAGAGAGAGAGAGACCTACCTTTAGCTATCTTAAAGTATGAAGTGATCCTTGGTAATTGTAATGGATGGGAGCACTTTACATTTAAAATATATATATATTTTTTTACCAAAGGGTTTGGGGCTCTCTCAATTCATTCCTAGGCATTGTCACATGCTTACACTTTCCCAGCAAGGGAAAAAAGAAAGAAAGGAGAATATGAACTAGGAAGAACTGAAAAAACATATATTGACATAATAAAAAAGAAGGAAATCTTCTTGCTTTTTTTTACTTGTAGTGATTTGCTAATCTCAATGTATTCAAAGATTAAGGCAGTTATCAAAGTGCTATATGTTGATGCCAATAAACTTCATTGAGAGAAATCTGTAAAAAAGAGTGTTTTCATGGAGGTATTTTGTTCTTTATTAGTTCTCTTCTAGACCTAAAGAGAAGTCCTACCCGTGAGAGTTTTTTAAAAAAAATAATAATTTCACTTCTCAACCACATCGAACATTCAAAACCCATAAAAAAAAATAGTAATAATAATAATCACGATCTAGTTCATTACACGTTGGTACTTATATTGGTTAAGGTTAGAATTCGAAGTTCTTATTACAAATACCTTTATCAATAAAAGGTCATACCTAGTGCACAAAGCTCTCACCTATAGCGAGGTTTGGGAGAAGTAAGTGGTAGGCCATCTTACCCCTTATTTTGGAGAGGCTGATTCTCAAACTTAAACCTACAATGCATCACTTGGGCAGATGAGCACTTGCGATAGGCGTTATCTGACCACACCATTTTTAAGATAAACTTTTCTCTAATACCAAATGCAGCTTAATGGCTGTATTCTTTTCTCTCCCCTTTTTTTCCCACCAAAGTTGTTCTGAAAGAAAAACTCAGCTACCGTAAAAGAAGATGATTTTAAATCTACTTGATGGTATGTTGGTAACTAAAGCCTGTTTAATTCATGGAATATATATATATTTTAGAAAATTGTTACTAATATAACCAAGTGGGTTTGGTTTGATTTGATTTTTTTTAATGCTAATGCTAAGCTGGTATAATCAAGTGGAAGTTGTTTCCATCATTTTGTCCAACATGAGAAGAAAAGCACGTGTATCATTGTAATTATTACCATATAAAGCTACAATTATATGATGTCTAGTTCCCGAAGAAAAATATTTTCATTGCAACAAATGGGAGACTTGGGATTTTGATTGTACGCGACATTACCGGGAAAAGTTGCTGAATATATTATTGTTTTTAAGTGGGTATTTTGCAGCCAAAAATGTTGAAATTCGGCAACGTCAAGAACCCCACAAAACTCCATCGATGAGCACAATTCAAAGAGAATGATAGGAAAGATGTTAAGGAAAAAGTATTGAGGAAAATAGAGAAGACAAGAAGACGGAAGTCTTTATATAAACAGTATGACTCCCACCAAAATTTTGTTCTCTAGTCGGGTGTTGCTTTCTTTATGTACAAATCATTATGCTTTACGAACAAATTCAGGCCACAGAATGTTCATTTTTTGGAGAATAAGAGTCTCAAGAGCTTATAAAACGTTACTACTATCTTGTACAAGAAATGGGTCCTCCAATAATTCTTATGCGGTTGTCCTGTTTACAATCACAGCCCCTCACGTAGCAGGCCGCTGGGACCGAGGTCACCTTGCCAACTTCATGGGAAAAAATCAAAATGGGTGAGTCGTCACTAAAATACTCCTGTGAAATTATGGCAAGGACCCTTCATGCCATGACGTGTTGACGTGTAGTTTGCTGCAATTCACAATCTTTGTGACCCTATAACCAGGAATTTCACAAGATTAAAGGAGTGTCACATATGCGCAATAAGAGAAGACATATCCATGGTAGAAAATTTTGGATACCATTGTCCACACTTCAATAAAGGAAAAAATTGTTCCAAATATATCTTGTGAATTGTGCGATAATGACATCCTTGATTTCAACCATTATTCCATTATGTGGAACTACTTTTCAAGAAGGTAAAAGTTCATGAAAAAGAAATGGTATTAGATTTTAAGAGAAGGGGGGGGGGGGGGGGGGGGAGGGGGAATGGAATAAATGTCCCTTTACTTCTGTTTGTCAATTGATAGGTTAATTGGGGCTTTGCATGCACACCTTGCAATCATATAGAATGTGCATAAAGATAAAGGAAAGGGTGATTTTCAAATTCAAGGCAAAAAAAAAATGGAATAACTTTCCAATTGATTATCTCTTTTCAGAAGGTTGTGCTTTTGCACAAATTGGTTAGTTTAGATTTGCGTATGTGGCCAAGTGAGGCGTATAATTTCCTTGCATTTGTGGACAAATAGCAATACGTCTAATAATAAAAAATACTATTTCAAATGACTATAAATATCAATAAAAACAAGTAAATGAAAAAAAATCATATTTTGTTTCATTTGTTCATTTGCTTGGGCTCGATCGTTTCTTCCTACAGTCTATTTTCTTCATGGATTTACTTTTCAAAGAAAATTGCCTTGCGTCATAATTGTTTGCAGGGTCATACTATTTGGAGGACTTGTTTCCACACCCATTTTTGCTAATTTACACTTCTTCATGGGTTTTTGCTAATCCACGCCCTGATCAGCAAAAACTTATCAAATGGTGTGGATTAGCAAAAAAGGAAAAAAGTATGGAAATAGTTCCACCCTATTTCACACGATTTACTCGTTAAACTGTAAAATTGTATTTCAAAAGAATGCTCAAAGCCTAAATACACAGTGTCACAACCTTTCTCCTAAAATTCGTATTTTCAGCTCTCTCTCTCTCTCTCTCTCTCTCCCTAGAAATCTTAAACCGGTGCAATTTTTTTAATATTAAAATTTAAAATCAAATTAATGTTGATAAAAAATAAAAAAACACATTCCTCCACTAATCCAAGACAAACAATTTTCAATTAAAGAAAGGAAAATCTAGTCTTTATACTTGAAAAATGAAACTCCAAGGGACCAATCAAAAACCCTTTATTTAGAATGACAAAACTCCATCGATCCCAAACCCTAGATTGCATGAAAGAGACTGCAAAATAAAATAAAAGAAGATGACCCCCCCACCTCTCACTTTTCTTGCTGTAGTGTACGTCCACTTGACCCCTCCCTCCACGGAAAATTTCAAAAAATTTGTCAGTCACTTTTTCAAAGTCATATTTGGGGTGTGGGAGGGGCAATTAATTAATAAATTAATTACTCCGTAATAAACTAGTATAAAATTGTACTGACACGCGCTTTATGAGCGCGTGATTGTAGCACCACTGTTCTGTAGTCTAGGGTCTAGTAGACAGAATGAAACCAGGCCGGCCTTCTTCTTAACATGGATTCACCCTTGTGCCACGTTTCCAACAGGACTCCTCGTCTGCATGGTAGCTTTTTAGCAATTATTGCTACCATGATTACTACCCCTTTCCACCTTTTTTTTTTTTTTTTAATCTTAAAAATAATTTCGAGTGTATATAAAAATATATATATTTTTTTAATTTCTATGAACATAAATAGAGAGAGAGAGAGAGAGAGAGAGAGAAGGGGGAGTTGATTGGAGGGGTTTGACTCAGCTCAAGCTGGGTTTTTAGGAGCCATATTGTCGGCTTGAAGCACGTGACCCCCACGTGGTAATACAAACACTGGGATGCAGTATACCTGAGGTCCAATCTAGATAAATTATATAGGCTGAGGCTTTTTCAAGATTTGGATCCAAATACCCTCCTTATTCCCTTGCCCCTCAAACAGGAATGCCTTGCTTTCACCATTCTAACCCTATGTTTGGTAGAAGGGATTTGTGGGAGGATGAAAACGGGAGGAGGGAAAAGTGGAGGGAAAGGGGTTAAGGAAAAGGGAGAAGGAAGGAAAGGGGAGGGGGGATAGTGAATCTCTCAAGTCACCTTTTTCTCATCCCTCCAATTATGGAGGGAAAGATGAGTTTTTGTTAAAATGATCATATTAACCTTACATTTTTACAACTTTTTTTGCATGTGAGGGTAAAAATGTAAAATCATATTTTTTAATATCCATCTATCCATCCTACCAAACACAAAGAAAAAAACTATAATTCCATTCATCCTACCAAACACACTGGAAGGAAAGAGGGCTTCTCTTCCCAGGGAATGGAAAGTCCATCCTTCCTACCTTTCCCTTCTCTCACTTTTTCCATCTTCTCTACCAAACATAGCATAAGTTTCTAACCAAGAGGATGAGCCCACTTACAATTTGTTTTTCCCATAGAAAGTTTCATCCATTGAGTGAACTTCAATTTCTTTTCCTATATATATATCCTACAAATTTTGAAATATTTAGGACATTAGACTACTTTGGATTCAGAATTTTATGAAGGCACTAGAAAAATTGCCCCTAATGACAATAACATACAGCTACATCTATCTGTGTGTGTGTGTGTGTGTGTTGCATGGGATTTGGGAGGGTGAGGGGAGGGTTTAGAGCTACTAAATCTTTATTTCTTTAAAATCCATTTGATGGATTCTGTCAAAATCACTTTTCCTTCCTTCTCTTGAGAACAATAATGTACCAAGAAGAATTTTGTGTGTCCTATTCCTATTAAAAGAAATCACCTTATTCCTAAGGAGGAGACTTAATTAAAATGATGAGAGCTTTGAGAACAAGAGATTGATTTACTCGAAATGTTATTATCCGGTGGAAAGTGCAATTCAACCCTATCTACTCATTTAGTTAGACAAGTCCAAAATCTTTGTAGGTACGTTGCCATTGTCACAAATAAACCTCTGAGCATCCATGGCCTATAGATCCCTAGGTTATTTCAGAGAATATTTAGCAAGATGGTCCTTCATTACGGCTTGAAGTTAACTATTTTAGGCGCAATAAGACATAAAGTATTGTTCATATTTCTTACGTTGTGTTTGGGTAAGGAATTTGAATAAAAAACTGTGGATTTTTTAAACGATGGGATTTCGGAGCTCAAAATTTGTTATTGTCAAAATTGTAAAATTCTTTATTTGGCTAACCTTTTCGAAAGTTGGAATTTTTTAAATGAAAATTTTGCAATTTCCTTAATTAAAAGGCGGAATTCCACCTCAAAATGATTTTGGGCCCTCCAAATAGCACCCTCTACTGTCACCTCAGTCATGTGAAAAAACAGGTGTATATAGATGAGCCTAATTTCCTCAATTCCAACTAAGTAGATTGAATTCCGATGTGACCCTCAAACCTGAATTAATCACATAGTACCCATATATATAACATAGGGTTCCACCTGCCATGAACCCATCTGTGATGCCTGCAAAAATTGTGATTTTGTACACCATGTTTAAAGACCTGCACCCCCACTCTAGGTGATAGAATGGTGTGCTATGGCCCATAGATTTAAATTTCCAAATTCAAAAAAAAAAAAAAAAAAAAAAAAAGAGGGTGATGCTGGGGACAATTTAAAAGGATAATTTAGTATTTTGCAGGGAATCAGCAGTGGGTAGTAGTAGAGAGTAGACACTAGACAAAGACTGACCCCCTAAAAGCCTTGAGCTACTAGCCCATATGGGAGGAAGAAGAGAGGGGCCGTACTGTGTTGCACAGTAGCTGCTACAGCTGTAGCTGTAGCTGTAGCAGAGGCTGCACCAACTGCAGCAGAATGTCAAATTATTTAATAATGATTACACTATCATTTATTCATTCATTCATTCTCGGTCCACGATCTTTCCACGTGTCTCCATCTTGTCTTATCGATGTCGACGCCCCCCACCATAAAACCCTGCTACACCCCATTTACAGCCGTCAGATCTGCTGCTGCTTCGTCAAGGTCCTGTTGGACAATGACATGTGAGGTGACGCTATTTTTGACGCCTTGTTTTCACCCTTTTTTTCTTTTCTTTTTTTATTTTTATTTTGCAGGATTTGAGTTGCTCGAGGACTTTTGCATGAAAAAGTTGTGTTACCGTGGGGCCCAGTAAAATGTGATGAGGGGACGGAGAGAGGCATGAAGCTTCCGTGAAACTAACTTTGTTTTTGAGGATTCCTGTTTTGCCCTAGATGTTCTTTGTTATCTGCAGTTTTGCCCTGAAAGAAAGTTTCGTGTTTCCTTAATTGTTCCTCTCAGTTTTCTTTTTGGTTTTCCACTTTCTTGCCACACTGTAGTGCTTTCTCCAAAATTAACTTTAGAGAAAGTGTTTGCTTGCACGGCTACGTTAGTCCAAAACAGGGGTGGAATAGTTGGGCACAATAAATCTACATAATTTTACAAGTTGTTTGGTAACCAAAAAAACCTAATCCGTTAAGGATATGATTGATCAGTTTTAGATCATACAGAACTGTTTGATAAGTGTATAGATGTTGTATGGGGGTTCTGTTTTGTTTTAAAAACATGCCTAAAAAAACGTGAACTTCAAACCAACATTTTGTTGGTTTGCAATAAAACCGGATAGTGTATAGGGGTAGGACTTGATCTAACCGACATTTAATTTTGACTGGATAAAATTGCGTAAAATGACAAAAATAGGTTGATTTGGGCAAAATGAGTTTTTTTTTTTTTTTTTTTTTTTAACTACAAATTTTCAGTTTAAGTAAAAAGTATTTTTGAAATCCTTGGTCTATTCGAGCAGCTATAATTTTGAATATCGATAATCAATCACTTAAATAATTCAAGAAGAAAATAAAAATTCTAAGATATTCCTCCACATATATAGGAGGGAATGTAAGAATAAATTTACAAGTAATTGAATTATATGTGATATATACTTAACGAAAACGCCGACTAGGTATGATTCAAAACTTCATGGGTAACAAATTTCGTTTACAATAGTAAGACCCAGTATTGGCTTAATATTTTACCTAAAAGATGTGCAAATGGAAGAGCAAAAAACCTTGTTCTTCAACAAATAAAGGTATGGGTCGTTTAACTTGTGCTTGTAGAACAAATATTAAGCAATTAGATAGCCTTAATTAGTGGCCAGACAAATTATAAAGAAATTAACCTAACCCATAAGGAGTACTCTATAATAAGTTGGAGTATTGTACTTTTAAAAGAATATTATATTTTCCATCAAACTAAGAAAGTAAAAAGACGAGAGAGGATCCCAAGTACTTAAAATCTTATATTTCTAATTTTCTACCACCTTACCTACTTACTATTGTAATGCAATGGGAGAGTTTCCAGAGGTTTGGATTCGGTGCTGAGTTGATAAAACTTAGCACCATGCTAAGGTAATTCACACCCTTGAATGAGAGATTGAATGGTTTGGATTGAAAGTTGAAAATGTGCTATTAAAATTACCAAAATGATCTCATTAGGGCAATCTTTTCAACTTTTAATCCAAGCCATCCAATATCTCATTTAAGGATAGTGGATTATCTTGACATGATGTTGAGCACCGAATCCAATTCTGGTTTCCAGACCTTCAAATTTCAATTAGCATAATTGCACCTCCAATACATGACATGGATCACATCGCATTCGAGAAAGCCATACTTTATTAAAATGCATTTTTTTAATTTTCCCACTACCGTGAAATGTCAAGAGCAAACAAAACTTTGACTGCAAAAATCCAAAGAAATGTAACAATCGAGTGAAAGTGTACGTAAAGGAAAAAGAAAAAGGAAAGGTGGTATGTGAAAGGTGAAGATTTAAAAGGCATAGTTGTCGTCAAAACCTATAAGCATTTTTTTATTTCCTTTTTTGCCAACTAGCTGGTACGGATATGTTATTGAATGTGAGAAATGTACTCAAAATATTTGTACTAAAATGTATAACACTACATGGGTCCGAGCAACACATATAAAATAAAAATAAAAAATTTTAAATTGGCAAATAAATGTTTTTTTTTCCCCCACAATCGATACAACACCCTTATCTATAACCTGGCCCCTTTAATATCAATAAATAGGTATGAATGCTTTTCCATAAACTTGAACTCGAGATTACTCACTTAACAAGTGAGGACATGAAATTTGGTCGAACTATAGCACACTTAATTGGAGTTTTTAGTTGATCAAACATCAAATCATTTGGATGATATAAGATGTTTACCAACAATAAAGATTTAGATGAAATTTGTTTTTCCACAGCAAAAGATTTGATGAGGATTTTCATGTTCAAGGAGCTATTATTATTATTATTATTATTATTATTATTATTATAGTAATTTTACAAGCTTAATTAATTTTGGGCTACATAATGTTAGAAATAATGTGAGGAATTGTATAAATTTTAGCAATAAACAAATGATATGAAATAACAATTAACCAAGATAATTATGTAATCAGAAAAGAGTTTAGAATAGCCTGTGGATCAAGGCACGCGTGATGCGCTATCCTTAGAGAAAATACGCCCCCGTCTGCACTGGGTTTGATTGACGCTTCTCTCCCAAGATACAATGATCCTCCGGGTAGCCTTGTGTGCAGCTAAGACTTCCCACGAACCTTAAATTGCCCAATGCTCACGAAAATATATATATTTCAATGAAAATAGAAAAGCTCAAAAAACAAATGATGGAATAGAAACAATAGCAGATTTTTTAGTATAATATATACCTATTCTTTTAGATGCTATGTATCCAATGGCTATGTGCCTTATGGTATCCTTGTGGTGTGTAAATGATAATTAATTGATGGTGTTAATGGGTGCTGTTACATGCATATGTAACGGATGCAATAAAGTTGCCAATGGTCAAAAGACCAACAGCTCTATGCAATAAAGTTGTCAATGGTCAAAAGACCAACAGCTCTAGAAGATGAAGACTAAGTAACGCTGGTTACTTATGTTTCATCAATGCAATTATTTGCATTAATTTAAATCATATGTAACACATAATAACAGGAGCGGAGCTAGTAACACCCGAGAGGGGTCGACTAGCCCTGCTGAATTTTTTATTTTTTTTATATTTTACTCTTATAATTTTCCACTATTTATAGATTTAACCCATGTCAAACTTTTTTGGCCCCTCTGAAATTTTTCTGGCCCTTTATATTTAGTTTTTACTCATTTATTTTTATGAATTTCCTTATTTTATCCCTATTTAAATTTTATTTTTTACCCCATATTTTCTTGTTTTAATCACTTTTCTTTGGTCCTCACTCATTGTAATTATTATTATTTTATATAGATGAACAATGTTATATAGTCCAAACTTTTTGTCCACACAACTTGCCCAAAAAGTGAATGGCCCTCAGGTTTAGTGGCATGTCTCATCTCAATAGTGGTGTGGGGTTTGCAGAAGTCTTTGTTTTGACTCCGCGTCGGTGCATGTGTGGGTGTGTGTTTTCTTATCATTTAGCGAAAAAACAGAAAAAAAACAAACAAAGTAGCCCAAATAATGTTGCACCCACCACATCAATTCAACATGGACAGTTATACTTTTCATAAAAATTTTAATTGAATGGCCAAGTTGCCACCTCATTTGCATAAAAAAATTGGCTCTTTATTATTATATTTCTCTTCTAGTTGTTTATCGATAAGAAAAACTTGTTATTAGTTCAAAATTATTCTTTTGTCTTATGGTTGTAAAGAGGAAAACAATGCAAAAAAATTATATGGAGTACTACATAATCATTTTGAATTAAGATAAATAGATAAAAATCAATCAAAGTTTGGCTCTCCTCGACCAAATTTCTGGCTCTGCCATTACATAATAAGTTATATCAAGAAGGGAACAATTATAAGCAATCAATAAATCTACCATGGGATGCCTTCCAATCAAAGCTAATGCAGCTACATCAATTCAGAGAGAGAGAGGGGTTCAAATTATAGTTGATGTAAAATATTTCTCTTACACCCATCAAGGGTTCTAATAAATATTCTTTCCAATCATATACATCATACATGCAAAAAATATCATGTTTATCGGATATTAAAAGTTATTATGTTGATAGAACACCCAATATTATTATTTTCGATATTGAATCAGAAAAAAAATTTGATATATATAATATGTATGAAAGGATCATCTAATTCAATAATAGATTCAGTACAATATGAATCTTATGAAGAAAAAAATATATATTAATAAATATAAAAATAAAAATTCTTAGAGAATGTGTAATTTCATCCTCTCTTTATTACCCCAAAAAAAAAAAAAAACAAAAAAAAACAAAGCATTAAAATCCACACACCCAAACCACGATAAATCAATTCCCAACAAAAGACAAAATGGATAAAACAAAAAATTAGAGGAAACAACACAAAACAGAACAAAAACTTACTGCTCATTCCAACGACGGATAGTAAGGCGAGAATCTCGCGGGAGCCAACGGTATCATTCTCTTTATAGACAGAATATTTGATTGAATGAACAAAAAGCATATGAGATAAATTATTTATTTATTTATTTAAAAAAAAGGATTTTAAAAATGAAATCATTTAATTACTTCGCACGTGTGATGGGAATTGACATGTCGAGGCTGGGCAAAGAATACGGTCAAAAGACAATACGGTCAGTTAGGGGCAGGTGTGGTAGCCAATAGCATGGGAGAGGAGGCGCAAGAATCGAGCAAATGATTTTGTAATCCATTGCTTTATGATTGACGCCTCGCTGACTGGACTGTCAAATTGGTGGCAGCTTTGTCCTTTCCCATCTATGGGTAGCTCGGGCAAGAGAGAGGGGCTCTCTCGTCGTCTGGGGATGAGAGAAGGAGTGTGATGGCGACCATACTTCCTGCCCTTAAGGGCAGTCATGTCTTTGTCTGCCCGGCATTCAAGGCGGGCTCTCAAGGAATTTCCCCACCCATCAATTGTCCTTTTTACCCCTCCCAAAAAATGTTAAATTTAGTGGTAGTATTAAACTGTCCATAACCAACTTAAGCATATTTTTTTATTTCAGCAGAGGAGAAAAACTTGTATATAACCGCGTTATGAATCTTATGATTGATGTTGTATTACGAGTTGATGAAAGTGAGGTCAAACAGGAATTTTAGAGTACTTTTTGACTTTATAATTTCATTTTGTTTCTCTCTCATTGACTTATGACATCACATGACTGTATTATAGTTACATTAACGAAAACTCACTCTTACTTCAGTAATACTACATTGGCCAAACTTCCTGCCCCTAAGGGCAAACATGTCTTTGTTGATTTTTCATGGTTTAGATTTTGAATCAATAAGTTGAACTTGGCTAATTAATTATATCATTGAAATTATAATGAAATTTTGAGAAGAATTATTTAAAAATTTAAACTTTGTTAGGACTTTTTATTTTGTGCAAATTTTTTTCTTTCATATTTCAAAGATGACAATATGTGTTATTTTAAATTGGAGTCAAACTGAGCAGGGCACTATACTTGAATGGAATTCAACTTAACAGTACTCAAATGTTTAAACTATACAAGTGAATCGATCCATAAAAGTTTGACTTACAGCTGTCGACATGCTTAAAAACCACATTTGTTTAGGCAAGTTAATCAACTTTGGCTCATATATAAATTTTATGATTGATTGATCAAAGTCAAACTTTCTAATTAATCATATTGGTTTACACGGTTATGTTTCCGTCAACACGTATTGATATAAGTTATATTAACAACATGCATTAGGGGTTAAAATCCTTGTATTGGTCCAATGTACCTCATATCCTACTAATCATAAGGTACAACTCCCAATGCGGGTGTTGATATAAGTTATATCGGCACGTTCTTACCTGATCATTCATCCTTGGTTTACACATGTTTGATCATCATTTTTTGATATCTGGAGGTTATGAGATGCTTATGCATTTGACCAATCTCCTAAACACATGCAATCCCCTTGTCTCACATACACTGAAAAATCACAATTACAGGACATAAGTTCATTAGGGTGACCTTAAGGGGGAATGGTGAGAGTTGAACCTAACCTTTTGTTTGGCAAGAGGCCTCACGACCACTCAATCTGCCCCTCAAGGTTCACATGTTTCCATTCAAGTATGGTGCCCTAGGCGACACATTTGATAATCTAGTAGTTTAATTTTGAAAAAAATTTATACATTCTTAATATTTCAAAATAGAGGAATGCTATATATTCTTATATAATTTATTTACAAAATGCTACCATTAAGCAAAAGAAGAACCCAAACCTTTTATGTCCAAGGATTGGTCAGTTTGAAAATTTGAATTTTATTATTAAGAAGAAAAAAAAATGGAAAAAGAAGAACCTTACACCATAAATATGCCCACCCTTTTGAATAACAAGGTTAAGTTTTACACCCCAAACTAATCATTGGACATAAAGAGGTTTAGGTTTCCCTTTATGAAGGAAAATAGAAACCACCTAGGCTACAAGACTATCACATTTTACTTTCTTTTGTTGACTACTTCTCCAACAATGAGCTATAGCCTCTGATCTCTCTAGCTAAGTATTAAAACATCCAAAAACAATCCCTACTATAGTCACAATCAAACAAAATAGCACAAGCTATCCTAAAGATATCATTCATACCAAAATCCAATCTCCTTAGCAAAGAATGCATATTTTCTATCTAGATTCTTCTTCCCCCTATGGTATGAGGACAACTCCGAACCATTTCTAGAGGTTTCCATGATAATTTATATATTTAAAAGCTTCAAAACAACTCCAAAAAAAAAAAAAAAAAAAAAAACCTACACATTTTATAAATTGGTTTCTAATTTTTTTTTTAATTTTTAATTTTAATCTTTTCTTAATGTGTGCACCTAAACTATCTAATCACCCATTTTTGTTGATTCCAACTAAATTAATCTGTACTATCTAAATTCTCTTAAATCTCACTCTTCACGACTCATGATCTTAATGTGGCAAACTATTATTGTTCATGTATGTAGCATGTGCCTTTTGACGACGCTACGCCACTATTGATGTCACATTATTGGCCCTCAAAGAATTTTAACTTTGCATCTTTCAAAAATAGCGGTCGTGGTGGTGGATTACTGCACTAATCTCTTTGGAGATTTACATTTCATGGGTGGATTCAAAGGGCCTTGGATGGTTCCCCTATTAAAGTAAACCAACTTCATACTAATAAAGTAACAGGTTATAGATACTAGGTATATATTGTCAAAAATACTCTTTTTGATGTAAACAAAACAAGATAATTTTGGCTTTTTTGTGAATAAACAAATTTTGGCTGAAAGTAACATGAGCTAGAAACAAATCTCCTAAAACTAATCTGTTAAGACTCTAATTAATATGAGCTGGAATATAAAATATATAAAAATGCAGGTGAAAAAAAAATGTTCTCACAAGCTAGGTTGACAACTTGACATCATGAATTAGGGGTATTTTGATATATTCCTAAAACTTTAGTGGGGTATTAGTGATTTGTCAGAAACCTACCTTGATGTCTCTGATTTCAACATACACAGAGTTTTATTTTTTATCTTTATCCGAAAGTCTGAATTGAATCATTCATTCATTATTACATGCTTTTAATGCATGATGTGACATATCTGTAGAACGATTTGATCTCTGGTATAAAAATAAAAACTATACAAGGAGAAGGGTTCAGGCCACCCATGTAGTGGACCCCTCACCCCTCCCAACTAACCCAGAGGGTCAAGACTCTTCTGTGCACAACACACTGCATTTTAATGCCACTTGTTTGAGATGCTGACATGTATGACCTTGTACTGACAGATCACTAGTGCAGGTGCAATTTTCCAATTGGATGTTTTTTTTAAAAAAAAAATTTCTGTGAGGAGGACCGTGGGCCAAAGGGCTGCAGCTTTGATGGGCTGAACCCTAGCCCAACCCATCAATTTGGCAAGTTTACTTCAGAAGGGTTGAGACTTGAGACTTGAGACTTGAGTTGAGAGAAACTTGACATTTAACAAGACTTGAGACCACTAGGTTGGGCTTAGGTTGAGAATTTGAGTAGTTTTGAACACTTGACATATACTTCTTAATGCGCTTATCAAGGGGATTGGTTTGCCATTGAACTAATCCCTTAAGTTATGTTTGATAAGATGGATAGGATAAACATATCATGTTCACATGTTTGGTGTTATTTTCAAATAATGGAAATATTATCTATATAATAGTTATATTCTCCATATGTGGGAAATAATAAACCCATGAGAAAAGTGGTATATTTTTATCCTATGATACTATTTTATTTAAGAAAAACAATGGGATAGAAAAATGTCCGAGAGGCCATTTTACCCATTTCAAACAAAATAATCAAAGATTTTTTCTTCATCCAATAATTCTATCTTATTCAACCTTTTAATCCGATGTACCAAACATAGCCTTAAGGTTTATTGCCACTCAATTAGATCACTATGAGATTTTATTTTGTTATATTTAATTCTAGTTTGCACTTGCTTAATTCTCCATCCATTGACACTTTGTTTCACAAACATGATATTAATAAGATTGATCACTTGAAAATGTTAAGAAACATGCAAAGGAAAGCAAAATATCTAGGATGTTGGAAAAATGAAAAGCAATTAATTATTCACTTAACCCTATTCGACCTGACTAAGCTTGGGTTCAACACTTTGAACCTAGGGCAGTGTTGGGCTGGGCTTTGCTAGCTGTCTCTTCAACCCCTAGTGTTTGGTTGGGTTGGCCTTCAACCCAGCCCACATGAGTTGCAATACTGCCATGCAGCTTCTGTATCATAAGTCACCTTGCTAATTACAATGTCAGGTCTATAAACCTCACTTTTTTTTTTTCAAGGTTTTATAAAAAAATATAAATAAAAAATATATATAAAAGCTGGCCGCATTGTCTACTAAAAAACATTATTTTGAACAATTTTGTAGAAAGAAATTTTTCAAAAATTTAAGAAGATTTTTTTGACCATTTACAGTCTATTTCATTTTTACATTTAAAAAAAATTATAAATACTCAAAAAGTCCATTTAAACGACGGATTTTTAAATAACTTTCTTTTACAAAGTTATTCAAAATGATGTTTTCGAGTGGATAAAGCAGCCAATTTTCATGAAAACCTTTTTATTTTTTACATAACCTTAAAAAATGAAAATAAGTGAAATTACAAATAAAGTAGAGGGACCCTCCTTTTAATATTGAGGGTGGAGGTTGTTTTGACTGTAAAGGGCCCTAACACATAAAGTTCCACAATTTCCTAGCCCATTAATGTTCCAACATTAACCGATGCGGTATCCTTCTCTGAAAATTAGTTAGGCCCAAGCTCTGAATGCCTTACTGAGGGGGAAAATAGTACCTTCGAACAAACATGTAAACAACCAATGTGTGAAGGATTTCACCCATGACATGGTAAGTTACATGCACTTATATATACTAGTTAGTGCACACATGCGTTGCACGTGAATCACTTTTTAAAAACTTGCCAACAAAAAACCAATAAGCTCTTCTTAACATATTGAATTAGATAACTCATATTTCCATATTAAATTAGCTATTCCTGCAAAAATGGACGAAACAAAATGAAAAGATTAAAATCTATTTGGACCTTATCAAAAAAAAAAAAAAGGAAAAAGAAAAATCTGTTTGGAAATAAAAATTCACATATGAAAACATCTCACTAAGTGATAGGTAGGGAGTCTTGCATGTCCTTTATATATAACATATTTGATATCCTCCAAAACCTTTATCAATGCACTCAGGT
Source organism: Liquidambar formosana (assembly GCA_039720395.1). Taxonomy (NCBI): domain Eukaryota; kingdom Viridiplantae; phylum Streptophyta; class Magnoliopsida; order Saxifragales; family Altingiaceae; genus Liquidambar; species Liquidambar formosana. The sequence goes on from CM077830.1 coordinate 1,390,559, forward strand.
TGAGATTGAAGTGTAATAGAAATTCTTGATTTGAGCATCAATAAAGGGAATTGATCTACATGATGCTCTCACTCTTTTGCTAAGATTTCCACAATGGGAGAAACTTGATTAGTCAAGAAAAATAGACCTCACAAGCATAACTAAGAAATGGTTTGGTGCTCACATGCATCACATACCCCAAGCAAAATATTACTATTGCATAAACACAAGACTCTACAAGCTCAAATACATATAGTCAAATATGATCCATACTCTATACAATTTAATAGAAAATAGATTATAAAAAGGCCTACCATCAATATTTAAAAATCCAAATGAATCAAAATCATAAACAATAGTCTTCTAGGCTTACAATTGGTGCATCCTGAAAAACATCAAATTTAGATTCAAAATAATTTCAAAAAGCTAAAAATATTTAATCCTCCAATTGGACGCCAAGAAAACGTGGGAAACACAACCAAATTTTAAAATGGAAGCCAAGAAATTTTATAGTTTATGAACTTTCGTTGACAAATGTCAGCATTTAGATAATTTTTGCTAGACGGGGCCAAAAATGAATTGGGAACTCAACATTGTTGAGAAATGTCAAATATATCTGATATTTAATTGTTGAGAAATGTCATATATATATATATATATAGGAAAATCATTCATATATCAAAGAAAAGACAGAAAACAAAGAAGCTAAACCACCAAAACATGGAACAGACCTTACAAAAGACCTCGGGGTCAACTCCACTATACCCTATATTCTACATGCTTCTATAATAGTGTAAGAAAGAGTATGGGGAGGGAGGAAGCCTTCAAAGGATGTTCTTAGGGACAATCTTGCCATGGCATGGGCTGCCTCGTTGAGTGCTTTCGGCATGTTTCCAGAGCTAGGGCCAGGGAAACGTTTAAGACTTTCAACGACATCAAAGACAATCCTTTAATCTCCCAAGAGCACTTGTTTGGGCTCTGAATACTAGAAACCATATTAAGGGCATCTCCTTCTAACATGAAAGAGAAGGAGAAGAAAGAAGGAAAGAGGAGAGCATATGGAAGATGGATATAAAACAATATTAAACGTTGTTTTTGTTTTATAAGTAGTATGCATATAAGAATTATAGTTTCTATTTCCTTTGAATTCATGTTTGTGTTTTATATATTAAGGTATGTGTTTTAAAATATATTAAAGTATGTGTTTTAGAATTATAGTTTCTATATTCCTATATATTTGGTATGTGTTTTAAAATATATTAAGGTATGTGTTTTAAAATTATAGTTTCCATATTGCTATATTTCCTATATATGCATAAGGTGGGTAGTTGTGTATTTAAAAATTAAAATAAGGGTATATTAATCAATCAAAAGTTTTTCTTACATTCATTTTTTTTTATAGGTAATATAGATATATAGCTTTGATTATGTATGGGATATCTTAGATATTCCGAACGATCACAGATATCCATGAGCGACACGCACAGGTACTTGAATGCGTGCGTATCATTTACGAACGGCCGTAATCAAACGAAATAGTTCGAGATATTCTGCACATGATCAGTTCTTGTATATATATATATATATATATATTTAAATGTGGGTATCCCAGTCTCATCAAGGTTTGGGTTCAAACTAGTCACTCACAATATACAATCCACCCTCAAACTCATGTATCTAATAGTGAGTTCTTAAGTTGTGGTTCTTTGCCATCTACATTATCATCGTGAGTCAATTGATAGTGTTATTAATTAGTCTATCTAAAACCTTTGTTTTTTTCTTACCACGTTACCAACAAGATATTTAAAAACATTTGACCTTATAGATCTCTTAGTTAAAGTTTGATTAAGACTATTATTTACTTCACATCAACTAATAATCAGATTAATTTTGATGAGCGACTAGTCGCATGAGGAATTAAACTTAAAATCTTTTACTTCTTAAAAGATGAGTTCCAAGAACTACTAAGAGGTGTTATTCAATCCAGAACCCCAAAAAAAAAAAAAAAAAAAAAAAAAGAAAGGGTTATTCAATCTAAACTAAACCATTTGCTTTCAATTTAAAACTGGATCAATGAAATGTTGGGACCCAATTTTTACCCTTTTAAGGTTGACATGGATCAATTTTACAAGAAAACCTAATAAACCGTACAGGCCTAAACTGTATGCAACGTATGTACGAATCAAACTGAAAAAGCTGATAAGCCACTACAGCTGCCCTTTATCCCGTCACTCTACCCTATCACCTTCAAAGCACAAAAATGGCTACTCTCTCCTTCTTCTCTCAAAACCCCATCAAAACCCTAGAATTTTCTCCGCCAAACCTCACTCCCTTCCTCTCCAAACCTTATTTCACCTCCTTTACCACAGTTTCTTCCCAAATCCCTCGTTTTGCATCCAACAGTTTCGGCATTTTCAAGAGATTCAATCGGCTCTCTTGCAACAGTCTCTCCACCTTCTCCATAAACACAAAGAATTACGAGGTATTTGGGTCGGATTTCTCATTTCCCTCCGTTTGTCTGCCTAGAAAATTGAGGAAAAGAAAAAAAAAAAAAATTAAGTATTAAGCATCCTGTTGGCTCGTCTTCAAATGTGTGTGTCTATATTTTTTTGTATATATGGGAAATTCAATTCGAGTCAACTAAGCCAAATAGTTGAATTGAAATCAGTTAGAGTGGAAGTGTAAATTCTCTGCTATGTTATATGCTGAAAAATCAAGGATTCAAAGTTCTATTTTCTGTAATTTTCCTGTGTTTTCTCAGAAACCAAACAGAACCTTAATCTCTATTCCTCCCCCCCCCCCCCCCCCCCCCGACTTCGAGGTGATGGAGAAAATGTTGTACTGATATGCCAAATTAGAATTATATTCAGATTAGGATCAGAATGCATAATACTATTATACTATATACATAACCAATGTGTATATATATATATATATATATATATATATATAGATATAGATATTTCACAATTAATAAAAGATGTTTAATAGGAGCCTCCATTTTGTTCCGGGAAAGGAAAAAAGTTCTGAACTTTAGTTGAGTGGAGGATTTTTTTTTTGATAGGACCCGCATAATGAAAAAACAAGAATCAAATTCCTTTAATGTTATCCAGCAACCAAATGGAGTGATGCAATTTTGAGGAAGAAAAATCAATTAAAGAAATTTTTCATAAACATTCAAGTTATGTAATTGAGTAGTAGACAGAAAGAATACATCAAGCTTCAGCATTGTAAGATTTATATGGTTATTCCTCTGAATAAGGCAGTGCGCCAATTGGATGATACTATGAAACCATTTGTGAGAAAATTTAAAGTACTGAGAATTTCCTTAGGCTTTAGAGTCTCATTGATTATAGATTCTATTCCTATTGCATGCAACCCCTATTCCACGATACCAAAAGTAGGGAGATTGACAATATTGGGACTAATAAACAAGTAACTTTGGGGGATGTGAACCCCGGATTATGTCATCTTCTTTGGGTTTTCATCTTCTACATCTGGTGGCTTTCATGGTATATGGCTCTGTAAGTCTGGTATTTTGGCCTTGATTTGGGTAGTTTTGGGGACTAGTATAGGAAGGAACAATAGAAATTTTAAAGAAAACATTAGGCAGTTGGAATCCATATATTGGTTGCCATTTGGGCCTTTGTGTCCTCGATTTTTGAATGGCATTCTTTTGTCCCTTATTTTTAGTAATTAGAAAGTAGTTGTTTCATCCATTCCAAATCACAATTATCACCCCCTAAAACAAAACAAGTGTTTATGGCCTCCTCATACTTGAGACTGAAATTTTACTTTGATGGATGCTCACATGGTAACCAAACTAACTTGATATTAGCGGGTTTTGAGGCATTATAGAGGTAAATGTATTATCATTTTCTCTAAACCTATTTATATTGGTGACACTACTAGTGCAGAAATTGGTATTATTTTGTTTAGGTTGGGAGATGCTAAAAAAAAACTAGATTCTTTTCATAAGTTGGTATTATTTTGTTTACAAGCGAATCAAAGATGGAAGGGGAGGCCCATAGGGATTTTGTGACATCTGGAAAGAAGTTTGTGAGTTTTTATTTTTCAAATATATGGGTTGTATTTTCGGGTGGTTGCTAAGGTCTCCTTTGCTGATTCTCTTTTAAATGAGGTGATTTTACTTTAAAGGAGTTTCTAAATAATTCTTTGTCCCCTTGATGTTTGTTTGCGTAATGTGCCTATTAGGCGCTTTTATTTTGCTTTTTCTACTTGCTTGCATTTTTCTTAGACAAAATTTCTTCCCCTATTTGTACCATTTTAAAAGTAAAAAAAAAAACTTTAAGGCAGTGTTCTTTCTGCAGAATCTTACAAATCCTAGACTATTACCAAATTGATGGTGTTCTTTAAACAAAAATTCCATGAATTAAAAAATCCTGAGGGATATAAAGCACAAGATTTGCAGGATTTTAAATCCTCACAAAAAACAACCAACCCAGCTGGCTGGTCAATCTCGCGTAGGATTTTCTAAATCCTGTATTTAACTTAATATATTATTTTTCCTATGTTTTGTGCAACTCTGAATTAAGACCGACTAGAGATGGTCATGGGTCAAGTTCATGTTGAGTTTAATTCTAGATTGCTTGGAAGTTCCCGTCTCAAGACAAACTGCTAACCTGTTTATGTAAAAAGATGTCAAAAGTACATAAATTACCATAGAAAAATATTAAAAAATGAAATATATATACTAATATTAAAACATTTTTTTTTAAATGATTGAGTTAAATTTGGGTTGATCTAATTGGGGAGTCGAATTCAAACCCATTTTACCCAATCATTTAACTTTTGCTTGCGCCAACACATTCATGCAACTTGAACTTGATTGTTATATAAATGGATAGAATATGAGCAACCTATAGATGCACTATCTATTAGGCGTTAACCAGTCAACCCAAACCTTGTAGGCCAATTCGGTACAACTTCTTTTTAGTAAATATTTCACAAATATAAAAAATTTATAAAGCCTTATTTAACTAGCTATGGAAATTTAATAGGAACAGTTAACCTACCTAAAATGAATGGGATTCTGTGTTTTCCTTAGTGGATCAGTTTGGAGTAACCTAAATCCAACCTGGTAATAACTAATAAATGAGTTGGACTTAGCTGTTTAGGTTTGGCTGTATTTCGCCAAATTGAATTCAAACTGAGCTGTAAGTATACTACATTAATAATTTTGATTTATTATTTTTGACTTATTACTTTGATATTTTTTTAAGGGTCTTGTAGGGCACATGTTAACTTGCCCTACTCTTTTGGACATGTGGACGCATGTCCGACATGGAGACACATATCCAACATGTGGGCCCCATCATAGACACATGTCCACATGTCTAAGAGGGTGGAGCGAGTTAAGGTGTACCCTTAGGGCATATCTTATCGGGGCCTTTTTTTTTTTCTCTTGTTCCTCTTTAATAAATATTTTTTTAAGTATAAATGTATAGGAAGTTTGGTCAATGGATTGGTTTTGGGTTGGGTCATTTTGGATTTGACCAAAGATCTCCAAAATCAAATCCTTTAAAACATATTAATATAAATCTTGCTTTAAAGTTATGTTAACTTCGGGTGGCTAACTAGATTTAACATAGTGTATGAAAGTTGACCCAAATTCTTTAAATTGGGTAGGTTTATGAATTGGGTCAATATTGAAATTGAAGTCCTGAGTTCAAAAGAACTGGAGAGTTAACTAATCTCACAATGGACTGATTTTCACATAGCACAATTTTCCCAATCACAAATCTACACCTTTAGTTTCTAAAATTTTATAATTATACATCTCCAAATGCTACACTTGACCCATGGTGATGAATTTCTTAAGCATAATATAGAAGAGATATGCCCCATAAGTCATAGCCACTATCTTTCAACCAAGAATGGAACTTAACAAAGGCCCTCCATCCAGTATAAAGTATTTTTGAGTCAATCCTAATGATCTCAACTTGCGAATTCCATTCTGATGGCAAGCATCCTATATTGTGGCTATAGATGAAAGCTTATAAAACCCTTTAACATCATAGCTTACCTGCTTCTGCCATCCTCAGTCAAAGAATTTATATGAAAAACTAAATATCTAAACTTGCTCCCCAGAAGAACTGAGTTTTTAAGTGTTGGTGGTTTGCCTGCTTCCATCTTTCAGTTTTTAAAGACTAGAATCCTAGTGGTTTTATTTTTCATTTAAGTGTAAAGGAGAAGATTCCTGATCCAGACCTCTCTCATCTTTGACCTAAGCAAGATTTCATTGTAAGATATATCAACCAAAAGAGGTGATAATCTGATTTGTCAATGGCCAATGAGGAAGGGAGTATTCCATTCTTCTATATATAGGTTATTAAACTAATTTTTCCTTGAATCTTTGACTCTTTTGCTAATTTGGTTTGATATCATCCAATACTAAATTTGAGCAACATAATGCAGTTTCTAGATGATTCTTCTGAGGTAGAGTTGAGGCTACGACTCGAGGGTAGAGACATTCAAAGTGCTAGAGATATTTTTGTGGATGCAGATGAGAGCTCTTTAACAATCAGACTACAGCAATCTGATTCTCCCATCACACTCATAGAAACTAAACATCTGTATGAGAAGATAAAGCCTGGCGAAACGATATGGTTTGTGCAAATGATAATACTTAAATATCATTGAAGAGTATAGGCCTTTACATATTTAGCTTGGGATTGTTAATTTTAAACAGGTACATAGATGATGATCAACTGGTTGTTAACTTGAAGAAGCAGGATGCAGATTTAAAATGGCCTGACATTGTGGAGTCCTGGGAGTCCTTGACAGTAGGAGCTATTCAATTTCTGAAAGGAACATCAATCTACATAGTTGGGGACTCAACTGAGATAAACCAGAAAGTTGCTCGAGAACTTGCAGTTGGTCTTGGGTATAATTTTTTTTTTTTTTTTTAATTTAATTTCTGTAGGAAATGGTAGTTGCTACTTTCCACCAAGTTGGTGACTTTATTTAATGATCATGCCAGTATTGTTTCTTTACTTCTAGCGTCCTTTATTTATTTTACCCGCAGATTCCTGTTTATCACTCCCTTATTAATTCTATTATGTTGATACTAACAATCCTACCTATTACTTGGATAGGCACTAGTTACCAATTTAACTTACCTTTTACTAATCTGATCAGAGAAAAACAGTATTGCCTTGAACAGTTGAACCTGTATCTTTTGTTCTTATCAACTTACTGGTTATCGGAATCTAGGCTTTTTAAATTGTTATTTTTGTGCTTCCAGCCTTCTACAGTTCCTATATTATTGTCATTGCGGACCTTCATTTCTCTTGTTTGGTTTACTTCAATCTCAGTAGTTAGTATCAACTCTGTCTGTCTTTATTCCTCAAAAAATCGGTTAACGCCAAATTTATGTGTAAACAATGAAAAGTGTGACTCAATTCCGTGGCTTAATCGGAGGGGACAGCTTTGTACATCTTTAGGATGCATCTTTATCTCCTAAGTTTTATATATCTCTTCTGTCCTAAGAGTTTTCCTATGTGGTTGATTTGGTTTTCAGGTATACACCACTTAATACAAAAGAGTTGCTGGAAACATTTTCCAAACAATCCATTGATTCATGTGAGTACCTTTATGCACTGAATTCTGGTTACTGGTCATTGAAGCTGTTCTCTGCCTCCCTTTCTTCGAACACATGATTAATCCATTGATTCATATGGGTACCTTTATGCACTGAATTCTGGTTACTGGTCATTGAAGCTGTTCTCTGCCTCCCTTTCTTGGAACACACAATTAAAACATCTCACTCTCTCTCTCTCTCTCTCTCTCTCTCTCATGTGCAAATATGGATGTTAATCTCTAGCTTTCAAGGAAAAATTATGCTACAAAAGCAATCATACTTAGATCCAGCTTATGCATATGGTACGCACCAAATGAGTCACTGACACTGTGGTCCATCAGGTTATTTGCTGCTATCAATAGAAGCATCATCTCTCTCTCTCTTGCTCTCTCTTTCTTTCTCTCTGGATTATTGCCTTTTGTGGAAGTACTTAGACATCATTGATGCATTCTAAGCTGACGGCTTAAAAAAGACATAGTTAGAGGATGCTTTTATTGTTGTTGATGTTGTTATATTCCACAGTTTCTTGTCTTAACTACGTAATAACAATCCTGTTGTCCCTTGATAAAAGCCATGTTTTCTGTTGAAACATCAGATGTTGTATATCTTATTAATGTTATGTCCTTATCAACCTCCCTCTCCTTGTTTAGCACCTTTACTATCACATTTATCCTTCCCACACCCTTAATTCATTTTGTCATTATCATCTTTGCTACAATGTTATTGTAGATGTGTCTTCTCTCCATCGCCCAAGATTACACTCCATAAAATAATGACCATCTCAATATCTACTTGAATTAAGATGATCGCGTAAGATTAGAGGAACTTCAATTTTGAAGCTCTAATATTGGGGAAAACATCCTCCTCAATCTTTCATTCACAATTGAGGCAAGAAACCCCAAATGATTTCTCTGAGATGTCCTCTCTCCACCAATATCAGCTTCCACTCCAACTCAATTTATGGGCAAACTAAATTTACATTACATATTCTGTGGTCTAACCTACTCTAAAACCCTACAATTCTAATGCATCTCTTGTTTAGCACCTTTAATTTACTATCACATTTATCTTTCCCACACTTTTTATTCATTTTGTCAGTTATCATCTTTGCGTAGATGTGTCGTCTCTTCATGGCCCAAGTTTACACTTCTATAAAATAATGACCATCTCAATATCTACTTGAATTGAGATGATCCCGTTAGATTCCAGAGGAACTTCTATCTTGAAGCTCTAATATTGGGGAATACGTCCTCCTCAATCTTTCATTCACAATTGATGCAAGAAACCCAAAATGATTTCTCTGAGATGTCTTCTGTCCACCAATATCAGCTTCCACTCCAACTCGATTTATGGGCAAACTAAATTTACATTACATATTCTGTAGTCTAACCTATTCTAAAACCTTAAGATTCCAATGCATCTCTTGGTGGATCTAGTTTTTTCATTTATTCCCACTTCAGTTTCATCGACTAAAATCTCATGTGAGTTTTAATAAAATTTGAAGAAACCTTTATTACTTAAAACATAGGGTGCATAATTTCTTCTTCTTACTGAAGTAAAGTGTGTTTAGTAGTTCTCTTTTACCAAACTACAACTTGATTAAACCTTGCAGAGGAAGGATCCAGGACTCATGGGCTCATGTCCTCTTGTTGACTATGTCCTCTTCTTGTAGTCAACAAGGTGCCCATGTCTAAGTGGTGATTGTGATTGAGTTTCCTAAGAGGAGAAGGGCAATATATGGAGACCTATGATAGTCCAAGTATAGGTTTGAAGAGAATCTATGCTCTCTCACTTGAACGGAGCATGACAACTTATGGTTGTTGAGTTCAACTTGCAAAGAGCATTCAGATAAAATTCTGTGCAATTATTCGTCTGCAGGCTTGGGGTGAGAGAATGGTGACTTTCTCATCAGGGATTATTTGGAGCCCTTAGTTCCTCTAATGTAGTCGTTTTCTCTTGTTTAGTGGCTTATACTATCTCATTATGAGGAAACGGATAAATCCTAACTGCTGCATCATGTCTAAAGAGGACTGTGAATGCATGAACCATCTCTTGCATTTCTATTTGTTTCCTAGATTATGATCCATGTTTCATCCTGTTCTAATATGTATTTGGTCCTGCCTATGGGATTGATCAATCTCGTAGCAGGTTGTAATATCAAATGTCTAAGTCAAATGTGAAGAAAGCACTGCAAGATAAGTCTTTTATCAGTGTTTTGTGACCTATAGAATGTGATAAAACACCATATCGTTTAATGAGTTCTCTAATTTGGTGAATGTTGTGGGTTTAGGTTCATCCCATAATCTTCACCCTTCCATTTTGAGAATTTTTTGGAATTTCCTTTCCCTGATGGAGAAGGACTCCTCATAGTTTTGTTGAATATGAATAATATAGTTTCTCTTTTTTTTTTATTTACACGATGTAAATTTTACTTCCCCCACCCCCCCCCCCCCAAAAAAAATAAAAATAAAAATAAAAATACAATCTTTACTCTTATACAGCATTATTAAAAGGTCTAGAATTTTATGTATTCGTTAAAGCTAATTTTCCCTGGAGTCAATCAAGGATGAAATTTCCCTCTCTCTCTCATCCTCGATTTTTAGGGATTTTGATTTCATTTTCTTTGGGGTTGGGAAACAAGACCCTTTTTTTTTTTTGGGGGGGGGGGGGGGGGGGGGTGGTTGGGGCGCAGTTCTCAAATTCTGTTAGAGATTGTATGTTCTATTAGTGTCATGCCTACGGCAATTTTTTTCATTGTATGCGTATCCTTTTTGTGTACATCTTTTTTTTCCTACTCTACTACTAATAATAGTTAATATTTTAAGAGGTAGGACCTCTTCATATGGACAATAGAGTATTCTTTGTCATGTGAAAACATACAGAATGCTCAAAATGACTTGTATTCCCCATCTTGCAGTGCATTAACAAGTGTAAATCAATTCCAGGGGTGATTGCTGAGGGTCCAGACTCTGTAGCAGAAGCAGAAAGTGCTATATTAGAAAGCCTAAGTAGGTATGATCTATGACTCGATTTGATTGTATAACTTTATTGTTGTTGAAAAGATGAAACATCTTTTGTTGGGCTTGATTGGCCCTGCAGTCATGTCCGTGCTGTTGTTGCAACATTAGGAGGGAGGTATGGAGCTGCTGGAAGGGCTGATAAATGGCAGCATCTTTATGCAGGATTTACCGTGTGGCTGTCAGAATCCGAAGCTACAGGTAATTTCTATTTGTTGTTCTTTTCATTGGTTGTTTTGGATCATCAGTTCTGTGTATCGTGCTGAATACACCTGTTTAAAAGCTTCTTACATTTGGGAAACTCATTGTAAAAGTTATCCTACTATGTCCAGCCTTTAACAAGAACTTTGATCTTATATCATTATTTCATGAGAACATGAAATATATCTTTTTGGATAATGAGTCAATGCAGAGAAGAACTTCAGAGTTTAATTGTAGGTTTGAAGTTTGTTACCCTGGAGGGCATTTTAAGATGTTTGAAGTGTATATCTGCTGGAGTTCTTTAACAATAGTACACATGATTTATGCCGTCTACCAGTAGAAAATTAAGATCTAATAGTTAACAGGTCAAGGTAGCTTAAGATTTTAGATGGCTATCTGAAGAGAACAACGTGCCCAATCAGTCTCAAATCAGGAGTTTATGTGCAACATTAAAGTCACCCCAGCTTTACACAGGATAGACCATTAACTTAAAACACAAGGTCCCTTACATGGTCACTTTGCTGATGTGATGCATCCCCGCTTGGTCCATTATGTTTGGATAGAGGTCACCAAAACACTAGATGAACTCTCAAATCAGATGAGCCAGAACCATCCAGTTGTGCTTTTTAATATCTTAAATAGCCCATATATTGATGTATTGTGAACCACCATGACTGTTCCACATGTCCAGTTCTTAAAGACCCAGACTTCAGTCTGAGGCTTAATAAAAAACCCTCTTGTGGTAGTTGATGTTTCTTTTCATCAATAACTACGAATGCAGATGAAGATTCAGCAAAGGAAGAGACTAAGAGGCACATTCAAGATGGCACTCTAGCTTATTCTAAGGCAGAGGTGGTTGTCAAGCTCCAGGGTTGGCATGCTGATCATACTAAAACTGTGGCTCAGGCTTCCTTGAGTGCCCTTAAACAATTAATCCAGTCAGATAAGAAGCTTCCAGGTACCATTTATTGCATTATAAAACTCCATAATTTCTCAAAACTTTCTAGGACATGGATGACCATATATTTATTGCGTTATTATTGTGGTAAGTTGAGGTAGTTTGCATATGGTCCGTTTTTAAAATTATGAAAACTGAAATTGCAACCAAGGGTTGGAAAATGACTATATTTTGAAGCTGGAGAGTCGTAGGTGAGGTTATCTACCTCAGTAGTTCTTGTTTAACAAAACAAATCACAAGACAAAGAGGAAGAAAAAAAAAAAAAAAAAAACTAATTCCAAAAAATTAAGGGGATTGTTGTACCCAATGTTAATGGCAAGAGAATTTTTGCTTGAGGGAGAGGAGTGATCTGAGAGAAAAGTGGAAGAGAAGGCAGTGAGTGGGGTATGAGAATCATCAGGGCTTGAATTTTATGCCAAAACAAGATTCTAGCCCAATAGAATCTGTTGGAGAGCTCAAGAGAATTGGGTCTATAATCTCTGATTTATCATGATTCCCTCCGATTGGAACCCTACGGATTTTTATGCAGGAGATGATGGGGTGTGATCCAAATGGTTGTTAGGTGGGCTTTGCAGAGTAGAGCCCGTGAACTCGCCTGCGACTCCAGTGGTATAGGAAATGCAGACACGCAACACCTTTTATTGCAGTCAGCCGCCAACCTAGTGTCGTGCTTTGTGGGTGATGTATCGGGGGGGACATGTCATCTCCACTTGCTCTCAAATCAATTAAGGTGGGACCACAGGAGGTGTTGCCCCCGGATGCCTCGAGGGTGACCTTTAGTTTAGCTATCCTCTTCTCCAGCCACCAAACCTGGATCCTCAGGTCACAAGGGATGGCGAGGTCACAGTCCTGCAACCTCGACCTAAGCACCAAGCTTAAGGTAGAGCTCCTTGCCCTGCCTTCAAACCAGGGAGGCGTTGAGCTGAGCGTTAGGGTGTGCTGCTTATCCAGTACTCCGAAGGAAACCTCACAGATCTGCTAACCTCAGCTCTCACCATCACGGTGCGGAAAAAACTTGTATAAAACCGATGCATGGGCCAGCTGGTAAGACCAGCCAATGGGGGAGAGAAAAGTGCCTTTATCAGTGTACTTTGGTAAGACCAGCCAATGGGGAAGAAAAAAGTGCCTTTATCAGTGTACTTTGGTAAGACCAGCCAATGGGGGGAGAGAAAAGTGCCTTTATCAGTGTATTTTTATACACTGATAAAGGCACTTTTCTCTCCCCCCATTGGCTGGTCTTACCAGCTGGCCCAGCCAATGGGGGAGAGAAAAGTGCCTTTATCAGTGTACTTTTTGCACTGATAAAGGCACTTTTTTCTCCCCCCATTGGCTGGTCTTACCAGCTGACCCATGCAACGGTTTTACACAAGTTTCTCTTGTCACGGTGGGCATCTGACCTATAAAGAACCACACGTATGGGGGCATCAACCTTGAGGCTGGCTGCACCGGATTAGGCATCCCCGTTGTAGGTGTGCCCCATCAAGGACATTTCGCACTAGTGGATGCCTTGTACATTAGACACCTGGTACCTTTGGAGGCGGCCACCAAAATCATTATTGACCCACATCATTAGGGCTTCCAGGGGATACCAATCGGGCCATCTAATGAGGACACGTGGCAGTTTTTGTTTGGTCTGTTGTGTACAAATAGGTCTCATATTGCAATAGCCAACCCAAAACTTGTAAATTTTGGCGTGAAAACGAAGCAAATGAGCTGTTCACACCAATCCGCATTTTTTTTTTCTTCTCTTTCTAGCCTCACCTCAGAGGGGGAAAAAAAAAAAAGAGAGGAAAGGATGAGTCATTTTGACATGTATACTCCCATTTTAAAAAGGAATCACTCTGGACTGCAAACTGTTTCAATTACCAATCAGAAAGCTATTACCTGCATTTTTCTCATGCTATGTGTGTTTTGGTAAATATTATTTAAGCAGTGACTCAGTGAGTACTTGAAATGATGGTCAGGTTGGCACACACTCTTACGGCACCCTCGGTTTACAGCACTCTTTGTTTCAACTCAATTTGATTATGTCTTTGATATCTTAAATGATTTTGCCATATTCAAACAATATTAGCCACAATTATTAGAACGATTTTTTTTTTTATTTTTGGTAGAAGAGAACATGTCAACACTAATGTGGACTGAATCTACCGATAGCATCTTCCCAAAGAATACCTAAAATTTCTCTCGGAAAATTAGAATTCCAAATATGATTACATTTAATTATGTAGCCTAAATTAGCTAAGAAATCAACGGCTTGATTTCCTTCTCTGTAAACATGATTTATTCTGATTTCCATATTATACTCTAAAATAATCTTCATACAATCATTTAAAATACTATAAATCTTCCAAAGGCAACTTTGTGACTTACTAATACTATTAATAACAACACTAGCATCTCCTTCTAAATAAATTCTTTTAATTCCTTTTCCTTGTGCAAGAAGAAGAACATTCCGAACAGTCGCTTCCATTTTAGGCACTGTTGTATCATCATCAAACCAAATGGATTGCACGGTAATAGGCTTGCCATAACTATATCTAATAATAGAACCAACTGCTCTTTTTTTATTTTTAACTAAACCATCAAAGTTCAATTTAAACCACTCTTCATCTGGAGGAATCCAACGAATAAATCTTGTACTTTTCTTCTTTTTCTTTTGCATCCTATTTATAAAACTAGTAGATTGAAGGTTAGTATTATCCAAAGCGAAGTCAGAAAAAAGATTTGTTGCTTTTTCAATAACTAAAAATTTATTAAAAGTATCATTTCTAAAAATAACATTGTTTCTATCCCACTAAATTTGCCAAAGTAAGTTTGCTATTCTTTCCATTGTCTTACTCATACTTTTCTCATTCTTACTAATTTTTTTCTGAATATTTTCCACCCAATCGACTATATTATCTACATCCTCATTAGGAATAGGACAAGTTCCTTCTACAATACTCAAAACATCTCTAATATATCTACAATTCATAAATATATGATATTGATCTTCAACATCTTCATTACATAAGGGGCAATGAAAATCAATCTTAAAACCTCTATCATGAAGAGTTTTTCTCACAGGGAACATACCATGCATGAATAACTACATGAAACTTCAAATTTTAGGTGTATATTTTAACTTCCAAATCTAACTCATATTGCGTCTATACAAGATTGAGAAATTTTTTTTGCATCTAATGTTTCTATGAAGCCAAGTAGCTGTTTTCACTGAAAAAAATACCATTTAAAGTAGGACCCCACCAAATCTTATCTGGAGAATCACTAACAAGGTATAGGATAGTTAAAAATCTTTTTAGCATTATTTGTATCCACTAAGTCATTAATTTTATCATGATCCCAAGATTTATCTGGGCAAATGACATCAGCCACCTTAAGATTCTAATCTAAATCCCTAAATTTATTTGTAGGGACCATTTCAAAAATAGCTTTATCATAGAGTCATTTGTCAATCCAAAAATGAATAGTTTCTTCCATTACCTAGTGACCACCTTTAAGAACAAAATTATTTTGAAAATTGCAATGTTTTGTTAGTGAGTATATGGAGTATTGAATTGTGATTGGCCTGTACTTGACCAGCGTTTCTGCTCTGTTTTGAAGGTAAGAAAAGCCTCTACATAAGGTTAGGATGCCGCGGCGATTGGCCAAATATCAAGCCTCCTGGGTGGGACCCATCAACCGGAGCTGATGTATCTCCTAGTACTTTGTAGTGTTGATCTTGGCTAACAGCAGGAGATTTGCTTCTTCCTAGTCCTCTCTATAAGGGATTTTCCTGAGCTATTTAATTCTTACCCTACGTAATTCTGACCATTTCATTCCTCCGTACAGAAGATTGAAAAATAATATACTGAGATAATCTATAATGGGGCAGCACTCCATCAGGATTGATGCGGCTGTGTTTTTTATATGCAAATGGTGGTCTATGTAACGATCC
Organism: Liquidambar formosana; assembly: GCA_039720395.1. Lineage (NCBI taxonomy): Eukaryota > Viridiplantae > Streptophyta > Magnoliopsida > Saxifragales > Altingiaceae > Liquidambar > Liquidambar formosana. The sequence goes on from CM077830.1 coordinate 1,406,257, forward strand.
AGAGACCTTTTAATAGATTGAATACATCTTATACAAGTAAATAGCAAACATAAAAAATTTGAGTTTCTGAAAAAAAATAAAATAAAAATGAATCTATTTTTATGCTGTTAGATCTATTTCAATGGTCTTGCTATGTGCATGATTCCACCCTTTGCATATCAAATGATGCACCTCCATCATTTTTTATCAGGTAGTGGTCCAGGGGCAGTTGCACTAAGGCGCATGTGTGCTCCCGCGCAACCTACTCAAATTTTTTTATTTTTTATTTTTGTCAAATTTGGGTGCGTAAATTTATTTAGTGCTTTAGCCTTCATTAAAAAGGAATGGTTAATTTTTATTAAATTTATTAAAGTACGCCACTTTTGTGTATAATATAGAAGTCAAAGTTGAGTTTATTTTTATGTGCAACTTTTAGGAAGAACCATATTCCATATTAGATAGGGAGTGTTAGTAGTATATAAGCAAAGTTCCTCATCTTTAAAAATTACCTATGCTTGTCAATCTTATGTCCTACTACTTTATCACCTGTATTCAAAGTATGCCAATGTGTGGTCTTGTGACTTTTTCTCTTTCCCATCTTCCTAGGACCTTGTCTTACATCGGGTAGATCGAGGTGTTAGGAGAGTAATATATAAGTAAGTTTCGCATCTCTGAAGTCACCTGGGCATTTTTAAGTATAGATGTTTAAAGTCGCCTAGGCATTTTTAAGTATAAATGTCGATATGTGTAGCCTTTGTCCCTTTCTCATCTTATCCTTAGCAAAAAAATTAAAATTAATTTTTTTTTTTAAATGCAACCACTTAAAAAAAAAATTATGAATCCGCCCATGTAGTGGTCCATCATAGATCATGGTCATAATCTATATCTTTATCGAACACTTGACCGCGGGGCCCTTAGATGGTTTATGGGAAACACATTCAAATGCTTTGGCCAATGTTGGCCGCCTGGCCCATGTCTTTTGCAATCCTGCATAATTACAATTATTTTTTCATAATTGTGCTTTGATTGTCCATTCTTACTCTGATAGTTCTTTTTTTGTTTTTTTGTTTTCAAAAGAAACAGAAAAAAGATCATTTCAGAAAGTTAAATCATAAAAAGCAAAATATTGCAGACTTGTAGGAACGTCACATTTCTAATGATACCCACTTTCACTTGCTCTTCGTTTCCCAAATATATGAGTGTGTTCCTCCATGCACTACTTGGAGTACGTGTTCATTCATTCACTTGGGTATGTTTTTTTTTCCTTTTATCCCAGTGAAAGTAGAAGCAAACTCATCCAAAAACCAGCTAGCTAAAATTTTCTTCACAGCAGTCATATTAAGCCAAACTATGAAACTTTCTTGTTCTATCGAGACAGGTAAGTTGTTTTCAACTATATCTTATAACAATGCAACTTCCACTTGGAATGGAAGTCAAGAATGGTGGGTTCATATCCCTTTTTCCATGCCAGTGTAGCAAAAACAGTCCCAACTAGATCCTAAGCACCAGTTGTTTGCTTAAAAAAATAAATTCCTAACACCATTAGTTTGGTTGGCAGGGAATGGAAGCTTGCATTCCGTCTACTCTCATGTGTAGTTCGTTAATTTTGTTGGAAGACATTTTTCCTCGGAAGAATAAAGCTGGACAGGCCAGACAGGCACGAAAGGTGGGACGGGCATCCCGAATTCGGAATGTCTCGTATGCTCGTTTCGAAATGAGACTTTGTGGGAATGAAATGCTTACGAGCTCGGGGTAGGTTATCATATAGTAGAGACCTCTGAAATGGTGGTTCATCACCAACCCAACATCACCATCATTGTTGTCACCTCCATCATTGATCACCACCCACCCATCATCATCCGCATCACCTACCCATAATCACACATCATCAACCATCCATCCTCATCGGTCACCATCACCATAGCCCACCACCCAACATTCCCTACCATAGCTACTATAGTTAAATCACCTCCACCTAAAGTTGATTTTTCCCTTTTCCGAAAGAGATTGGGGGTAGGGGCGTAGGACAGAAGAGGACAAATCCTGAATTAGATTAGATTTCATAAATTGTAGAATTAATCATTTTTAAGATCAACTGTTAAAAGGGCATTTTCAAGAAACTACACTGACATGAAAACGACACTTAGCAATCACAATCCTGAAAATAGAATTCCATTAAATAAAATGCCTACTCCGATGCACCCATCCTTATGATGGGTAGGCTTGGAGCAATGGGAAACCGAGGGATGCAATTGTTATGCCTCCTCCCAAAACTTGGGCACCTTTAATTCACAATGACTACCGTGGGAACCTGTAAGAATGCACCTAACTTACTCACATCTTGGTCTGCATATATATGAGAAAATGGGCCCCTATTTATAGAGTGCCCTGTATGACCGCAACGTGGGCGAGATGGGTCCAGTTGAAGGCCAACCCATGCCTAGGTGGTTCAAATTCCGAACCAGCCCAAACTCAAGTTTCAGTGGAAAACATTGACCGAGATCATACTAAGCTTTAACAAGTTCACCATCTCTTAGCATCCATGAAAAAGGGTTCACCCAGACACACTCAGGGACGGTGCTGATTCTTATACTAGGTACCAAGGCGATCTCCAGTTTTTTCGTTACCAAAGGTGCCGTTCGTTAAGCCTAAAATTTTAGCAGCGAGAATCTTTTGACTCAACTCAAACCGAGTACTTGAATCCCTCTTTTCATATTTGAAAAAACACACTAAACGGAATAGTTTTCATCACTTGTAAGGGCTGTCAAACAAGCCCCAAGCCTGCATCAAATTGGACACAAGGGTCGAGCTGCCAGAGCAGCACTATGCCAAAGCCCAGCTCAACAACAGGACGAATAGGGATTTTCTGGTGGCTCAAGTACGATGGAGAAGAATGAGGAAGATCAAGGAAGAGGTTCAAGCTCAAAGTTTGCAGTATAAGAACAAAAATGGCTAACAATTTGGTACTAAATAAGGAAAACTGACCCACAAAAAGAAAAAAATGGAAGAAACTCAGAAGACTTAGAAGATAACTGAAACTAAAGAACCTAAAAGATAAAGATCATTGGTCTAATCTAAATGTTCAATGTTCAAGTTCTTCAGAAGTACGAAAAATATTGCATTTCATGCCATGGCAGGCAAGCATCGGATGTGTTTCTAATCAAACAGGTACTTTCATAACACTAAAATGTAGCGAGTTTCCCAGTAGCAAAAACTGCCTTGATACAAAAATGCTTTCCTCCAGGAAGAGAAATTCCAAGTAACTCTCAAACTGAGCAAACTTCTTCCAATGATCTGAAACTGAGCACACCAACCATAAATCAGAACATGGGAGGCAGATCATGTTCTACACGGCTCAATCCTCCTTCAATAAGGTCATGTCCCTCGAACCCTGGTAAGGCAGATCGCTACCATATCAATTGTCAATGAGTCTGAAGAGCCCCTAAGTTAGCCCTAATTGAGGGCATCTTATCCTCCTGAAGGTCTCCATGATGCCACCAATCCACCACCCATGCCAACAGAAAACATCAGTTGCATCCCACCTCATCACACCTTTGTTAGATCAATGTATTTCTAGGCTCTAATTCAGGGCCTCAAACCCGTGGAACCTCAGCTTTCATCTCAGATCAAGCATGAATTTTTCATCATGGGCCATCAGCAAGTAAAATGGGTCCTCACACACCATTGGCAAGAAAAAATAGAACCCTACTTGCAGATAACCTACTCGTCATGGGGCCTTTATATTCCGCAGACTGTTGGAACAAAGTCTTTGTACCCTCATTTCATATTCCCATCTTAACTTGGACTGATTGTAAATGTCATAATAACATCAAGACTCATATTCACCTCAAAGCAGCCTCAACCAGTCAACTGAAGAATATGATAATTTAAGAATGAACATGGATTAAACATTAAACAGCCCTTCCATAACTGACTGAGGTACAATTCACCAACACACACCCAGTTAGCACCAATTCAAGCAAACTCAAACCTGATCTCTCCCAAAAAGAAAACAAGTCAGCTTGCACCTGTCTTGATTAAAAAATGTTAAATGCTGTGAACACCTCGAGTTTCTTACTCATAAAGAGTTAAAATATAAGCAACACAATATAGGACAGTCAATGCACAACACAATATGGCTGTCAATGGAAACACAACATTCAATTAATTTTAAATCACGTGTGCCCATTTAGGGTGCACTTACAAGCAACTTTCGGAAAGAAAAACTTCCACTGGCAGTCAAAAGTTCATTGTGCAACTTAATTGCAGATTAACTCACATCACAGATAAAGAGCTCAGTAAATTGCATAGCACACAAGCATGATAAAATATCTTCCAAGCATCCTTTCACACATCTGATATTCTAAAGAGAGAGAATATGCCCTAAGACTTTTTTGCCTTTCCTGAGACTCAAAACCTTTTCTGCCCCGGCTCACTTATTTGCTGGTCACGCTCCTCTTTGTGGGAATCTAGTACTTCCCTTTAGGACAGGATTTCATAACTCTTTATCATTTTCATAAGAGCACTACTATGAGGTATACTTCTGCTCCTGCAAATGAAGGGAAGCTCTTCAAGCTTACGGGTGAGTTTACACTTACTCTCAGCCTCTTTGATTGGTAGGTGGGCGAGCTAAGCCCCCAAATTAAGATTCCATTCAGAATAATCATTTTATGTTGTCACGTACCACACAAGCCAAAGACAAATTTCTAAGCACTCTTAGCAATCTAATGAGGAAGCTAAGAAGCACAGACACTTTCATGGAGGTGCCATGGCAGTGTCAGATGTGTCAGCCAACACAACACTCCTCTAACACGACACCCCTCTCTTCACCTCCTTGTTCCTATTTTTCCTTTTATTTTTTGTTCCATCATCTTTGTGAACAATTCAATTAGAACACTCCTCTGACACCTTTTTTTTTTTAATCAGCAACAGAAATAAATTTTTATTAAAAGGCAATAAAAGGTACAAAAGAAAGAGGACAAGATGTCCTCCTAAGAAGGAAGCAGAAAAGGAAAATAACTAAGACGAACAAACTACCATCCAATCAAGATTAATAGCAAAAAAAGACACATTTTGAATCATGTGATGCTACAAATTGAGGATTTACCGATTTACTATGTCAGCGTGGTTGTATCGTGTCATAATCATGTCACATGTCCATGCTTCTTAGTAAGAGAGCTATGAGATTAAATAAAAATCAAAACAAACAATAAATTGCAGTCCACATCCATAAACTTTTAATATCCAGGCTTGCAAATGTCATAAACCGGTGGGATTATATAAATCTGCCACTCCAAAGAGAGTTTCACTAATTTCCATATGTAAGTTCAACAAGTCAAAAATTATTCAGTAACAAAAAGGAAATAAAACTCCTAGCAATTTCAATAAACCCTTAAACCTACAATCCTTCAACCAAACCCATTATTCACAACTTCATGTCGACGCATTTCTAGCACACAATCACCAACAAACAATCTAGCCTTCAGATATATTAAACTCCGTGAACATTAAACAAAGCCAACATACCATATTCCAATGCAGAAGTTCTTTAGTCGATTAGAGCCCACCTGAACTGTCCAGTTCCTGCTTTGGTGCTGCCAATTCACACTCTGATTTTGATGGTATCTGCAAACATTGCAAGGAAGTGTATTAATGGCATTAATGAACCAAGAGTTTAAGATATTCCCCAACCAGTGAAACAATTTGAACCAAATGGGCTCCCACATTTAGACTCTCAAGGCTGCGACCGCCCAACTGCTTGTATTTTTTTTGTTGCTATATTTTTTTTTTCCTCATTTCCTTTTTTTCAGCAACAAATGATGTATTATTAATAACAAGAGAAGAAAAAATACAAGAGGAGAACAAGAAGTCCTAAAATCCAAAACCAACACCAAAAAGGAAAATAAAAAATGTAAAGAAAACTAACAAACAGCCCCCCAATCTGATTTCAATACAGACAACAGAATATCACCAAAAGGGCACCCTATCCCACAAACCATCCAAAGAAACCCCACTATCCTCAAAGATCCAAAGATTGCCACAAGAGCACACCTCTAAAGAACCCATGCCTTCTTACCTCTCCAAAGACCCCAAAAATGGATCTTAGACATCCTCCTAACACAAGTCGGCAACTACCATAGCTCACCACCAAGACTAAAAAGTCTCAGCCACAATCATCTAGCCACTGGGAAATATAGTAAAAGATGATCAATACTCTCCTTTGCTCCTTCACACATAATACACCACTGTGAACATACATAAAGAGAAGGCCTCCCTTTTTAAAGCATCGCATTGGTATTAATTCTTGTGTACTATAGTCCAAGCAAATACATGAACTTTGAGGGCCACACTCGCTTTCCAAATCAAAACTGAGGGATAAAAAATGGGTATATTATGACTCTGAATCAATTTTTCAGTATCTGGTTTACAAGAGAAAACTCCAGTAGAATTGGCAATCCAAATCCTCCTATCTAGAATGAATAACCTCAAAGAAAAATCTGCCAGAAACAACAGCAAGGGAAAATTTTCTACACTTTCCCTATCATTGAGATTTCGAAAGAACTTGAAATCCCAACTATGATTAATTTACTCAGATAAAACCATTGAAGAGATAGTAGCACCATGAACCAGAGAAACACTTTACAGATGGGGAAACAAAGAAGAAAAGGGAGCTTCCCCTCTCTAATGATCTTCCCAAAAGCACACACTCTATACCCTTTCCCAACGGACAAGGAAGTGAATTCCAAGAAGCCATCCAACCTGAGAAAGAAATTTCCGAGGACATCTAGCTGAAGTCCTAGTACTTGCTTGAGCATATATCCATCACCCTGCAATCCATACTTACTTTTAATAATAGCATACCTTAAAGAATCTCCCTCTAAAAGGAACCTCCATAACCACTTACCAGTAGAGCAACATTCCTTTCCATAATCTTACCCAAAGCTAGCCCCCCTTGAAAGTTAGGTCTAGACAACATACCAACTTATTATCTCTCTTACCCTCACCACTGCATTCCCACAAAAAGCCCCTCATTAACTTTTTTAAAGAATGAGATACCTTAGCAGGAATTCTAAAAAGAAACATATAATAAGTGGAATACTAGACAAAACTGACTGTATTAACACCCATCTCTCACCCTTGAAATTAAAGCTCTCTTCCAACCAAACAATCTTAACCCAACTTTATCAATAATTGCGCTCAAGAAAGAGTCAAAATAAAGATCCCCCCCCCCCCGGGCCCCCCCAAAAGGAAGACCTAAATAGGTGAAAAGGCCATTCTCATATTTAACAACCCTATTGCTCTGCTAACCTCTGAATTTTATCACCCTCACCATTAATCTCCACAATAGCACATTTAACCATTATTTAATTTAAACCCCGAGACTATCTCAAAAACTTGCAAGATAGCCTAAAAGTTTAAAAACTTTCATTCATTCCATGTGGAGAAGTACATAGTATCATCCGCAAATTGGAAATGAGAGACAGAGACCTCAGACCCTATCCCTACCCATCACCAAAAACCCTCAACCAAACCCTACCTGCTTAGCTCTATCTATACATCTATCCAGAATATCTACCACCAAAGTAAACAAAAAGGAAGATGAAGTACCTCCATGTCTCAACCACTTTGATGCCCTAAAAGTATTACCAGGCTTCCCATTAACAATTACAAAAAAGTTAATAGAAGAGAAACAACCATAAATCCACTTCACCCATCTCACATCAAATTTGCTAGATTTTTCTTCAATAAAATAAGATTGTATTAATACTTCATATTTTTTTAACAAAAATTACCACTTTCTAATTTTACTCACAAAAGACAATTACCATAGTACCATAGTACACTGCCAAGATGGCTCATTCTCCTTGTCTTCCTTTTCTTTACACTTTCTCTCCATTCCTACTTTTGAAGATTTTCTAATATTCTTTTTCAAAATCAGAATAAGAGGCAAACTGCATAAACCTTTCCTACAACAACATATCATTGGACTACAACAAAACATGTTGAAGGTGGAATCCGTCATTTTAAATTCTTCACATGTTCATGAATGTCATGAATGAATTCTACTTCTAAGTCAACATTTTTCAAACCAAGGAGGATGATGAAGACACCAATAGATGGACCACAAATGTACCAACCATACCTTGCACTGCAATTTTGTTATTGTAGACCTCAATAACGTATCTCCGACTATCAATCTCAACCTTTTAACAAAATCATCCCGCGTAATCTTCTTGCTCTGACAAGATATCCAACAAGAGAACATGTTAGAAGAATTTAAAATTTTGAGTTAAAAAAGAAGAAAAAAACATACAGATGCCTATGTAACTGAACATACCCTGAATAACTCATAACCAGAAAGAACTTGTTCCATATCTTGCGAAGATATTTTTTTTGAGATAGCTTTAAATAACATAGGGAAAGGCATCCAAGGGGATTTCGGAGTCCTTGAAGTGCTTGAACCCAGAGTAGCAGCTTTTCCCTGAGATCCCTCAAAATCCGTAATTGGCTGACAATCACTTCCCTAGGAAATAACAGAGTGCTAAATCTTAAAGAACAAGGAATACTCCAGACCATTAACATCAAATGATAAAGGCTCCAACCTAAAGCCACCAAAGAATGGGGTGGAAGACTGGTAAAAGATAAGTAGGCTTTGCCATAGCATTATTCATCTTCGAAGCAGTCTTATTCCAGCCATGGCATTAATCGAAGGCTTTCGAAAAAACATATAACCATGTGAATCTTAGAAGTTATATGATGATTTACCAGATTAATCTTACAATATATTTAATATATACGTTTGAGCTATGCAAATAATTTGTCATTTAATTTAGGCATGAACTGTGAATTATAAAATTTAGAAACAAAAGAGTATGAACATGAATGGGGAGAACCATTTTCTCCACTACACATATACACACAGACACTTATACGGCAATGTTGCACACGACGCTCCTCCGACACAACACCTCTCTCTTGATCACTTCCCATCCTCCTCTTCTTATTCCTTTTCCATTTTGTCCCATCTTATCAATGAAAATCTCCACTGGGATTTCCAAAAATGATACGAATGATGCATTTTGAATGATGTCATGCTACATAATAGTATCTAGTTATATATAAATATATATATTTTATTAATGTCGTGTCCACGCTGTGTCATATCCTAGATTTTGAGGATTTTGTGTAAACTATAAATGTAGTTCAGCTTCAGTAAATTAGGGGTAGGGCGAAACTATATAGAATAAATTTGATAATATATATTACGGTTATGGGGGTATATAATTATAATATTCTAGATTAAAAGCAATATATATATATATATATATATATATAGTTGCTTTTATGCTTATAACCAAGGACTTTAATATCGATATCGATGGATATATCGAGAGTCCAAAAATACGGATATATCGGATATATCGTTGGATATATCCACAATATCAATATCGTTTTAAAGATATGGTAGATATTATAAGTTAAACACGGATATTTTTATTGAAACTCTAGGAAACAATGATTTAGACTCTAATACACAATTTAGGATCAAAAGATTATAATTTAATGTGTATAATACAAATATGTATTGTGTAGAGTACCAAAAGTGTGATGTGGTGAGAAAATAAATAATAGGAATTTATGCACATTCAACAATATTTAAATGTCACATAATATTAAGATACTATATAACTCATACATGCATGTGGTACAACACCCAATGCATAGTGTTGACGTAACTTACATCAACACGTCCTTATAGGACCAAACTCATGTATGTATGTATATATAACTGGACTAAAATAAACATAAAAAATGAGTAAGACTTTTTTAAAAGGTCACAAAGTTAAAGATAAAAATGTAAATAATATATATATGTAAAAAAAAAAAATTGTATTTGCTTAACTTACAAAAAAAAAAAAAAAAAAGAAAGAAGAAGAAGAATAAAGTCATGTGTCATGACTTATGAGTCTTATGACTGACTTTATGAGGGGGTCTTGGACCATTTTTTTTTTAAATTTAAAAAAACACTTTATGAGATAATGAGACAAACAAAAAGGGAAGAGGTAATTAAAATAGGTCAGGACCTCCCTCCACCGACAAAAAGGAAAAAAGGGCTAAGGTCTTAGAGGCGGCAGGCAGGCAGCCTAGGGAGTTCGACAATGAGCAAGGGGATGACAACGATGGCATGGCAACAACACAGTAGCAACCTAGCAGGTATGTTAGCCTTTTCATCGTCTTCTTCTTCCTTCTTCTTCTTCTTCTTCTTCTGTGATGGTGACAAGGATGCCGGTGGGAAGAGCAAACTGAAAGCAGGCTGCCTTGGTGATATTCGACGATATAGCGTCGATATATCGATCAAATATCACCGATAAACTGCAGAAAACTGACGGTAAGTTTGTCTTGTCGCGATATCTTCAATAAGTGACGATATATCGCGATATCGTCGATGTATCTCTCGATACTTGGTGTTTAACATATCGCATGAGGATATCATGTCGCTTAGTGTCGATACGACCACATATCGTCGATACCAACGATATTTAAGACTCTACTTTAACTGCACACCATTATTAAATAAATGAAAAAAACTGCCAGAATTAACAATCCACATGTATAAAGTATTAATAAATTTTTGTTACTTCTTCTAGCTTCCTTGGCCATGTGGTCATAGGACAAAGGTTCCTTTCACCATCAACCTCAAAAACACACCTGGCAATCCAGAGAGGCCTACCCACCCAGGAACTAGTTACGATGCTGTACTATGAGGGCAGCTCTGTCTTCAACAATGAAAACCCTTTTAATTTCTAAAGGGCTTAAGTACATGAACCAACATTCACCGCTACAAATTCAGGACAAGGCCAAGATGCAGTATATAAACTCCTATGCCTAATATAAAAATATTGCACATAATATGTTGCTTTTCAGTCCTAGGCAGTTTTCATAAGAGAAACCCATGCCTTGAATATGTACAAAGACACATATTCCCTAAAATTAAAGAATAGATTCTTAATTCAGGCTCACCTTTGGAAATCAGTGTGTGGCTTGTCAGGCCTTACAAACAACACTGCTTTGCATAATAAGACCAAGAAATGTAACAGCTATAAAATAAGGCCTAACCCAGACCACTAAACTGAACCCAGCTCATGGAGCCTGGGTTCAAGTAATCATCTACTTGGGCAAAACAGAGTATAAATATAACAAAGCATAAGTCCCCAGATTTAATTATGAATGCTTACCAGAGCAACTGGAGAGGAATCCAACTGTGACTGGCCCAGAGGCCCTCGACAAGTAGTGACCCCTGATATTTCACACTTGCTCTCATTTCCAACCACAAACCCTGTAGGAACCACAAGAAGTACTGGCGCTCAAGTACAAAAAATATGTTCCAAAGAAACAATAGAAGTACTAATAAAAGCAAAACTGGAAATTAACAGTATTCAAGCACCCCATCCAGAAGACACAGCCACCAACTTTTTGATCCAGAAGGTTGTTGGTGTTTCATCTCTTGAATGTAGTTAAAGCCCATAAGCCCAACCAACTGAAGATATCTATGTATCAACGGATGAAGCCCTATTTCTTAAAACTAACTTTTATACTTTTGCCATCCAAGCTTGAAACGAGATTGGACAGTCGAGATGGACTAATTGGTTTCTGACCCTTGAAATTTCTTCGCCATGCTCCACCCAATCCAAGACAATTGAATGAGCAGCATGTATAATATATGCAGACGAAATCTTATGCAACGTCAGCAAGAATAAAAATGCATTAATAAAAAACAAACAGAAACAAACAGAAGACATAAGAGTAATATATCACCTTCACGATCGGAAGAGACCTTGAAACTAACCACAAACTCTGGATAGATGTGAGTATTCATATTCGTATTCCATACTATATAATATCTTGGATTTTCAAGATCATCAACGCCACTATCAAAATCCTCGCTACTGGGAAGAAATTGTTTAGAGCCAGCACGGACAAGCTCCATATTTCCCATTATTACACGACAAAATATCATGTATCGGACCCCATTTTCGTCAACATCAGAATAATTTGCACTGTAAATAAATTTTAAAAATAAATAAATAAATAAATTAAAAAAAAAACACTGAATCCTCCACTTAAAACACATTATGCGAAGAATAGACATATATATATATAAGTAGTAGTAGTAATAATAATAATAATAATGATAATGATAAGATGAGACAAAGAAAGAAATCAAAATTAACCATCACATGGAACATCTTATAGGCAAGTGACCAAAAACCTTGCCAGGATATACAAATGCTGCAAATAAAAAGATCTAGCGTTTGACAGGTCTTGCATCAAAAAACCTGTATGCCCAAGCCAACCCAATTGGTACGTTCAATACATTTTTTTGGATGACCCGAAACATAAATCAGGAAATCCGAGATAATAATGATATAGCAATGGTACTAAAATAAGATCAAAAACCAACAACATTCCATGAACCAATAATGGCAAAGCCACAGGGACACCGGTTCCCCATATAACAGTGGTAATTGGTAAAGAAGTCGATAAGATAGGGTTGAAGTCCAACCAGGATCCAACAAACCGCATACAGGTCCCAGCAACAAGCCATACAGTTACTGTAAAAAACTTTAGCATCTTTCATTCTCAATATCCTCTTAAATAGAGTAATCATTGCATGGCCCTCATTGGAGCAAGCCATCTCAACCATGGAATCTCATTGGGCCACATAAGCACAAGACATATGAGAAACCATTTACCTTATTTCTTTTTGTCTTCTCATGAGCCAAGTCCTAATTTAATTTTTGGGGTAAGTACCTAGCAACCCCGGGAGAGGAAGTCATTTTCCTATACAACATAATTCTCACGATTATTATGATCCAACAGTAGCAACTAACACAAAGAGTCATGATCGGGGAACAGTTGTCTTTAAAAAAATGCATATAACATGATTTTCACACTTGCAACTAGCATAAATATATACAGGCTTAAGATCAAAAGACAATTTTATTTTTTTTTCACAAATTTTTTTACAACAGTTTTGCACCATTGTCAATTACTCTTTGTGAGACTTGTATTTCACGAAATCCACCATTGGATTACCTATTCCATTCATATACGTCATGCTTGCCAAATATCAAGTTGAAGAGCCACTTCATCCATAAATATGAAATTTTAAATGATAAAAAATGTGAGTTTATGGATCAGATGGCTATTAGAGTCTCATCAATATGATATTAGGCATGTATGGCATGCATGAGAAGGATTTCTAATCCAATGGTGAGCTTAACAAAACATGAATCACACAAAAAGTTCATGAGATGGAAAAAAAAGTCACTTGATCCTGACCCATATATATATATATATATATATATGAATATATAAACTTATAGACCTGCAAGGAAAACTCTAACCTGGTGCGAGGGCAGTTTGCAGCTGTGAGATGAACACCACTGCCAAATGTGGACTTAATTTTAGATTGTCCACAATGCCCAAGCCCATACATCATAATACTAGAAATATCTTCTTTAGAAGAAGCAAACCACGCATGACGAACATTTGCATCTCCGCGATGCTTTTCAATAATTTCGATCTGCTTCTCGAAAAGCTCCATTCGAGCTTGCAATGGAGAACTTGATCCACGGTATACCTCAAGCGTGTCAGCATTAACAAACGAGCTCATTTCCATCAAAAACATGTTCCGAACAGTATCAGAACTCATATTTCCATATAAAGAGTCGGTCCTGGCAACTAAATTTTTCCCAATGAGTAGATTTTTCTCAATAGCCTCATCCATTTTTGTATTTGATTTTCTGTTGCAACTATCTTCAATTTCTACATCATACTGGTTGCTAGCACGTTTTTGATCAAATTGAATTTGCTTAACGAAGGCATTTGACTCTCCACTACACTCCTTCAACTCAGAGGGGTCGGCTCCATTAATGTCAATTTCAAGCTGCAGCTTGATCTCATGGGACTCATAAGGCTCCCTAAACAAAATTTCTTGATCTTTCCCACAAACATGTTGGCAGCAATGATGTAAATCATCATCAGAAGAAAAATTTTCTGGAAAGAAGCAGCCACCTGATTCATCAATCCAGGCAATAGGTTGGTGTAAACCTGATTTCAAGTCTAGTCGAATCATATGCAAAAAATCTAGCACAAAAGGATGACCATTTGACTCAACCTCAATGGCTGACTTCTTCACCTGAAGATCTTTCCTAACAAAGCCAACAAGATCCTGTGGAAAATCAATCCACTCGCCATTCTGATAAAACATTACACGTTCTGGCAGCCTACTTTTTGTAAAATTTGTATAACATCTGAGCAACGATTTTCCAAAACGAGAGTCACAGCCCATGCATTTGCTTTTGCCTCCATTCAATTTTCTCCGCTTGGAATGTTTATTTGTTGACGAGTTCAAGGTGGACCATCCTGGTACCATATTTCGGGTAGCTCCAGTAAAATATGTAGGATCCTGGGCAGCCCGCTTTCTCTTCGAGTCAACCACAACTCTACGTCTACTATCCAATACCTTTGCGATATTTGCTTCCATTTCTATCTACAAAATCAATCCCTAACCACAGATCTAAACCCAAAAACTCAAATATAATGAAAGTATACAAAACTAATCTTGGATATTGCTCAGAGAAACCATGCCATTAAAGATAATTGGCAAACCCTGGAAAACAAAAACAAATCAATCAAAATTTATTAATGAGCATGTGGAAATCATTTTTTATGAAAGAAAGCTAACACAATATACATGTAGGAGTTAAAAGTCAACAAATAGGAATCATAAAAGTGATGCATCTAACCCACTTAATATAGTCAAACAACCAAGAAAAAACTGGAGGCCGTACCTAAGTTCCAACATTTGAGAAGAAGAATGATATTCTAGTCAACGAAATATTGAAATTAATTACAATTTATTAAGACACAGGCAATGGGTGTGAGTGCAACACATTAGAATTGGTACAATTGTGGTGATAAATGCAGAAGTTCAACAGTAGGGGGAAATCATATATGGCAGTGTTATGGTGACAGCAATGGTTTAGAGGTGGTTTGCAGTGGTGATGTAATGGAGGTGGAGACGAGCATAGTAGTGCAGTGGTGGAGGGATGGCCACAATAGCAGTGGTCAGGAAGTGAAAGCAACAGCAGCCATACAATGACAAAGATCACACAGCATTGTAAGTTAGGTTTCAAGCAATTATTAGTCGAAAGCTTATTCAGGTAGTGAATATTGTTTTTCTCATTAAAATTGCTATTATGCCTATTAACTGTTTATTAAGTAACAGAAAACACCTTCAGAACCGAGGGTATGATTGGAAAGAAAGTTCAGATATACACAAGAACAAGTGACTATATATAATACACATGTAGCATATCAAAGTACCTACAGCATAGTTATTAAACCCGGACTGGCCTGGCCGACCGGTAAACCAGTGCCTTGACCGATTCGGTTTTCTATTTGGATCGTTTTTGCAATTGAACCGTCCTAAACCAGGATAAACCAGTTAAGCCAAATGGTTTTAACTCCAAAACCGCAATAAACCAGTCTGGTACTCGGGTCAGACCAGTTAAGAGGGCATCATGTGGAAAACAGGCAATTGGCGTTGACTTTCCGTATTTAAACTTTGAAGGGATATTATCAAAACGCATCCCATGGGGTATGAAACCACAATCAACAAGATAATATGGGAGGCCTTAACCACTTATCCAAACCAACTCTTCTGTTCTAATATTTACAATACATATTATTTAACTGGATGGTTTCAGATACAAAATAAAACCAACTAACTATACCTAAACTAAATATATCTAAGTACATTTTACAACTAGATCTTATGATTCAATGATAGTGTGATTTATTAAGTATGATCTTATAATTTTATTACTTTTCTTATACATTAACTATGCAAATAATGATAAATTTTTTGGTTGTTTACAACATAGTATGTTTTTTATATTAAAAAAATAATAACATATATTATTTTCATTTCTAATAAGATTTTTTTAAAATAATTATTACGAATTTTTATTATTATTTTAATTATAAGACCGGTCCGACCAATGACCCAACAATTGAACTAGTGACCCGGCCTCTTGACCGGGTCAATGTCCGGTCCAAGTTTAATAACTATGACCTATAGGATTCCATTCTACTTCTTACTTTTGGTGGTCAATTAAGGAACATAAATATATTGATCAATGCAACTATCAACCACTACATCTACCAAAAAAAAAAAAAAAAAAAAAGAGGAGAGAGAGAGAGAGAGAGAGAGAGAGAGTTGCGGGAGGGATTCCAAATACATCTAGCTTTACATGTATCCAGTATCCCTAAGAAAGCAACATAAACAATTGGATTCAGCCATCACTGTAACTCAAATCATATTATCAATCAAGCATATACAAGAATGCGAACACATTTAGAAGTAATACAAGAAGTGAATATATATGTGTGTGTATATATATATATATATATATATTAAGACGAGGAAACCCCTCGGGCAAACCCCGGGCCCATAAAAGACCCCAAAAAGTGCAAATTCGTTATTACCAACTCCCAAAAATTGATGCAGTATCTAAGTAAACCAAAGTTATTTCTTCTGCAGCCCTTAAAATTCTCAGAATCCCACCCTTCAGCGATTATCAATGAACCTTATATTAACATGTAGAAGTAATAAGAGAACAATCTCTTTGAAAGGTACAGCCATAAAATAAAGTACTATAAAGATTGCAGGAAAATGAGGTCGAAACATAAATAAATTAAAACAAAGTCTATAAACTCAAAAAGTGTTACTCTTTCAAAAATATTTAAAAGAAATAGATGTCTAGGTAAAATTTTACGATAGCAACAATTTCTGTCTATGATAAAGATATCAACATTCTTTACTTATTTGCCTTTTTCTTTTTCTTTTTTTCATGGGATAGGATGAAAGCTACATTTAAAAGAAAGAAGACTAACACAGAAGGACAGGGAGACCTTCTCAAGAGAAGTGTTCAAACGAACTAGAATATATAAATTAGAAATACACTTTTCGCATAAAATGAAATATATAAAGATGGTCGGAAAATGACTTATGCTTTTAAAAATTATTTTCAATAAAACTTTAAATTACTAAATTAAAAACTCACAATAAAATAATACTATTTCAGCCTCACAAAATAAATAAAAAAAAACCTATAATAAAATAATAAAATTTCATAACAAAAAACAAAACTAAAAGTTAGCACACGAATACATTAAAACCTTGAATGCTCAAGTTTATCACTTATGTTTTTAAAAGAGTTGTCATCGAGGTAGATGACAATAAGGTTGCAAAAACCATATGGGGAGGAGTTCCACATGCTCTGTTTCCTATTGTGATCTAAGGTCAAACCACTCCAATAAATTTCAAGTGGATATTAATTGAAAGATTTTTTTTTTTTCCATAGGCAACAAAAATTTTATTAATAAGGAAAAGTACAAATAGGACAAGAAGTCCTACCATAGAAAGAAAAGAAACAAAAAATAAAAAATAAAAAAAAGAGACACTAAGGACCACATCCAACCCACCAATCCAAGTTGGTGGTTTAAAGGGAGCCAGAAAGATACCAAGGCCATTTGGAGGATGGTTCTTCATGCTATATTGTGGTGCATTTGGAAAGAACAAAATTTGAGAACTTTTGAAGGAGCAGAGTCATCTATTGTGGAGCTCATATCTCTTGTGGTTAAACTCCTTTATTGGTTGTATTGTAGTTACATGGGTGGTTGTAAAGTTTCTTTCCTTATTTTTGTCGACTCCCTTTGTTTGTAAGATTGATGGGGGTTGAGACTCTTTGGAAGCTCCTCTTTTTCCACGGAGCCTAGGTTTTTTTTGCTTTTGTATGTTTTATGTACGAGGAGTTTTCCCTTTTTTAATACATATCTTTACCTTATCAAAAATAAATAAAGGTACACTGGTACAACAGAAAAATCCTTAGTCACATAAGCCCAAAATGAAGCCAAGAACACCACCCTATCCCATAAGCTCCCAACCTCCTAAACCCTATCTTCAAATATTCTCGTGTTCCTTTCTAACCATAGAACCCATAAGATAGCTAGAACCGCACCCGTCGAGAGAACCTATAGAACTTCTCCCAAGACCAGAAAAATCAATAACAAGCATATCAAAACATGAAGTCAGGCAAACCAAACTAACATCAACCCTCTAAAATAATATCTGACATTAATCCGGGGTTTGCCTGAAGGTTTCCTCGTCATAAAAAAAATAAAATAAAATAGATGATCAATTCTCTCTGCCTCCCCCCCTATACACAAAACACACCACTAAGGTAAGAAATAATAAGTCGGTATCTTCTTCTGAAAAACATCAATAGTATTAATTCTCTTAAAAGTAACAATCCAAGCAGAAAACTGAACCTTTAAAGAAACTTTTTATTTCCACATCATCTTAAACGGGAAAAAATGAGGAACATCAGAATCACCAATTAAAGAATCCAACAAAGGGCTACAAGAGAAAACACAGGAAGAATGTGAAATCCACTTCTCCTATCCAAAGTTGAAGGCCTGAGAATCACACCATCAAGAAGAGACAACAAAGAACAACAACAATTTCCCACTCCTTAATATTTCTGAAGAACTAAAGTCCCACCCAATGAGAATAGAAGAGGAAACAACCAAATCCAAAATAGAAGCACCATGAGCTCGACATAAAAAATACACCTGAGGAAAACGAATAGAAAAAGGATAGTCTTGCCTCCAAACATCCTCCCAAAAGTGAATCCTCTCCCCTTTACCCACAACGAACAAATTTTGTCCCAAAAAAAAAGAGGGAGGGGGGGGGGGGGGGGGGGGGGGGGGGGGACAAACCTTGAGAAATAAACTTCCACGAACCCAAAGTCGAAACACTAACCCCAATCTGAAAATCCCAACCATTATCCTGCAACCCATATTACTTTTGATGATAGAGTGCCACAAATAATCTCTCTCCAAAGGGAATCTCTAAAGCCATTTACCAGTCAAAGCAATTTTCCTAGCAATAATATTACCCAAAGGAAGCACCCCCCCTCCCTCTCCTCGCTTTAATCTTAGATCTTGAAACCACCTCCCAACTCACTAAATGATCCTTCTTACCTTCCCCACAACCTTCACACAAAAAATCCCTCATCAACTTTTCTATCCTAAAAGCCACCCTCACAAGAATTTTAAAAAGGGACTTATAACAAATAGGGAGGCTCTTCAAGACTGATTGGATCAAAATAAGTCTTCCCCCTTTAGACATTAAAGTTCTCTTCCAACCATCCAGCCTTTTCCTTATCTTACCAATCACTAGAGACCAAAATGCATGTCTTAGGATTCCCCAACCCCCCCCCCCCCCCCCCAAAAAAAAAAGGCAAATTGAAATATTTAATGGGCCAACTCTCTTAAAAACACGCTAAGAGCCTTGCTAACCTAACAAGCTCATCTTGGGGACAAACAGACAATTAATACCAACTAAAGAGCTCTTTCCCATATTCACCTTCAGTCAACACACTGACTGGTCCGACTCAAAAACTATCAGAATAAATTATAGAGTGAGAAAATAATGTTCATTCCCTGAGGCAAAAAAGAGACTCTTGCTTTGGGATTGGTTGAACAATGACTTTGGGATCGGTTGAACAACGATAGGTCAAGGTCATTTTTCATATAGTTTTCTATTACCCTTAAACCAATAAAATTTCAGGATTTCATATACATAAATATTTTTTTCGATAGGCATACATATATATAAATCTTAAACAAAAGTATACATATATAAAATAGTACCTACAGAAAAACATAAATACTAACTATATATACTTGGTGTATATAATGATATTTCAACCTCAATCATTAACAATAATTATTTATTAATAATACATAGCATATATTTCCACTATGTCATTACTTAATAGAGGGCATGCTGTAGAAAATTTTGATCAACGCAAATATAACCTGAAACTAGAACCAAAAAAAAAAAAAACCAAAATTCAAAACATGTTTAACTTGTATAAATGAGAAATCATAAATTCTAATCAAGAGATCAATCAAGCAATTCTATGTAAACTGCAAGAACAATACATACCGAGCTATGCAGTTAGTGTTCATTCTGTACATGTTCTTCTACTCTCTAACCTTAAAGCAACTCAAAGAGGAAAGGACATTCTCTTTTCTGCTCTACAGTCCCGAACAGATCAGATCCTGATAACCCAATAAAATACAAATTGTTCTGTGTCAATATCCCAAAGACCTAGAAGCACCTCTCAAACCAAACAGAGCTCAAAAAAATGGTTTAATTTTTTCTTCCACTAAACAAAAAATAAAAATAAAAATAAAAACCAAAACCTAATTGCACAATTGAAACGACTCTTATAATTCCAAAACAGATAATATTAAATTTATAGGCAACAAAATCAAATTTTTTTTTTGGAAATACATAACCCATCTACCAAAAAACCTCCAACCACCTCAATTAAAAAGAGGTTTTCATGTAAACAAGAGACTTCTTTGGATTAGAGGTTAAAACGGGTATACATCAAAACATAAAAATTTATAGATATACATGTGCTGCCCAAAAAAATTTTTTAAAAAAAATCTATGATACCCACATCTATATCACTTGAACATGTTTTCATGAAAAGAAGATTTTTTTTTTCTTTTGGATCGGCAAAAATAATATAATTTATTCAAATTGAAACCAACATGTTCATGCAGATATGCGTATGAATATATATATATATATATAGGAACGTGTCCTAACTCAATTGCTTGGAATATCCCCAAATCGTTACAGGACTGAATCATAAACTCATCAATCTGCTGCACGAACAAAGAAAAAGACCAATCTGACCAATACACATTCAAAATCAAATTCTCAAACAAAATCAAAACCAAATAGAAAATTTAAAATATATATATATATAACGATGAAAAACACTGCAGAAAAGCAAGAAAATCGAATCGAAAAGGCGGGCGATCGGAAAAGAAGGAATTAATTACCAGTGGATAAAATAAATGTTGAGGGGTTTTGATTTTCATGAGAAGGGGTTCTTCAGAGATCGTCGGCGAAACCCTAACTCTCGAAAACGAGGAACAGTGTGTGTGAGACGACGCCGTTAATAACATCTCGCCTTGACTGACCTAACGCCGAAAGTCGGCGGACTTGATCTCTTCAACGTGTTTTTGCTTGAGCCAAACGCAAAGGAAATTCACCCTCAGCCAATCAAACAATAGAATAGATAGAGTTACCCAGGAGGTAGAGTTGCTAAGTCAAGGTAGAGTTTGATTCGACGACATCCATGTGATGTTTCTTTTGACTTTTGATTTTTCGATGAAACTTATTGGTTCGATTGGTGGGTGAGTGACCGCAGGGTAATGATACGATTTCCCACTTTAAATATCAAAGTCATTATTTTGGGGGCAAGTTTGGAATTTCAAATACGTTTGGGGGTGTTTTCGGGAATTTCCCTTCGTTGTTTCACATGCGTGGAATGTGGGCCCAGAATGGTTGCGGAGTCTATCTAGACTCTACGGAGTATTATATTTGAAGGCTCCCGTCAAAGTCCACACCTGTCCCAGGCCTCATCTTTCCCCAAATAAAATCCCTAAGGTGGGCCCAGAGCCTAGACAAATGCAAAAGAAAAAGATAAAACCCCTTTTTTTTTCTTTTTTTTTTATTCCAAAGGGGAAAAGATAAGAACAACTATCATACACTATTTATTTTTTATATTTTTTATATATATATATATTTTTTTTCACGGTCAGGGAGAGCTACTATCTTTTTTTTTATTTTTTGGTAGATAATCAGGGAGAACTACTATCATACCATGTGAGCTGCCCACAAGTTCTCCTTCCAATTTCCAATTGGAAAATGTCATTTTATCCTCAATATATTTTCTTACTCCCTCCCTTCCTAAAAGATAATAAAAGGTAAGCCGAATTTTTTACTTTTTTCCATCCCAAAATATTTGTCTACCTAAAAAAATCAAAACATAATTTGTTTGAACTTTCCTACATTGTTCTTTATTATTTCAATCATTACTTTTAACAAAAATCCCAATATAAATATGAAGGGTAATTTTGGAAACATAAAATTTAATAAATATTAAATCAATACAATGATTATTTTTCTTAAATTTTACATTTTGTCAAATTTGACCTATCTTTGTGGGACGAAAATAATGCTATTAAATAAAAGGATAATCCAAGAATCTCACACAAGAAATTTAATTGAAAAATGTTGCATGATTGAATTACACATGTTTATCAAAGTTCCATTTTTTTATAACACCATTTGATCCTAAGTTTTCGGGTTTTTACTATATATTTGATAAATATAATAAAATAATGTATTTTTGTTATGCATGACCTTGGATAATGTATAAAATGATAGAGCTCACGAGAAAGAGAGATGAGCCGACTCTCTTAGAGCATTGCCCCAAAACAGATATAAAGACAAAAAAGGTGAAGATGCTGAAATTGACTTCTTTGCGATAAGTGAGGCTAAAAGTTTTAAAATGAGTCATCATTTGGAAAAAGAATAAAATGGGGCAAAGACCACAACGATGAGACAGCTTCCACTATCTTCCTATTGAGCTCAGCCCTTCAATTATTCACCGATAAGTTCAATAAATGGATGCTATTGGAGGGATCCCACCTCGAAAATTTAAACTCAAAACATGTCACCAAAGTTGTCGAAAGCACAGTCCTTTTAAAATAGACCAATGGTGTGATCACAAAATTTTAAAAGACGGAAACGGAATATTAATATATGGATTATAATATTTCATTCATCTAATTTCTTTTTATTTTATGTTAGACCCTATATAATTATTTTCACTTATATATTTTTTATATGTAAAATGAGTAATAAAAGATAAGTAAAATTGCATTTTCCTTAATATATAGGCAAAACCTCAATGACATAGTGGTGCCAAAATAGTAGTGGTATTTCTCCCTTAGTATGAAGTGAAGTAGGGGTTAAGTTTTTAAATCTTAGAGCAAAGCGTCATAGAAGGAAGTACGATTTGAGTTGGCTCATTCCACCAACCCTCAAATTTGAGTGGATGCCGAGTGTTTTTTTTTATTTTTTTGGCCCTCTATTGGCCCTTTGAGATTGCTTTTCATCTCTAATTTATTTTACATTTTAAGAATTTATAATTAAAAAAATAAAAAGTTTTGGTGAAAATTAACCATGCAGCTTATTAGAAAACAGCATTTTTGAACAACATTGTAAGATAAAGTTTTTTCTAAAAATTATCATTTAAGTGGACTTTTTAGTCATTTATGAAATAGTGACTATAAATGACCGAAAAATCCACTTAAATGATAAATTTAGGAAAAAAATTCTGCTTCGAAGTTGTTTAAAATAATTTTTTCTAGTGACAACATAACCAATTTTTTTGAAAATCTTTTATATTTTTCAATTTTAAAATGCCAACCCAAATTTAATTTGGGTTGGGCAGGTGGCTCAAGTAACTTACCCAACTCAAAAATCCCACTTTTATGTACATCATGTACATCATACTTACTATATGTACTAATTAATATTATTTAACATTAAATGCTATTAATATAAATTAACTCAACTTAACTTATAACTTATGTACTTATGATTAAATTATTAAAATTCTGAAATGTGTAGGAAATAAAGGCATCAAAATAGGAAAAATTAAGGCCCACCTACCCTCCCAAACTTATTCAAGTTGCACCTATAAGTATGGGTTAAGGGATCCACTACTTTTTAAATGGATTGTGTTTAAAATGGAATTTATCAAATTCTTAGGTCTCTTCGTGAAATTTCCATATTACCCTTCCTTTTTCTCCCCTTCTCCGCCATCTTAATCATTCTCAGCACCGCTAAAAACCCGATATTGGTGGCACCATCTCACCAACTCCGGCTTCTTCCCCAATACAGCAGCGTGCTACTACCTCCATCTCAGACCACTTATAAAACCCATAATTAACAGTAAAACCAACATTCGAAGCGAGCTTTTTTTTTTTTTTTTCCTTATTTTAATGTAGGACAGCACAATAATATGGCAATAGAATGAAATTAAGAGCCACAAAATTTGACTAAATGGGTATATTTATTGTGATATTATTTTGGTAGTTATATTAGGTCTAATGATAGAGATAGCGATGAAAGGTCATTGTGGGGAAAAAAATACCAAGTTGGGAAATGAGAGGCCCTACAGGGATTGAAGGCACCAGAATGTCAAGGCAGTAGATGGAAGCCACCATCAATGCTCTAACTCACTACTTTTCTCTGGTCATTTTTCAACCACCCATGCTCTGGCTCATACTTTTCTCTTCTCGTTTTTCCTCTTCAAAATTGAAAGCTTGAACTTAAGTAATATGCGTTTTGATAATTAAAAAAAAATAAAAATAATTTGATGGAGAAGACTAACAAAGTAACAAGAAGCACAATGGCCTAGCAGAAAAAAGAAAAGGAAAAACAAAAAAAAAAAAAGCGTGCAATGAAGCTCGAGCTTTGTTTACTATATCTCCACCATTTTTTCCTTGATTTTTGGTATCAAATTATCAATATATGCACTTTTCACATAAGGGACAATGTGCTCCCTACTTTAATCAGTACTGGTATGAAAGCTTTTTAATACTTTTCCATCAATGATTAATGTTTCCACAGTAATTTTTCATTCAAAAAAAATAAAAAGCCAACATGCGCTTCTACAAAAGTTGTCCATTAAGGTCATTTTGATCATTTTAGTAGCTACTATTTCAACTTCTAATCTAAGCTGTCCAAATCCCCATCTAATGGTGTTGAGTACTTCTTTGAGCTCAACAATGAATCCGTGCTCATTGCGATGGTGCTCAGTCAATGCATTAGGTGAAGGAAGGGTGGGACTCTAAGCTAAAATCTCGTAAAATATGAGACAATCTCTTTTACAATCAGACTCCACTTGTATCAAAGAAAACTTAGCAATGCTGATAGGTAGATACTTAATATATAAGAGACTAATGATCCATCTAATTGAAGAATTTAGACGGCAAGCAACACTTTAATAGGTGAAGTCGTGAACGCTTCATAGCATTATCCCGAGAGAGAGAGAGAGAGAGAGAGAGAGAGAAGAGAATGAAGAAGAAGAAGAAGAAAAAGGACCCTACCTCTTTTCAGACTTGTGATGCAATATTTAACAGAATGGATCAAGCATGGTTCATAGAGTGCCAATGTTGTTTTCTTTTTCATTTTAAACTCTGATGATGTCACCAAAACCATCTGCAAAAGTCAAGTTTTCATTTTTGTGCTAACATGGTTCCCACAACAGATTGTGTGTTCTAATGAATCCAGAGTTCAATAAAAAATGAACTGTGCTTTTAAAATCCAACGGACACTAGCCTGTTAGCATGCACAAATGGACTACATAAATCATCACCAAAACAGCAATTAATTAATTAAAAACGTGAAGAAATTAGTACTCCATACATTTTTTGATCCATAAGAAATGTGAAGAAATATATAAAACCCACGTTATTGTGTGTTATGATCGTTAATGTGTTCCCCATTTAAGTTCTGCGATACCACCCACCAAAATCACCCACTGCCCATCGTCCACCATATGTGATATGTGGCAATTGAAGAAAGGGGGGCACTTTGGTCATTATCAATGATATAAGAAACTGGAGAGTGCTGCGTCTGTTGGGTGGTTAACGGTTCGTGATACTAGTGGGTGAAACAACATTTTCCTCCGCGTGTTTAAGAAGTAAAATGCTATTGAGCTCTATTTTTTTTTTTTTTTTTTTTTTTTTGATCTTAATGGTGTGACTGCTGACATGGCACGCATTTAGAACAACCCTCCCCATCTATGTTCTCTCTCTCTCTCTCTCTCTCTCTCTATTGCTGGTAATTGTTAGATGTCAGTGAGTAAGCAAAAAGCATTTCCCCAAAAGGTTCCTGGTTTCAATTAGCAGTGTGCTTTTATTAAACAATTCAAGATTAATCAATTCAACAACACATTTTTAATAAAGAAAGCAAAATGGAGAACAAAGAGCAAATTGCATAAACTTAAAATTATATTGTTCACTTAATGTGGACACATTCCAAGCAAATAGCAGCAAGACATTTTTGTTCCAAGATATAACAAACCCCAAGAATAGTAACAAAGTCCATACCATAAACGGATTACACCAGTTCAACATTCATGCTCCTGCTTTGGTAGTTTCAACGTGCAAGTAGAATTAGATGGTAGCTGCAAACATAACCAGGAAGAAGAATGACAAGAAGATTCATAGATTATTCCTCACAAACGCAAAATGTTAAGCTACAATGGACTACAAATTTTGACCATTCATTATAAACCAATATGCAGGCTTTCTCAGCAGTTCACGCCAACAGTTCAGTGGAGAGAGAGAGAGAGAGAGAGAGAGAGAGAGACTTAACCCATTATAATTTCCCAAACCTCCCCCCACCCCCACCAAAAAATAAAAAAAACTATAATCTTGACAGTTCAGAAAATATTTCCATCCATCGTTAATTTTGTAACTTTCCATCCACTATGAGGGACATCGACCTCCTCCATGCATGCATAACAAAGTGATGTGATGCATATTGTAGCCTAAAGCTTTATGTATGATGCATTACAGCTGTTGATCCAAGCAGCTTGTGCACAAAATTCTGTAGCACTACCTCGGTGAATATCACAACATATACAAATCATACAATACCAGCTATGACCACTCCAGCGAAAAATACCTGAATTAATGGATTGCTTATAACGAGCTGATATTTGGCATGAGACAGTCAGGGGCTAGACTACCTTGGCCTAAATGATGGGCCACAACAAAACTCTCAAGACTGAAACAAAGCATACGCAAAGTTCAGTGTGGTTCCACTAATAATCGTTGCCCGTCACCTTCTTGATTATTGAGCCAAAGCCATACACCTAGAGATAAAGCAATAAATAAGAAATGATTTATTCGACATATTATAAGTTTATTACCACCTGCCTTCCAATTGGGACACTCATTACCTAGGAATTGGGCCAAGGGATACTGAATTCCCAAGAAGTTGTAGACGTTTGGTTGCTTGTTTGGCATGATTCTCAAAAATCACAATTCCGGTTAATATGCCAATTCCCATGGAAAATGTACAAGTATAGACTCCCACCTTTGTGAAGAGAAATTGCCAATTCTTGTTTCTTGTAACTTCATTAAATTTGCTAATTTTATTAGCGCTGTTAGGTTTCCAACCAAAAAGCCTAAGCTAATAATGGATAGACCAAACAGATATATGAAGACATGTTTAACTCGATACTTAATTGATGTGGGATGTGGAACTTTCCAACAAGCGCAATATTTTAGAAGAAAACAATTTTTTTGTACAAATTTTTAAAAAGGATATAGTTAATTGAGAATTAGTTGATCAACATTTAAGGGAATTTGGGTCATTTGATCAACATTTAAGGGAATTTGGATCATTTTATTTATTTAAAAATGAGCACAATGTGTTGTTTTGTGGCTTAAAATGGTTACACAATGACCATAAAAGAAATTTTTTAATAAGATAAGGTATAACTTGGCCAAACATATTAGTGATATATCATGTGAAATTTGTACATTCGTATAATATTTGCAACTAAACCAAAAAATGAGGTTGGTTTTAAAGAAATACAACGAAGGTTAATATTTGCAACTAAACCAAAACAACACGACCCCTTCCTCCATCAATAACATTGAAGGAGAACCCAAAATATTTCTATGGCTATATTGTAAAGAAATTCTTTACTAATATAGGGAATGGCAACGAGGCATGAAATATTAGCTAATACAAGGAATGGCAACAATGCAGATTTGCAACGAGGCACCCACATGTCTCGTTGTTCACGCAAATCTACATAAAAAGAAAAATAGTAATAGTACTTCAAGACGTTTCCTTGAGACAACATTTGCCACCACCGATTCTCCAAATCCGTGCACTAGGTTCTGATAAATCTACCTCCAAAATACAACAAAGCCCAGTGACACACAGTATTCTGTCGGTGTTATGCACTCCAAAATACAACGAAGCCTAGTTTACTTCCTCCATCACCGACTCAACCTATATCTTCTCATGAAAAGACATTGCAGGAATACACTTGAAGACATATTCAGCAAACTTCTTCCTCTCAAGTGCCTGTCACTCATCCTATCTCAAATTTTGTTTCTTATAAATAGTTGTCCTCGTCTCTTCAAACTTTTGTTGTCTCTTTGTCTACCAATTCTAATTTTAAAACAATTCAGGAGGCCTTGTCTATGCCTGGCTAAAGGATAGTTATGGAGGATGAGATGTCTGCTTTACATCATAATGGGACTTAGTGCCTGTTTGGGATAGTTTTAAAGTAGAATCAGAAGCTGAATCAGAAGTTGAATCAGAATCAGGGGGGAGGCAGCTTGAGTAAATTGGCCTCAAAATCTCTTTTGGGCTTACAATCACTTTTCTCATTTTTTATCCAAACACTCTTAAAAGTGATTATGGGTCATCAGAAGAGATTTTGGGCCTCCCAGAATCTCATCCAAACAAGCACTTAGGATCTTGTAACATTTCCTTAGGGAAAATCTGTTGTAGGTTGTCGTTGGGTGTATGTCGTGAAATATTTACCTGATGGATCTATTGAGCATTTGAAAGCTCGTATTGTTGCTAAGGGATATACTTAAACATACGGAGTTCACTATTCTGAGACTTTTTCTCCACGACTAAGATTTCATCTATTCGTATATTGATTTCCTTGGCACTTTGTTTTGGTGGCCTCCCATTCAATTAGATGTCAAGAGGAAGTTTATATGGAGCAACCATCCAGGTTTGTTACTCGGGAAATATGGGAAAGTATGCAGACTTTGCAAGGCCGTTTATAGGCTAAAACAATCCCCTAAAGTATGGTTTGGCAAATTTTGTGAAGATGTTTTGGAGTTTGGGATGTATCGATGCTAGTTTGATCATTCAGTGTTCTCACTTACTTCAAAAAAAGGGGAAGGTTTTATTAGTGGTTTATGTGGATAATATCATTATTACTGTATATGACCACCGGGTTATTGCCAATTTGAAGGCATTTCTACAAGCCAAGTTTCAAACCAAGAGTTCAGGAAATTTATGCTATTTTTTGGGAATTAAGGTAGCTTGCTCAAAGGATGGTTTAACCCAAGTAAGTCTGTAAGAATCTAAACATGTGGAAACTCCCATAAATCCTAATGTAAAGTTGAATTTTGAACAAGGAGAATTGTTGCCCGATCGAGAAAGATATCGGCATTTGGTAGGTCAATAGAATTATCTCACCAATTCTCGTCTAAACATCATTTGTCGTTAGCATTGTTAGTCAATTTATGGCATCTCCACGTGTTCCACTTTGGGAGGCAATCAACCATGCAGTGCAATATCTCAAAACTCATCCTGGCCATGGACTCTTCTACATAGCCAACAAACATTTGAGGATAGAAGGTTTTACTGAATCTCATTGGGCTTGGATCTTCATTTGATAGGAGGTCTACTACAAGATATTGCACCTTTTTGGGAGGCAATTTAATCACATAGAAAAGTAAGAAGCAAAGTAGGTCTAGTGTAGAAGTTGAGGATTGTGTTGTGGCTCATACTTCATGTGAACTTTAATGGATAAAGCAGCTTTTAGTGGAAATTGGATTTAAGGTTCCATTGCCTATGAAGATGTCATGTGACAATCAGGCTGCCATTCATATCACCTCGAACCCAAACCCGAACCCAAGTGTTTCATGAGAGGATAAAGCATACCAAAGTAACTGCCATCTTGTTCATGAAAAATTGGAGAATGGCTTAATTGTGACTCTCATGTTATTCCTCAAGATCAACTTACGGATATTACCATTAAGCCTTTGTCTAGAGCTCATTTAGAGTTTCTATGTTGCAAGTTGGACTATATGATATATACTCTCCAACTTAAGTGGGAGTGTTAATAGATTTATATGTTATTAGAGTCAGGGGTCCTTTTGTCTTTTCATGTAAACAATATATTTTTATAAATAAAGTTTGAGGATTTGGGTTAATAATTGAACCCTAATACCATGAAAGCAAACAATATGTAAAGAAGCCCTCACGTGAAGTAAAATAAATGGATGCACTTGACTCACCAATGAGAATTAGGACTAATGAGACCAACATAGCCATCGCCACAATCATTAATGACATCAGCATCCTTGGAAGCAATTGCAACCTTTATCTTCTTTCTTCATTTTCATCACCCTATTCTTTGAGTTCTCTTTTCAATTTTTTGCATTCCATTTTCGTATGCCCTGATTCTCACCCTATTCTTGAGGAATCAATGAATCTTTATTCTACGTAGTCTTCCGCTCATACATGGCCTCTAATTCTTTCCACAATGTATGGGAATTAGTTTCTCAAGCCACGTGATGAAACACATTCTATTCAATCCATTGTCATTGTTGGCCCAAAAATCAACCCTAAAAGGGGGTAAATAGAGTTATAGCAAACTATTGTTTTTAAAGCAATCTCAAAAGCAATAATATTAAGTATAATAAAGCTTAACAAATAAGAAAGTAAATATACAGATAAGGAGTTGAGAGAGAGAGAGAGATTGCAAAAAACAATTTACCGAGGTTCGAACTTCCGCCTACGTCCTTGCCCCAAGAGTTCTGTTTGAGGATTCAAATCTACTATAACTTTCCTTCAAAGTGGAGCAACAAACTTTTACAACACAAGTGCTCTTTACCCAACACTTGCACAAAGCTCTCTTCAAGAGCTTTAAAACTAGGATTTATGAAAAACCCTTTATACAAGATTATTTGAAGTTGATTCTTGTGTATAAGAGATTCTCTTCAAAAGTAGATTACTCAGCAATAATAGTCACTCAACTATTGATTGATCACAATAAATGCTCACTTAAGATTTCTAGGGCTTGTAATAAATTATCTTATTGTGTATGCAATGAATAATCATTAATGTGCACTTGTATTAATAGCCCTTAGGTCTAATATGACCGTATTTTAGCATTTAATGCCATGAATTAGAGTTTAGTGGGCATTTAATGCTCAAATAGCTGTTTAAAAAACTAGCCTTTATGTGTCAGCCCGAAAGATTCAGACGTCTGAAAATGATTCCATCCATCTGATTCTAGTTTCAGATGTCTAAAATAGACATCTTAAAAAACCAGGAGACCACTTTAAGGCAGGGTCTGATACAAGTCATCTGATTTTGCAATTCAGACATCTTACATATTGCAAACGTCTTATTAAGGCGTTTGATTTTTTCAGAGAGGTGTTCTAAAGGCCAATTGGTCTACTCTGATATCCATTTCAGACGTCTGATTCACCAATTCAAACGTCTGATTTGAGTTTTAGCTATTTGAAAACTCAAACTCAATAAACCATTAAGTCCAAACATTTGGAATCATCATCCCATTCATTTGAGGGTCTATGCATCATTCAAATAGGTCCATATAAGTTTAAAATATGAAGTGCATGTGACCTAAAGCCCTTTTTGAGTATGTGAGCATCAATTGAAAACAATCTTACAAATATGATCCTAACACATAGTACTCGACTTGAGAATCTTCATGTGTTCTTCACTTGAATTTTTGATGGTGTTGGATTGCTTTTTGCTTTTGATGTTCCGCGAAAGCTTCCTTTGATGCGTGTTGTATGTCTCATGAAGTTTGGTATGCCATACATGTTCTTTATAACCTGTCTTAATAAAAAATTCAACAATAAATAGTAGCTGCAAACCATTATTGCCTAGTTATCATCAAAATCTATTGGTCGTGAAACCTTAGGGCTAATAGTAAATTTGGGTAACAGCTTTCCTATTCATGTATCTCCTAATCTTTATAGAATGTTCTTCGGGTTTACTCGAGCCTCCATAAATGGCTTCATATAAATCTTTACAATAAAGGATGTGTTCCATTCTTAGTTTCCAAATCAAATAGTTAGGCGCCAGTCAATTTAATCATAGCCCTGAAGATTCTTCCATTTTAATCCATACACAAAATTAAGTTGAAAAAAAGAACCAAGTAGTGCTCTGATACCATTTGTATAGAACAACTCCACAAACAACAATCACGGAAGCACAAACATTTTTAAAATTTTTCCATCTATGCGGTTAAAAATAGGTTTGGATAAATAATAAGAATCAAGCATAAAATTCATAACAATAAGAGCAACAACATCAAATTACAAAGACACCAAATTTACGTCAAAAGCCTTCCAGTGTGGAGGGAAAAACCACGGGACCGAAGTTTGGCTAAATCTTTCACTATGTAAAATAATGAGTTACAAAAATGTCTTCTCTAGCCAAACTAGAGGTACCAATTATCATCAAAAGTATACAAACACAAGGGTAACCACAAGATTTGTCTTCACCTAAAGAGGTTATTTCAACAAAACGCAACAAGAACGAACTCACTGAAGTGGTTGAACATAATATCTAAAAAATACAATTTCTGGATGCCCCATAAAAAATCTGAAATCATAAAATTGTAAATCACGCTATTAGGATTCACCCCCAGAATTTGAGCCAAATCTGATTTGGGATAAGCTTCTAAATCTTCGCCCTAAGAACCCTTCAATAGAGTGGGAGAGTAGTGAGAAAACTAAGAGGTTGAATGGAGAAAGATTTGGCCTCCTCCTTTTGTTACTTCTTCTAAGCCCTTACCCCTTTTCCCCATTTTTTAAAACTGTTTCCAAATATGTGGGTCCCCCTTGTGGGAGGGACACCAACCAAACAAATATCAACCATCCAATTGTATCAAAAGAAAGATGACCGATCCTCATCTGATTGCCATTTACTACGGTACACATGCTAAGTGTCAAGTACGCCTTCAAAGCGCCACATTGTGCTTCTACTGGGGCCCTACCACACAACGCGCACATGATCGCACCTGCATACAGTGCACTGTCCTAGTGCATACACACCCTAGCATAGTTGTACCGATATACTTTAAAGCAAGAACATGTATGGGATGATTATTTATAAATCCTTTCCTTTTCTTCTCCCTTTCTAATTTGAGAGTCAACAAACAAGGCAATAGAACTTCCCTAAAACAGAGGTAGTGTCTCTCACAACTCCCATCAAAAGCTTTATAATTTCATAAACTAGCGATGAACCCATGCAACGCACGAGACGAAATGCAAAATTAATAAATAAAATGCATTATATAAGAATAATAATAACCAATAAGGCAATAATAAAAAATTTAAATAAAAAATCTAATATCTAATATATATATATATATATATATATATATATATATAAGAAGAGACCCAAACCCTAGTAACTTCCCAGCGGTTATCTTATAATATGCGTTTTCAAATCTCAATGAATCCCCCTTCTGAAGAGACACGTATCTCTTAAACAGTTTCAATAATCATTTTTTATATCTGTATATTTTATATCTCATGAATATATGGCGATTTATATAGATGCAAAAGATGAGACACGTGGCTGTATGGCTATTTATATAAATGGAAAAGGTGATAATAGTGGCTATTTGTAAAGCACAAATACATAATAATGATTATGAAAACCGTTCAAGAGAGACGTGTTTGTAGAGAAGGAGGAATCATTGAGATTTAAAAACTCATATTATAAGATAACCACTGGGAAAGTTACAATGGTTTGGGTCTCTTAAAATAAGATAAAATCATTTCTATCAACCAAAAAAAAAAAACCATGAGATAAAACCATCCAAAAAAAAAAAAAAAAGAAGATAAGATAACTAGTGGGAAGTTACCAAGATTTTAATCTCTTAAGATAAAATAAAGTTATAAAAATAAAAATCATTTGGAAAGCAAAGAAGACCATGCGTGGCTACGTATAAAATTATTTCTATCCAAAAAAAAAGAGATAACCATTGGGAAGTTACTAGAATTTGGGTCTCTTAGGATAAAAACTATTATAAAAAAGTTAAATTATAAAAATAAAAATCATTTGAAAAGCAAATAAGGCGCCGCATGGCTACATAAAAAGTCCCCAACTCCCCATGTGGCTTCCTTGAACACAAGTTTTAAAAATATACATAAATATATATACATACATACATACATACATATAATATATATATATATATATATATATATATAGAGAGAGAGAGAGAGAGAGAGAGATACGGTAATGTTCAAATCCGTAGCTGCTGATTTACCCCTACCTCAGACAGACTTCTCGCAGCCGTAGATCGTAGATCTTCATTAAACATTATCTAACGGTGCACAAACAAGATGGGCGTTAAATCCGGGTTGATCCGGATTGCTTCTCACAAACACAGCTCCCCCCCCCGCCCACCTCCCACCCCCCTCCAACACCAATAATCCCTTCCCTCTCACGGCCTTACCATCCCCACTAACCTTGACAGTTTGGCAAGAAGCTCAATCACCAGTGAAGCACACTGGCAAGCGAAGCACACCACCAGGGAGAGTGGTAATATCTCCACTTTATGAAGGTTCTGCTGTTTTTTTTTCCCCCTCCTTTCCAAACCCTCACATCCGCCGCAGCAAGAATGACACCGTTGGCACACCGCAGCAAGAGTCCTCACTGCCGGCCTGTCCATAGGAGAAACCAAATCTGACCTCTTCCCTCTCACATCCGGTAAAGCACACAGCTAGCGGACAGATGCCAGAAACTGTGGAAGCCATGGCCATGGCTCTCTAAACGTGACGATTAAAAAAAAAAAACCCCCTCTGATGCTACAGATCAGTTGAGTTGTTACAGTGGCGGATGGAGGGTTTGGAGAGAGAGAAGAAAAAATGGTTTTGGCTAAGAGATCTCAAAGGGGTTTCAAAATGAGGAAATAAAAAGGTTTACAACCACCTCCTCATCGATGTCAGTGATTGGAGGGTTTCATGAAAAAGCGCTAAGTGAGAATGAGGAAGAGAGAAAGAGAGAGCAGGATGATGGGGGTTGCCGATGATGAGGGGGTGCTACCGACGACGAGGATGGTGGGAATGGTTAGGTGGACGTAGCTAGGTTTCCAATCCTCCTTTTGTGCTTGATGGAGGGGTGGTCCAGGTTGACTTGATACCCAACCAGGTCGCTCCATTTATCCGGGTCTTTTAATTCAACAATGATCGCATTCGTTGGATCACTTTTATTGAAGATGGACAGTGTAGATGAAATGGGCTAACATACCACTATGTCAACACTCAGCAGTATATATATATATATATATATATATATATATAGAGAGAGAGAGAGAGAGAGCGAGAGAGAGAGAGAAAGAGAGAGGGCTGATCATGTGCGGGATATCCCGGACTATCCCATTCGATCACGGCCGTCCGTGGATGACACACGCGCACACGTCTCTCACGAACGACTGTGATGGTGTAGGATATTCGAGATATCCCGCACATGATCAAAGCTTATATATATATATATATATACGATTATGTTCCCATCAGCACGTGTTAATATAAGTTATATCAGCACCATGAATTGGGGGTTGTATCCCTTGCATTGGTCCAATGTACCTCATAACCCACTAATGCACAAGGTACAACTCTTAATGCGGGTGTTGATGTAAGTTATGTCAGCACGTGCTTACCTGCTTACCTGATCATCATCCTATATATATATAGATAAGATTTCTAACAATTAGAGAAAAACGTTCCCAAATAAAAATAAGGAAAGGGGCTTTCACTTTCAAATTCTAGAAAATGCCCCAAAAGATCATCTCCTTATTCAAGTTCCCAGTGAAGACCAAGCAACATTTCATTGATTCATTCATCTTTGCATCAGGTTTAACCAAACTATTTCAATTTTCGATTCAAGAATCTCAAGAAAACACAAAACATTAAAGATTGGGGAAAGTTAAAATTTCTCATATATTAGACAAAGAAGACGAAATAGAAGGAATTTAAAAATCCCAACAAAATCCCAACACAAAATACCAGGTTTAGTATGTGGATCGTTTCTGCAAGTGAACTGGAATAACCCGGTCAAACTGAACCGTTTTTTGTGTGAACCGGTAATGTTGGACCATTTTCTCAATTAAGGTGTACAGCACTAGACAATGCATAGAGTTAAAAATGACAACGATTTGCATGAGAGAGATGTCAAACGACTCAAACCTGAGAAGTAAACTACATGAAACAAGCCTCCTACTGCCTGCCCACTTGAACACTTCTAATTGGACTTGCAACTTATATCATTTAATAATTTCACAATATATACACCAAGAAATAAAATTCAGATCTATTTAAATTATACATCATAAATAGAAAAATGTTCCAATATTATTTAAAAGTTAAAACAATATTAAATAATAATAAATTTTATACATGCCCTTCATTTTTCTAAAGTAAACAATCATTGTTTATAATTAGCTTAGATTTTTATTAATTTTTTAATTGTAACACCAGTTTGACTGTTGACCTGGTGGTTGAACCGATGACCCAACCTCTTGACTAGGGTTAGTGTCCAGTCCAGGTTTAATAACAATGCGCCAAACCCATCAAAATACAGGCGGAGTGGGTTACCCCGAAAAGAGAAGGGGGGGGGGGGGGGGGGGGGAGAGACAAATTAATTGTTATTCCCCCTATAACATTTACTGCAAAAGGCACGTCTAGATGATTTAAGTCAAGTTTGTGTAAAACAAAATGGGGCATGTGCATATTCTAATTTCCATTTGGACAACAAAAGTTATATACAAGAAAGCACATCCAAAAATTCCACTGAAATGCAAATTGCAGTAATCTCATTTCTCAGGAGTCCTATCAAGAGTTTGACAACTTGAGAGTCCAACTCTTGAGAATTGAGACTCACGGCAAACAAACACACCCTTATTAATTTGGCACAGAATCTACATATAACAATTGCTAATAGCTACTAGCTATATAGCCCCTTGTATGAAACATAGGTCAAACTAAACAGATCACACAATAATATATTCCATACCTTGCACTGAAGACTTGTAATTGTGGCCCTCAATAATTCATCCCCAACTATAAATCTCAACTTTTTAATAAAATCATCCCGACTGATCTTCTTGCTCTAATAGAATACCCAACAACAAAAAAGAAATTCAATAACGAAAAATTTAAAAAGTCATAATTAAAACAGAAGCACGAAACAATGAGAGAACTATGTTACTGAACATACCCTGAATTGATCATAATGAGTATTCACTAAATTCATATCTTTAGGAGCTACTTCATTTGAGATAGCTTCAAACAACATAGCAAAAGGCATCCATGGGGATTTAGGTGTTTTTGAAGTGCTTGAGCCAAGGCTAGTAGTCTTTCCCTGGGATCTCTTCTCAAAATTCGGAAAGGGATGACAACTTATCTCCTAAGAAATAAGAGACAAAATCAAAGAATAGGAAAACCCAAAAACAGTGACAACAAAAGGCTAGAAACTCCACAGATGTCAGCTGCCATATAGCTTATGCCAAGTGAATTGTTAACAGAAAGAAATCCTCAAGTCCTGATTAAATGATAATAAAATTAATGCCGAAGCCATTCACACAGATTTATTCATCACAATCAACAGTTGATTGATTCTTACCACCTCAAAAAACTTCCACATCTCCAAAAAGAAAAAGAAAGAAGAAAAAAGGCATGTGTCTTCCATTAAAAAACAACTGGAAGTCGGGGCACACACGATGGGTGTACCACCATTAGTTAATATTAACAAATTGAGGGATAAAAAATGAATAAAAATAAACAAAATTAATCCTTACCTTTGTGAATGGTGAGTTACAATAATTTTTTTCTTGATGCGATTGTTGTCCTCTTTTCCTCCACATACTATTCTTCTATTCTTCATTTTTATGATGTTTGCGTATGAGAAATTTGGAGTGAAAGAAACATTCCGTTATTATTTTTGAGATAGAGATGGAGAGGGAGTAGAGTGTTGGAAGAAGAAAATAAAGGAATAAAGGATAACTGTTGTTGTCAAGATAAAAAGATAGAGAAGTTGATTATGCAAAAATTTAGGAACGTGTGGATAATTCTTTGCAAAAACTTAATTGACCCTGATTGTCTTAAAGGCATAAATTTCAAAAAGTGCATTTTAGTATTTTTTAAGTGTGATCCGACCACAAAGAGGGTTCTCTTAATATAATAGTATAAATAGATAGTATAGATAATGTATGGGTCACTACCAAAAAGATGTTTTACAATGCCCGGGGGCAAGTTTGGGCAAGAAACTTAGCATTTTATTTTAGACCGAATTGAACTGCTGTAATGAAACCCATGCTTTAAGTTTAAAAAAAATAAATAAATAAACCAGTTTAAACTCCCATGCATTAACAAGACACAGAATTTTTTTCCACCACTTCTTTCCTCGTTTTTTGCTTTTCTTTTTGGTCCTTTTTTTGGTTGGGGGGTTTGGTCAGGCAGGGAGGGGATGATTAGGCACACATCTATCACATTAGTATTTTTTATGGTCTCTAGCAAGGATTTGCCGCTCACCGGACGAATGAGTATATAACACCAGCAACAAATAAACATTATCACAGTATGGGAAGGCTCACGGGTTCAAATGGAGAGGAATCCAACAGCAATTGGCCTTGATGCCCCTGCTGACAAGTTGTAACTCCTGACACATTACCCCCATTTTCTTTCCTCACAAGAACCCCTGCAGAAACATTGAAATATTCCACTGCTCCAATACATAAAATTGTTTTGAAGAATAATTAAAAATTACTGAAATTAAAATAAAGAAATCTCCTCATAATCATGCCCCATTCCCCCAGGCATGGCAACTCATTAATCCAGATAGAACGATAGATTAAGACTGCAAAGTTTCCTTCAGCCATCCCAATGACTACACAGTGTTCTATCAAATGACCAGTGGACACAAGTATATTTAGGATGCAAGAGATATTTTCTTGAATTTTCAAATAAAATCATTTAATAATCATCAAACAAAGAATAACTAAATAAGGAGTAAAAAATCACCTTCAGGGCTGGAAGACATCTTGAAACTGACAACATATTCTGGATATATATGGGTGTTCATATTCATATTCCAAACTATATAATGAGTTGGATTTTCTAGATCATCAACTCCACTATCAAAGTGTTCACTACTGGGATGAAATTGATTTGTCCCAGGATAAACAAGTTCCACATTTCCCAATATGACGCGACAAAACACCATGTAGCGTAGTTCGTTTTCGTCATTATCATAATATCTAGCACTGTAAAGAAAACAGAAGTTAAATCCTTCTCCTATAGCACATTGTAAGCAGAAACAAACTAAATAAAGGATGAAACTATTCAAAATGAACACACAATTATCCATCACATAACAGAAAGACAACAATTTCTTGAGAAACATATGGCACCAATGACACTAATTAGCACCAAAATAGATAGATTAAAAAAATAAAAAAGAGAGAGAGCACCATTAGATGGTTCCCATATCAAAGATCTAACAGACCAAAGCTGATAAACAGCCACTTCGTTTTCACATTAATGGTAAATAGAATATATAACAACCCCCCCCCCACCCCACCCCCTCTTTTTTCCCCGTCCCAGGGGGGAAAAAATGATATATTCAAGAGTAAATAACATTAAATTAGGCTAAGTTATTTGCATAAAGGTAGAAAATGAAAACAATTGACTGGATGTCAAATGCATAAACACGCAGACTTTCTCAATTTACCAATTGACCCATTAGTTGATGCTTATACATGCATATGTAAATGTATATTTCAACAGCCTGATCATTATAAAATATATTCTGACTCAATAGCTACATCACAGCTAATAAATTAACAAACTAAAATGTATAAGCAGACCTGGTGTGGGCATGGTAAATCGATGTGAGTTGAACTCCGATACCATAGCTGGACTTAATTCTAGGTCCATCATGCCCAATCCCATACATCATGATGCTAGACACAGCATCTTTCGAAGAAGCAAGCCAAGCATATTGGACATTTGCGTCCCCACGAAATTTTTTGGTTATTTCTGCCTGCTTTTCAAAAAGCTCTAAACGAGCTTGCATCAATTTGCTAGAACCACAATTAATTTCAATTATTTCTGCACTTTCAACCGAACTCATGCCCATAATAAACATGTTTCGTACAGTATCTACATTCACAGCTTGCATAATTTCAAACTTAGTGGCTAAATCTGCATCAATCTGATGAGTTTCCACAATGGCAGCCTCCTCCATCTCAGCATCTAATTTTTGGTGGCAGTTGTCATTGAATTCCACATCGCACTGGTTATTAACAGGTTTTTGTTCAGTTCTAATCCTCTTAACCAGAGTATTTGACTCTTCAACACATTCATCCAACTTACAGGTATTCATTCCAGTTATATCAATCTCAAGCTGAAGGTTGATTTCATAAGTCCCTTTTGGCTCCAAAAACACTTCTTGGTTTTTCTTGAACGCAGATTGGCAGCACTCGTATATTTCACTATCAACAGCATAATATTCTGGAAAGAAGCAACCGCCTGCTTCATCAATCCAAGCAATAGGCTTCTGTAAACCTGTTTTCAATATCTACTCGAAGCATATACAAAAAATCAAGCATCAAACGGTGACCATTAAATTCGACTTCAATAGCTGCCTTCTTCAACTGAAAATCAACCCTAACCAACTGAACGATATCGGGAGGAAAATCATTCCACTCTTTATTCTGATAAAACATTAAACGTTGAGGCAGCCCACTTTTCATAAAATTTGAATATGTCACTAGGTAAAGATTTTCTCAAAAGTGACCCAACCTTGTTTTTGCATCCATCTAATCTCTTACGCTTTCGAAGCTTGTTAAAAGATGAGTTCAAGTTGGACCGCCTGGACAACACTGTGTGGCTACCTCCAATAATATGCGCTGCGTGCTGGGCCGCTCGTTTTCTCTTCAAGTCAACAACAATACTATTGCCATTATCAACTGTTTTAGCCCACTTAGCTTCCATTTATCTACAATACCAATCCCTATCTACAGATCTAAACTCAAAAGGTTAACCATTAAAGTAACGTACAAGTCTCTTTGATATCCCAGAGAAACCATTCCATAGAGAAATAACTTGCAAACCCTGGGAAAAAATTTATCAGTAAAAATCATTACATACGTTTAACAATACTATGAGCAAATAGTCGTAAAGGAGAGATTCAGACATGACTAATAAAAATACTAACGTGGGTAGCTCCAAAAAACTGATATGCCTCTGATTTTCACAAAGGCTCTCTCTGTTTCAACATACAATAGCTTCAGGGAGATTCCACTCTTCTCAACGGAAACATTACAATGACACTTGAAATTTTTACATTTCTTTCCCTGGAATAGTTTTCCATCGAAATAAACAGTCCAAAATTACCCAATATTATTTACCTGAAAAGAAAATCCTACACCTAATTTGATGTGCTCTCACAGAACAGCCTCATAGCAATCATTGATTTAAAAAGAAAATGGAAAGAAAAAAAGCCAATTGGGGGGGGGGGGGGGGGGGGGATGATTGGAATGTGAAAAAGTGTAGCAATTTTAAGCCTAAGTACTCACCAAAAAAAAATTTTAAGCCTAAGTGCTTAGCGCCTATGTTTGGTTGCTAAGAAAAAGTACAAATGAACCTGAAAACTTAAAATTCAATATTTCCTTTTCGTTTCTTTTCTATTCCTCCGTTTTCTCGACAACCAAACAGAAGTAAAAAAAGGGGATCTACCTCGGGGTACGAAGAGGCGGAGTTTTCCTTGCGTTTCATCATGATGATGATCGTCGTGGTGGAGGAGACGACGCCGTTGAGGTGAAGATAGACCAACAGGTGTGAGAAGAAGAGTAATTTATAAGGGTTTGCTTGGGCTGAAAGACAGCCCCACGTGAGAAAGTCGCCGACATCGTCTTGAGGATAGATTATGGGCGGTGGTATCGTTTTGCGCCCATAGACGGCGTCGTTTTTGGTTGAGGGGACGTTTTTGCGGAAGAAACGGCATTTTGGGTGTTTTTCCACTATTTTTCGGTATAAACCCGTAGGAAGCTACCGCACCTTTGTTTTTTTGGGTCTTGGCTGGGCTAGGAAGCTTCTTATTTTTAGTTTTTTCTTTTTCTTCTGAGTATGAAGCTTCTGCATCAATAGTTCAATATTGCCTAGAACCAAATTAAATTATGGTGGATTTAATATTAAGGCCATTAGGATATTCTTTACGAATTTGGCAATTGGGTTTTCTTTATGGATTTGGCTTCTCTATATTGTATGATATTTTGCAATTATATTTGATTTTATATATAGCACATCATATCAATAATAATAAAATTTGACTAACTAAAATACGAGAGAGCAAGGAAAAACATAAAACAACATTGCTCTAAGGATAACATTGTTCCAATTTTGCTTGTTTTTTAAAACCTGGCATTTCGCCATTGAAATGACATAATCATTTCGAGGGATCATTTGAATCTTAGATATGAATGGTGACAAAAACCTTAAATGATGATATCTCATGAACAATAAAGATTTACAAGGGCAATTATACCTCAATGGAAAGCATACAAAGAGCTTCTTTGCGTCGATATGGTCTAGTTGTGGATGTAACCTTTATGAGAAATGCTAATTTTGGCTCAACGGTTGATTGTTTTTTCTTTTGCTTATATAATGGATTTAGAAACATTACATTACTCCTACAAAAATGAAGTGTCTACAATTGGCATGATTTTGGGTTGATAATACAAAATGAGTAACAAAGTGTGTGGTTTGCATAATTGCGAGACATGGTTTGCATTTTTAATACCAAAGGCCAAGTGGGTAACATTTTTTTTTTACTTATTATTATTATTATTATTTTTGCCTGGGTTTTGCCAAGTGATTAACAAGTGGCATGGTTGGCATTGTCACCAAATGCATCCTTAGCAAACAAAAAAAAAAAAAAAAAGAAAAAGAAAAAAAAACCAAATGCGCAACCTCATTCCCGTCTGCATATATACGAATATGAATTATCTAAGGCGTATTATTGGATTTTAGAGGTTAGGATTTGTAATTGTCAAAGTTGTATAGTTTTTAATTTTTATTTTGTTACATTGGTGGGGAATTAAACTCGAAACCTATACTAATTACAACCCCCATAGCCCACCCAACCCTGGTGTAACCATTAGGCCCATAATTTTGTTAGGATAAATCGCAAATAACCCCTTTGAAGTACAGGGGTCAGCAGATAATTCCCTTATGTTTTAATTTTACTAACGTGCCTCTTTTATGTTTTAATTTTTGTCAATGTGCTCTGCTATCATTTGTTGTTGATGAAATTTGATGGAAATTAGTTACACAGCATGCACCATTTACGGACCCATATTATCCAAAATGCCTTTGACTAGTGAAACGCAACATTTTCACATTACATTTATCATAAATGATGTTAAAGCAATTACATCCCCAACTTAACTAAGAGGTATATTGATAAAATCAAAACATAAGAACGGTTATCTGTTGATCCCCCATATTTCAAGAAAGTTTTTTGCAATTTATCTATTTTTTTTATTTGACTAAACATTTTAAAAATTGAAATTTATAACTTTATTTGTTTCAACGTAAAATAAGATAAAGAAAATCAATCATGTGTAAAACAGTAATTTACGACATTTAGTTAGGTCCGAAAAATGAAAATACCCACTTTTCTTGTTTGAAAGTTCAGACGATTTAGACAATTTCCGCCTAGCCTAGAAGGCCCTCTCCCCGGCCATAAATAAATTAAATTCTCTCCGCAACCAAACAAGGCACGTAAAAGAAAATGAGACTATAAATAGCCGTGTTGTTGCGGAATCAAGTCGCCTAGTCGGCTCTACGAAGTCGAGTGAAGTAAAAATGGGGAAAGAGGGAGAACTCTGGGATGATTCCGCTCTGATCACCGCCTTCGACGACGCCATGTCCAAGTACAAGGTCTCTCTCTTCTCTCTCTCTCTCTCTCTAATATAGATAGGCTTTTCACTTCAAACACAAGCAACCTCTTTCATACCAGTTCCTCTATATTCAAAACCCTCTTTTTCCCACTCTCCCACTCTCTCTCTTTCTCTCTCTCTCTATATATATATGTATATGCATATGATTTTCTTGAAGAAGTTTGAATGGTAGATATGAGTTTTCTGGCCAGCAAGGTAGCAATAGTATGATTATTCATGGCAGCATACATGAGCGCGCGACTATTACATATATTGATTATCGACTAAACATTTATACATAGCCTTTTACAGACGCACAAATGCTTTTTCATATAATGCTCTATTTTATTTTCCATCGTTGAGCTTACGCCAATTCAAAATGTAGAGATGGATGATTTATGGGAGTAGAGATGAATGTGTGAATGGGTAGTTTAGAAAACATCAATTTTGGACAAGATGAGAGTAAAATTGATCTAAAATTGCTTTTTTCATGTGCAAAGAAGGCCGAATATTGTAGAGGTAAGGAGTGATTTGGTTTAAGTTGAAGGTCTTACATGGATTAGAGGTAGCCCAAAAAGATAGAGTCCAACGTTGCGAGAAGTGACACGATGGTGTGTGATTCAGACGGCCCTGAATAAAACCTAATGGCAAAAATAGATTTGTCTACCCAACCTTAAGTAGTGCCAGTCTCTCAGCAAAAAAAAAAAAAAAAAAAAAAAAAAAGAGAATGTAGTGCCAGTTTTCTTAT
Source organism: Liquidambar formosana (assembly GCA_039720395.1). Classification (NCBI taxonomy): domain Eukaryota; kingdom Viridiplantae; phylum Streptophyta; class Magnoliopsida; order Saxifragales; family Altingiaceae; genus Liquidambar; species Liquidambar formosana. The sequence goes on from CM077830.1 coordinate 1,450,774, forward strand.
GAGTATAGTCGAGGTTTCTTTGCTTTTCAGTTCTAGATCAAGAAACTGATGCCCTTAAAAGCTCAATTTAAGTTGCTTTTTGGTAGTTAAATTAGACCCGATTCGTGGAATTTGGAGACTGAAGACCCTGAGACGCAGGGCAATTGTGTTGAAAACTTGAAGTAGTCTTTCAAGTTACAATTGTTCTTGGTCATTGTGTATGATTCTTAGCTTATAGGGAAAGATTCAAAACTTCGTTCCTCATTTGGCTTTTTAATTGGTTTAACACAAGTTCATAGTTGCCTTACACTTTATGGGCTTCCTTATTTACTTGGACGTTAGAGCTCAACAGCAAGGTTGGCAATATGCTTACCCCTTAGTCCTTGCTTCCTGACTGAAGAATAAAGCTTCTCTGCTATATTCCTTGAAGCCGTTCAGTGTTATAACCACTCTTATCTCACTTATGTCCACTCCTATTGGGTAGAATCCTACCTCCCCCCCCATTAGGTTCTTCCAGTTTATTCATCAATATCTCTGTGGCAGTCAGTGCCTTGTAGCCCTTTTTTTGGCATCTTTTGTGCATGTCTGTCCGACTGTCCCTAAGATGTAGTGACATACACATTGACACTGTGTGAGTTTATGTTAGATAAACGTGCCCTTGTAGGTCTCCTTATAACTGTAGGACACAATTGGTGGCCACGTCATGGCATTTGGAAAGGGGTGAGAGAAAACATGTTGTTTAAAAAAAAAAAAATGCACTTCGTGAGTGTTAGAAAGAGTTGTGCAAACTTGATTGAAAAAATTGTGCATTTTTGGCACAATGGTCTCTCAAGTTCCCCTGCGAAATGACCACACTGCATGTTTATTAAATTTAAATTTAAAACAAGGGGGCAGAAAAACTAATTTGAAAATGTCAGCTAAGAACATGATTTCAGTATCCCTAAGGTTTTCTTGCGGAATTTATGGGTTCCATTGAAAGAAATAACAACAACGTCACTCTGTCATGATACTTTTAGATGCTGCAAATTACAGTAAGTTTTGATTCCCCCCCCCCCCCCCCCCCCCCCAAAAAAAAAAAAAAAAAAAAAAGTTTCTGATTCGATTGGTAATGTAAACATGAACATCATGAAAATGAATGACTTAAGTTTCTTATTTGGGATTTTGGAGAATAAAAATAAGAAGTAGGTTCCACATTAGGACTTATATAATTTTCTTTTAATTTTAATCAATCTCAATAGCTCAAACTCTTGTTACTTCTTACATTATTCTGCTGACATTAACTTTTACATGGCAACATATTAATATTTTTCCTTCCCTTGTCCAGATCATGCATGGTAAAGGAAACCGTGGTAGTTCAACTGAGGTAGGTAAAAGCAAAAGCAGCACTGGGGAAAATGTGTCTGCTCATGTTGATGAAGGTCATGATGCTAAAAGGTCAGCATATAACTTGTTCCTGTCTGATCCAGTTTTCTCATCTTTTATAAAAGATAAAAGAATTAGAATCTTTCTGTTTTGAATGAAGAAAAAGCATAAATTTTTAAGTGTTATTATGGGGATTTCAATGCCCTGAGCCAGTAATTTTAAATTTTTAATAATGACAGTTCCTTGTAGAATTTAGAAGAATCTCATAATCTAAAGGGTGAGCAATTGAAGAAAGAAAAAAGATAATTAGGAGACCTAGTGCATGAAAGTTTAAACTTTCTACATACTTTCTCTTGTACTTCCATAGCTACAAGTTATATGATATGGGCCGAAATAATAAGATAAACCAATGGAATTCAGAATCTTCCTGCATTTGTTATTTATTAATACTTGTTGAATTAATAAACATGGTGTTAGTATTTATGTAACTGATAATGGTTTCAGGGTTAAATATGGAAGCCAACTTTAAATGTGTGTGTGTGTGTGTGTGTGTGTGTGTGTGTGTATAGATATATATAACAAAGCCAATTGTCTGTGAGGTTTACATGCACAAGTTGATCTTCAACCTTTGAGAGGTTACAGATATTATATCACAAGTTGGAACTTGATGCTGTATAGTCGTATTAATGCTTCTTTCATTTTTCCCATTCTTGGATCATCCATAAATATATAAAAACATCAGGTGCATTCATGAAAGAAGCATTCTCCTTAATCATGGTGGAGCACTGCTCACTTCTGTTTTAGTTTTCTTATGACACCATTATCCCTTGTTAAGTTTGGTGGCTTATACTTAGATGTCTGTGTTTTGTCTTTGGTTGCTTTAAGCCATATTTGGTTGGATTTTACATAAGTCTGGATACCAGGAGCCTTTCACTTTTCTTTCCCTTTCACCATTCTTATAGAAGCCATAAGTAGCAGGCTTATTATGAAAGTATAAGCTGCATTTCTGGTACAAGTGTTATTGCTGGCCTTGGTGGACCATGGTTACCGGATTTATTATTATTATTATTTTCATGTGACACCATTGTCTTATAAAGCATCCAGAGTGCAATTAAATGTGTGAAATTTTTTTTGTTGCTTTGTGTTACATTTGGTTGGATCTTAGATTAAAGTTTGGGTAACTGGGATGGAGTGTTGGTTTAGACTTTAGATTAACTGTTGCAGGTGAAGTTGATTGGGAACTGAGTGATAATTAAGGGGCAAGCATGGGTGGTCAAAATCTTGTCACATGACTTGGGTCCACCATTTTTTGCATCAGATAATTTCTTAATCCTTCACTCTCCCTCATTTTATTTCACAAATTGTTTCTTTCTTGTTCCTTCTCTGGAATGGACACAACTCACTCTAGTCAGCTTAGTTTATCTATTATTTAGATTTGGTAGCTGAACCTTATGGGGATGAATGCTAAACATATATAATAAACTACTAAAGTTGCCTTTTTTTGTTGGTTGGTGGGAAGTAATTAGTGTTTGACATTGGATCATTTAGCTCATAGAGGGTGGTATGTGCCGAATAGATGTGTTCTTAGCAAACAAGATGCGGAAACAGTGGACCATTTATTTATTCATTGCTTTGTGGCTAGGAGCCTTTGGATGCTTTTATTTAACATGTTTGGTGTTCATTGGGTGCTTCCATTGTCTACTTATCATCTTTTGGCGGGTTGGTGGTGTAAAGGGGGAAGTAAAAAGGCTAAAGTGATTTGGTATATGGCTCCACATTCTATTTTGTGGTGCATTTGGAAAGAGAGAAATGCTCGTACTTTTGATGGGGTTGAGAAGTCTACCATTGAGCTTAAGTCTTCTTTTGTTAAGTCTTTATTCATGTGGTTTTCTAGTTACTCTAATACCTGTAACCTTTCTTTTGTTGAATTCATTGAATCCTTTAAGCTTTAGAGGATCTTTTGGTTAGTCGTTGTATATGGCTTATGTACATGGGCTAAGCCCTTTTTGTTCATCAATACAAATTTACCTTATCAAAAAAAATATATAATAAAAATTTATTTCTTTCTAATTTTCCATCAGTTCTGAGGGACGAAACTCACTAATGATTAATTATTTATTAGGGGGTATGGTGGTATGGCCATTTTTATGAATGAGGAATAATATTTGTAACAGAGAGAGGGAGAATTAATGTACAAAGGAAGACCCTTGAGAATTGAAACTTACCTCACTAGCGAAAAGTCAGCAAGTTGACAAATATACTAAATAAAGTCTTATCTCTACTGAACAGGTTCAACTACAACATATGTCTTATACTCTTATCCATGGTTCTTATGGGCCTTGGTCTTGCCTGGTCCATGTGGGTTGTTGGGTCTTATATAGGCCCAGGGTTTGCCCGAAGGGTTTCCTTCTCATCAAAAAAGGAAAAAAAGGTTTTATGCTAACTACTGACCGGGCACAGGCCTCCTTAAGTCTTAAGGATTGGGCACTATCTATGCAAATAGACAAAATCCTAACCATGACATAGGCAGAGTTTAATATAAAAAAATTGGCATGTTTGTGTGTGTGTGACTGTGTGTATATTTGGGCTTTTGTATGGAGGCTATATGTTTTGAAGTTTATCTTCTTTATTATATATTAATGTATTAGATGCATAAGAAAGAGTATTATAGTTGGGCTCAAATTTCTTAACATGTGCTGCTAATATGGAAGTTAGAAGCATAGGCATAAACTCATAACTAAATCTTTAAATAACAGCCTTTGAATAGCCAGAAAGACAGTTACTGTTCTTTAGTATTTTGATTTTGAAAATAATATATTTCATGTGCTGAGCTTTGCTCCTTTACTTCCCCTTGGTGTGTAGACTTCTAGAGGCAGATGATAACAGCAATGTTGCATCAAGTACCATAACAGAGATTGGAGAGGTTAATAATTCTTCACCAGTTGAAGAAAATCATGGTGTAGATTCATGTACACCTGAACCCTATATAGATTCCTCAAATGGTCTAAACATGCAAGATGCACTTAAAGACTATCCAGATTCACAGGGTGTAGAAGATCATGCCCAGTTACTCTCCCAATATTATGAGCTTGAGGAGAAGAGGCAACAGATTCTATGGAAGCTTCAGCAATTTGATAGTTTGAATTATCAATGTTCTGGTGAAGGTTCTGGTTCTGGTGTACAGTGGGGTACTTGTGCAACTTCTCAAGAACATCAAGTTCCCACAAACCATGCTTCTAATCCAACTGTTGTCTGTTCTTGTTGCCCATATCTTTGTCCATATATGGTGGCTCCATGCACTTCATTACCTGCTTGTTCCTTGGGTGGGACATGTGTTGGTAAAACTTCTACTGATGCTACTGCAGCAATGGGGCCTGGAAAATCATGCCCTCTTGAAGATGGTAATATTGTCAAAACAGCCATTGGAGCTGCTGAAAAAGCAATTTCTTCAATGAAGATGAAACCTTCTGGTAATTCTATTTTAAAGGAAGCTCTAAAGTACGTATTTGCATAGTTACAATTCTTACTGTTAGTTAGACAAGATGACAATCTACGAATGGTGCCAGAGGCATCAGGATTGAAAGCTTTTATTTGACATTTTACCAGCCAGAACTTCTTTTATTCCCCAAACTTGACTTCTTGAGATGAACTAACTAATTTAATTATTGGATGGCCAAAATGTATTTTAGGGAGAAAATTATACTGGGCTTATTTGATGTGTCACCTAATTGTGTCTTCTGTTGGTCTGTTTTCTTCTTATTTTTTGGATAAGTATTTGCTTCTTCATTTATCTACATCCCATATAGCACATGTATAATTTCAGCTGAAAATTTAGATTACTTTGATTTTTTTACAATATGTGCTATTTAAGGTTCTTGATGCCCCTGGTTTACATTGTTGCAAGTGTGTCTTTTGTTATTAATTTTCTTTTGTTAATTGACACCTTCAAGTATTATACTTTTGTTTTCTTTGTTTTGTGTATATACACATATTGTTAGTTTAGTCAATCTTTGAGTAATATGGTCTTGTTATTGCCTGTTCTTCTGGTTTATGATTGTGTGTGTGTGTATTTTTATATAGTATTAAAGACAAATGAACATACATATATTTCTTTGGTGATATAATTATAAAAGACAATTAAAAATACATATATTTCTTGAGTTCTATGATGATGCATATAATATGGTGGCCATGCATTACCTCCTTTTTGTTTTTTATTTTTATTTTTGAAGAGAAAGATGAGGAACAACAAGAAGGCAAAATGGCAGAAGGAACCAGTGCTGAAACAGATCTTACTGATGTTTTGAATGCTTGGTATTCTGCAGGCTTCTACACCGGCAAGTAAGTGTTTACTTATATCCCTTCAAAACTATGTGACTTTTATACATATATATATATATATTGAGTGTTACCTATAATGGACAGCCACTTCATGTGCCACTACCATATTGCACACTTGTCTTATCATTCATCACTTGTTATAGAAGAAATGATCAAAGCATTATTGTTTCAATGTTTGAAAATTTTTTATTTTAAAAATAGATATATATTATAGTCTTGACTGCACACTTGTAATGAACAAATTTAGGTAATTTGACCTGAAAGCCAAATTGAATCTGATACAATATAGTCCAATTTCTTTATGAGGATAACCTGATGCAACTTTTCATTAGGTCACCCTCTAAAACTCTACTTGTGACTCTTATTTTGTGAAACTGACAATTTTTTTGTATTAAATCTGCTCGTATTTTGTGAAACTTAACAGTCAGATTAGATCTGCTCCATATATAGGTCATGCATGCAAAAAATCAAGTTGATCCGAGACTTATTGCTCTTCGATTCAAAACTTGCATTTTTTAATCACTAACAATTGCACATTTATGGATAAAAACAGCTCTTAATCTTAGATCAACTTGATTTTTTGGCATGCATGACCTTTTTCCTTTCCAAATAATACTATCCTCTACCCCTTCATCCATCTTGACCGAGTAGATTGTTTCAAAGAAGGATAAGGCTCTTTCCAACTCCCAATCATTGAAGTTTTTAATGGAAGCAACATTTCAAAACATCACCTCTACATCCCCCTCCACGTAGTCTTTCAACAAAAGATATACCCTTGATAGAGTTGAATGGTGAAAAGGGATTCATGTGGCTGACCCCATTTGGTTAGGAATTTAGGATTAAGGCTTTGTTGAGTTCAGTTGAGTTATAACCTCATAGGTGGCACATGTAACATTAGGGGTGGTTGTCAAAGCATGGGAACATGTATATATGCATATGGAGAGAGAGAGAGAGAGAGAGAGAGAGAGAGAGAGAGATAGGATGATTACTCACTTGAGAAGTAACACAAAGGCTCCAAAAATTTACAAAGAGAATACGGGTCCAAAATCCCCAAAAAAGAGTGACAATTATTAACAAACAAGTGAGGGAAGCTCCAACGAAAAAAGAGTTCTTAGAACAATATCTTCGGAAAATTTCTTTCCAAACACGCTAAATGAGACAAAATGATCAAGTACACATTGTTTTGGTAGTTATCCTTCGACCTCACTTAAATGTATTGTAAAATACTTCGGTGAAAGATCCCGAGTTCGAGTCCCAATACTTTGGAAAAAATCCTTGGGCTAGCGATTTACCATTGCCCACCCGTTGCGACAGTGATTAGTCCCTTGGTTGTCAGCTTTGGGGATACACTAGGTCAAAGACCAAAAAAAAAAAATACTTCATTCAAAAAGGGAAAAATGTATTGTAAAAGTTCTGGAAGTGATGAATGTTACTTGGAAGTTTAATAAGTGGAGACCAAGTTGGAGACTAAATCAGGATATTGCTTTATAGATAAAAGTTGTAAATGTATTAGTTAGGTACTATAAACAAACATATACATTTATAAAACTGGCTGAAGCAGATTTTATTTGATCAAACCCTGACATTGGAATTTGATTTGTTTCCATCCGAGCTGCTGGCTTTGCTACTTCTACTGGATTTTGAGTTATGGAATCGTTTACTCTTCTTATTCTCTTTGTCATGATTTGCCAGTGGTCCTGAAAATTGAGCACATCAAATCTTAATGTTTTTCTTGTGACAGATATCTTATGGAGCAGTCTATAGCAAAGAAAGGACACGGCTAAAAACTCTGCTGCAACGTCAAGCAAGGCAAAATGATCTTGCACCTGTTTCGTTCAATATACAAATACATGGTTTTGTAGTGTACAATGCAGCATCTGATAGGTAGGTCATCAGCTTTGGAAACAGCTCACAAAAATCAAAGCAAGCCAGTTGTTTTTAGAACATTTTCTTCTGAAACTGGCACCCATGACTTGATATGGTGGTTCTTTGTGCCATGCTATCATTATGGCAGGTTGGGTTCTTGTATTCATCACTTTAAAAGCCATTATGGTTTGTGAAGTGGATAGACAATAGCAGAAAAGTTTTGATTACTTGAGGTTTTTTTGACTCCCCTCGCTTTTGTTTTTCCCCCCATATTTTACAATTAATTCCTTTCTCTGTCTAGACTTTTTTGTTTCTTTTTTCCTCGTACGGATAGTGTCCTGTACCTACTTTTTCTACTCTCTCTGGTGATGGATCTTGTTTGCCTGTTCAAGCCTATCCATTTTCTGTAGGATCACAGTGCACGCATTGAAGATTTTCAAAAGATAACAGAAGGATCGAAAAAAAGAGGGAAAAAGGAATGGAAACACTTTGCCCCATCCATTTTTCACTTATTCTACTTGTCGCATGATCCTTTTATGTGGATAATTTTCATCAGTTTATGTGGATAATTTTCATCAGTTCGACATATTCAGCAGTGTTTTTTATATAAAAATTTAATGGTAAAAAACTGGAACAATGAAGGTGTCATTAGAAGAAAACAAGCAACATAAAACCTAGATGGATAGCCAGTCAGTTGCTGAAGATATTTCCCAAAAATAAATAAATAAATTTGAAATACTAATTTGACTTAACAAATGCAAAATACAGCAGTATAATTATTATAAAAAAAAAAAAAAAAAAAGAAAAAGGGGAAAAACGATTTATAGTTCTTTCGATATTAAAGAAAGCGAAAGCGGCGTTATCAATAGCGCTTTCAGGTGTTATTTTTTAAAGGTATTAGTTAGTACCTGTCAGCTGCTGAACAAATTATCACAACGAATTTCTTCCTTTAAAGAAAATGAATAAATAAAAAGGAACTGTGAAATATGATTTTGACAAAAACAAATGTGAAATACAGCCGTATAAATTTATTTATTTATTTATTTAAAGAAATAGGAAAAAGGAAAGTGCAGCAAGTGGTAGTGTGTTTAATGTAAGAGAAAGCGGTGTTATTAATAGCGCTTTCATCTTTTATTTATTTATTTTTTAAAGGTATTAATACCTTAAGCTGCTGAAGAATAAATCACAATGAATTTATTTATTTAAAAAATAAAAATAAATGCTAAATACGATTTTTACATAAACAAATGCGATAGTGCAGCCATATAAAATTTTTTTTTTTTTTTAAAAGAAAAGGAAAGGCGGTTTCAAAATTAAAAAAAGCGGCGTTATCAATAGCACTTTCATCTTTATTTTTAAAGGTATTAGTAACAACGATTTCTCTATAATTTTTTTTTTATTATAAATTTTTTATATAAAATTAAAAACTTAAAAATTAAATATGAAAGCGCTATTAATAACACCGCGTTGAATTCAAAAGTTGAAACAGGCCTCAAATCGAAAGCGGTGTTACCAATAGCGTTTCTATATTTAGACAAAAATTGTTTTCCCTAATGCCGCTTAACGTTTAGTGGTCTTCAAGAGATAAGAAAGACATTTTACTTGAATATAACTTCCCAAGCCCCATTTTGAGAGAGAACGATTTCAAGGCCATAGATATAGGGGTTACTTCAATATTATTTCCATAAAAAATTTTAAAATTTTTACAATAGTTCTGTTTGAATGATCCCCCAACGGAGGGGTTCACAGAATCAGGTGAGATTTTTTACTAAGACCTGACTGTAATGTGTCATAACCCACTCCAGATAACTAAGCTAATTCACACCCTCACTTTGGCTGCCGCTTCCTTGATTTGCTCAATTGTGAAGATGCCAAAGAAGTCATCGTCCGTGACTCCATTTATTACTGCAAATGCAACATCATCAACACTAACAGGTGGGGCCAAGAGTAGATCGGACGCTGGAAGAGAACTTAAAGGTCTGGTAAAGCTTTCAGTGGCACTCAGTATTCTCTCCACTGGTTCACCTATTAAATCCAGTGGGATCTCAAAGCCATCCACCCTCCTCCTCCCGTATATGAAACCCGGTCTTAACACAACACCTGAAAAAGTTTAAATTGAAGGATAGTGAAAATAAAAGTAAACAGAAATGAAAAGAAATAAAAAATGAAACGGTACGGGTGGTGCTGAGGACAGCCATCTAGTTGCATAATAGTAAAGACATAATGCACGTGTGAACACGAGTTTGAGGGTGTGGAACACAACTCTGATCTCAGCCAAAAAAGTTGATCCAATCACATTCTCTTGGTCGTCCACCTCATGAAGCCTTTGTTAGACTGTAACCATTGGCCACTTACCATACACCAGATTCTAGTGCTCTCTTTGAGCTTGTTGCTTCCATTTATTTGAGAGCTTTTGTCATCCTAAAGAACTCCATTATGATTCAGACTGCACGAGTCAACTATATGCCTAACAAGTTTCTATTTTGGTAACTACTTTCCTTGCTTCTGCACCACAGGTGCTCGTAAGCCATTACTACACCATCCTACATGATGGGTGTTTTGAAGTTTGTCCAAAATTGCCCAGAAACTGAGAAGACAAGCTATAAATTACCAGAATTCGGATATTTGGAGAGAACCTCTGATTCTGCTTTCCTCTTTCCCGTGAAGTATCCAGATGAAAGTAAAAATGATGGTAGATTGTAATCATGCACTGAAATCAAAATGAACTTGGGAATTCCTGCAAGGAAAAAGAGAAAATGTTAACAGTTGATATTCTCCAGGCTAAAAATTTTAAAGTACAAATAAAATAAAATTATTAGAATATGAAAGCCCTTCATTAGAACATGAAACAACAAAGGAAAGAAGGTCCTTGACTTAATACTTCACTTCATTATGAAATGAATTCAACATTATCTCACCAAAATCCTTTGCAGCATTCACTGCCACAACATTAGCTTCACCATTAATCCTCTTCATCTGTTCCTCACTACCAAAACCTCCAAGGGTTGAAACCACTGCAGTAGCCCCAACAAGTACTTCATCCCAGTTAGCATAGAAAACATCTCCTGCATAAAATGAAGATGGTTTAAAGTTTAAACAAGTGAGAGGTTTGATGAGCATCATCTTCTAATGGGATTTTGAGGATTGGGAAGTGGACCACATAGCAGCGGTTTTGGCTAGGTTTGATGAGGCATCCGTGAATGGAACGTCAGATAAATAGAATGTCATGGATGTGTGTCCCCAAGCGCCATTTTACAGTCAGGGAACTTTTATAATTCCTCCCTAATTTTTAACACTGGCTCTTCAAATTTCCTTCTAAGTTTTGGTTTTCTATAACTGTTCTAAGGAGGCATTTGTTCTTTTGACATCATTTTATATGAAATTATTTAATAGATAATCTCATTAAAAGGTGGTGGAGAATTCTTAAAGGATGCTATAATTGTAAGGATCACCAGTAGAAGTTTGCCATCCTCTCATTCACTCCACATTTGCCAGAAGTGAATATCGTTTATTCATGGAGAAATTCAGCCAAAAATTGAGTTTTCCTAACTGCTAACAAGATCTGCTTTAAGGATGGTTTTATAGCTCCCTAGGCCCATAGGTAGAGAGCTTCTAAGTTGGTCCCTCGCGTTTTTTGTATAAGCTTTTGAGGTGAGATATGCCAGGATTTTTAAAGGCACAACTCCTGCTCTGAAAAGGTAGCAAACTGAGCTAGAAACCATTAAAGTCGAAAATTTTAGCAGTGGCTTTGCGATTATGATAAAATATGCAACATATTCAAACCTGACACAATAAACTCAAAATTTTTATAGAAGATGGAGTTAGAAATCTTAGATGATAAGATGAATTAACCTCTATGTGAGGATAAGCTAGTGCCACATGTTATTTAAATATTTAGTTGTACACTTGTACATATATTTGCAGTTGAATACTTGTATAACCCATCTTCTAAATACTGAATCAGACTACTAGTGTAACTGCAATTATTTTTTCCACCTAATTTATGAGTGAGTAGTCATCCCCATATATTTCAATATTTTCCTTTTTCTAAAATCACACCAGAATTTTCTTGCAAAGTTTTCTGTTTGAAAGGTAAAAAGTTTCATGAAAACCAAAATGAAACCTTGATATTCAATACTACAAGTTGTTTCTTTTTGCTTTCTGAAATTCTATGTTGCACATAGTGATGATTTAATTTTCTAATAAGAAAAATGGATTTCTTAAACTAACAATTGCACCACGAATATAAAAGATCCAACTTTTTTATTGCATTAGAATTTATGGAGTTATAACTCTGACAACCTATTTAAGGTAGCATTAAAAATAAAACATGCCTGGTATCCAAGTAACCTGATCTACCCATGAACTTGAGTCAGTTGGACGCCCAGACCTGTGAGAAAATTGATAAGGTTTCAGTATCCAGGACTTATTACCCTGAAGAGAAGGTAGACAATACAACTGGAATGCCGACAAATTTAATGGTGGACTGCTAAATGAAGAGGAAACATACAAAATCATGAAACTATATACATCCATGCCAGATTGGATTAAACATTTAAATGCACCTGCTTAGGCTTATGACCTCTATGCCCTTGGATACTGCAGCCTTGCATATTGCAGAACCAACAAAACCACTGCCTCCTAAGACTACAAGCTACCAAGAGAAGTATATTGGTGACAATTCTATATGCTAAAAGCAGCCAAAATGGACAGTTTTTGTGATCTCAAATGAAGGGAAAAAAGGGTGAGTTAAAGTCCTGTAAGTGCATACCCGTTCAGTCTTAACATCAGCCACAACATCTATTGTTGCAGATTTTGAGTCCTCCGTTACGCTTGATTCTGCATAACTGCATTTTATACCAAACCTGCACAAGCTACACTTAGAGTGGAAAACATGTCAACATCATTCATCATCTTTGCGTCTTAAATTATAATACGTGCAACATAAGAAAATAACAGTACGCCAAAAGAACAGACAAGATCCTAAAATGGTTGGTCTATATTTCCATTTAACTGGTCGCCAAACCAGAGCAGTTATCTTGAATTCAAGGCTAATGTTACAATTTTTGGTCAAGCAACATAAACAAGTGAGAGTATGCTTCATTAGCATTACATTTATTCAGCTCAGCCATAACAGTTTCACTAGTTGTACATACCATCTACATATTCCACCAGAGTCTCCTTCAAGGCACTATTTGTTCAAGTAAAACATAAAACATGAAAAGAAGCGCATGCAACTACAAATATCAATGAGCCATGTATCATCATGAAGGCAATAAGACTATGCTGTTATTCTTGAATTAATGCATTATATCATACGCATGAAGCACGCATCACACAAAATCAGAAACAACATTCCTTCATTCTGTTAAGATAATAGAATTAGCAAAGTAACAATTTTCCAGTGCTTCAAAATCCTACATCAGATTTAGACCAACAAAAAACAAAAGACAAAATTCAACATCAGATGGATTTTATGGAACTACTTGGAAGATTAATTTTTACACAGTACTAAAAGCATCCCTCTCCTTTTTTATGAGATATTACTTTTCAACACATTCAGGTTTACTAAAAGCAGCCCAAAGTTGTGTTAGAGATATTGGCCATTTATTAATGTGGGTCCCATGTATAATTTGAGGTGGGTCCATGTTGGAATTAGTTAATCTCTATGTGGAGATTTAATTCAAATATTTAATTGGCCAAAATCATTAATGGGTGAATGAAAAATTGTTCTCTAAAGTCACCTTTGAATAGTTGGTTGAAGAATGGTAATAAGGCTTGTCCCACATTGAATAACTATGACATTCTGAGTTAATTCATATACACATACTTTGGACCTATGGTTTAGGCCCAAAGGGCACCCAAGTTTTGTGAGGAGGGAGGACCTAGCCAACATTGGGTTTGGACCCAAAAACACACGCGCGCGCCCGCCCGCACCGCACCGAGCCGGGTCGGGTCGGGTCGGGTCGGGTCGGGTCGGGTCAAGAAGACTGAAGACTGACCCATGTGTGTTATTTTTTAAGCAAAATTTATTTTGCTAATTAATTTAATTACCGTTAAGTCATGTCTGTCTGTTAACCCAGAACAGTCATGAACAAAAGACACACCTGATCAATGTGCCTTTTGGACTGTTCTGGAGAGTCACTTCTGGGTTGTTTATTTAAACTGCTTTTCGCAGTCAATTAGAGGTTAATCAAGAAATTAATTTCGTACTGTTTAAGAGAGAGAGTAAGGACACAGTGGGTTCGCCAGACGCAGAGATTGCAGTGCTTCTTCTGTGCGTACAGATCATTGTATCCTGGGAGGCAGACGTCTGTGAGACTCAAAGCACCAAGTGAGGGGCGAAATCTGTCTTAAGGACATAGCGTCAAACGCTAGCCTTGATCAATCCGGTTCTGTTTATTATCTTCTGTATTCTGTAAGCTTGTGAATTTTCAGAATTTATTTCGGTTTCTTTTATATATTCTGTATTCTGTATGTTTGAGTAATCCAGAATAATTCGTGTATTATATACATACTGTTTTCACAGAATTATACATAAGTAATACAAAATTTTTCCAACAAGTTGTATATTTTTCTTTGATCCTTCCACTAGTTCCTCCACAGATGAATAAATACATAGATTACTTACCAGTTACCATACTAATATCCCCATCTAATTGGTGTAACTACAATTAGCAGCCCAAGTGTGTAAAGACCAAGGGTTTAGGGGACTAACTAACACATGGCACACTTGGCAATTAGACATAAAAGTTAAAAATGTTGAATTTCCGATTGAGCACAAAATAAAAAGTAACATTGCTGTCACAAGTTTAATAAAATAGCCTTAATCCATTGAAGTGGTGTCACTGGACACTTCTAGAGATGTCATTCCAGGGAAGTCCTCTTGCTTTTGATAATTGAATACCAGAGAGAACCGAGTATTTCATCAGCCAACCAAAATGTAGAGAAGAATCCATACAGTAAAATTTATCCTACCCAAATTATTTCTTGCAACTATGCAATCAGACATGTAAAATATAAATAATGAATTCCTAATCTACACAATGTGAATGAGAAATCAGAAATCTATCCAAGTTGACGCAAAACCCTTACTGATATTAAGCATTACAGCCCTCATGCTCCACTACTAAAGCAAAAAGAAACATAAATAGGAAATCACCTTCCCTAATTCCTCCAAAGGCTTTAAACCACCTTTTAGGCCCTCCATTAATGATAACAGCAAAATATATAAGGGCAAATAGCCCTGCTGTTTGGATTGTGTGGGCGAATCACAGACCTAAGACTCAAAATTAGCAGTAGCCAGGTACTCCAAACATTGCTCCATCAGCCATCACCCAGTTCCTTCGGCATATTATGACTTTATTTTGAACCCAATAATGTTTGAATTTTTCATTTGATAAAAAGCAAGCCCTCACGTGCGCGCATCAATGCCCTTATTTTTTTCCCAATACTGTTCACCATTGATTGTTCAGCACCAATTCTAAAATTTCTAACTAAGAACTATGAACCATTGAACCAATTAACAAGTCAATCAAGTCACTAAATTCTGGGTAATTTTCCCGGTCTCAAACTGAATTGAATATGCATTCGATTTCCACCTCTTGATAACCACCAATTAAGTAACAACTTGAAGCATGCAAAATCAACTCTTCATCATATGCAGCAAAAATGAATCAAAATCCAAACAAATTCAAAGGAAAACAGTTCTTCAAAATCATAACACGAGATCAGCAGAAGAGCAGTTCAAAATAAGCTTGGAATATTTAACATATATATACACACTTTTACACACACATTCAGACATATAGAGTGAGAGAGAGAGAGAGCACCGATTCTGAGACTTTTACACACACATTCAGACATATAGAGTGAGGGAGAGGGGGAGAGAGAGTACCGATTCTGAGAAGCGAACGCAAAATGCGAGCTTTGACGAGAGGGAAACGAAGCTCTTTTGAGAGAAGAGGGAGGCCTGGAAATGGCAGCGAAGGACGACAGAGACGACATTTGTAGTTCAGAGAGCACGCGAAAACCTGCCGGAAAAAGGAAAGGAAATGGGTTTACTGCTCCATCTGTCTTTGCTCTGTAGTATTTATCGAAGGCGGTCACGGCGCCTTGGTGTCCGCTCTTGTGTTTTTCTCGTTTAATTAAAAATGTGGTGGTAGACGCGATGCCTATAAGATTAGTTTTGTCGGATCAGTAAGTTTAAAAGTAAAGTTTGAGATTGACTCATTCATCGCGGAGTTTAAATAAACTTTCAAACTTGATTAATTCGGTTGGAGCATCTCTAAAGGTAAGTTATATGGTGTGTTATTATTATATTATAGTATTTAATACAAGTTGGGATATTTGTTAAATGTATGTGCTAAATATAGTAATAACTCACTTTTGTGTTATATTTGGCACAAAAATGAGCTATTGTTATACTTGCCATATCAGTTTTTTCTCCCTTTCTCAATAACGAAACATACTAGCAACTTCTTTTTCTCAATTTTTCTTCTAAAATTTTCTCAGTAACCAAACAACTTATAAATAAATACAATATTTTCAAAAATAATATTGAAATCTTATATATATATATATATAAAAAAAAAAAATCAGAAAACATACATTTTTTTTAAACTCATTCATACCTACTCAAGTAACATTGCATTTGATTCTATGATATACCTCATTCACTATTTTATGAGACCTTAAATCTATAGGAAAGAGTTGAAGTTGTGGAAAAAAAATAGCACACTATGTTTATTTGCATCATTGGAGCACATTGTACTAAATTATAGCATTTGACATTGTAGCATGTGCTAAAATAGCAATAGCACACCTAATTTAGCTCACATGGCTAGAGATGCTTTTATTAGAGATAGTATAATTGAATTGGTTAGAAACAAATGAGTTGAGATTTGGTGTTATAATAGCATCATATTATGCGTGATCACATGATTAGTGTGTTGTCAAGCATGCGATCATGGATAGTGAGAATCCTTACACAAAGCAAACACCAAAACACATTGAAGGAGTAGTAAGCAGTTTGTCAAGCCAAAAGCCTACTCATCTTGATAAGGCAAAAAGCAAGCGAGGTGCCTTTATTGGTACCCAACACTTCCTTTTTATTCTCCATTCATTTTAGATTTTCTTAATATTTTGTAAAAAAATATAACGCTATGTTTGGATAAATAACTTTAAGGTGGAATTTATCTTTAAGATGAAATTTGTAAAAATTTTATATCCTTGGCAAAATTTTACAAATTTCATTTCAAAAACAAATTTCACCTAAGATTTCCTCATCCAGACATAGTTTAAAAGTTTTTCATAAATACCCTAAAAAACATTATTTTGAATAATTTTGTAAAATATATTTTTTTAGAAATCCATCATTTAAAATGACTTTTTAGAAAATCTTAAATAATATATTTTGGAAAAATTTTATCTTATAAAATTGTTCAAAATTATATTTTTTAATAGATTAAGTGACCAGTTTCATAAAAATCTTTTATTTTTTTTATTATATAAAATATTAAAAAATTTAAAAGAAGTAAAAGATAAAAAACAAGTATTGGCTATCAATAGCCAATAGTCGCTGCCAAAAAACTTAATAGCCCAACTACACGGGTTCCAGTGGATCACGAGCCCATGCGAGAATTGAACCCACTTAGCAGGTCAACGGGCCAATTGACTATATTACCCCTGCCGTTCAGGATGACCTAGCGACCTGTGGTCGTATGTAAAATGGTCCACTGAAGAAGGGTTTCATTTTTAGCTTCCATTGTTGATCAGGCCAGAAAAAGACTGAGAAGAAGAAGAAGGAGGTTTGTGCAATGGCGAGGTCGACGACTAAGGATGCTCAAGCTCTTTTCCACACTCTCCGCTCCGCGTACGCCGCAACTCCGACAAATCTCAAGGTCTCTCTCCCTCTCTCTCTCTCTCGCTATATATATATATATTTATATATATGGGCTTTCTCTTTGTTGACAATCGAAACCTAATTGAACTATTGTTCTGTAGATCATCGATCTGTATGTGATTTTTGCTGTCTTCACTGCCGTGATCCAGGTACTGTCACTCTCTGTTTGTATGTCTGTAGCTTTGCATTCTTATAGATCTGCACCAATTGATGTGATTTTGCTTCGATTTCTTTCAATATTATAGTAATTAGTGATTATGAGACGTTGATATGGCTTCGTTCCAAATGACATGTCGGTTGCCTAGTATTTGCATTTCCTCTCCTTTTGGTTGCCAAGAAAACCAAGGGAAAAGGAAAAAGGGAAATCATGAATTTTCATGTTATATGTTGTTTGGGTCTCTTAGAAAATGAAGAATTTTACTTCAGCTTGGATAAATAGTTGTAGTTTCAGTTGAGTGGAGGTTTTTGTTTTCTTGGGTTTGAGTAATGAAAAACCTAGGATATAAAAGTTAATTTTAAAAAAATAATAATTTATTCTTTCACATTTTCCAAGCAACCAAACATGGAATTGGATTATTTGATGACGACTACTCGGATTAATCCGGTAAACCCTCCTTTCCCCAGCTGCATCCTATTCCATACCTATTGGGATGGGCTTGCGTCCTTTGGGAATAAGATAACCGGGTTTGGGGTGCTCAATTTGTATCTACTCTTGTAAAATACTCTTATTTAACGAGTTAGTCTGGTAACCTGTCCCTCCCCTCCTCTATTAGGATTTAGGACAGTTTTGGGACACATGCAAACAGGTTAGGGATTGTTTTGGGGTAAAATAATTAAACTCAAACCCGGTTTGGGGCCGGACTATCTCTAATCGTGTAGGGTTGGGAACATCCCGTCCCAGACCTGTCCCATTGCCATCCCCGACCATCCTATATTCCCACTAGTTTTGTGTTTTATTGATTGGATAATTTGATGCTATAAATATATGCTAATTATGCATAAATTACACTATCATTGTGCTGGTTCCTCAGTTTTTCAATGTTATATGGGTGAATGGGTGATTACATGGTTTGATATCATGAGATGTGTGTTAGCAGTAGTGTTACCAGTTGGAGTAGCAATGCTATTACAATAATATTGTTGCTCTTTTTAATTTCAATGCAGCAAAAATATTTGACTATGCCCGGCTCAGGTTCCTACTTCCTAGAACCTATGTTGCATGGACTCGGGTACGGGTGTCGGGTGTGGGTATGCATCAAGGTGTCGGATTTGTCTTCTTTCTAAATATTTTCCACTATTCTGAAGTGTCCGACAAGAGCACCAACACCCATCTCACATGTGTCCAACACGGGTACTTCACACATTTTGAAGTATCCATGTAACATAGCCTAGAACTGTTGTTCTATGTTGATATTACAATTTTATATATATATATATATATATATATATATATTTTTTTTTTTTCCTTCTGTGCAAGTATGATTGTGACGACATTTATTAAATTTTAGCAAATATTTCAATTTTTTCAGTGTTTGCTAAACTTCTACTTGACAATAATGCATGGCTTCACGATCAATGTTTCTTAAATTTTTAACATGTGTGTGTGTGTGTGTTTTTTCCTGGGTGATTAACATGTTCTATAATCTTATTTTTCTTTCCCTGTGATTATTTACATCATGTTATTTTTTGATGAATATATTACATCCTCTTATTTATTTTGTGGCATATCTTGTACTTTGTTCCATTTATTTTTCTTTCGTATTTTGGTGGGGTGAGGTGCAATATATCTTCTCCTACATCTAATTTTTGTGGTGCAGTATATCCTATGATATGCATTCAAAACCTTGAAATTCATGTGAAAGTGATGTGTTTATTGGTATTCAGATCAATAAGCTTGTAAATGACTTGTAGAATAAGCGTAATTGCGGGAAATGTTTGTGCAAAACCTCTTATAAAAAAAAGGGAAAAAATATTACAAAAAATACGTCCATTATCTACTGGGTCCATTGAGTGATCGGTGGTGTTCATCCTGTTTCATTCCTTCTCATCTCCTGTCCTTTACAAACTTCCCTTCCTGTGGTGCAATTTCCCACAATATTGATGTAAGATGAGAAAGTGGTGGAGTACTGAGGATTATAGTACCATTCGGAAGCAAATTTCCATCACGTTACTTGTTCTGATGAATATCTCCACACCCAGCCCATTAGAAGAATGCTGTTCGATGTTTTAGTGGAAAATTTTTGTGATAATTACATAACCTGTGGTCCTGTGCTAATAATTAATTGGCTGAAAATCTGAAAATCTTGGCAATTGCTCTACTTAGCGATCATGGCAACTAAAGAACAAATGTTATTCTTGGAAGAAAGTTACTGGAAGAGAAGTCTTCATCAGCTTTAAAAAGATCTAGAGGCAATAGTATCCTAACAAGCATTAGAATGGTAGCTATGAAGCTATAAAGCATAGGAGTACTATTAACAAGATGAAAACTGATATTATCTTAAAATTATCTGTCTATGAGCCAAACTTATCCCTAATTTTACATATGGACCCACACTTTCTTTATGGAGGAGGGTATAGAGGGAACTTATGAATTTCTGATTCTCTTCTAGTCATGAAAATAAACAATTTTGCAACCAGAAGATTTTTTAAGCAAAGTTTGTTCATGTTTGTATGTGCTTGGTGTAAGAAGATCCTTGTTTAGCTCATCAAATGCTCTATTTCTTGGACTCTATTGTTAGCTTCTTCAATAAATAACTCAACACAGCTCAACCAAGCCTTATTCTCATTGGATTCATGTTTATAAGGAGTGACTATAGTTTTACGTTGGCCGTCAACTTACAACAACTCTCCTCTTCAATATCCTGAATCATAACCAAAAATTTTCAGGTCACACCTCTTGACATTTGAAACAAATATTCTCTATTTGAAAGTTTAACAGATAAATAAAAGGCCATAAAAAGGCCATTAGTCCATTACCCATTGCACAGGGTTGGTCCTTGTAAGCAGAGTCCTTTAGGGGTGAGCTTGATACAGTCCCAATCTTTGTTTTTTTATTACAAAGTGGCCACTCTCAAGACTCAAACTTGTTCCTTTTCGCTTGGTAGTTGAAGACTTATGCCATTGCACCTGACAACAGATCCTAAAAGCAAAGGGACTCCCAACTATCTTTCACTTTGGAATGGGTTCTTCTATGGCTTGCCAAAAAATGAAAATAAAAAAAAGAAGAAGATATTCTTTTGAATTTTTTTTTTTTTTGATAATGGTGGAACCATCCCACAGCAGGGCCTTTGGACCCACCCATGGAACCTAAACCTTGTACCACTCAAGATTCATTAGAACCCATTCAATTTGGCCTTGGCAATGCTAAAAACTTCTGTAAGACTATGTGCGCTAGCTGCCTCATATACCTTTGTCCGGGAACTAAATTCAAACACCAAGCCTTGATGTTTCATTGCAATACCCTGTGGAACCTCTTTATCAAAAAAAAAAGAAAAAAAAAAAAAAGAAAAATACCCTGTGGAACCTCAACTTAGTCTTGTTACAATGTTAGGTGGTTCTAATACAAGTATCTTGTGAGATTTATCATCCCCAGCATGATATTAATGGAATATTAGTTTCCACTCTTGATTATTGTAGGCTTTCTCTTGTTGTAAAACATTAGCTATTATGGAATTTACTCCGGACCTTTTGTGCTTGATTTATTATTACTGAAACTGCAATAGCTTGGCTAGCTTTCCAATCTGACTTGTTTTTTGGTGGTCTCTGGTATTTGAGACTTTAGATAAGCAATCAATTTTTTAGCTTCTTTCTTAAAAAATCATCTTTACTCAAAATGAATTAGATTCTAGAAATTCTCTGTATGAATTCCTTTCCTTCGCCTATTGTCTGCCTTTGATACTTTGCCTCCTTAGAGTCATGCTACTTTTGTAAGGTCTCTCCAGGCAGAGATTTAGAAATTGAGATAACATTATGCCCCTGAACCTGTTCTTTGCCACTTACATCTGCACTGCTATTGGAGTATTATTTTATTTTATAAGGTCATGGCAGGTTATATATGCTAGTTATCATTACTGTTCTTTGATTGATCTTCAATCCTATCAGATATCTCTGCTATGTCTTGAGTTTCCTTTGGAATTCAGATCTTTTACTACTTTGGGGCTTCAAACTTGCCCTTTTATTACTTTTTTATTATTATTATTTTATTGGGGGCTTCAAACTTGCTTTTTTATTTTTTATATATATATATATATATATATATATATATATATCTATTATTGTGTCCTGAACTTCAGCTGTCTCATGCTTAAAGTTTAATATTTCCCATAGCTGGTCCCAAGCCTGGGTAAAGGAGGAGGGGTGTGGTAGGTTGATGGCCATCGTAAAACTATAGTCACACCTTATGAACTTATTGTCTCTTATATTTCTGCTTTTTAAATAGCAATTAGGACAAAAACCACCTGATGCCTGAAAGCTTGTCTTCTTCGAATCTATCCTGGATTTGGGAAGGCCTTGGATCTTTTTTTTAAAACACAACTAGAAATTGAGCAATGGCTGGTACAGAGACAAGTTTATTGGGCCCACCGGCCCATTCAATTTTAGATGGCTTAATTAAGTTTCAGACAATGAGAGAGGGGGGAGGAAGAGGAAAAGATTGATTTAACTGGTTGAAGATTATACGAAACTCCTTCAAACCAAAAAATATAAAAAAGATCATATCAAACTGGAAATTACAGAACTCTTGGGTATCAGCAATAAAGAAAATTGCCACTTTCTTTTGAATAGTCTTAACTGACTGCTTTCACTTCACATAAACTGCGAGAATATTATCTGTAGAAGCAAATATAATCAAAATGTCTGAATCACTTCAGGTCAATGATTGAAGAGATACAAAGTTATATTTTTCAGATTATATCTTTTCTGTTATCATGAATATTTTCATTACTGTTTGCGTTATCCAAATTTGACATGTTCTTTTCTTGTCTTGCTGGTGAATAGGTAGTATACATGGCTATCGTTGGATCATTCCCATTCAACTCATTTCTTTCAGGAATACTTTCTTGTGTAGGGACAGCAGTCCTTGCTGGTAAGCAGAATATATATTTTAATTCTGTATAAAAAGAATTTGTATTACACTATTACATATGGAAGTGTTGAGACTGATTGGTTTCTTCTGCCACAGTTTGTCTTCGTATTCAAGTGAACAAAGAAAACAAGGAATTCAAGGTAAGCATTTTCTTGGGTAGCTTTCCTCCCTTTGTACAATCTTAATCTTATGCTCCATTTAGTTGCCATGAGGGTGGAGGTAAGAAAATAGAATTTGGATCGAACGACCATTCCAACCCCAAATGGTTGTAAAATTTTATATTTGGTTCTTTTCCTCTGGTCTTCTCTGCAACTAAATTTAGCCCTGCAGTGGTAATAAATTTTGTTTTTTACCCCCCTCCCCCCCCCACCAAATAAAAAAAAAAAGAGGAGGAAAATTTCCATAGCTGGATAAGTTTCATTATTCATAATTAATATTTATTCAACCGAATTGCAGGACCTAGCACCAGAGCGCGCTTTTGCAGACTTCGTTCTCTGCAATTTAGTGCTCCATTTGGTGATTATGAATTTCCTGGGTTAAATGGAGCTTTAAACATTGTCGGAATGTTGTTTCCTTGGATTTTGATAGTAAGGCATAGCATTGATGTGGCTATTTAGTTGAGGGTTGCAACCATATGAAGCTCGCCATATTTGTAATTTGGACCTGCAATTTGGATTTCTGTGACTTCTTTACAATGAAAGAGAACTTGGTTTATGCTTTTATCAGACTAGCTATAGCTATAGCACACGTGGGTTCCACATAAAATTTTTGTGTGGAAAAATATTCCTTCAAATAATTAACATATTGGGAGCTGTTGAATTGTTGATGGGAAGTGGGAACGTCATATTCTGATTGGTAATTGCAATTACTGTGATTAAAATTCGATTGTCACTTTCCCAAAAAAATTTGATCCATGAGGATATGGTGACTAATACAGACACACGGACAAGTATAGGATTAAAGAATCATTCGGCACCAGAACAAGTTGTTCTGAACAACTAGGAATTTTTATCATTTGGCACTAGAACATCTAGGAATTTTTATGTAGCTCGGAAAGTACTGGAAATGTTTGTCCTTAGTGTATCATGGAATAACTTGGGAATTGCAACTAGGGGTGGAGGCAGGAGTTATCTCCAATGGGGGCACATGGAGAGCCTTCTCTTTTCTTTGGAAACATTTTTTTTTGGTAATCATTCCCAATGTAATGCCAAAAAATGATATTTTTGGTTTACTTATTACAAATTAACTCTATGTATGCTTCAAAATGATTACCACCTTCTTGTTTTTGACATTATGTTGGAAAGTGATTATCAAATGGTAATTTCTCTCCCCTAAAAAAATAAAAATTATTTAAGCTAATGGTGTCACATGCCACCAAAGGCCCTCCGTGGCTCCACCAATGCTTGCAACTAGGCTTGAGAGTTGTACTTTGTGATTAGAGCTAATGATTTGGGAACCAGGATAAATTTGGTTATTTATCCAAAAAAAGGAAAAAGGAAAAAAAAAAGGGTTATTGCAAAGGCTTTTTCTATGGAAAGGTTAGGAATGATTTGCAGATCAGATATCTCGTGTAGATTTAACTATAAGTCACATGTAGACTTTAATCTCAATCTTTAATTCTTGACATGGCGACTAAAACGTAAGAGAACTAGAAAAAGGGGTTGTTGGGTATTATTTAGAAATCGGGCTGTCAAATAAAAAATAATGGACTGATATTTAAAGTATGTATATATGGTATATATATGAGCACATGTTGATATAACTTATATTTGTATTAAGGGTAGTACTTCGTGCATTAGTAAGTTACGGATATATTAAGACAATGCACATTGTATAACTTTAATGCTTGATGTTGATATAGGTTAGGTAAACACATTCACCTGGTTGGGATTATCTATATATAGATTACCAATAAAGTATTCAAAATTTTGAGAACAAGTAATACCACTTCACCCCATATCAGGGTCCTTTCGTCCGTCGAGTAGGAATGATGTCTACCGTTTGAGCATAATCCCTTTCTAAAGATCCTCAAATTTATCGATTGTCAGAATTATTGGACTAAAATTACATCATCAAATCGACTTGAATTCTTGGTCAACTAAACAATGCCCACGATCCATAACAACCATTGTTTACATTAAAAATTAAGAGACTTTACACATCACGGAATCACTTAAACCAACCAATTATGAGGGTCTTACATCGTGTACAAATAAAGTAAACCGATTACCGCATTGCTTCAGCCGTCAAAAGATTAGATCGAAACAAGCCTATCACAAGATGGAAGTAATTCCAAGGGCATGACTTATTACGTCTAGGCTTTGTTTTTTTAATTTTTTTATTTTAAAAGGAGGACAGAGAGAGTTTCTTTCTTTTGAGAGAGAGAGAGAGAGAGAGAGAGAGGGGGAGGGGGAGGGATTGACTCTTTTACTTTTTCAATTTTTTCCTAAACTCAATTTATAATACAAAAGACGTAATGACAATCACGCTGATATTATTATTGAATTGTGATGATTGGTATGTGTCATGAATATATCATAGATAAATATGAATGATATACATTAATCACAATGTAATAATTTTATTGTCAATATGTAATTGGTGCATGTCATAAAAATGTATCAAGTCTTTCTCTAATAAATACAAAAAATGTATTAATAAACGAGACGAAACGGTCCAACGATAATAATTGTGATTAGCATTCTCGATTTAAAGAAATCTCGCATCCACCTATCCAAGTGTCCAGCACTCTCCTCCCTTGCTCATCCAGGCAGGCACGCAAGAAACAATGCCGTCACCATCAGCTATCGCCACGCGTACACCTCCCTTCCCCACACTTGTCACGATGAGCCCTTATCTTGGAAGTGGATCCTCTGCCACTGTATGGGAGAGAAGATCTTGCCATTCTTTTAATGATGGAGCGCCACGTTGCAAAGTGGACCAAATCTATGTTCCAAATTTTTTTTTTTCACACGTGACCCGGAAAATTTTGGGGTCTCTAATCTCCTCAACCATGTTCCCTTTCTCTGAGCTGGGCTCCGGCGAGGAACTCAACTTGATCATCCCAACCAACCCGTCACAGGAAAATGGAAAAAATAAAATCGAAACAAGTGGTGGGAGACGAATTCATCAACGAAGGGGAAAAAAAATAAAATAAAAGAAGAAACGACTGTAGAAAGTGAGACGAAACCCAGATCTCATCCACCACGCTCTGTGCTTCGCCACCATTGCCCCACGAAGAAGATGATTGGTTTGGTTGGATCTGGTGCAAAGAAGAATAAAAAAGGTCGAATACTTTAGAGTCTAGAGCATGAGATCGAGAACCTACAAGCATCAAACCCATCTTTTTTATTATCCCCATGTCTTCCGGTGCAAGAGTGACGACTCTTTCATATGTTATCAACCATAGCAGAAGCTCTGTTCTTCTTCAAAACCCAATTTTTTATGCAGCCCACATGGTCATATGGCCGGTACATCACAAATGCATATATATATAGAGAGAGAAAGAGAGAGAGATTTTATGGGCTACCATTTCAGATCAAACACCATGTGTTGGAGCTGCAGAATCGATGAGGTGGTGTATGACGGCGAGGCGGCGAGTTGGGGTAGGTACTCAGTTCAACGAGATGTTGCTGGTGATGGTGCCGGCGTACTGCACGGACGAAGGATTAGGCAGATGGGAATAAGGGGTAAAACGCATCGTATAGTGGGTTGTGTCCGTTGGATCATTATTTTTGCCATGTGGCGACTCATGGGCGGATTCAGAATTTTTATTCTAGTGGTTGCATTTAAAAAAAAATAATTTATTTTTAAATTCTTTTGTCAAGGATAAGATGGGAGAAGGAAGAAAGGTTACATGTATCTGCTTCTATACTTAAAAATGTTTAGACGACTTTAAAGATGTGAAACTTATTTATATATTATTCTCTTAACACCTCTGATTATCAAATGTAAGACAAAGTTCTAAAAAGATGAAAAAAGAAAAAAGTCATAAAATTACACATTGGCATACTTTAAATACATGTGATAAAATAATAGGAAGTAATATGACAAATATGTCGTACTCTAAAAACATAGGTAACTTTTAAAGATGAGGAACTTTGCTTATATACTACTCTAAGTCCTAACATCCTCTATCTAATATAGGATATGGATTCCTCTTAATGGTTGCACATAAAAATAAACTAAACTTTAACTTTATATTATATACAAAAAGGTGTACTTTAATAAATTTAATAAAAATTAACCATTCTTTTTTTAATGAAGGTTAAAGTACTAAATAAATTTACTCATCTAAATTTGAGGAAAAAAAAAAAAAAAAAAAAAAGGAGGAGGAAGATTGAGTGGTTGCACGGGGGCACACATGCGCCAAAGTGCAACCGCCCCTGCAGTCATGGATAAATGTATGGCAAGATCCCCTCTGCCACACGATGGTAGAGGATCCTGATCCCCATCTTTCCCACAGCGAGGCAGCAATTCCAAAAAACGGTCACCATCTCCACTTTCGTCAGCTTCTTCAGAGTATTCCTTGGGTGGGGCGATAAAAAGCACGTGCTCTCTCATCCAATCGCTTTCCTTTCTTCCTGGATAAGCTCTCTACCTCTTCCACTCTCCAATCTCTCTTTCTCCTCTCTCTTACTATGTTGATCCTCTCTGCCGCGCCTCACACATTCTTCTCCACATCTAGGGTTTCCCATCGCTCTTCTCCGTCTCTGTCCTTGAAGCTTCCTTCGTTCTCTGTTCGATACAGTGGTCGCAGGTGTTTCTGTCCTTGCGTGCTCTACTGTTCTAAGGTTGGAGGAATGGCGGAACTGGCTGAAGTGGAGAAGAAGGATTCGACGGGCGGTGCGACCGTGGTCGCTTCCGGTTCGGGGGAGGAGAAGCATTCGCGCACATTTCTTGATGTTCGTACCGAAGAAGGTCGGTCTCTTTGAATCGTTGATTGTTTTGTGTTTGAATTGCAGTTTTGTTCCTGTTTGGTTTGAGTTCTGAGTGAATTGAGTGAGAATGGAGACAGTTTGACGTAATGTTGATCTTAATTTCTTCTGCATTTACTTATCCAAAAAAAAAAAAATTCTCCTTCATTTACTGCTTCGTTGATTTCTGAGCTATAAAGGAATGTTTCTTTTTTGATTTAGAAATGTGCATAATCCAAGCGATACACATACATTACCTATCTATCTATCTATATATATATATATATATATATATATATTTGCCGATTGAAAGAAGAATCTCTAATTCAATTCCATAATATCTCACTTGTGCTGGCTGGGCGCTTTCCGGATTGGTGATGTTAAAGCTTTACGGAGTTTTGAGACTAAACTTGTCAACTTATTTAGCAGTGATAATAAATTAGTTATCGTATTTTTATTTTATTAATTAATTAATTTTTTATAGTATAATATCCTAAATATGAATGATTATGGTTTGTGTCACTCCGGTAATGAAATTGGTAAGTATGTTTTATGTACATAGCTAGATTGAGTTGGCTAAATTGTCATAATTTATTTGTTGGCTTTGGTCGTTGATGTAGTGGAGACACTATTTAGGTTATTGGTCATTTGAATATATGGAGATTTTGGAATGAAATGGAAGTCGCTGATATGCTAACTTTGATGTTTTTATTAGTAGGGCTTTTATCATATTGCATTTCGTTGTCCTTATTAAGGTTTCAATTTTTTCCATTAAAGATATTGCACCTTTGAAAATGGGAATATACTGAAATTTGGGTTTGAAGATGTATTAGACTATTAGTGTTTCCTGTAAGGGATGGACACGTTAGGGAAACCTTGGTACTTCTTAGTAGATCTCTAAGAATTATAAAAACAGACATTGTTAAAACTCACCAGTCACAAGTCAAAGAGTTTCTTACAAATAGTGTGTAATATTTATGATAAGTTGATTGGAAGTCATTGAATCTTGTGGTTGGGGCATATATTTTAGATTAATATGCAAAGTAAGGTTATTCAGCATACAATTTAAAATACGATTTCCATTTGATTACTTTACGTTTATAATTCACAGTACCTAGTATAGTTTGAAATTAACAAGTTCTTTGTGATCTAGGAGGATGGCTTCAAGTCACGAATCTGTCTTGATTGTGAATACAATGAAGTCTTTGCTCCAGATAGCTGTAGCGTTACACACTAGGGCCTGAGAGAACCAACCTAGGTTCATTTTTATTATTCTTGACATAGTACCAGAACAATTGATGTATAGAGCCTTAGTGTCCAGAACATAGAGCGAGAATGAGAACGCTGCCCTGCGGTTTAGAGCGTCTGTCTGGATGCACATGCATCTGTGTTAATGTTATTGGCTGATCAATTTTTTTTTTTTTCCCTTTTAGAAATAAATGATCTTATTAAGAAGAAAGGGAGAGGCACAAAGCCTATGTACATGGGAGGTATACTTGTAAGAAGCAAACACCAAAACTCTAACTTTGTGATTCAAGAGGATCTAAAACTTGGATGTGTACGTAATAATGTAGATATCAGACAAAAGCAAAGGAAAACTGAAACTAGTGGCACAAGTCTGCTTGGTGTTCCAAGAGATCTATTTTGTCTCAAATGCATTAGTCTGTAGCGCATTAGCTCTTTTAAAAGGTAGCCATTTGACAGGTGTGTGATAAATCACCATATAATTAAGGGGAGTGCTAAGGATTGCCACTCTCGTGTCGTTTGATTCATGGATTGGATCTTAGACCGGCCAGTTTGGAGATTAAAAGAAGGAAACTGGGAAATAAAAATAAAGGAGAAGAGTTGGAGGAGGAGACATCAAATTCCAGATTTTATTTTCATGGGAGGACACACCAGATTTCTTGATTTGATATTTGACTGTCCAGATTTCCTGATTTAATTTTCATGGGCAATGGTTTAAGTAAAGAAGGGAGGAGGCACACCAGATTTCTCATTCAGTTTCCAGGGTGGTTTGATTTCTATGTGCCAAAAGGTTAGACAGAATTTAAATTTAGAGAAGGATGGGAGGATATAATCAGGAATTCAGGATGATTGGAGAATGGAGGGTATCAAGAAGAAAGCTGTTTTCGGTCTACAGTGTTCTGAGGCATAGTTGTAGGTTTGTTGCCAATCTCTAACCTTGTCAATGTCCCCCACTTCGGTTCCTGCCCCACTAGCATCTTCGATCCGACCTTGATTGGTTTTAAGTTTTCTTTAACCTTGATGGATCTATTATTTTTAAGAACCAAATGCAATAGGTTGCAAATGTTTTGTGTGGATTCTCATTTTTTCTCCAAGTACAATCTGTTACTTGTAAGAAAATTTTTAGAAATATAGAATATACTATGAATCAACTTGTGTCATATTGCTCTCATTTGCCTTATTAGGGTTCTAAATCTTGATTTGCTAGATTATATGTACTTTTGAAAATTGGAACATTCTGCTACAATTTAGGTTTTGGGTAATAAGTAGCAATTTTAGGAAATATTTGGACGATGTTAAGATTTAAAGAAGATAAAGTATTTCCTAATTAATGTCTGAGACATTTTAAGAGAGAATGGCTCAGATAATGTAAAAATAATGAAAAATTTATGCCACATCAAATTTGCTTGATTGTGGGCATATGTCATAGACCAAGATACAGATTTAAATTCATACCTATCTTGTCACTTTGTTTGCTTAATAGAATCTCCTCATTTCTATAAAATAGATATTCTGCTGGACTATCATCGTCATCATCAAAGGTGGTTTGTAAGGCTTCTGAGCTGATCTATCTTTTGGAGCAGACCCTTGTATCAAGTTGCTTTCCCATATATATACTCATCAATGTAGTCCAACCATCACCATCAAAGATGGTTTCCATTATCATCATGGACTGATCAATGCACATTGATGACTTCCATTATCAATCTCAATGTAGCTCATACACATAACTACACAAGCTATAGAATAGAAATAAACAAATAGTTATAATTAAATGTATGAAGACAATGGGTTTATATGATTATTAATAGTTCTTGGATTCTATTGATCATTAATCTATAAGAATATGAAGATTAGTGGTTTAGTGGTGAAAAATAATGGCCTAATTCTTGCCAAGTTTGAGCTCCATATACACACAACATAGAGCCACTTAAAGCATATATAAAATAGAAGGCTAAGAAAAGAAAAAGAAAAGAAAAGAAGATGTAAAGCCTTTGGAATTGAGGCATTTATGAAACAACATTTGTCCTCAGTCCAGATAAAAATGCCTTTCTACTCCTCATTGTAGTCCACTTGATATAAAAATCCCATAGAGGCCCAATTTCATAAAAGAATGAAGAAAGGAAAAGAAAAGAAAATGAAGAAGACCACAGTTGCCACTTTGATGACTTCAGTCTTCAACCATTGTGCATTATCCTCAAGCTTTCTGTCATCTTTAAGAGCCTTTAGATCTTGAGTAAGGCTCAACCATGGCAAGATATTTATCTCGAAACCCAAAAAAAATTACCTTGTTGCTGTTAACGTTGCCAAAAGGGTCGCCATAAGTTATGCAGTTGTTGGCCATTGTCTTATCGTCAAGCAAGTATCATCTTCTCATAAAATGCCTTCTATTATTCTCTTTTTTGTCTTAGTCTTTGTCTTTGTCTTTGTCCTTTTTTTTTATTTTTTTATTTTGGAATAACAAGGGCGTTCGGGGGCTTCGGCCCCAACTAATCCCTTGGGCACGTGTAGTACCCCTGTCTTGCACACACTAGGCAATTACCGGGAAGGGCCTGGGTTGTGGATCCTAGTGGATCAAATGCTTTCGTGGGGTTTCAAACACTTGACCTTACTTTTTGAGCACTTAGGATCTGCTTTTCGTGGGGTTTCAAACACTTGACCTGAGGCGCTTATCAAACACTTCTCTGTCTTCTCATCCTCTCCTTTTTTCGTTTTTTTGTTTACACTTGGTAGGCTAAAGCTTTGGAGAACTTAGTCCAATTGGAACACAGCTGTTTTGGTTTCCTCAAAGTGAAAAAAGTTAAACCCTCATAGTTTTAATTTTGTACAGCTGGGTGTGCGCCCTCACCAATGGAGAATATGCGCCTAACATGTTTCAGGCGTGCTCACCAAGGTTAGGGCTTATGCTCAGCTGGGGTGGAGAAGTTTTTTTTTATATTTTTTTTCTAAGCTATTTTTTTGGGGGTCATATATTTTTCCTTTTTGAACACCATTTAGTGAAATAAATACAAGATTTAAACGAATATGCATTTAGTTTAGCAAATCTAGCCCTATGTGACAGGACG
Source organism: Liquidambar formosana (assembly GCA_039720395.1). Classification (NCBI taxonomy): domain Eukaryota; kingdom Viridiplantae; phylum Streptophyta; class Magnoliopsida; order Saxifragales; family Altingiaceae; genus Liquidambar; species Liquidambar formosana. Next base: position 1,482,535 of record CM077830.1, read on the forward strand.
TAAGTGAAAAGAAGCAGATTTACCAAACAATGACCTATATTTTTTTTCGATTGGATTTTAACAATTACGATATTTACACAATTTATTTGGCGATGCAAAAAAAAACCTTCGGAATACTAGGATTTTCCTCCAAACATCAAACTTGATGTTTTCGTTCAAATCTTACAAATGAAATTGAGATTTTTTTTTTTTTTTTTTTTTGGGGGGGGGGGGGGGGGGGGGGGGGGGGGGGGCATGGGTGGACTAACTTTTAATCATAGTTATTAGTTATTGGACTCGGGTTGGACATTGACCCGTTTAAGGGGACGGTTTGATTGGGTCACTGGGTCAACAGTTCAATCCTGGGTCAGTCTGTTGGACCACTTAATACTGTTATATATTATTTAAATATTTTTGGCTTGCACTAAAGGTATATGTGTTTAGAAACTATTAATAATAAATATAGCAAGATGTTAATAAGAGCAAATGGGTGGGAGGAATGCATTTCTTGAACGACCAAATGAAGCCTAAATTTAAAAGAGGTTGCTCATAGAAAAAAAAATTACGTGATTATATGAGTATATGACCACTTCAAACTGTGCTATTTCATCTGTTATTTATTCCCTGGAACACTTTGGTTTTAAGTTTTTTTACCTTTGAAATGAAACTATCTTTTGCGTGCGCTATTGACACTTCACTCTTAGCTTCTTGCACTCCACATTTTTGGGGCTTGAAAAATGATAAAATAAATGAATATGTACAGAAAACTGAGAGTGGAGTGCCAATAGGGCTATCCTTATGTTTTTTTATGACATTTTGTTAGAAAATAAAGAAGACTAGAATTGCATCAATCAAAATCCTAAAGAGGTTTAAATAGATTACAATCCTAAACACTTAAAGAAACTAAATATTCTAAAATATTCATCAAATGTATTCTAACTATATATGGCTTTAATTAAATCCAACCATATTTGGCTTTAATCAAATCTAATGAAATCATAACTAATGATATGGTGTACTGTGTGTAGCATAGTACACCATACTCCTTTACGATCATTCACAATTTTTATCTTCAACACTCCCCCTCAAATTGATGGGGTAACGACCACAATCAATTTGCCATATGATCAACGATCAATGGTTGTCTATTATGGTGCTTTGCTACTCTCACTAACTTTGATTACTTTAAACATCCCTTACACAAAATAGAGTTGTAGGCATCACGTGCCTTCAAGGCTATAAGTTAAGTGGACAACATCACATGCCTCTGCACAAGAAGACATCATGTATCTTCACCCAACTAATCAAGTATTAATGAACTTGATGCAAAGTGGGCTATCATGTGCCACACCACTACTTTGGTCACAATAAACTTGGGTCACAAAATAAACACTTTTTTTTTTTTTTTTCTTTTCCCTTTAAAGCAACCGAGGAATAGGAGATAATGGTGATGGTGGTGGTGATGGTGGTAGTTGCAATGGCATTAAACAACAAAGGTAGCAGTTACTTCAATGAGCAGTGACTTCAACGAAGGGAGGCTGTAAATCTGTCAACAATACAAATTTTCTTCTTTCAATACTTTTGAATATTTCATATGAACAAATGGAAAATAGGAAAACTACAATTATAGAAGAAGATAAGAAGAATGGATATGAAACTAAAAATTTAGAATACCCCGGTTTCCATCGGATGGCAGATGCCATCTAGAAAAAGGAAGAATACCAATGGATAACCCTAGGTCTCAGAACCAATGATGCTTTGATACCATGTTAGAATATAAAGAAGACTGGAATTGCATTAATCAAAACCATAAAAGGGTTTAAATAGATTACAATCCTAAACACTTAAGAAAACTAAATATTTTAAAATATTAATCAAATATATTCTTACCATATTTTTCCTCAATTAAATCTAATCAAATCATAACTAAAGGCTACCCACGTACAAGTCCCAAATTGCTTGGAGCTTCTAAAGGCAAACCAAGGTAAGATGCAGGAAGACTACCCACCTTACATCCCAAGTTGAAGGCCAACTCACCCACATCCACACCATGTCCCACTCCAATCAATTCACTCTTCCCAAAATTAATCTTCAAACCTAAGACCGCCTCAAAACACTGCAACACACCCCTTAAAAACCTGAGTTGCTCCTCCTCAGAACTGTAGAAGATGATAGCATCATCGGCGTAAAGAAGTTGGGTAATATAACCCCGAATTTGCCCACTCCTCTCTGGCATCTATTGTTCTTTGTATAAGACGGTTGAAAGCTTCCATTACAATAATAATAGAACAGGGGAAAGTGGGTCTCTTTGCCTCAATCCTGTAGAAATAGGTTCTTCTTCTCTACCACTTCACTTGAAACTGTTATTTCTCTTTTCCAACCTTTTCTAGTTTTCCTCCAACCAAGCTGTGGCTATTGTATCAACCTAGCGTCCCATTTCCATTTTAATTAGATTTTTCTCTTGCTGGATTGTATGTTTGTTCATAGTTGAACAATGATCCAGTTCAACGAGCGGTTACTATAATGCTTTAATTGAGACCTAACCCATATATAACTTGAAATACATTCAGACAGTGACGATTTTCTTAATCAATCTTAACTTTGGAATTTAATGTGGAGGATTTGTTTCTTGTCTCATGCTTTGCAGAGCTGCTCGCTGGAATCAGGAAGGAAAAAGAAAGTGGAAGGCTTCCTTCCAATGTTGCTTCAGGATTGGAGGAACTATATCATAATTATCGAAGTGCGGTAAATAGACGTGAACTCTTCCTCCAGTGTACATTGTTGCGTGCAGGGTGTTCTAGAAACATTGGATTGATTTCCTTAAATGCGTAGACAGTAGTACATTTTTCTTTCTTAAAAATTTGTATGTTTTTGTGATTGTATGTTAGGTTTGTTCTGCATTTTAAATCTAACATCTTACTTCTTTATAGTGGGTTATGCCAGTATTTTACCATACAATCGTAGCTTAAAGTTAGGGTATTGGTCTCTTGGGAATGCCAAAATAAGAAAAATAACACCTGCTATTATTGGATGCCTACAATTCATTTGTCTAGACTCTAGAATTCATCTGATTTATCCATTAGTCTTTTTATTTTGTAATTTTATTTTAAACTTTTATCTTCCTTCTACAATCATCTATCCTATTAGATTGAAGTTACTGTTTAATAGTATTTCAATTCAATGACCCATTCTACAAAGTAAAAATGGTGGCTTTGGAATCTCTTGTTATTGGGGCTAGTTGCAATGGCAGTTTATTATTATAGATCGATTAAGTTAGAATTTGGATCAAACCTCGCCATCTCGTTGGGAAAGGTACTGATGTAGTAGTAGGGGCAAAAAGCAGCAAGATTCTGTACCTAATTTAAAAGATTAGCCAGCCTAATTTGACACCAAAAATTTATTAATGTCCAAAGGATCAAAGAGTGTTCCTTTAATGCTCTTCTTGACCTGAGAATGAGATTTTTGCTTCGAAATGGTTTGCTTTCTATGAGTCACCAGCTCAGATATGAGATACTATCATTATTGCCATGTCCGAAGGATCAAAGATTATTCCTTTAATTCAATGTAGGATTGTTGGTAGATATCCTTTATGTGGAAAAAAAGGATTTTTGTTTATCTTGGTTATAGGGCCCCATCTAGCGTCCTAATTGTATCCTTCATCTTTCTAGGGCGTCTATCTTCTTTAATTTTATTTGGCCATGCCGTCACTTTTCAGGTTTTCAAAAGTGGAGATCCGAAGGCAGATGAGATTGTACTGTCGAACATGGCTGTTGCATTTGATCGTATCTTCTTAGATGTGGAGGTATTATTCGACATGATATATACCATGTCGTTCATTCTTATTGCATTGTCGAACATGGCTGTTGCATGGAGATAGTAAATACAACTTATTAGCTTGTATGTACCTTTTGTATGAATTATAACAGTAACATTACAGGACCCTTTTGTCTTCACACCGTATCACAAAGCAATGCGGGAGCCTTTTGACTACTACATGTTTGGTCAAAATTATATCCGTCCTTTAGTTGATTTCAGGTGAGTCGATAACATTTATTTATTTTAATCTCTATCTTGTTTCATTGGCATAACTCAACATCAATTTAGTTGATGTAAATTTGGTATGTTACCATGATTTTATACTTTTAACGTATACACACATTGGTTCTAAAATGAATGTACATGCTTGGGCAAATGTTGGCATGCAGTACATATTGCTTTACCAAGTCCATGCAGTTTCAACCAGGAGGATCTGACACACTATCTAGCTTTAGGAGTTTCTTTTAATCATGCTGTCTGCTTAATTTGAACAGCTTGATATTTCGAATGAGTTACTTCCAGGGCTAGTTCTAGTTTAAAAGCAAGCAACATATTATTAGAATTTCTTGTTATGCCGCTCGTCATTACTTAGTTTGGATAAGGCATGTCTAGTTACTATTTGAGTATGTGGAGGCTCTCAGGTAAATCGAGCCTATAATTATTTATGCATGTCAAAGTGCTTCTCTTGGGTTAACACACACACACGCGCGCGCGCGCACACACACACACACACATATAATAAATTTAAAAGTTAGCGATTTATTGTTAAACTAGTGCATCCTCGTTTTTGTTTTTTTTACCCTTATCATCTTCCCTCACTAGGTTTTCTTTGTATGGACTATGGACTGATGCTCCGTTTGAGATAGCTTTAGCTTTTTCTATTAGGCAAAAGCAGAAGAGAATTGAAAATTACCAATAGCAGAAGGGAATCATTTTGTGTTTGGGTACTGTATTTCAGAAGTGTTGTTGATGCTTAAAAGTGATTTTTTGTTTGTTTGGCACAGTGTTTTAAAAAACTTGCCCGGGGCCTCGAGGGCAGACAAGTCAAAAACACTCGGGGCTTAGAAAAAAAAGGCAGAACTCCTCTTTAGCGTACGCTCTTTCCTTGGTGCACATGCCCTATGCATGTGAGGTACACCTTTGGTGCCCCATGGTAATAGGAATACACCTCATTAGACCAGATTGTAGCTCTTAAGAGGAACAACTCTTTTTATTTAGTAAATCTACCACAATCAACTTAACGGTTGGCCATTTGACTAAAATCCTGGGTTAAGCAGCTGCACGACTAGTTAGCGACTGCAACATTGACAGTGATAGGTTAGGGAAAAGATAATTGACCGAGTATGGTGATGACAACTATTCGTAGTGTTCACCTCCAAGAAAGTAACTTATTTGAATTTAGGATATATGAACATTTTATATGTTGGTTGGTTGGACCATGAAAGACTATAGTAAGTTTCTATTGCAAAAAAAAAAAAAAATAATAATAATAATATTTTTATATAATGCTTTCAATTTAATAATATGTAAAAAAAAAATTAAAATAGGTCACTTTTTGAATAAATTTTACTCATTGTGTATTTTTTTCCCACTATTTTTAGATATTAATTTTTTTTTAAATATATATATATAAAGTAAAAACTCGTGAGGCTTACGCCCCACCAGAGGAAAAACACCTCGACCTCGCCTTACGCCCATGCCTTTTAAAACATTGGTTTGGCAATAACATTTGTTGAAGCTTTTATATCTGTGGAATGACAATATTGCCCCTGCATGAGATGCTTTTTTGCCTATTTTATGTCTATTGAAGTGATTTTGTGATAACTAAAAAAAATGCATGAGTTGGTAAAATATATATATATATAAACAAGATGCATCATACTATTAACACTTGATCCTTGAATTTACCACTATCAACTTATTTACTTTTAGATAATTCCAGTTAATTCCAATTGGTAAGCCTTTTCATTTCTTTAACCCTTTCACATACCCAATTTCTTACAAAGCAACCAAACTCAGATTCTTAATCAACCATGAACACAATAATAATAAAAACAGTTTGATAAAAAATAATAATAAAAACACTCTATAGTGGAGTCTATCACAGATTCTTCACTACCTCACCAGATGCTGTCTCCCTATTTGTAAGTAGAATGGTGGATTTGAGCATGAGCCTTTTGGATCACACCCTTTTTTTTCACTTCACTTTATTTTTGGGGCGTTTATTATTGGATCAGTGAGTCATTGAGTCTTGTTCCTTCTAATTTTATTTATTTAGCACAGGATCTTTTTATTTTGTTCCATGTTTCTACTTTTTTACTTTGGTTTTCATTCCTTGTTGCTTTGAAAGTGTTTTGTTCTTGGTTCTAAGACCCTTTTCCATTTTTTTTTTTAAAATTTAAATATTCTTTGTGTAAGTAGTTAATCATTTTTCCCCTTTTATCTTCTTGACTCTTTTGAGGCAATGATTCTTAGTGTGAGGCCTTTTTAGGTAGTCATTTGACATCACCAGGATATGTGGAGCATTCTAGTTAGTGTCAAAGACTTAAATATCCATATCGATGGATATATCAATGGTCCAAAAACACGGCTATATCGGATATATCGATTGATATATCGGAAATATCGATATCGATTTACAGATATGATGGATATTATTATTTAAACACAAAAAGTTTCATTGAAACTTTAGAAAACATTAAATTAGGCTCTGATAAACAATTTAGAATAAAAAAAATTTCAAATTAAACCCATATAAGACAAGGAAGTGGTGTGTAGGGTGCAAAAAATACGCGGCGTTGAAAAAATAAATAATACAAATTTATGTAAATTTTATATTGAAATGTAATATTATCAATTGCAATCTAAAAACATGTATATATATATATATATGAAATTATATTTTAACATGTGTGAAAAACAAAGTTTTTTTATAAAAAAATTAACTTTAAACAAAAATAAATATAAAAAATGAGTAGGGTTAAGAATGTGAAGTTAAAAGGGTTCATGGGTTGCATTTGCAAAGATATAAAAAAAAAGTGGGCTTTTGAGAAAAGGGCCTATTGTCTTTCTTTTAAAAAGTAAGCAGCTGTAAAAGTCATCACTTATCCAGTTATACCTAAATTAGGGCTCAACGAAAAGAAGGGCTCGACAAAAAGAAGGGGTAAGGGCTTGCTTGCTGCCATGGAGTTTCAGCAAATTCGACTATGGTGACAGTGGCTAGGAGTTGTAGGACGACGACTACGACAACAGCGGTGGCAGTGAAGATGATAGCCAGGATGTTAGGTACTGTTGGCTTCATCTTTGACAGCAACATGGGTGACAACAGTGCCAGCACCAACCACTTCTTCTTCTTCTTCTATTTCTTCTTAGTCAATAAATTTGCTGAAAAAGCAAAAAGCAAGGCTGTGACTAGTGCACATGTTTTTCATGTTCTGTTGTGCATTATAGGTTGATATTGCTTTCTTGACTAGTATTTGATCTACTACTAGTCATTTGTTTCATGTTCTGGTTTATCTTTAGTCGTTCACAAATTTTTACTCTGTTGGGAATTTCAATCTTTGGACTGACCAAAAAATGTTCATTTTTATGTTTGTTAACTTACCAACTCATCTTGAAGCCCGAGCTGTTCAAGCAAAGGACTTTAACACCCCCATGGTGGGCGCCTGTGCAGACTCCTGCATGGGATTATGTGGGAGAATATAGCTTACAACACCGAGGCAAATACACCTGTAGGGATTCAAATATAAGACCACCTACTCTGATACCATGTTAACTTACCAACTTATCTAAAATCCTGAGCTGTTAGAGATGGGGTGAACAGTGTATATCAAAGCACTTTAACAATGTCCCAAATTTTTTAATCTTCTGCTGATTTATTCGTTTAATTTATCCAATTCCATGGGGTAATGTTTATGGTTCTCAAAGCATATTGGCAACTATCTTATGAATATGAAAATTCTATCAATATTGAAATAATTTCGTGTGTCCTCTCATTTTGTTTTATTTCTACCCTTAACTTTTATAATCTGTGACAGAAATTCTTATGTTGGCAACATCGACATTTTCTGTGCAATGGAATCTCAGCTGCAACAGGTGCCTAACCTCTGTATTTCTTATTTTCCTTTTTGGGGGTTTTGTTCTGTGTTTCCAGTTGGTAGAGAATAAGAGAAGATACTTCTAGCATGGTACTTTAAAGAATTCTGTAAATTGGAAACTTTGACTGTTAAACTGTGACGAAAATTTGTTCATTCTTCTATTCTACATGGTACTGCTTACAGCTCTGAAAATTTAACTTCCTTTTCCTCTTGGTTCTAGTGAAACATAAGAATCATTGCAAGTTTTTTTTCTCAGTTTGCATCCTATGTCTGACCTAAGCAATTTTTTATAAAGACTAAAGATAGAGATATTTCTTTACTAACTATGAGGGTATTTTCATGATTTTAGTGTTATAACATGACCTACTGACAATGTTACATCATGATCAATGATGGTTTAGCCAAGAGGGTGGACAATGTTTATCTCTCAGCTGCGGTTAAACCGTCTGATTAAACTTGGAACACTTGGAAGTGGAATAGTCAATGAAACTTAGTGGAAGCCTAAGAAAGTTTTATACATTAGGTCTTGAATTTGAAACCTTTTGTATCTGTTTTTCGCTTTTAGATAGAAGCTTCTTTAGACTTCCATAAATCTTTACCAGCTAATTCTGTTACTGAAAACTTGAAGTTTAAAACGTTACCTGTAGCTGTATGATACATTTACACTTCTCCATAATCTAATAATAACCAAGTTTTTGGATTTGAAACCCCAGAATGCAAGTGAAGTGATTATGAATCATCTTTTTTTAATATCTATTAAGTAAAAAGCTGATGATCTGCCCTGATTATCGTGTCTGGCAATGAGAAGAGATCACCTTTAGCAAAGAAGCTATACAGGAAAAGTTTGTCTCTGTTGCTGAGAACGTCCTTCCAAAACAACAGATTAAGTGATTTTATCTCAGGCCCTCAACATCTAATGTGATTTACTCAAATCATTCTTTATATTTTGAAGGAATGGGATTTTTTTAGAATGATGTGGCCTCCAACATATGAAATGTTCACGCTAACATAGGGTGTGAGCGATCAGGACTATAGGCAATAGTTTCAGGATGGAATGTTGGTTAGGTGCTAGCTTCTTAATGGCAGTTTAACAATAGATTGTTTGATATTTGGATAGTAAGAGGAGCTTTGAGATGTTTTTATGGTATGCACTATGCAGTTTGCAGATGCTGTGTTTACATGTGATTTATTATTCCTTAATGATACTTACTGATGCCTAGTCATGCAATCAGCTGAGAGGAAAATGTTCATACGAACTAGTGAAAACTACTACACATTTTATTCAAAGTTATTAACATTTTAGATCATTTTCTATGAGTATCTCTGCTGCATTTTTCTTATTTGAAATGCTGCTTTGTGCCATTTTGGTATTATATCAGTTTTTTTTTTTGGCTAAACTATTTGCAACGTTTCTTATTAATAAATATTTGAAGTGTTCTATGACTTTATGTTTGTCTTTAGTTATCTTGATTTTATACATGTTTATTGTTCTTAATTGGGGCTTATTATTCTATTTTGATTATATATATCTTTTATACTTCTTGAGTTAGGATCTTTTATTCTTTTCCTTGAACATAATTATTGGTTATTTTCGTGGATGTAATTGGTTCTTCTATGCCTTAAAATGCAGGGTCACAATATCGTTTTGATCTCTAACCACCAATCAGAAGCAGACCCAGCTATCATTGCATTATCGCTAGAAAAAACAACCCCACGTATTGCTGAGGACATGGTGAATATTAGCATTTCCGCTCTGAGCCTTACTGTAACCACATTACTATGTGCACTCAGAATTGCTTTGATGACCAAAATTTAAATTTTTATGGCAGACCTATGTAGCGGGAGATAGAGTTATAACAGACACTCTTTGCAAACCCTTCAGCATGGGAAGGTGCTTATAGAACTTTTTGTTATGTTAAAATCGTAAGCCATATTATGTCTATTTGCTGATTAAGAGAAGTTACACCTGGTATAATTTCTAATATCATAGGAATTTACTATGCGTGTACTCGAAAAAACATATGAATGATGTTCCTGAGCTTGCTGAGATGAAAAGACGAGCAAACACGCGAAGTTTAAAGGAAATGGCTTTGCTTTTGAGGTACTCAAGTGCTTTTCTTTACAGTTGTTTGTCCATATTCTTGGCTATTTAACATATGTTCACTTGAGGTTTGGGTTCCACGTTAACAAGTGTTGTTTTGCGTAGTTTTGTCACCTTTGGTCTGGAGAGGTCAGTGTTATTTTTACCTAATAGGGTATTATTGTCATGTAGTATATTTTATTGTTCATATGTGAGATATTTAAAAGGGTAGCAAACCCTTAAGCTCTAACTTCTGGTTTTCTGCTCTGACCTCTTCTTTTTTCTTTTCTTGATTCCCTGTTGGTTAGTCTGCCACTTTTCTTTGCATGTTCAAATCTGCGATGTGGTCTTTTCTTGTTAAGATAGAGCCTTCTGATCATACTTGTTTATCTCCAGGGGTGGGTCACAAATAATATGGATTGCACCAAGTGGTGGTAGGGATCGTCCAGACCCTGTGACAGAAGAATGGTATCCAGTAAGTTTTCCCATCCTATTTGGTTGAAAGAAAATAAAAAACACGGACACAATTTTGGGTTAATTTCCTTGTGTCCATAATTTTTCTTGTTATTTTAGAGCTTATTAATTTTATATTAAAGTGCTAACTCAACCTTCTAAAACTATTGGAAAGAACTAATATTCAACTCAGCTCTACAAAACCCTTTATCCCAAGTATTTGGTATCAAGCTATTTTAGAGAGAATCGATCAAAGTTGCGAGTGTATCTGACATGTGGTTCTCCACAAAGAAACGTTGTATTTGTGCCTATTTGATTAGTTGAATGGATTCAATGATCTGAAAAGTAGCTTTAATTTTATCTCCAAATTTGTCACCTGCTCGCAAATTGAGGTTTCTTCTTCTTCTTCTTCTGGAATTGTTTGTTAGGCATCTAATTTTTGTGTGCAATGGGCAATGTGACGTTTAATTTATTCTGCTAGAATAATAGTGTTCACTGTTGCTTCTGGTTGTTGTGTGTTTCTGCCCAGCACTTTTTTCTCCGTGTTACTTTCTCTGTGTTTGTTCTTTGTTCAGCCAAAAAAGTAATGACCGGTGATTTAATCATTTAATTTATTTTCTATTCCTGTTGCAAAATTTATTTGTTTCATACTGATACAAATGGGTCAGGCACCCTTTGATGCTTCTTCAGTCGACAATATGAGAAGGCTTGCAGAACATTCTGATGTTCCAGGTCATATATATCCCATGGCATTATTGTGCCATGATATCATGCCCCCTCCACCTCAGGTGCGTTCTTCTCTTAGATTTGGAGTCTCCTCTGATAGTATTTTTGTCCTTTCATGCAACAAAATGTTTTCTTCCAGGTAGAAAAAGACATTGGAGAGAGAAGAGTGATCTCCTTTCATGGTGCTGGATTATCAGTGGCACCAGAAATCAGCTTCCTTGAAATTACTGCTGCTTGTGGGAACCCTGAAGAGGTTGGTTCCATCTAATATTCTGGCTTTCACCTCACTGGCTTGCACATACGGCATCTGATATTAACTTTCTTATATTATGTTGTTATGGACAAGGACTTAAACTGTCAATATTGGTGGAGATATCGAGGGTCAAAAAAAAAAAGAAATGTCAACAGAAATAAAAATTTCAATATCAATTTTGAAAAATGATAGAAATTAGTTGTAAAATGTGGAAATTTTCAATGAAATCTTGGAAAAAAAAAATGAAATAGACTTTAATAAACAATTTAGAGCCGGAATATTGGAAATAATAAGTGTATAAGACAAGTATTTGGTGTGTCAGTGTGTGTTGGAAAGTATACCGCATTCCACATCAGTTAAATATAAAGTTTGACATGGTTTCATGTACTTGTTTGGGTCCTCTACTAATAGCTTAGGCTTTTAGGTTGGGAATTTAACATGGTATCAGAGCATGTTGTTCTTAAGCTGTTTTGTTTGTGAGCCCTTGTTGTCCCTGCAACATTCCCATTCTTGTCTTATTAGGCTTACACGTGAAGGGGAGTGTATTATTGTTGATGAGATTTATGTTGGAGACATCCAATAAGAGATTTATTGGCAGATATATCAAATTATCAATGATATTGGAGAAGTTTTAGTTCTTAGTTATGGTGAGGTAATTTGGTTTTCCTTGGGTAGAGAAACTTTACAGTGCCACTGACCAGCAAAAATAAGATTTTGTTTAGTGCTATAAAAAAGAGTGTTAATAATTTAATAGTGTATGTTATTCCAGTTGTGGTTCATTAATTTTGTTTGTTGGGAGCTTTCTTATAATTTGTTTTAGTTAACAAGTTGTTTAAGACTTTTAATTACATGTTTCTGGAAGTACACAACATTTATGTAAGTGTTTGTAAGCTATAAAGCAAGTGTAGGTGTAGTAATGGAGTTGATGCCATTATCTTTGTCGGTCAAACAATGTCCTGGGGAAGGACTTTTGATGAAAATTGTAGAATATTTGTTTCCCTGGGATTTTTCTTAGAGTTTTGCACATTACCAATGTCCTTGAACATGTGAGCTTTTTTTAATTTTTTGCTGTAGTTGTTGTCAATGTCATTTTGTGTCCATAAAAACCTAGGTTCTGGGTATTGGTGAGAAGTCATGATGATTGCTAGGCTTGGTATGGCATATGAGCCAGGAAAAATCTTTTATAAGACGTGAAGAAATTTAAGTTCTTTCGAGATGAGGAGAATCAGTGCAGCATTTGATTTGTCAAAAGGTTTCTACTTGTGATACATCTAAATTAAGATTAATGAGCATATCTTATGTTGCAGTTCTTTTTTTTTCTTTTTTTTCCCGGAGGTGGGGAGAAGATGTGGAGATTTGGAGTTCTCATTAAGAACTGAACTTAGTGGAATTCATGTAGTAATTAATGCAGTAAAAGGAGTTCAGTCTAAGCTTTAATGATAAAATTGTACCCGAGGAATTAAATGTCAATATCAGCAGAGATATCGAAGGTTGAAAACTAGAGATAGAGAGAAATATTCAAAGAAATAAAAATTTCAATATTGATATAGAGAAATGATGGAAATTACTAGCAAAAAAATCAATTGAAATTTATAAAATAATGCAACAGACTCTATTAAACCAATTAGAGTTAAAATATCATAAATAAAATGTATAGAAGACAAGTATATGGTGTGTAGGGTTCAAAAAGTGTGTACCACTCAGCAAATAAAAAATACAAATTTATACAAATTTAAACTAAGTGATATATTGTATTTATATATATGCATTACATATATTATATTTATGATATTACATATGTACATTCCATATATAATGTATTATAACATATTAGGATTTTTTGTGAAATTACTTTAGTTATATTCAACAGATGTATTGATGGATATTGTTTTTTGATAAGATAAAGTTTATTGATAAGAGCTTAAAGCATGTACACAGGAAGTATACAATAGATATTGCTGGCGAGATTTATATCTATCACCTCGATAATAGAAATATTGACAAATATATTGACAACATCGGGGAAATGTTAGTTCTTGGTTGTACCAGTACAGCAGTACGTACATTACCTCATTGATGCATGGTTCATATTAGACCAAAGTGTAACTATGCCTTGTGGTGTATTTGATTACTTGTAACTTTGTTAACATAATCTTGGTGCGATCTCGTGTGATATTAGTTCTTGTTGGCCTGACCAGAAACATTTTTCAGAGTTCATGGTTGGGAACTAATGGGCATAACAGCTGAGAAAACAGAGAGGACCAAAAATCGATGTCCTCTGATTGTCCTCGAAAATCATGGATCCATCATTGTGTGAAGAGGAAAGGTGGAAATATTCTTAACGAAAATATGGCTTGCCCAGTTTTGTTCGAAATCGGTGATCCAAGTGAGAAAATATAAACCCTGGGTCTGAATTATTGCCTCTTTTAAATGCTAAAAGGAGAAGAGGAAGGCTGAAAAGGACACGGATAGAACTAGCAAGATAGTTAAAATTTGATGATTTGACTAAAGATAAGCCTATAAGCAGAGAAAAAAAGAGAAGAAAAAAAAGACTAAGATATGCCTCTGGACAGGTTGGATGTCAAAACATCATTTGTGTTATAGACTATAATTGGTTGTGGAAGTCATTATTTGATCAATGGTAGACCTGTTGGTTGAATTTGTTCATACTCGCAATTTAACTTAGTGGTAATCCAAAATGTCTGCAATTTTGACATGCCCAAATTGCAAGCAAGAAATTTAAGAGAGGGTTGATCCCTTTTGACTGCTTTATGTTGACTATAGTTTATAACTTTATACTTTATAGTCTATGTCCCTATCAGTTTCCTAAGTCCAACCGTCCTTGGCAAATTATTTCACAAAGAATTGACATTGATGATTCAATTTGATTTTTTGTAAACTAGCTGGTTTTTCTCTGTTGCAGGCTAAGGAAACATATACACATGCGCTGTATAATTCAGTCGTTGAGCAATACAATGTGCTCAAATCTGCTATACATGGCAAACAAGGACTGAATGCATCAACTCCGTATGTCTCTTTGTCGCAACCGTGGAATTAATCAACCTCCTGTACCCTTTTCCATATCCTGCTGCTTTGTTATCAGGTACCTTGCATTTTTTAAGTTCTATTTAAAATGTTGGGTTTAGGAACTTAATGCTTTATTTTCTTTTTGTTTTTTGTTTTGTAAATTATAAGAATGCTCCAATTGTTGTTGGAATTATGAAAACTTTTTTGGCTTGGCAAAGTTATAAAAACCTTGATTTCCTCATGTACAAATGTTCTCCCTGTCAAGATGGATAGCAATCCTAATGGTAACATCAAGCTATAAACACTTCTCTATTGTCATGCTTAAGTGCATATCTGGCTGGTAGTCGGTCTCCACGAAAAATTTACTTTGAAAATGTAGTATTTATTCTGATTTTTTCAAGTATAAACACATTTTGATGAGACTTGTTGGAAACCTGTGAGATTGGGAGGAAAAGTTACTGATCTGAATATACAGATACAAAGAATTTGGGAGTTATACACACAAGTTGCACTAGAAAATGGAAACATAGAAGATTGTGGGTGGAGATTGGGCTTCGATCATATGCCATTAAGATCATGGATGAAGATGCTGTGTTGTATATTTATTTATTTTTCATTTTTTTGTTGGAAATTGATGGAATTGTAAGCTTTTTAAATCTCTTATTGCTATGTGAATTGTAGGGTTTAAGCTCTATTTTGGTCGTCTCAATATAACGGATTCACTGCATTATATATATTTTGTTGAAATTTTTACTATGCTAGACAGGGGGTCCTGACTTTGTGTGGGACAGGGACAGGGTTCTGGGGTTAAACCCAGGATCGGGTGATTGCCCTTTAGGTTTGGGGTCAGGAAAGGGCGGCCGTGTTGCCATCCACCCACTCCAGAGAAGAGGTGGAAAGAAAGTCATGACATTTGTAATTTGCCGAGTGTTAAAGAATGTGTGCACAATAATTCAGAAAATCCTTTTTTTTTTTTTTTTTTTTTTCTTTTCTTGTGGCTGAGACAATAATTCAGACTTGCTGTTGTATTTAATGAATATGTCATGATTTATTGCAGGCTATGACAACCCTTTTTGCCATGTTGTATAGCTCCTTCAAAAACAAGTCCGCTGTTCTTTCAACACATAAATTCACTGCATAGAGTGTTATTTCTCAATACCCATTAACAACTGTACAGTGTGCCATCTGTCATCTGTCTCTTGTCCCGTGCACATTTTGTGGAGATGAATTCAGCAGAAATTGGGCCTGTCTGAGAAATGCCGTCTCTGGTATGTGCTGTACAGATCCGTCTTAGTTCCTTGTAGGAGTTGATCGAGCTAGTCATTGATAAGCAATTTACACGTATGTTCTGCTTCATTTTTTTTTTTTTTTTTTTTCCCTTGATAAGCACATGTATGTTCTGCTTAAGTTTCTTGTATAAGACTTTATTCTAAAGCTACTTGCTAACTCTAATTTTATTTTTTTAAATTGAGATATGCTGACCTTAACATAAAAAAAAAAAAATGCGTACTCAGAAAATATTAGAAATAGTCAAATAGTGCCTTGTAAGTAAATTATCCTCAGGTGGCCGAGCAGTATAAGCAAGGAAATCAATCCATAGTAGTGGGTAAACCCTAAACCCTAATCAATATCTGTAGTTATGGGGGTTTTGAATCCTGGGGTATGCTTCTAACATCTGGGAATCAACAACAGAAGCAGAGAATATGAAAAACTCCAAAAGCGTTGAGAAAACTCTAATTAACAAATTGCATTTTAGTTATTGCAACTTTGCAAGTGTGATGGTTAGTGCTATATCTAGCAATAAAAGCAACAATAGCAGCCAAATTATCTCAGATATGCAGAAAACTAAGGGCCTGTTTGGGCGTCCAATTCGAAATTAAACAATTCAAGAAATTTTACAGTGTTGAAGGTATAAATCTATCGTCTCGAATTAGAATATTTTAAAATGTTGAAGTTATCATTATAATTGATGTTGTATTATCAATTCTAAGATTCATGAAATACCATTATTTTGAATTTTTACTTTTATTTGTGATAATGATCATCATATTTTGAATTTAATAATTCAAGATGATAGATTGTGCTTTTAATATTATGCAAATTTTCTTCAATCGTTTAATTTCAAATTGGAAGCCCAAACAGGCCCTAATTTATTTTCTATTAAATGGATTAAATGTGAGTAAAATCAGCAGTTTTCCTTTTAGCTTCGACGCTTGGGCTATATGCAATCAATATTAATAATAATTATTCTGTACGTTTTATTGTTTTATATTTTGGGGTGATCACAGTATCCAACGGGATGGCAAAGTGTTATAGGTGGTGATGTTTGAGAAAGGATTAGTGCATCTGCAAATGAGTCAAGTCAAGCTCAGCTTTGCGGTATTTGGGTTTTATCTGTTCAAAAGCTTGATTATTTAAGCTTCAAGCCAAACTTGTTACTGAGTCAAATCAAGTTGAGTTTTGGTTTGTTTGAGCTTTGAGTCATTTAAAGTTTAAACAGATAATTACAAACTAGCCCTTGAGTGACCAATGGCATCAGGCCCAGGTTGTAAATAGGGCCCCAAGCTATTGCCCCTCCCCATTTTGATCAGCCCTCTTAGTTTAAGTTTCTAAGATTTTATGCAAAATCTAAAAGGGTTTTTGCGAAAACCGGTTGTTCTATGTATTAGAAAACATTATTTTGAATAACTTTGCAGAATACATTTTTTACAAAATCTTTCGTTTATGTAGGTTTTTTGGCAAAAAATGAAATAGAGACTATAAATAGCTAAAAAGTTTATAGATTAGGGAAAAACTTTATTCTGCAAAATTATTCAAAATGATGTTTTCTAATGGACAACGCAATTAATTTTCGTAAAAACCTTTTACATTTTGCTTAAAACCTTAAAAACCTAAAACATGTTTTGGGGGGGGGGGGGTGGGTTTATCAAAATGGGGGTAATAGCCGGGCCCTTGGTTCAGCCTTGCGAATAATCTGAACCAAGGGCCTTTAGACAGTCCGAAGCCTATAATAGCCAATTGGTGGGCTCAGACTTGGGCTTGAGACCAGGATTAGTCCCAGATTGAAAATTCAATCTGAATCGTGAAATGAGCTCTGCCATTTTCCATTTTTCTGCCAAGACT
The DNA here is from genome assembly GCA_039720395.1 of Liquidambar formosana. Classification (NCBI taxonomy): domain Eukaryota; kingdom Viridiplantae; phylum Streptophyta; class Magnoliopsida; order Saxifragales; family Altingiaceae; genus Liquidambar; species Liquidambar formosana. The sequence continues at coordinate 1,500,089 of CM077830.1, forward strand.
ACTATTAAACGGGGGATTTCACTGCTGACCAAATCAGTTCCACCCTCCGTGAAAAAGTTGGTAATATTAAATTTAAGTTAATAAATCCATGTAGAAAAATCCTCCAATAACGTTGGAATTTACTTAACTAGGAGAACCTCTAACCAAACTTCTTAGCCACCAACCCCAAAAGCATGCTTAGCTAATTCATTGGCAACTTGATTACAAACTCTTGACATTGCAATAGACGACATAATTGACCCGTTAAATAGGAAAAATTGGTACAGGGAACCTTCATATCTGCAAGGCTGTTAGATTACTTATAATATTTGAGACACAAACTTATACACTTTGGTGCAAAGTACAGAATGCTACTCCCTAGTCCATTTTAAAAGGGCCTAACTTGGGAGTGTAGAGCCTTAAAGTATAACTAACACACCTTAACATCCAATATGTAAATTTTAAAAAATAATAATAATACATATATCGTCTTCGTATAAGGAGAATAAAGATCGTTTTCCTTTTTTGCCACTGAAACCCTGTGCCCTATCTCATATGAGATCCCTAATCCTTTTTAAAAATTTTTTTCTTCTAAAAGACAGAGAGTTGAGATTCAAACCCAAATCTCCCCTTTTCACAAGGGAAAATGATAATTGCCCAAATTTACTTACTCAATTGCTATGGACAGTTGGTGCATCAACCCATTATGAATAATTTTCCTTTAAAAGAATTTTTGATTAGTTAGCCTAACTTATTGCTGCGTCATTTGGTTAAGAAGATTAGGACAAAACTATTTGGGCAATGTAGCAGTACTTTTTCAAAAATGCTATAAAAAAAAACCAAATTTTTTTTGTCAAATCTACTCGTACAAATGATTTGGCCTGCTGCCACATCACTCAATTATGGATAGTTATTTTTAAAATAAAACTTTCAATTAATTAGTTAAATTATCACATTATTTTGAGTAAAAAATTCGAGCTATATAAAGCATTATTACTTTGAACTATTCCACAAGAGGGAAAGAAGTACCCTACAAATCTAGGGTTCTTGATTATGTACAAGGCAGTTGAATTAGTAATTATACATTATGAAGGATGTACAACCCTCTCAAGCACATTTGGGAATCTGGGGAACCTTCACAAAAGGAGGAAGCTTTACTCGCCTAATTCACCATCTTCCTCCTGCATAAATGTTGCTCTCTTTCCCATACGCACGTCGGCACGGACGTTTTTCTCCATGTACGCAACCTCGAGTCTGCCATGCCCCACTATTTACTATTTATTATTTGTTATATTTAATAAATAAAGGAAACTCTTCTTGCGTATCGCATCCCACGTGTCACACCTACAAATGAAAAACTAATAAATAAATTTTCTGGGTGACCACATCAAAGCCACTTCCTTTGTTTTTTTATTCTTCTTTGGAAGAATTTTGTCATGATGAATTTAATTTGGAATGTAAATGGCAATGTCATAGTATGCTTTGGTGGAGTTGGGTCCACACAGTTTGAAATTGCGTGCACATTAGTCATCATCTAGGCCATGAGTCCACGACATTGTTATTACTAATGAAGATTATGTGGTTGGGGGCTATGGTCCTTCACATTGATATATGATCGAACATGAAGAAGAAACAGGACACAAGAAAATGTGGGATAAAAACTAATTTGGTTGGTATAGACATGACAGTTGAAACGAAGAACTGTGTTAGGTATTTGAATATTATTGTAGGTTTTGTTGAAGAGTAGGGTTGTGTTCGGAAGAAAGAATCAGAAAAATTGGGTAAGGGCATGAATGGTTGTTGTCTTTAAGGCATTTTTTGTGAAAAATGGCCTCTAAATACAACCAAGTTTAAAAACATGAAGATATCTACCATTGTGATTTTCTAAAATTTCTCAATAAATGACTTTAATGGAGAGAAGAAAGAAGAGAATTATAAATTCTATAAAGGTTGCAATTTGTTTTAAAAAGTTGCAATCTCTTTTGTGTGTGTTTTTTTTTTTTTTTTTAATGATGAGGAAACCATTTGGGCAATGCCTAGTGTGCCATCAAAGCACCGCATTACTGCCTCTAATGCCTTATAGCCCAAAGAACTCGTGCATGAGCGAGCACATACACCTCTTCGAAACATCACATTTCCAAAACAATGTAGGTATCTCTTCATTAGTAGTTTAAGTCTTTTTTCTTTTTTTTTTTTTTTTTTTTGGTGCCAAATGATAACAATAAGCACACGAACGGAGTCGAAATTATCAAGACTACAAGTAAGGGCCTCCTTAGTTCCTTTAACATTGAAATCTATGCTCATTGTTATTTTTAATAGAAAACTCGACTCCCCACCCCTCCCCCCAATCACCAAAAAAAAAAAAAAAGGTTGTTTAATGTTACCTAAATTAATTGACCTATCTAGCAAAATACATCATTCACACTTGTTTATTTTAAAAGAAATTCTATAATAACACTGTAACTTGACATAAGTTAGGTTAACAAAAATACCCTTCATGCTATTCACAAGAGATTTATTATCACATTAGGTATTGCTTATACGAAATTAGGTTTAGTATTGCCCTAATTTTAGAGGCTAATTAAGGTCAGTTTGAAATGTTTCTATCCTGTATGATGATAGCAAACAAGCAAATGTTCACTATTGTCACGGGGGTGCGCCTCACGTGCCTAGTGGAAAGACAAGAATCAGTACGTGCTTCGAATCTACTCAAAAACTTTCAAGTTTCAACCTCTAGACGTCCTTTGCAATCAATGTTCCTGCATAAATATTTGCCTCAGCTGTCTCCTTCTTTTCGATTTTTGTTTCTTATGTGAGGGGGAAGATCATGTGCACTTTCCCCACTGCACGTCGCAAAATTGTTTTATCAAACCAAAAAAGGCAGAAAAATACTATTGTTTTTTTTTTTTTTTTTTTTTTTTTTTGTTTAATGGGTTGCAAGGAGATGAAGCTGAGGAAAAGGCACTCTCGGTACTAAAATAATGCAAACTTTTTCTACATCTCCAGCCCCCATGTAGGGCTGATAAGGCTCCTCGTCAAGGCAATGGCATTGTTTATTTGCCTTGTAATATTTTATTAATGTTGCATGCATGAGGGTATCGAATCATCTCACATTCTCATGCAACTTGCATATTATATATGTATAATTTTTTTTTTCTTTTTTTTTTTTTGAAATAAGAGTTTGAATATCAATGGTAGTACACCACATAACATTAATGGAATGTGCCGGGCGTTAGAGCTAGCACTGTTAAATTCTCTGCAAATCACTCGAGAAACTAATTAGTGATGCTATCATCTAGGATTTCTAGTAAGGATAGATATTATACATTTATACAATCAAATTTCATGAGCTCCCTTTTTTTTTTTTTTTGGCTAAGTGAAAGGGTAGAAGGAAGCGACCAATGATAGCAATCCACTATTGGGTATTACCATAGGAGTCTCTATCCGTTGAAAAATGTCTAGTTTGATTCATAGTTACTGCTCAAAGGGCGAGCCCTGTTACTTCAGTACCACCAAAGATCTAGTAGGATGACTAACGATAACAATCTATCATTGAACGTTACCATAGGAGCCTCTTCTACATTGAGAAATTTCCAATTTGAATCATAATTATTGCCCAAAAGACGAATCCATCATCTCAGCACCACCAATGATTTAATAGGCATATAGCAAGTCAGAATAAAGGGGGGTTCATGAGAGCTATACGTTCTTACGCTTTCGGAATCACTGCTCAAATTTCATGAGAGCTATATAAATTTTAAAAAATTTTTTTTTTCATTATTATTTTTTTTATAAAAATTTTAGGTTTTGCTAAATCTTACGGGGCAAACCCATAATTTAACATGGATGGAACCCGTCCACGTCCCTACACAACCCCCACAAACCCAACAAACCATCGACCAATCATTTTCCAACAGGAATTGAGCTGAGCAACCCCGTGCCCACACGTGGCAACCAAAGGGTGCTGGCCGCCAGATGTACAAAATCTATAATATAAAACAATTAATACTCGAGTTGGTGAGATGCATATCCCTATGAGCTGAGCTGACGTGGTTATAGGTCCTGTGACTCAGATTTTTTCTTACATGATAACCATCAAAACTAAGAACGTGACATTGGAATGTGAGGCCCACGCACCACCGCTGCTCCTCCTCTGACGGGGGAGCCAAGTGGCTTTGAAGATTTGGGAGCCACCTGTGAAGTTAGCACACGTTCAGCCCCTGCGCGTGGGGCCGACTTTTTCTTAGTTTCAGATAAGAATAAGATAAGGTGACATGCCATTTCATGCATATAGCAATCTCTTTGGTGTACTTTCAATCGGAGGCAAGCGGGTCCACTCAGTTGGACTCGCTGATTTGTGGGTTTATATGTTTATCTTGTAGAGCTTGGCTTTTCTTCTTGGAGTAGGACTGTCTTTGGTACATGATACATGACTAGTCTTTGTAGCCGTCAAATCTGATCACGTAAGCAACCCAAATAAGGGTTTTTTTTTTTTTTTTTTTTGATAAAAAAAAAAAATACAAGGGTTGATGGATCATTTGAAAGTACTGGTCCCATTAATACTATGAGAGGAAAATGAATTTTTTATTTTATTTTGTTGCCAATGGGGCTTTCAAATTTTTTTTCCTAACTAATCTTTGGAACACTAGATAAAGTCATCGCTTATTCTATCTTAATTAATAGTTAAGATAAACGCAGGCGATGATTGGTTTTGAGGAGTGATAAATTTAACCCAAAATCTTTAACTTTTTTAGGTGTAAGTTACCACTGATTTACCTACTCCATATTAAGTTCAACAAAAAAATGACTTCCAATCATTCAAATTTAATCAAATTTCTTAAGTTCTTCAAAGTTTTTCAACAAAAAGAGTATGCTAATGTTTGGTGAAGTAATCTTTGATCAATTTCCGGTAAAAATACTTCGGAATTCAGCACTTGATACATATTCACCACCTAACTTGCATAAGTGATCCAAAGAAGTTGTAACCATTCATATTAGTTATGGTGGGAAGGTGCACTCAAGTAGGCATATCAATGTACTCATGGATTAAGGTTAAATTTGGAGCATTGGTGTCTTTTACGTGAAGCAACCACTTCATGCAGATTTCATTCTGGGTAAGTGCAATGAATAATAATTTTTGTGGGCACACCTATGGAAATAGTCCTCAAGTAAAGAAATCCCTTGGGGGTACGAGTGGTGGAATTCAATGGAACTGGCAAGCAATTACTCTCATCTATATTAAGAACCCATGCAATGATGCATTTTTGACTTGATGGAAAGCTCAATTGTTCCAAGTTTCCATTTTTCAAATAAATTTCTTACATTGTTATTAATTATACTAATTTCTAATTCCCATTACGTTATGTTTGGATAAGGAATTTCTAATTGGAATTTGCTTTTGAGATGGAATTTGTAAGACTTTTATAAAGATGAGATGGACAAAATACTAATAAAAATTTTACAAATTTCATCTCAAAAGCAAATTCCGCTTAGAAATTCCTTATCCAAACATAGCATTAAGGTTATAATATTTTTTTATTATATTTATAATAATCCTCTTAGTACTACTCACTTCCCAGCTCCCTCTTTAAAGAAATTCCTTCGAGCAAATAAGATAACGTTAGTCTCAATCCTATCCTCTCAAAGCGTAAATAAAAGAAGAAAATTTATGGAACATGCATGAAATTGATCGATATATATATAGTTTTGTGTTATTAAATTTTAGAAAAAAAACACATGACAAGAATATCAAATTGATATTTTATAAGTAATGACAAGGCAAGCAAATGGTCAATGATCTATGGTTTAATCGCATTTCTTCCCTTTTGAAGGAAAAAACATTCAGTTTTTGAGTAGTGGTAGGGTCGATTCGATAATTAGGAGGTGGAGAGTGACCAGGATTTTTAGGGAGGTTTTTAACATCTCGCATCTTGCCCTCTTCTCTCTTTTCCTTTACCATTTTTTGTGTACGGCTATATTGAAGATAACTGGTCTCTAGACTTAAGGGGTTGGTTCACTTAGAGATCTCTGAACTTAAGAGGTTCTTTGACAAATCTAAAAATCTGGCTAATTAAGAATAAGTTTATTTAATTTTGATTTTACATTATTTAATAAGTATTTTTTTTTATTAAACAGTTGAGTTTTATTATAAAAATAAAATATAAACATAGATTTTTTTTTAACCAATTATAAATTGATTTCTTTAAAAATTAGGTAATAATTATACACAAAATCTAATCTTTTTCAAATTTCCAAACAACCCCACATTACTCATACCGTGATTTTCTTGGATACCATCACTAGGTCACAATATCGACTTGGATCTTACCCGCTTTTCAATCAAAACATCAACGGTTGTCATCAGGGGGTGCGCGAGTTTCTACACTTTGATCCACCCAAGCGAGTGCACTTCTGTATGGCCGAATATGTGCTGCAGTAGTAGCAGATTGTCAGTCTCCCAGGGAAAAACAAAAAAAGGAAAAGAAAAAAAAGGGGAAATTATAAAAAAGGTCGCAGGTAGATTGGAGTGGTAGATTGACCTTCCTGTAATCCTGACAAGCATTGAAGTCATGAACTCTCATGAACTCATCAGTTTTGAAAGCTTAGTCACTCAATGCCACTCTCACCACTGATGTAGACACTCACCACACACACATACTCACCCTCTCTCTCTCTCGTGTATACGAGAGGAGTACAACTTGTATATACATACACTTCTATCCTGCCACCCCACGCACCACACCTGCTCCGCCTGCTCCATGCTCTCTCTCTCTCTCTCTCTCTCTCTCTCTCTCTCTCTTGAAGTTTGCAACAGTGCTCCATAAACCAACATGGATTTTACACGGATTTAGATAGACAAACAGGTGTAAAAAACCCTCATGAACTTTCCCCCTTACCTGTCACCGCCATTACCACTCTGTTTTAACTCCGCTCATCTTCTCTTTCTCTTCTTGTTCTTTCTCATCACAAACCCAAATCACTTCCCCCAAAAACCCTTTCGAAATCTAGCTCACTGTCCACTCCACAACAAGCCCTCTCTCTCTCTAACAAAGCACACGCTGCCACACGAAAAGCGGAAAAACCCACAAACCCCACATTCTCTCTCTATCTCAAATTCCCAGAAATCCCGCAGTTTCTCTCTCCTCTCTCCCTTTCTAGCAAACCCAGAAAGCTCAGACTCTCTCTCTCTTCACTCTGCTTTTCTCTGTTTCTCCCTCTACACACATGCATTTGGGTTTTCTCTTCCGTCAATGAGTTGGGTCTCCGTCACTCTTCTAGGGGGGAATGGGGTGCATGGTCTCTCATCTGGCGGCGAAATTCGCCTTCTTTCCGCCGTCGCCGCCGACGTACCAGGTGAAGAAGCGCGACGACGGCAAGCTCGTGGCGGTGTCTTCGTCGATGCCGATACCTCCTCACGGCGAAGACAATTCTCTCGACGTCTTGCTTCTTGACACCTAAGCGTGGCAACAAGATCGTTGCTTTCTATCTGAGGAACCCTTATGCTCGCCTCACTCTGCTCTACTCTCATGGAAATGCTGCTGACCTTGGCCAGCTCTATGATCTCTTTGTGCAGCTCAAGGTCAATCTCAGAGTTAATCTCATGGGGTTAGTTTTTTTTTTTTTTTTTTTTCTTCCATTGTTTCTTTTTACATATCTTCTTCTGGGCTGCTGGGCACTGGTTGATCTCAGTATTTTGTGGCTTCTGAGAACTGGGTTCTCTCTCTCTTATGTTCATATATGTATCTCTCTTGTATAACTTCTATATATCATGGGATTTGTAAATCTAATAGTATTGTCCTTGCTTTCAAAAGGGTTAATCTCAAATATGTCATGGCTTCTGAGTTTCTCTTTCCATCTATTTCTCTCTCTCTCTCTCTCTCTCTCTCTCTCTCTAGGTTTATAAAGCTACTGTCTTTTCTGAGATCTTACGGTTTTCCAAAATGTGAGGCTTTTTGAGGTTGAGATGAAGTTTGGGTCTGATTTGTTGTGCTTAGATCTGTATTGGGTTTTGGTTTTGCTTTCATCTTTCTGACTAATGACTTTTTTTTGCCTCAAAATATTTACTGGGTAATGGGTTGTCCACTTTTCCTTTTTGAACAATAAAAAGTGAAAATATAAGGCTGCTTAAATACTTCTTTACTTCTCTTGCTGTTACCAGTCTTTATCCACCTTTTCATGTTTTGCATCTATATTTCCCATTTCTTTCCATATAAAGTGATTGGATTTTACTGTCGTGTTTGGATAGAGACATGGTTCAGTGTTTTCTCTTAGAGGTTAGTGCCTTCGGGGAAATGTGAAATTCTTCTTTTTTACTTTCACACTGTTCTTTTTCTGGCAGATTTTTCTTTTTCTTGTCATTTCAGGTACAGTTTTATGTAATTCAGGAATCAGGAGTAAAATTCAGATCTGGGAAGAGGACTTAATCCACCTTCTTCTTGTGCATATATTTTATATGGACTGCTGCTTTTGTAAAATTTTTGAAATTTAATTACTTATCCCCATTTCTTAGTATGAGCTTGGGAATTTGACATATTATTTACTTGTTTAATTTTTATGAGATGGGTCTCTCAAAAATGTGTATTATTTCAATTCTGTTCACCTATTTCTGTAGAACTCTTCCTGAATCTAATCTGTGATGTGCTATTGACCCCAATTTTTATGGGTTTGAGTTGGCAAGGGAGTACCTCCCAATTTTGCCCATTCCTTATTTTTGGTGCAATTTATGGATTTTAAGCTTTATGTTCTTGCAATTTTGCTTCTGCACTATTAGTTACTTGATTTGGCAAAATTTTGATCTCATTCATTTCATTTTTTTGAATGCAGATATGACTATTCGGGCTATGGAGCCTCTACTGGTAAGGTAGGCTGTAATTCTCACTCAAGGAAGATGATGTTATTCCTTATCAAAAAAGGAAGATGATGTTATTGTAACATTAGAGTACTTTTGCTCTATTTTGAGTACAAGCAACAGATTTTACTTAATACCAGTTGCGTACTTGTGTCAAGTCTGAGTATTATGCTGGTTTATGTGGTGTATGGTGCTGCCATCTACCATTAGATGGTTATGCCTTCTGAAAAGGTTCCTGTTTGGGAAATAACAATCTCTTTCACTTCATATCTTGAAAAATGTGAAAAACCAGGGTTTAGAACAGACAAATCAACTCAACCAAGCCTTAATACCAACTACATGGGGTCAGCTACATGAATCCTTTTACATCATTTAGCTTATCAAAGTTTTATGTTGGCTGCCAACCTACCACAACCCTTTTCCTTTATCTGGTCCGGGCTTGGGAAACATCAAGCACAGCACAGACTGAGTTAATTGTTGTAACAAACAAATGGCTAAATTTTGAGATTGATTCTGTAATATATTGAAGAATAAATGTGTGTGAGGGGATGAACAGTTGAACACAGCATGCACCCATAGAATAAGAAAGAAGCAGATATTCTTATTCTAATTTCTTTATGTAATTTTGGGAATAATTCGCAACTGATGGTGTTCATCTAAGAAGCACAAACATAGACATGGGACACGGGTACGACACGACACGACACTTACACATCGATACGGCAAATCTTAAAAAAACTAAGACATGACACGTTAGGGACACGGCAAGAAATAAATATATATTTATAATTTATATACACATATAATTGATAGTTCCATTATACATATAAAAAAAATTAAAATATATGAGGAAATAAAAGATATACTTCATAATTATATAAACAAGCAAGGCACCCGTAACTCCATAAGTTATAATGAGTTATTAAGTTGTAACAATGACATTTAACTTCAAGCATTGTTCCATTTTCCACACAAAACATCAAAGAACAAATTCATCGTCATCTATTGTCTAATTCAATTATCAAAATATGCAAAAAGACTTCCCTATTGTATCTTAGGGGTGTCCTGCATGTGTCGTCTAAGTGTCGAAGCCATATCTTGACTGTGTCGGGTAAGAAAAAAAAGAACTAAAAATTACGGACACTTCCCAAGCGTGTCCGACATGGGAAGTAGGTGTGTCGGGCAAGTGTCGTGTCTGATATGTGTTGGACACTACTATTTCTAGATTTTTTGGAGTGTCGGTGTTTCCTAGGTGTTCATGAATAACTCATGAACTATTGATTTAGTTTTATTTAATTTTTAAATATTCATGAGTATCTGGTTCTGTATGTTTCGGGAACGAATTTTTCCACAATGATCCGGATGAACCTAGTAGTCTCTATTGGGTTGGGTTGGTGAAATAAGTGGGAACTGTTTAGAAGAAACAAATCTGTCAATGGACGACTATATATTGAATCATTTGATCAGGTTCATGTTTTGGTTTAAATGATTTCTTAGTTGATCTATGAAAATGGTTGATCCCCCATTTGGTCTATGTGAACAATTTAAACAGGATTATGTAGGAATACTTTCTCTTGCTAGCTCTTCATATCATATTATTTTGAAAAGCTCAAAGCCTCATTGTTTTGATTTGGTGGGAGTACTGAACTATGTTATGTGTTTTTGTAATCCAGCCAAGTGAATCCAATACATACGCTGATATAGAGGCGGTATATGAGTGTCTAGAGACTGAATATGGAGTTAGCCAGGAAGACTTGATTTTGTACGGGCAGTCAGTTGGAAGTGGGCCAACACTACACTTAGCTGCTAAATTGCCAAGGCTGAGAGGTGTAGTTCTGCATAGTGCCATTCTTTCTGGCCTTCGTGTGCTCTGTCATGTAAAGTTCACGTTTTGCTTTGACATTTATAAGGTGAGGAGTTGATCTTGGCAGGTGTTATGCATAGTTGAGTTATATTATATAGGATTTCTTTTTAGAGACAGTCTCCTATTTGCATATCCATATGTATGACACACAAATAGTTAGCTACCAAAGGTTAAAGTACTCTACTATTACATTTTTCTTTTAAAGAATAAGGTTCTTAGCATGGTTCTTGCAAATTCCAATTATGTTACTGTTGTTTGGACTAAATAATTATTTGTTTGAGGGGATAGAGTAAACATGCCCAATGTATAATGAACGGTTGTTGCAATATTTGTGGGAAAAAAAATTGTAATTGCAGTGATTATGAGCCCATAAAAAGGGTGAAAAGAGGTTTTGATAGCACATTGTTTATCTACCATTCTTTGGCCTTTCTTTGGTAGTATCTAACATTCAGTTCCCTCATAAAGGCAATGGATGCAGAGGATATCTAATTGTCATAAACAGATTGGTTGAACTTTTGACTTCTGGTGGCTGTTTGGGAAATGGCAGAATTAGTCCAACTAATTGTGATCCTGGCCCAAGTTATGCTAACTTTGTTCTGTAAACACAGAAGAATTGTGCAGGGGTTAAAAAATTCTTCAATTTCAGCTTTTTTTCTAGAAAAAAAGAAACAAATCTGAACTGAGATTCCTGCTGGACAAATTATCCAAATATGTTTCAGAACCAGCTGGCATGATCCTTGTGGTTTCACAAATAGCCCCTGAAAATATATATGATTCTTCCGTGTGTGTGTGTGTGTGTGTGTGTGTGATGTGCACTCTGAGAATCCGAGATTCCATTGGTAGACCTGTTAGACTGGTCTAATGACAAGTATGCTAAATTTGAGTATTATACATAGGGTTTTGCTATCACAAACCTTAACTGATCCTTTATTTTGCAGAATGTGAACAAAATCTGGAAGGTGAAGTGCCCTGTGCTAGTGATACATGTAAGTACTTCTTGAGATCTATAAACAAAACAGAGCTCAGATCCTCCAGTTGTTTTCTTTCACATGTTTTTCAAAGTTTTAAACTTGATACACAACTCCATGGACATCTTCATTTTTATGAAAAAGATTATTGAACTCTTGATGATTGTTGAAAGAGTGATATTACTCTTCTTTCACTTGAGTGAAATAATTTGACTGTATTATTTTATTTTCACTTCGTGCTGCTTTCCTCTATTTAGTATGCTAATGAGCAACTCAAGTGACATCTCCTTTCTTTCAACTCATCCTGATGGGATGATGTAATGCCAAAATGCTCTGTTTTTATTGGATGTCCTATTCTTCTAGGTTGATTTGATTAGTTTGGCTAGTATAATTCAGTGATAGCGATAAATTGCCCAATGAAAATTAATGAGCATAATCATTATGTGCTTGTTAAAGGTCTGTAGTCTGTACATCAAGAAACATGGTACTATTTCTGTCATATTCCTCTAGTGCATATCTCAGTGAGTCACAGTACGTGAGACAATTAGATGATGACTTTGATCTGCCTCTTGGCTTACTTATTTGCCGCAATTACGTAATTAGGAAATTTATAGGAGACATCATACAGATGCAGATCTTGATTACTTTTTCAGTGGTTATTAGAGATAGTCAATTATTGTTGATCCTCTTTAGGGATTCATGTGTAATAATAATCTTGAGTGGTACATTACATTTATTCAATGCTTGTGATCTGATGTGCTCACACCCTCTATGTATATATGCATGTAGTTGTTAATCTGTATATTTGACCAACTGTTGTGACTGATGATTTTCCATGTCCATAGCCCATATCTATTTGATGTTTAATTTCATGTCGTGATTGTCTACGTGAAATTTTAATTTACATGTCAAACTACACTTGAAGAGAAATTTCCTCCTCTAGTCACTCGTACATAAATCAAGCACCTATAGTTCTCTCCATAATTATCAGAAAAATACTTTCTCCATAATGGAAAATCTGACATTGGCATGAATTAGATGTTAGAAATATAGGGTAGAGACTTTGATTTGAGGTGTTTGAATGATTTCCTTGATGAACTGAACTGCAATGTAACTGGCAGATATGGGTGCCAGAGTATGACATGCCAGAATTGGAGAGAGAGAGAGAGAGAGAGAGAGAGAGAGAGAGAGAGAGAGAGAGAGAGATTCCTTGTCATCTAGGTTGCTAATAGTCCCACAAGTGCGTTTCTTAAGATGCCACTCCTGAAAGGTAAGTAAATAAATCATATGTGATAAAGAAATGATGGTGCGACTAGAACATAGTCAGCAGGTCATATATGTGCATTGATTGATTTAATCTTCTGGAGAAGAATTTTATGGAGATTTGGTTGGATATCACGTCTTTCATGATGGGGCTAGTGGGCACCTGGAAATGGGCAGTTTAGTAGAGGTGTTTCCAGATGGCATTTCATGGGGAGATAATTAGAGTATCATTTGGCCATTACAATGTAGCTTTATTGGAATGGTTGTGTTTTGTTTCCAACATGTGCCAGGCCATTCTTTTCATAGTCGACAAGGAGAGCTTGATTTTGTTATGTAGACTCTAGGGTGATAAATCCAATTATCTTAGCCTCTGCAGCTGTGGTCAAGGTTAATGGTATAAAAACATAGAAAATTCAGAAAATTTGGGCAGGGTTAAAGATCTTCTGTTTTCGTCAATTGTTTGCAGCGGTGTTCAAAGTGACTGTTGACTTCAATGGGCTCCCATCTGTTTGCGTTATGATCTTATTCTGCATGAATCCTACATAAGCCTGGATCTTTCGTAATTAAGTATTGCTCTTTTCCCTGTGTACAGTGTATGAACTTCATCACTGATAAAAGATGCGTGGTTTCCAGAATTCCAGTGGAGTTGATCTTACTGGATTGTGATCATTAATTTGTTTCAGAAGGAAACCATTTGTGGTGTAAGAGGGCCATGGGTTGTAGAAGGTGATAAATTTCCTCACCCTGATGCATGGTATCAGCATTACACTGCACTCCGAACAGAATATCTAGTGTTGAGCATTGCACTGCAACTTTGTTCAATTGTTACTTTTCAACAAATATAGAATTACCCCCTTTTAGTCAAATACGTTAAAAGGATATACTCAAATCATGTTACAGAATCCCCCTTCCTTTGTATTCTGTAGATCAGTTGATGTCCCGATAGCCTGCCTAGTCTGTAGCCTAGAATAGAAGGATACCTATACCGGTTGCAAGTGTAGCTCTACTGCATCTAAGGATTACATTTAAAGGCTTGATATGGTTTATTGCTGGCTTCATATGGTTTACCTATACCATCAAGAATACTCCTATGATGGTTTGGATTAGTGTAGGTTTCCATTTCCTTTTTCAGAACTTTGGAAATAAAGATGGGCTTCCAGACACTTATTATAATCTGTTTTGGCTCGTCTGCTGTTTATTTGATCAGGGAACTGGGTACCCAATGATGATCCTAATTGGAGATTACATGGGTGCTAGTTTGACACAACAAAATAGGAATTGTTGTTAAATAAACAGTTTTTGGGTAAAAAAAAGTGGCTAGAGGGTCAAAATAAATTTTTTGAGGGGTCAAATAAAAAGTTGGCACCGTCAAATTTTTAAATAGTCAGAATTTAGTATGGGAAAAAAATAAAATAGTCAGCAGGGTCAATTGCCCCCCCTCCCTCCGCCCGTCTGCCAGTGCTCTGTTCAAACGCCCCTCCCCTTCATTTGAATGACGCAGGTTCAGGGCTAATCGATTTGAGTTGATTCTGAAGCATCTTTTGCCCTCAAAACCCTAGGTATATATATTCTCTACGTACCTTAATAAGATGAGATAAGCAAGAGAATATTTTGGAGAGGCACATATATCATCTTTGGGGAGACTTGCCTAAATAATTTCTTCCTACCTTCCATGGTGGTTGGAGACTTGGAGTGTAGTTTTCACTACCTACATACCCTACTGTTCACATAGGGTCATCCACACACTACTTGAGAGGTTGTTTGAGGAGACTCGGAAGCCGCATTGGAATTGCAGGTCAAGCTTGGGGATAGAGTTTGGTTTACAAGAGCAAGATTGAAGAGTATGTTGGCAAGCATTGTGTCTTGGGTTGTATGTATTTCTTAACCATGTTTTGTAAGTCCTTTTGAATAGTGGATTGGGTTGGATGTTTGGACCATGGTTTAGGGGTTTTCCATGTTAATTTGTGTTCTTTGTGTTTGAATGTTATGTGAAAGAAACTATTCGATGAATCCTAGGGTATAAGTGTTTTGTCTTAAACCCTTATCTGAACATCCCTTTCAAACTTGGAGAGTTGGCGATTCCAGATCCATCGATTGTGTAAACACTAAACCTGATTTTTCAATTGGTATCCAATTTGGTACTCTTCTGTTCGGCTTAACCACCTAAGAGTGGTCCTATACAATCAACTAATATGGAATCACATAGTGACAATGAGTCCTCATCATATGAAAACTTCTCTTTTGTTAATCAATGTGACTTGAAAAGTGAAAGATGGTTTTCAAGCAGCTTACAACAATCTTGTCACAGAATGTGTCAAGCTGAAAAAGATGAACAAAATTATATTAAAACAGTTGAATATTGTTCAGTTGGCTAAGACTTCCCTATAAGGTGATGTGGAGTGGTTCACAAACGAGAGAAATGCCCTCAAACAAAAAAAACAATTATTTGATAAGCAAAGGTTGAGTTGTAAATATTGAAATCAAGGTGACTATAAATTACCCTGGTTAAAAGTCTTGAACAGTCTTAGTGGATTGTCTCTCACTTCTATCATGGCCTTTAAAATATTCTTATAAACCTTCACAAGGGTAATTCTATGGTACCCACAAGATTTTTAGGGTACCATACCCACTTACCATTTTAAGTGGCCCACTTTCCATTTGAAGTGGCCCAAAATGACCCACTTACCATTTGAAGTGATTAACTTACCATTTCAAGTGGCTCACTTACCATTTCAAGTGACCAACTTCCCATTTCAAGCGACCTTATAGGTATGGTACCCAATTTTTTGCTAGGTACTATAGAATTGGCCCCTTCATAAAGCACAAAAGTTGTCATACTCTGTGAGCATGCTAGTAGCTGTACATTCAGATATTTTCATTTTTATGAGCACATTGCTGTAAATTTTGAGCAGCAAATATTGAAAAGTTATCTTGAGCTTCCTGTAAGATCTCAGATTTGAAGGAATTTCTCTGTTTATGTAAGTACTGCTACATTTTTCTGTCAACTGTCCTCGATTCAATGAACCAAGTGGTCTTGTCCTTGGCAAACATTTATGCTAAAATTGATTTCTCATTGGAATTTCCTTCTGGTACTATATCTTATAGTGGGATTGGATCAAACAATTTGCAGGGTACTGAAGATGATGTAGTGCATTGGTTACATGGTAATGGACTGTGGAAAAAGGCAAGGGAACCATATGAGCCCTTATGGATTAAAGGAGGTGGGCACTGCAACTTGGAGCTCTACCCTGACTACATCCGCCATCTTTGCAGGTTCATCCAAGAAATGGAGAACATGACCACAGAAATCCGCCTCAGAAAGATTAGGCAGAGTCTCCGTCTACCAAAGCAGGTCTAGTACTGCCACTGCAACGTCTCGTAACAGGTGTTGTAGAGTTAAATTTTGGCGACCCAAATGCCCTTCATGTTTGAGACTTGGCTGGATGAAATGCTTCTGCCGACCCAAATGCATGGAGTGTTCAACACCCTGCTGCTCAAAATGTTTCTGGCGACCAAAATGCCCAGAATGTTCAATGCTGTGCTGCCTTAAATGTTCCAGGCGACCAAAATGCCCAGAATGTTTGAAGACCCAGCTGCATAAAATGTTCACATTGGTGGTGTTGTATTGGGATGTGCAGCGAGTTGGATGGAAAGCAGGATGGCTAATGGTTAAGTGCTTGTATAGATTGCTGAACTTGCTAACACCTCTCTAATCTGTGCAGTATTGTATGAAAAATCAGGAGGAAGTGGTTGCTTAATTTTTAGAGAAACAATTTGGTTGAATATTTCCGTTATACTGGTGTAATTTAACACACTTTTTTTAATGGGCCATGGGAAATATTTTTTCCCCTTTTCTTGTTTCTAATGTTGAAATATGCTGGCTTATTGAATAATTTCTTTGCCATCTCATGCTTGTGTGGACTCATTGATTTTGTCAAATTTTGATACTGACGTTAGCATATGCAATACAACTATAATTATGATAGAAACATGTTGGTGCTGATTATTTGCAAAGAATAGCAGATACAAAAAACCAAGTACTTGCATACATTTTGAAGAATGCAGCTTAAACTTCAACCTTTCCTCCTTTCAATGTCTCCACATGCACCCCTCCCTCCATTCCAATGCGAGCATCCAAGCTTAAATCAAGCACTTGCATCCATTTTGAAGAATGTAGCTTAAACTTCAGCCTTTCCTCTTTTCAGTGTCTCTGCATGCTCCCCTCCCTCCATTCCAATACCAGTATCCCAGCTATCGTCAGGTGGCAACCCGTTCTTGCCGTCCTCTCCAACATGTCGAACATGTCCAGCATCGATGGCTCCTCCCATGTTACTAACGTTCCCAAAAATCAAAATAACAATTCCGAAAACAGAGGTACAGAACGCAATCCCTAAAGAACTGCCAATCTTTCCTGGGATGGTCGATGCGATCGCAAAACCCGCGCATGTGCCGACAGCTCTCACCCATGAAAACCATACCGAGAAGGCACCTTCTTTCCCGGGCGGGGAACAATCCAAAAGCAAAACCCGTCCGAAAGCATGTAAGAGCCCTACGGATGTGCTTTGGAGACCGGCGACAAGAAGTACATGCAATGTATCCCAATTTTTGTTCCGATAATAGAATCCCAGCCCAGATGTGGCCGTCGACAGTAGGAAACCTAGCAGTTGCATTTTCACTGCATCGGTTTTCATGAGTACTAGCAATGGATGTAATAGTGGGAGAGAAAGCAAAGGGAACAGGAAGTATGTTAACAACAGATAAAAGAAGTGTGCTGGTTTAAGGCACAGTTGCCCTACTAGGAAAAGAACCCCTCCAGCGAAAATGCACATTGTTGAGAATGAGGAAAGAAAAACTCCGGCGAGGCCTCCGATTGCATGAGGGTACCTAAGAATGGAGACCATGTGGGCTGTTGCAGTAGAATTTTGTGTAGAATTGGTGGTAGAAGTATGTCTATGAGTGACAAATATGTGGGATATTCCTACTAGCCATTTGAGGCCACTAAATATTAAGACAATCCATAATGCAAAGAACTTCTCCTTGACTCGAAGCATGTGATAGGTGAACGCGGAGATGATGGCTGCACCCAAGGAGCCGGCAGCAGTCCCATAAAGGGAGAGCCAACCGGCCACCTCTCTTCTGCTTGAAAATTGGCTTCTCCTAAGTACAGGACCAATGAAGCCGCGAACCATAAGGCCAAAGTGACGGGTGTGGGAGGCGGCTGCAGCAGTGTTAGCTGCAACAATGAATGCAATATATGGTGGGAAAACCCATGGGGTTCTGAAAAATCCAGTGGGGAGGCAGAAGAGAGCTCCGATGGCGATTGCAGCTACACTAATGAGTTGTTGGCTCTGACCATGATCAAAGTGTTTGGAAATGGAGCCAAGTATTGGGACTGCTAAAATTAGGCCTGTGAACCAAGATATTGAAGTCCATTCCAAAGGGGAGAAATTCATATTGTGGACCTTTATTAACCGGTTTGTAAGTCCTTCATACCTGAAATTGGTTGAGTAGTTAGCATTTTTCACCAAAAAAGGGAGAAGGGGTGGGGGAGAATTAATTTAGTTTACAGATGCATTAAAAGCTAGGTGGATTGAAACAGGATGTCAAAGCATAATTAAAACCAGTGTTTTATTTTATCCCCCCAAATGCCCTCCACACCCCCCCGCCAAAAAAAAAAAACAACCCAAAAAAAAAAACCCCAAGAATGACCAATCAGCCCCTTCAAACAGCCACGTGTAGTAATGTGATTGGAAGCTGTAAGCATTGTTTTTATCCCGAACCCAAGAACATTAATTGAGTTTTCATCTGAAACAGAAAATTAAAACTTACAGCTTCAGTTGCTTTGGACCACAATACGTGCCATCATGTCTATTGCTCCACCCAATTACATCAGGTTCCCTCGTATGCAAGGTTTGGCTAATAATAAGAGGGAACACAATGGGAATAAGAACTGTGTGAATGAAGTAAGAGCACAACTCATACAAATTCCATGCAAAAACCTCCCCCTTGCTAGGCTTATCTTCAAGGCCTGCATAGGCCCTGTAAACCTCTTCAGCCCTCTGGATTTTTATCCCCACGCCATGGACATCACCCATAGCCTGCTGCGTACCCATTTCTTCTTCGACTTCTTCCATCTGCGTCGGCTTCTTCCCTGGGGTGCTTCCACCTTCATGAGGAGTCAAATCTGCCATTTGCACACCTTTATTGGGCCACGTATGTCACGTAAATAATTTTTCTTTCTTTTTTTTTTTTTTTTTTCCTTTCGAGTAGTTAGTATTGTGTGGGAGAAAGAAAGAGGGAATTGAGATGAGTGTGGTGAGAGACAGTAGGAGTTGAGAGTATAAGTACGGCTTAGGAAAGGGTTGGGAATGCATAGTTGGTGCGAAGTTCTCAAGAGTGTCAACAGCCTCGATTTATTCAATTTGTATTAGACATAAAAAGGTACCTTCTTGGCATATTTTACCACCTTCTTGTTGTTTGCCTTTTTCTTTCCACTGACTGACTACAATTTTAACATATATCTACATATCAAGCCAAACGAAAATGATCAGGTGCAGATCGTCCTGGATAGAATTGCATGGATGTTCACTCGTGTTTTCCACGCATGGTTCTCACCCATGCGGTTTGTCCCGGACGGTCCGAATGATCCGTACTTAATCATCTTCAGTATAGAAGTGATCTTATTGGGGACCCCTAATATAAATTAGGTATGGCCTTTCTAATCTTGAATGTTCATTTTCATCATATGATTAAAAAAATTTAGTGATTAATGAGTTTGACCGTTGGATGAAAAAGGATGGTCAAGATTAGAAGTCTGCACCTAAGTTATATAAGGGATTCCTAATAAGATTACTTCTCACTCTGTATAAATACATATATTTGGATAGCTACTTCTGTTTATAGGTATATACTCCTATATAACAATAATAATAATAATGATTATTGATAAGATATGAAGTCTCCTTGGTCATGACCCATTTGTTTGACTTGTACCTAATTGAATATGCTTCATCCCCTAGGTTTGGGAATTACTCTTTCCACTCCAAAATTTGGAGCAACCACTGAATGATGTGAAAGATAAATATTTTTCTAGTTTTGGAAGCAATTAAATCATGCAAACGAGGCGTGTAAATGCTCTAAAATTAAATGACCTTTGGAAAAAAAGAAAAAAAAAAAGAGTAAAAATAAATTTTGAATGGCACAAAGGAAGCTATTATTTAATTATAATGCCCTAGAGTAGTACTCTTATTCTTACAAAAGAAGGTGGGAAACAAAGTCCACTAAGAAGGAAGAATTAGTGTCTTTGCTTGAGGATTATAGTCTTTGGTTCTCTACACGTGTGCAAATGGCCGTCTAAGATTGGGTTCTGCTAGGCCTGCCTCTTGCGGCAACCAGAGCTAGTCCAGGCCT
The DNA here is from genome assembly GCA_039720395.1 of Liquidambar formosana. Lineage (NCBI taxonomy): Eukaryota > Viridiplantae > Streptophyta > Magnoliopsida > Saxifragales > Altingiaceae > Liquidambar > Liquidambar formosana. The sequence continues at coordinate 1,520,421 of CM077830.1, forward strand.
CTCGATCAGCAAGAGGGATATAAAGAGAAAAATTTAAATGTAATTGTGATATGGCTGATAAGATATCACGAGTTGAAGAAAATGGAATAAAGTGAAATTATCAGAGTACCTTTTTTTTTCTTTAATCATGCAAAGTGACAAAGACCAATATGGTTCATATGGCCTTCGAACCAGCAAAAATAGCACGAGGAGCAGCGACATAACCTTTTCTTATTTTATTATCTTCAAAAAGTTAAGGGGATTATAAAAAGGTGTGATTATAGTAAATAATTATAAATCAACACAATTAATTAGTAACTTTCTAATCATTCTTGATCAATCTTGTTTGGGTAAGCTTTTAGATAGTTCAAAATCACTTTTGACATTTAAAATAACTTTTTGGTGTGTCTGGCAACTCAAATCATAATTAATTGTGAGCTTAAGAAGTAATTTTACCAAAAGCTGGCTGCCCTTGACTTTTTGTCAAAATCAAGGCGCTAGCTTATGTAAGGAGTTTTAATAATTTATCTTATTTTTCAAAATTGCCCTTAATTCTTAAACATGAAGACAAATTTTTCCACTCACATTCCCTTGACATGATGATGACGCCAAATCTTTTTCTTTGACTAAAACGATAGCGCCTAGTTGCTAATGATATGACCATTTTTACTTCGTTTTTGTTTTTTGTTCTAGTTTTGATCAACACAAACATGTGATTCCTTTTGTTTTTGTTTTTTATTTATTTAAAATATCAACTCATTACTTTTCTTTTTTTCTTTGTTTTAGGGGGAAAAAAAAAAGTCACTTAAGGAAAGTAGCCAGTAATACCAAACAGAGAAAAAATAAAACATTTGCCCGATGTAATATTGAATTGGAAAATATGAAAAAGTCCCTCGACCAAAAAGAAAAAAATAAATAAATTAGAGAGTCTAACATGCTTGTGGAAATCTATTTATCTTTATTGATTGATGTAACAATTGATGTATTAGTTACAACAATCTCCTTTAAAAATTAATTGATTAATGTGACTGTTAACATGGCAATTATATCAACTATCACATCAATTGATAAGCCGATTTGAGTGAGCGATGCAACGAGGAATTAAAATAGGTGGAGAGAGTTATTAATAAATAGTCATGGCATGATAGCCTACTGGCATTCTCTTCATTTTTGAGCAAGCGATCTCGAGTTCAAGTTTATGAAAAAGTATTTATACTAATTTGTTGAAATTGGAGGATTAGGGGTATGTGAAAATTCTATCAATTGTCAAAAAATAATAATAATAATAATAAATACGGATTATTAGGTGGGAGAGTTTAAAAAGAAGGAAAATATTACTGATTCCTAAATATTTCCTTAATGATGTGGCTAACATGCGGCATTTTGAAAAAAAAAAGCAGTTCTATTCATCCTAGTTTTATGTTTTTTTTTATTTTAAATAATTTCTTTTTCTAATGATGCAGTAACAGCCACATCAACTAATACATATATTGGGTGCCTTTTTAAACACAAGAACATGAGCGCATGACACATCAATAAACACATAATTAAGAAAAAAAATTAAACATCAATAAAATTTTCTTAAAAAATAACACTGAAAAATCCATATATTGAAGGAAAAAGATTCGAGATCGATAGTACTAACAAACGCCCACAACCAACTTTCTTAACTTTTTGCATACTTCTATGATGAAGTTTAGATTGCATGTGAGAGATGGTAATAACGAGGATGATTTCAATAATACATTACAGCCAATTGTTGTGAGCTACATATATTATAATATATATATATATATATATATATTTTTAGCTGTCTTTTATCATGGAAAGTTACGTGCTATGGACACTCAAAGCTTGGACTGACTTTACCAAGCATGGACTGTAGGGTGGATGTAGACATGATGAATTCGTCAAGGAGAATTGGCTCTTCTTACACTACTCTTACTACCACTTTAATCTCTGCCCCCCACACACACACACACTCTCAAAGATTGGACTGACTTAACCAAGCATGGACTGTAGGGTGGATGTAGACATGATGACACACACACACACTCAAAGCTTGGACTGACTTAACCAAGCATGGACTGCAGGGTGGATGTAGACATGATGAATTCGTCAAGGAGAATTGGCTCTTCTTACACTATTCTTACTCTCACTTGAATCTCTGCCGACTCACACACACACACACACAAAATGGTTGATTGGAACACAGTATCTACTTTGTCTCACTCAGATTTGTACTAAAAAAAGTGAGCTTAGCTTTTTTAGCACAGTGCTAAAGTGATCTCAACCATCAATCTTGGATTTTGATGGTTGAGATTAAAAGATGAGGAAAATGCCAACAAGGGCATTGTGGTAATTTTAATAGGACTTTTTCATCTTTTAATTTCAGTAGTAAAAATCTGAAATGAACTGCTGAAATCACCTCAGCACCATGCTAAGATTTTTTTAGCTGAGAATTGAGTCTAAACTCAATTTCTAGAGGGATTTTAAGGCCTCAAATTCCTCATATAAATTTCACCTCAATTGATAGTTTTTATTTTTTATTTTTTATTCTTATATACAGATGGGACAATTTAGACTACCGCCAATGGCCATCATTGTCACCACCCATCACGAGTCACCACAACAACTGTCGCTGCCCACAAGGGCTTTGTATTCTATTTCCCTACTAACATGAATTAATTGGTAGTGATTTAATTCTATATGAATTTGAATTTAATTAATTTTTAACCATGACTATTGGGTAAGTGTTTTACTTGTTTATTTATTTAAATAACAAGGGATCCCTACTAGTCCTATGAATACATTCAATCCTCTTTTTTTTTTTTTTTGGTTCCCCGCCCGGTATCCGGAGCTTCGCCCCGACTAATCCAAAAAAAAAAAGAGAATACATTCAATCCTCTCATTCCAAATGTGATTATGGGCCTTTGGACCTTGGGTGTAGCCCCAAAGAAAATCAAAAGATTTCATGAAGTTTCGAACATTGGACCTATGCTTCTTGAGGGTTTATCATTTTTTTGCTAACACACACACACACACACACACACACATATATATATATAACACATACAAACACACAAGGAGGAAGCCCACTTACACGATATAGTCCAAAGGAAACGGCTATTGCAACCCCCCATTTTTATCACCCCACCCCCCATCCTTTAGGTTTTTAAGGTTTTATGCAAAATATTAAAGGTTTTTATGAAAACCGGTAGTGATGTCCATTATAAAACATCATTTTGAATAATTTTGTAGAATAAAGTTTTTCCTAAATCTATCGTTTAAATATACTTTTTAGCCATTCATAGCCTTTATTTTATTTTTTGCTAAAAAGTCTACTTAAACGATAAATTTTGAAAAAACTTTCTCTTACAAAGTTGTTCAAAATGATGTTTTATAATGGACATAACTGTCGGTTTTCATAAAAACCTTTTATATTTTGCATAAAACCTTAAAAATCTAAAGGATAAGGAGTGGGGTGATAAAAATGGGGGCTTGCAATAGCCGTTCCCTAGTCCAAAAGGGCCCCCAAGCCCATAAAGTTTACCAACACTCAACTTGCAAAGGGCTTAACTCCTAAAGCGCCTATCAAGGCTTAGCTTACCACTAGACTCATCCCTTCGGGGTCAACTCGGCTAATTGGTTGGTTTAATTTGATCTGTCCATCACTCTAGGTCGCTTAGGTGAACTTTAAATACATTGAGTAATACAAGTACCTTTTCAAAATTAAACAATACAGCTCTTCTACTACAATTTATAGTTGCAATTACCTTCTTTTGAAGGTACTTATTCTTTCTTTCTAAAGAATTAAGCCAAAAATTGATTGAAGTTTCAGCATTTTAGTTCCAGAAAAACGTAGCTTCATGCAGAGAGCCAAATCAAAGAACTAGAAAGACCCAGGAAAAAGAAAGAAAGAAAAAGACTTAGAAGGAAAGAAAGAAATAAATATATGGCAAAGTTTTAAGCATTCGTACCCAATAGGCAATAGTGAGGAAGCTCACTGCGTCCTTGTGCCATAAGAAGGAAATATGTTCCATCAGGATAGCTTATCGCGGTAGCAATCGTATTCAAAGTTGAATACACCCTGTATATCTCTTCCCCCAACTCCCAAGAATTCTATGGATTCTTTTTCTTCTTTTCTTTTTTCTTTTCCAAAATCAGAAGAGGCCCTATCACAGGGTGTGGCCAACTTAGAATATGGATACTGCCGAGAGAGAGAGAGAGAGAGAGAGAGAAGGTGGAATGGACAGATTTGAGAACTTTGATGGCCATGCTTGTAAGTGGTTATATATACAGATCATTACGTCTTTTGCAGAATGACTTGCTTCAGTTGATGTGAACCCAGGCCCAGGTCTCCTGAGTCTGCGCTTTTAGTGGCCAGGCCTTGGGCTAACATTTTTTTCTTTTACGGGCCTTTATTAGCACCCAAAAACTTGCTCTTCGTCCCTCATGTTACATTTTAAGGTTTATGAAAAATATAGAAGATTTTCATAAAAACTTATCACATATTCTATTAAAAAAAACATTATTTTGAACAACTTTTTTAAAGAAAGTTTTTCCAAAATCTATTGTTTAAGTATAATTTTTTGCCATTTATAGTATTTGCTCCATAAATGACCAAAAAGTTTACTTAAACGATAGATTTTGGAAAAACTTTCTTCTAAAAAGTTATTCAAATGATGTTTTCTAATAGACAATGCAATAAGTTTTTATGAAAACTTTATATATTTTTCATAAAATCTTAGAGTGTAAAATAAGTGGGAGATGAAAAACAAGTTTTTGGATGCCAATAGAGGCCTCCTTTTTTTTAGGGTGGCTATTGCAACAATGCAACCCCTCAATTTTACTTGCACAACCCATTTATTTTAAACGAACTTCTCAAGGTTTATGAAAAATATAGAAGGTATTCATGAAAATGGGTCACGTTGTCTATTAGAAAACATCATTTTAAACAACTTTATAAAAATAAAGGTTTTTTTTCAAAGACTATCATTTAAGTAATTTTTTTGACCATTTATAACTTGCATTTCTATAAATGACTAAAAATTCTTCTTAAATGATAGATTTTTTTTTGAAAAATTTTTATTTTACAAAGTTGTTCAAAATAATGTTTTTTGGTGGATAGTGTGGCCATTTTACATAAAAATTTTTCATATTTTTTTTATAAAACTTTAAAAAATAAAAAGAAGTGGAATTTATAAATAAAGTTGAGGGGTTACACTACCCCCCTTTTTTTTTTCGTTCGTATGGGCTTGAGTTCTCCGATCTTCACTTTTGAGGTGGTGGTATGTCCATCTTTCTGTCAGTTGCTTTGGGTGGATAGGGATTGCCACCCATCACAAATTTTTCCTCTTACTTGAAATAAGAAAATGAAAATAAGAAAAAAGAAAAAAGATGTCATGCATTTGAACCACAATCCTAACCTTACTCTGCTTCCTGATAAGTATGATACTTGGCTTCTCACGGACTCACAGTGAATGAACAACTCCTCTTCTTCCTACTCATATTATGTCATGTGTCTAACAAAATAAATGAAAATTTATTTCATTTATGTATCTCTATATTATGTTATTATAGATATGTGTCCACGCGTTCTATATATATATGTTTGTGTGTCTAAATGAATATGAATATATGTCTATATATTTGTATTCCTATGCATGTCTACGTGTCTGTATACATCCACGTATCCATATTTTTAAAAATTAACTATAACACGTGGCTTATTATGAGTGGAAGAAAAGAGGAGTTGCTCTTTCACTGTGAGGGGCCAAATATTTTCCTTGATAAATTGTCATTTGGGTTGGATACAAAAGGAAAGCAATAAAGGAAAAACTATTTCACCCAATTTTTACGGGAAAGTTTCTAAGTCATTTTCTGGTTGTTTTATAGATAGTAAGCAAGAACCAACCAGATAGATAATAAGCAATAACTTGATTCAAAGAGAGCAATTCAACAAACAAAACAAACAAAAGAACAAGAACAACAAGAACATATCCACAATAACTCCACATTCACACGCCTCCATATGCATTTTCCAACACATATAGGTCCCCCATCTTCCACTTCAATAGTTCAATCAACATCCTGTGACTTTTCCTCTTCCGATCAGCTAACCAAATACTATTAGCACCTTCCTTCACCCTTCTTGGTCTGCTCATTCGATGGTGGGCCTAATTCTAAGGGAATGAACAAGAAGGGTTTATAGAAACAAAGACCCTAAATAGTCAAAAAAATCCACTTAAATAATAGATTTTGGAAAATAAAAATTTTACAAAGTGGTTCAAAATGATCTTTTCTAATGGACATCACCGCTAGTTCTCATGAATTTTTTTTATATTTTTCATAAAAATTTAACAAATTTAAAATAAGTGACGAATAAAAAACAAGTGTTGGGGTGCCTAGGGTTGCAAATGAACTGAGCTGTTTGTGAACAACTCGTGAACAAGCTCGATAAAGGCTCATTCAAACTCGTTTAGTTAATAAATGAGCCAAGCTTGAGCTTAAATACTAGGCTCGTTTATTAAACAAGCCAAGCTTGAGCAGACCATAGTTCGATTCGTTTACGTTCGTGAACAAGTTTGTTAAGGACTTGTGAACAAGTTCGCAAATAAGCTCATTAAAAAGCTGGTGAAATAACTTATTAGTAAGCTCATTAAGGGGCTTGTAACCTTAGACTTGGGCAATAGTCTTTAGGATTATTGGACTAAATTTTATTTATTTAAAGTTTGATTTTATACTTTCTTTAAATTCCTTTTTTCAACAAATGCAATTTCAGATTTATGTTATTTTGTAGTGAGGTTTACATTATTATGATTTATGAATGGAAATATCTTAATTCTTTATGTTTAAAACTCACATTCATGAGCTCAAACTAATTTTGAACGCCAGCTCAAATTCGAGCTCGAACTCGAGCTCGAATTTGAAAATGCTTTTCTAAATCTTAATTAAACGAGCCGAGCCAAGCCGAGCTTGAGCTTTTCTAAATCTTATTGAGCCGAGCTTGAGCACAATAAATTAAGCTCGTTTAAAGCTCGACTCTTTTATAAATAAACAAGCTTTTAACTGAACCGAACTTGAACACTCTAAAGGTCAATTTGGCTTGGCTCGTTTGCAGTCCTAGGTGCTAATAGTTGTATGCTTAATAAGGCCAACTATTTAAAGTATGGGAACGGCTATTACAACCCCCCATTCTTATAAGCCCACCCCTATCCTTTAGGTTTTTAAGGTTTTATGCAAAATATAAAAAGTTTTTATGAAAACCGGCTGTGATGTCCACTAGAAAACATCATTTTGAACAACTTTGCAGAAGAAAATTTTTCCAAAATCTATCGTTTAAATATACTTTTTAACCATTTATAGCATTTATTTCATTTTTTGCCAAAAAGACTACCTAAACGATAAATTTTGGAAAAACTTTCTTCTGCAAAGTTGTTCAAAATGATATTTTCTAATGGATTTTATGGCCGGTTTTCATAAAAACTTTTTATATTTTGCATAAACCTTAAAAACCTAAAGGATGGGGGGTGGGCTTATAGGAATGGGGGGTTGCAATAGCCGTTCCCAAAGTATAATTATCAAGCCCAAAATCAGTCTCCAAAGTGGACATGTTCTCTCTTAGATTGTTAAGAAGGATCTTTGGTGAGCCGATATGCGAGGCAAGCTCGGCACCTCGATCCGCAAAGGATCTTTAGTGAGCCCACTTCAGTATAGCCCAACAGGTAGAATATTGAGGCTCTCTCTTGCATAAATATGAAGTTTCATACAAAGTTTTGGGAGAATAAGTTCTGTTCTCTGCCCAAAAAAAGGGATGTAAATCTTATTTATTTCTCTTGTTGAAAAAATATTAACCAACTTAATTAGTCGAATTAGGTACAAAAGAAAAGTACAAAACAGCTGAGGGGCGGTGGTTGCATCCATACACCGGCCCATCGGGGCCCACATCTGCCTAGATTATAGATAATACTATTGGTTTTTTTTTTTTTTTCATTAATTAATATTGAATGGTATTGAAGTTATTTATTATTATCATTATTGTAATTGTTGTTAGTGCAGCTGTTTCCACTAATAAGAGTATTGCAATCACTAATTTGTCGCTTCTCATGTTGTTTACCACTATTGACATATAGTATAATATAATGACTGAAGCAAAGGATTTAGGGCATAAGGTGGTGATGCAGCGGAAAGTATGCGGTCGAGACAAAATTCATTAAAAACAATCAAGTGTGTATTAATTTGTTGATTGTTGCAAGAATAAGAACAATGCCAAATAGTAAGCAATCACGATCGATATTCACTTAAGAACACAAAAGCAGAAAATAAAGGAGAAACTCTTTCTCTCGATATTATTAATCTGAAAATAATTAATCATCTAAATTGTTTGGCATGAGGCTTATATCCCTTTATATAGAGAACAAGTCCTACGGAATAAGAAAACCTAGTTCCACTAGAACAAATAAATATTAAACTACCTAGCTGGGAAACTAATTAAATTAAAAACAATGATTCAATAAAAATAAACTAATAAAATAAACTAGAATCCCGGATCAACAACAACAGTAAAAAGGCTTGTGGTATGTACACATATTCTAATTATGCGTACGGCTAAAAAGATCATGCGTACGCCGATGCAATCTACATCAAATGGTTCTTCTAAAGAAACATGAAATGGTAATGTTTAGTATTCTACATGGAGTTTTAACATTATAGCCAAGCTTTGTTTGTGTGGATGCATTGCCAATCATACCCGTTTGAGTTAAGAAAGAAGAGGATTGAATAGAAAATTTTACTCCTTATGAGTGTCATATGCACCCACCAATCCTACACTGATTCACGTGATTGATGACATGGCACTAACTTATTAAAAATAAAGAATCATTTATCATATGAGTTGGTGTAAAGAATTGATATAGAAAATTACCATAACATTTTCGAAAGACATAGTGACCCCAGTGAAAGGTGAGATGAGGCATGGACTTGAATAAGTGTTGGCTTTTATGGTACGAAAAATGAAGATGATAAAATAATATTAAAAAACACTAGGAACAGAAGGACCTTTTCAAACAAAGGTTAAATATGAATGCCCGTAATTTAGTCGCATTGACTCATATTGGAAGTTAGAAACTCCATAATTAAAGAAGGTAATTGGTCATATAGTCTTGCTTTCACTTAAAATAATTACACCATTGGTGATGGGTCATTCTCGGCTTCATCATACATGCAAGTATTTTTTACATATAAAAAAATACATGCAGTACTTAAAATAAGAGTAAGGCTACTAAGAGGGCATCCTCTTGTCTCTTCTTATGAGTCCTATGTATTTTTAAGTTTTTTGTTTTACATGTATTTCTACACATGTTACGTCATTAACTTGATTCAACTTGATTACGTTGAGGTTGTTGTATTGATAAAAAATCAATAAAAAATATGATTAAATGGGTCCTCATGTGTCAAAGTTAGATGATAGTGAACATCAAACTATAATTAGCATGTTAAATCAAATTACATGAAATTTAAAAAAAAAAAAAAAATTTGCACGTAAGACTCTTAAAAGGACTTTTATTCAATTATCTTGAGCTTTGTGCAATATATTTTGAAATAAGAGAGAGTTCCTCCTGCATCTGTGAGGGAGTCCTCATACTAACCTATAAAAAAAAAAAAATAATCCAAACAAACATTACTTTTTTTAAAAAAAATTTTGTCCCCTTTATGGGCTAAACCAAGCAAACATTATTTAGGCACCATTAATATCAGGGGTGGACAGGACAGGAAGGATATTGGTGGGGCTTACGTTTCGGCCCCATCGGGTTTATTGATAGTCCCCATTTGCTGGAATGGATATCTTCTCTCTATTTTATTATGGCCTGTTAATGATGATCTGAAAGACTAGAACCAATAAGGTGACTGTCCTGTTAATGATGATCTAAATGAAAATTTTCCCCTTCTTTAAAACATATTGATTGGCGTGATTGAAAAAGGGAGTTTGGCCAGAATTATTCAAAGAAGATGATACTTGTATGATATGGAATATGTAGGGGGAGCCATCATTTGGTGGGATCCATTTGTATTATGTTATTAACGTAGCTTAATTACATAACGGAAAATGCCCAAATGGTTGGTTTCATTCACCCATTTTGTTTACTGGGCTGATGCGTCAATGAAAATATTGCATTTAACCACTGTATAAAGAATAATAAGGAAATGAATGCCACATCAATTAAACAATGGATTTAGCTAATTGATGTTACATTGTCACACTAGTTTTACACAAAGGATTTAAGAGAAAAATAACAAAAAGTAATGTTATATACACCAACTTAATGTCCCAATTCTTATTACAACTTTGTCATAAAAAGTAGAAGAGTATACCTATACGGATGGCGGGTGAACCCCACCCTAATGAGAGAGTTGGGGATGAGTTGATGCATGCACGAAGCATTCGCCAATGACATAATGAAAAATACTTAATGCATGACCCAAAAAAATTTGACCCAATATATGACTCTAGCTAGCCCTTGTAAAATACCCGGAGGGGGCCCCGGGGAAGGGGCGGAGCACACTCTACAATGGGTCATCTTTTGGGTCACATTTTTTGAATCATTAAAACATTACTCATTAGTCACAACATAATTAAGGAGACAGTGCATCTCTATTTGCTCCATCCTTACACAAATACCCCAAGCCATCCCAAAAAGAAAAAATAAAAAAACCTTTTACATTCACTTTGGCGGATCTCCCAAAGGAAAATTTCTTAGGTCCGGACCCTGCATAGGACAACATCTCAGGGAGTAGTAGGTCGTGTCTTGGCTTTCAAAAAAGACTGCAAAAACCACCTTTTGCTATAGGACTTTGGAAGATGCCCTTTCGAAAACTAAAGGGCAAAAGGAAAAGAAATTTGGGTCCGGCTTCCTCTATTGTCACCATCCTCTAGTGAGCATTTAATTAAACCAGCAAGAGAAAAAGGATTGTGACCCAATTGTGGAGCACCAAACTCTCCTCCAGTTGCTAGGATACTCATTTTAATGCCCATGCTCTAGTCAATTTGTGGGTCATCAGCTCATGTAATCATTTTTTTTGGTTTGGACACGGCTCTGTTGGCTACCAGAGGATTCTTGCCAGAAAAATCATTAGGATTTTTTTTTTTCTTTTTTGATTAGTTTTTAAAAAAAAATGTTGAAGGGGGCAATCATTCCAGCACAAGAGGGCCCACATCGTCCAAATATTATATTTTAATATCGCATCATATATTTGTTTGGGCTTTTGTACCTATTAGCTTAAGTTTTTGGAATCAAATGGTTTATGGGATCGTTTTTTTTGGACCTGGATTCATAGAAGGTTTTTCCTTGTAGAGGTCTTATAAGACTTCTCACATCTTACGAGTTACGTTGGATGATCTAACGACTCTTTATTTATTTTTTATTCATTAATAAATCAAAAGATTCGGTGAGCATGAAAAGTACAATACTACAAAATGCCTATAAGAAAATGACCATATATCAATTTTGTTTCTGTTTTATTAGACTTGAAAGTGAGAACTGAGAAGCCCCCTCCACCTAACAGTAGTGTCCACCTCTGCCTCTTCATTGCCACCTTTTGCATCAACCACCCCAAATAGTGTGACACTATTCGCGCCACCTTACCACAGTGCAATTGGTGCAACCGCCTTAAGCAATCGCTGCCGTGACAATCAACACCATGCCAGCACATTTTCAACCATCTTAAGTAAACAGATTATTTGGCACAACAGTTTACCAATCAGGATTTTGTGACTTTTTCTCTCTAGAAAAGTGCTAAGTCAAAGAATCAAACGAACGGTGCTTCCGACCGAGGGAGTGGTTCTGCATGCATAAGTCCACGATGGCGTCATTCCCCTTTCAATTACGGTGTATAAATAATCAAAGTGACACGTTATATTGAAGGAATTAAGAAAAGAAAAAGTAAAATCTGATGAGAGATTTAGTTCTTGTCATTGAAGGAAGAAAATAAGAATTTTTATTTAAATAGTGGGTGCTAATCTATATTTCGTAATCTTCTTCGGTATTCAAAATGAGACGGTTGATAAGGCTTAGGATGTTCAAAACAGATCATACGGTTGAGAACATTGTGTGATTGCCACGCATGATTGTTAACCACGTAGTCAATTTTTGGACGTTCAGAACCTTCGGGACTTGATTAATCTCAGTCTAAAATAAAGAACGTTTATCTTTTGAAGTATCAGGTAACATTCACATCTCTCTCGTTTAGTTGGTTAATTGGTGTCTCACGTGCTATTGCATGTTTTGATATAAATGAATCTTTTTTAAAAAATACCAATGAAAATGACATCACCCTACATTTTGGATCTAATACTATTCCTTGATACGGAGTACTAAAAAACAGAGGACTTAGAACATAGAAACATCCAATCTCTAAGAACTTTGAAAAATCCATTCATCTAGAAGAACTCAAAGAACCCAACTTATGTATACAATTCATATATAGATTTCATCTTTTATATAATAACAAGAAGTAAAAAATTCAGATTGAAAAAAATAAAAATAAAAATCAAGAACCAACACCATACCATCTCAATTTACATAATCAATAACATCACATAACATCTTGGTGGTCAGACCCAGAAACAACCGGATTCCGGCTCTTCCGCCTCGAGTGGTGGTGGTGGTGGCTGCCGCCAAACTTCAGCCTCCCAGTCTCCTTAAACCGCTGTTTCTCTGCCGGAACACTCACACACTCCGGCAATGACGTAGGGTACCTCAATGTATCATAGCAATAGGAATAATACATGTAGCTCTGCCGGAACTTTCGCATGGCCGCTCGGCCCTCCGGTGTAATGACGGCGTAGTCAGCGCTCGATAACTTAGCGTCCTTATTGGAGCAAGTGGCGGCGGCGGGGAGTTGTTGAATGGGGTCGACGGCGCAGCCTTCAAGGACAAGATCTTTGTACTCGGAAACAAAAGGTGAGTACTTGTAGTTTACTTTGTATTTGCCGCCGGAAGTGGCCCAGTTGGATGCATCCCATATGGTGGCATATAAGGACATTGGCTTTGATGGGTAGTCGCCGCCCATTGCGTCACTGCGCACCACCTCCCTGATCGGAACCTCATCCACATAAAATCTAGATATTCCAAAAAAAAACAAAAGAAAAAAAACGAATTAATAATAATAGAGAAGAATCCAAACCTTATCATGCATAATAAAAAAAATTATGGACATGGTCAGCCCACCAAACCTAGGACCCTCCCCTGGTTACTGATGTATCAGTTCCTTCTAAAGAATGATGTTCCCATGCCTCTCAAATTTATAGACCAAATTTTATTGCCATGTGGTCCCAACACCTTCATGGTAGTTTTTTTATTTTAAAAAAAAAAAATTAATTAAAGAATTTTCAGGGAGCATAGTAGGTGTTCCAAATGAATGATTGAAGTTGTGGTCAACTTTGAAAGCACAATTCTTTAAAATCAGCCTGTGCAAATTTGATCAAATTTCCCAAAAACTCTATTAACTGAATTTTAGAAACACTATAACTATTGCACTAATGGCGCAAATCTATTGCATTGAATTAAAAGATTTAGCAGAATGATATTGTCGTCTTCGCAAACGAATATAAATTTAAAATAATGAAATTTTATGAATTTCTAAGAAATTGATTTTATAACATCAAATATAATAATAAATCCAACTTTCTTAAATAGGCTTTTTTCTTCTTTTTTTTTTTCCCCTCAAAAAAAGGGTATCCCAATCTATTGGGTGACTAATTAAATAGTTTACTTCAAAAGTGTCAGATTTGAGTATTCCATACTATATAAAATATTAGAAAAATGCTTACATGACAAAATGTTTTTTAGAAATGAAAGACACATCATGATCACTACAAAATAATATATATATTTATTTTCACCTTTAATATATTTTTTGTGGTCATAATTTCGCAATGACGTCTCTCATTGCTATTAACACCTTAAACAATGATAGAATAGCAATGACAGACCGTCATACTAGAAATGTCCAAAATATTATCCTAAAATAGTTTTTTTTTCATTTGGGTATCACTAAAGTTTCAAAATTTGAATGCTCCTTATAATTCATACAAGAAAAGAAGATAGACATACCACGTTAAAAGCTAATATCAGCACACCAACTTTCTAAAAAAAGAGAAAACAAAACAAAAACGACAACCAAGAAAGGGAAATATTCACACGCTTACATGATGTTGTTGGCCGTCCAAAGAATGCTATACCGATGGAACCGCTTGCTGGGATCGAACCACAGACGGTACCTCTCTTCTCTCCCACGGCTTGTGCTCCCGTTGCCATATACGTTGGTCTGAAACCTCCATGGCTTCCCTTTTATGTTTCCTAAGAACTCGATATCCAATTCGTCGTGTGTCTTCTCGAACACGTCTCCGTTCGATGTCTATATATTCACAAAAAAAGAAAAAAAAAAAAACCCCATTAATAGAATTCCATGATCATGATTGATACCCATCGATGACGATCGTTATTAGAATTTTTTTTTTCCCCACTCAGATTGAATTTATTCGAAACCCTACTTGTACAATAACCTCTTTTGGGTTAACTAGGGTCTGATAATTAATAAGGCACTTGTAGGCCGGGACAAAAGGATTGCACGAGCTCATGAGATTAGTTTCATCCTGAATGATGGGAATACCCACCCTAGGCCAAAAAAGGGGGGAAAAAAACTTCCAAGGAAATATTTTCCACGGAAAAGGGAATTATCCCATATAATTTTTCGAGGAATCTAATTTCTATCCAAACAAATAGAGCCTTAAACAAATATAATTTATTACTTACATAAAAGGCAACAACAATGCCGGCGGTGTAATCCGATGGCAACTTGATGTTTGCGCTGAAGAATCCATGTTGATACATATTAGAGGAGATGAAGCCAGAGCCTGAGGGAGAGAATTGAAAGGCCAAAGGTTGATTTTCAAAAATCACATAGATGGATTAAAATAGAAATAGAAATAGAAATAGAAATATATACACATACCTGTGTAGCGATCAAGGAGGAGGCGGACGCTCTTGCCGTCGGGTGATCGGTCGACGTTGCCGTCGCCGAAGAGCGGGCTGTAACCCTCATCGAATTTGATGGTTGTGAGGTTGAAAGCAGCGGCGTTGGTGATGCAGAAGAAGAAAGAGAGGAGAGAGAGAGGTATTAACGTGGTAAAGGGCGAACGTAAACGATCCATGTTTTTATGTTTTTCCTTTTTCCTTTCTTATGAGGATTTCTCTCTCCTCCGCCCTCTCTTCCTTTCTTTGCAAGTTATATATATACACTGGTCAACATGAAATGAAGGATAGGAGAGAGAGAGAGAGAGAGAGAGAGAGAGAGAGAAGGGTCTTAATTTGGCTGCTGTGGTTTGTTGGGTTGTCTGTGTTACGAGAATACCCTTTTTCTATTGAGAATTTATAAGACTGCCACTTTGTAATTTGTAACATATCATATGATTTGTTTGTTTGTTGCCAATTGCTATTTATTATTACTTTACGCAGTCTTCTTGTTTAGCTGTTCAATGATTGATTACTAACCTCTTCTAAGCTTGTTGTTTTGATTATTTATCTGTTTATTTGTTAATTATGGATATCTCAAGTCTACTCTTGCTAAGATTTGGGTCTAAATTAGTCTCATGCAATACATATAATCTATCTGTAAGCTCATGTATTCGACACTCTGATAGCGATAAGGTAATTAAAGATTTAAATTTAGAACCTCCGATCCCTAAATCAGTAAATCATGATCATTCACTATTTGTGCTCCCTACATGGATTTTTCTAAGCATGTTATTGAGGAAATTATTTTTAATTACTTCATTCGTCTCACTTTGTTTGATAACAATTTCAATTTTAGGAAGTCCCAAAATATTTGTTACTTAAGACAAAAGATTTTTTTACTTTCCCAATGTGCCATTTCTTCTATTTAAAACTATATTTACTTCAATCATAACACAAAATAATGGGACAGAGGGAGTAATTCTTTTTGTTTGCTCATCAATTCTATTTGATTACACCATAAAAAATAATGTAAGAAGTACAAGTGGAGGAAGGCTTCATCCACATCCACATCTACATTGACAATATTCTTTTTCTTTTTTTCTTTTTTACTTTTTGGGCTTGGAATCTACATATATTGATACCACTCAATATGAAAGGAATACAATCCATGCAAGATACGCATCAACAATTATTGTCGTGTGACAACTAGGATTGTGACAATAATTAAGAGGGCTATCTATTGAACCACTAGAAGAGCTCTCATGTGGACTTCTCAACTAAATACTTTATCCATTAAATTTGGTGGCAAAAAATAGGAAGGATTACGCAGCACATGTACACACAATTTTTTTCTCTATTACCTTAAACAACTTTTTTTTTTTTTAATGATAGTTGTGCCTAACTCTTCGCAGCACATGAACCCAAGAAGAATTAGTTGTGCTTTATTATTTGAAATGGTTTGGCATTAATTGCTCTTACCCACCATAGAAAAGGAAAAATAAACTTCTAGCAGAAGAAAACTATGGGCTTTGAGAATGTGAAACTCTCAAAAAAGGTGAGGTACGAAGAGTCAATTTGATTTTTCTGAAGATGTGGGCAATAAACATTTATATCAATTGTCTAACGTTGTGTTGAATGTTTTTCTCAGGAAACTATTTCGACGGCGTTGGTGACCCTTCGTGACATGCATTAAAAAAAAATTTGGCAAGAAGTTTCCATCCACCTAAAATATAGAGTAAAATTACCAATTAACCTAAACTACAAGTGTGAAAAAGCTACCCTACGTGTTGAGCTTGGATTGAGGCTCAAGCGTGCTTTCAATATCTTCTACACAAGTCTATTTCATGATGACATAAGGCAATTTAAGATAAATTTGAAAACATTTAATGAAATTAATCAAACAAAGAATAAGCCAAGACATGTGTCTATTTTTTATTTGATATCCAAATCAATTATGTCATTATGAAATGGACATGCTTTAAGATATACATGACACCTCATTGACGCTTAAACCCTAACTACTTTCCTCTTAACCAATCATGCTTACCAAGGCAATAAATTTAGATATTCACGAATCCGATGTGATCAACTCGTGCTGATTTTTTTATATCAATATCATGCATTGGGAGAGTTGTATTATATAACTCATCACACATACTTAGGGCATAACTCTCAATACATGATGTTGATATAACTTATACTATTACATTTTTATAAAACCGGATCAACATATATACATACACGTAGAGATACCGTTAGGGTTATTTTAGTCATTTAGTCTTTAAGAAAACAGAGAGCGTTGCCCATGTATTTGAGAGCGATAGAAACCTGCTCCACTCAAAAGGTTGACCACAGCAGGTGCATGGCAATAATACCCTTTTTTTAATAAAGGGGTGGCTATGAATAATTATGAGTTTGGTAAAACAAGTGGCAGTAGGTGGGTATTATTGTCAATAGAAAAGGAAACAACCAACGAAGAGGCGTGGAGGAGCACGTTTCGTGATTGTGTCGGGGTTCAAAGGGCGTTTATGGAAAATAGGGTCCGTGTTTGTGGTAACCGTTAAAAGGGGGGGAAAGAAGCTTCTTTATTTTGGGGCCGATGAACCGCGTCCGAGACTAACGGCGGCGATATCAATGCCATTCTGTCGTTACCATCACCATTTCACCACTCGTTTTTCTCTCCATTCTCTCTCCCTAAAAATTTTATCCACAATTTCCTTCGCTTCCCCTTATACCCCTCCAATTTCCTCGGTTGCCAATAAAATCTTTACATTTTTCTTTTTTTTTTTGATAATAAATCTTTTCTTATTAGTACGAACAAAAATACTACATAACTCAACTCATTTTTCATGTTAATTGATTGAGTCAATTAAGTTTAGTTTACTCCTATTCAAGTTTTTAGTTAGGTTTGGTTTGATTTGATTTAATTATGAGATTTGCATAATCAAGAAGGTCAATTCCCTTTTCGGTTTAAGATTGGTCCAAAACCAAACTAACTCAAGAAATTAAATTATAAGTAAATGGTTAAAATGAGCAAACCAATTTGATTTTTGTGCACATAATGCACTAAGCAACTCTTATTTCAATTTCATACTAATGAATCAAAGAAAATTGGCTGTTAAGAAAAAGATAATGCTATTTTGTTTCATACTTTGTCTTACATTTTGTCTTACTAGTGTATTTGAGAGAGTAAGGATTGTAATCATATTAATGGGTCCCACAACTTTATCCTCTCAAATACACTGATAGGGTAAAGTGTAGGACAAAAGTGTGGGACTACCTAGCATTTCCCTTAGGCTATGTTTGTTACAAGAGAATGAAGGAGGAAATGAAATGGTGATTTCATTTTCCCAAAAAAAAATAAAAAATGAGTGTTTGGTTGCACAAGGGAATGGAATGGCTATTCCCTTAGGGTCTATTCGTTTGATGGGAATTGGGGGTGGGAGTTGTAGATTCTCAGAAATTAATAAAAAGTGGGTTGTTCGTTTCGCTTAAATCATGGGATTTTAATTTCCCATGAAATCTCAATTCTTGTAATTCATGAGAAATGAAAATCCTGTCGAAAGACGCAGGAATTAGAAACTTCTTACACGTTATTTTCCGCAACTCAAACTCATTTTTTAGAACTTCACTCCGCATCTTTTTTTTTTTCTCTTTATAAAACAGAGTGTGTAAGAATATTGACAAAGCAATATGTGTGTTTTGTGTGTTTTTATAAAATCATGTCATGGCCTTTGATTTTGAACTCAGATTTTATGTTTTTTTTAATATCCAAGCAATGTTTCGCCGGCGATTACCCACATCACCCACTTTCTTCTTCTTCGGCATATTTCAATTAACTTTAAGTCATATTGCTTCACGACTATAACTCTTTGGATCCGATTTCATTTTTTTTTAAAGTTTTTTTTTCATAAAAAAGAAAAAAAAATCATAAATTCTTATGAAAAATCATTTTGTAAATCGAACAACCAAAATTCTAACTTTCAGGATTGTAACTCTCGAGAGTTTTAACTCTCAAGAATTTAAAAGTCTCGAGGGTTTCGTTTCCTACGAAACAAACAAACCCTTATGGAAGTCTATTCCCTCTAATGAGGGAATAGCCATTCTTTCCTAAATCAAGAGGAACGGCTATTCCCTTCTTTCAAGGAAGTAAAAATCATTAAAAATGGGTCCCAACTTTACTTTTTCATTTCATTCCCATCCCTTACCAAATATGAGAATGGAATGTTTATTTTCATTCCATTCCCACTCTTATTTTATTTCATTCTTTCAAATCAATCGCAGTCTAAGAGGTGTGTTTGATTCAGGGGATGGTGGAAAAAAAGAAAAGGTATGCTCCTATAGAATGGGAAAAAGTAACTGCCCCGGTCTAGTGGTACCTGGGTAGAGATGGGCCAATACAACCAAATTTAATATTAAAAATTAAATAAAAAAAGAGGAAAGAGAGAGGAAAGAGAAATTTTTTAAAAAAAATAGCGAGGTGGTATGTAACTATGCATGCCGCTGCCTTTCTCAAATCCGTTGGGCTTCGTGTGGCATTACCTCAAAATGTACAGCGCATTCTGTTTGAATAGAACTTCAAACATGTCTCACGTGTTTGTGATAAGCATGATCAATAAAATAAAATTTGAAAAAAAAAAAAGAAGGAAAAATTCTAAAAGCATCTTTAATCCAAAAGAGTTATTTTGATGAGATAAAAGCTATTTTTAACTCAAAAAGTATAAAGATAGCTCTCTACAATAAAATAACTCTTTACAATAAAGTGCTTGTTCCAATGCAATAAAAGCTATTTTTTAATCCACTTAGTTTTTCCTTTTTCCAATTATCATTTCTCTTTTCTATATGGCCAACTAGCTCAGAGCTAAATTGATATTCAAATTTGGCTTTCAGTTTAACTCTGAGCTATTTTAGTTCACCATTTATCTCACCCATTAGAGAAGGCCCTTTAGAGCTAAAAGTTATTTATAACTTTAGCTCACACTATAGCTCTCCCACTGAAGATGCTTTAAGAATATGAGACACATCGGATAAGTCCTTTTAGGAGCAATGACAGCGTTCTAATGATTGAAAGAAAATTTCTTTTTATTTTTGGTAAAAATGCTTTATGCATCGCTTTCAAAATTTATGATTTTGTTTCCAAGCCCGCGAACTCTCCAAGGCTCCAAGTAGTAGATTAATACTTCCTAAAGTTATACTTTTCCCCTTTTTTTTTTGGGTGGGGGTGGGGGTGGGGGTGGGGTGGGGGATGGGCCAACTTCTAGTTACCTCAAGTGTTATTGATACAGAATAGGCCTGTATTATTCGTGTTCAAGAGTTTAGTCGGATCTCACAACCTCTTTGATAGTTTTTATACTACCTTTTTTTTTCACCACATTTTTTTACATGGAAAAAGCTAGTATAATATTTGTCTTATGAATAAGCTTGGATTTTATACACTGACTAATCCTACGAGCACATGTCGTCTCCACGTCTAGACAAAATCCATGAGAGGTGGCCTTGGGATGGAGTGGTGACGATTTGCTTGGCAAGAAAGCATAGAATCACTCAATCCCCCCCCTCAGGGTCTCATATTTTTCTTATTAAAGCTATGAGCTTCTGCGGTTTGGTTTGTTTCCGTTACGTGCTGGGTCCTTTGTTCTGGCTGTGTTTCTGTTTGCTCTCCCAAATGAATGAATTAGGAAGAAAGAAAGTTAAAAAAAAAAAAAAAAAAAAAAGGGGAAAACCCCAAAGGAAAGAAGAAAAAAACCTGGCTACATTAGAAGGTGTTGGCCAACCTGCTAGTCAAGTCTGGGCTTTCTACAAATATTTGGGATAAGTTTTTCTTGAGTTGGGGTCATGGGAAGTATACTTTTATTAGCTTTGATGTCTTTGCTTGAGCATGGTCTATAGTCTATACATTTAAAATTGCAAGACATCTAACTAATGCATTTACTGATACCAATTACACCATGCTCACCCAGTTTCTCATAGGCAAAACGAACATATTATACTTCAATTAGCTTTTGACAAAGTGATACTTGGATTCAACATAGCCTTCTGCGTCCCATAAAAATGAGCCAAATGCAACTGCCTCCAAGACTAGCATTGTCAATCCGGAGAAAGAAATTGAGATAACTTCGTCATTTGATGTATCGATCGAACCGTCCTCAGCAATCCTGATGTCAGGCCTCCCAAACAGTGCCTGCGTCTGCTTTTCGATCAAGGAAATAGCTTCCTTAGATCTTATTGTTGCATATCTCTGAAGTGTCTCTGCATCCAAGTACATCACATAGGATCTCAATCTATATGTCTTGTTCTCACCAAAATCCATTAAGCCGCCTCCATCACTATCCCCGCCATCGTCGGGTGGGATCCGGATCAATGAATCTGGATCCCAAAGCTGGTTTGCTAGTGTGGGATCCTCAAAACTTACCTGGTCTTCCTTGAAACCCTCAGGAAGGGTTTTCATGGTTCTCTCAAGCTGAAATCGTTGATCAACCCTTCTCAGGAAATACCCGTACATTATAGAAGCAGCATACAGCTTTCCGAGTTTGATTTTGCTAATCTGAACAATGGTATCAAGGGGACCCACAACCCGCTCGCCAAGAACAAGCGATAAGTGGCTTTGTATCATCTCAAATGCCTCAGGAGAGTGAACTGACTCTAGTTTCTGTTCTTGGTTTGGCCAAAAATCCACCCGACCAGTAGGATCTGAGGTCGCAGATATCTTCGGGATCATTGAAATGCCACCGTCTACAAATTTCTGTACAATCAAGCAGTATATTATCTCCTCCAATGCCTTTTGCCTTTCCTTTTCTTTGACTTCAGCTATTCTCCTGAAATTCAGGATCTCAGTTATGTCATTGTCATACTACCAGCAATTGAACCATTTCACAAGAGATTGGATGACAAATACAAACTTGATATTTATGGAATCTTTGCAAGTAACGAACTAAGTAAACAACAATAAGAAACCTCTGCACTCAACCACTAAAATTTTGAGGTAATGAACAGAGTAGACAAGATTGATTAACGTGTGGGTAAGCCATGCCTATGCTATGAGTAAAAGCACCCAAAGCATCCTCTTTGCGCAGTTGACCAAATTGATTCCTTTTGTTCAACACTAACAAAAGCTTGTTGCATCTCAAACAACGCAGATGCTTAGCCCTTGTTTCAGAGCAAGGCAACTCAACACAAGAATCACCATAACTTCAATAGACCCTATGGACTGTAACTTGAGTAGGTTATTGACAATATAACTCTGGATCTCTTCTGTAGTTATATTATTATTCATTAATTTTTTTTATTGAGTCAAGTCAATTCACCAATATTCCATCGAACTAGATTCAGCAGGAGACTATGGGAGTTTACCCATCTAGCTTCAAATGCTGCTTGCAATCCAACCATCTGCATATCATGGTCTTGTGCAAGTTTAGGTATCATATGAAAATAAATTTTAGGATGTAACAGATCAATTTCGAAAAGTTGGCATCAATCAACAATCAAGGAGACTTGTTCAACACCTGATCCATGTGTTTAAATTGTTCTCTTTTCATTGGCATTTTGTGATATAATAATACATTTTGATTTTTTAATAAACATGCACTAACTTTTAATTATGTTATCAAGATAACACCAAGAGGAAGAGAATAAGCCGTCATTTGTCTCATTAGGAAGATACCAATTCTCAGTCTAAATATCCACATATAGAATCTTTCAAAGACTAAGGTAGTTAAGCTATCCACAGATAATTTCAAAAAAGATTACTAGTTTTATCAATATTTCAACAGGAATAATATGTTATTAATTCCAATCCAGGTTAAACATGGCCCAAAAAAAAAAAGAAAAAAAAAAAAAAAAAAAAAAAAGGAAAAGGTTGATAGCATATAAAAAATGCAACTTTCCTTCAGTGTAATTTATAACTCCTTTCTCTACCACCCTCACTCCCAAAAAGAGAATCTATCACAACTTTTTTCCATCATAATTGATCATACTTGACAATTCAATAAAATCTCATCTATTGGGAGGGGGACCTTGGAATTTTATTTTCCTAAAGTTGAATTGAGCCAGTTAACTGTTTCATGTACAAAATTGGAAAGAATTGCAGGGGTCTATGGGGATAATGGTTTTAGATGTTGGTCAAAATCTCAATATTTGCCCCTGTACAATTTGGTCTTCGTGATAGTGCTTGCATCAGTTGATCCTTTGTGCAAAAATAACTACTAAGAAATTGTTAATAGATAAAAACAGACAGTAACAATGAAATGGTTTATTGTACCATATTATATAATCAATAGGTTCAAGATAAGTATCGAGTTACTCTACCAGAATACTTCATGAGATGGATATTTATTAGTTGATCCATTTTAATAACAAATGAGATTAAAATAGGGAAAATAAGCTAAAGCAGAGGAGGATATATGCTCTTAAACAAAAGACAAAATAAGGATGAAAAAAAGAAAAAAAAAGAGGAGGGGAGTGTGGGGAAGGAAAAAAAACAATAGAATGTCTCCAAAGGTCGAAAAAATGCTTGAACATCTCCCACTAGGAAGATAAGTACTGTCAAGTATCTGTTAACTTTTGTAAGGAAGAAAAATTCTTATTAATTGAAAAGACGTATTACAAGCATATATATAGAGGACTGACACTAATATTAGGAAACTAACACTAATAACCCTAATTGACTAAAATACTAAACTACCCTTACTAAACTAAAATATTCCATCTCACACCCCCTATAAAACTCATGATGCGAGCCATCAAGAGTTTGTCAAGAATAAACCAAATTAGCAAAGATATGAGACTGCATGAGCATAAAGAAATCTTCACGAGGTACAACGGTCTAAATATTCTGAGATTGAGAAGGCAGAAAATCCAATAACATTCTTTGACTCCATTGCTACAGTCATGATGCCAAAAGATACCCAATCAAATGACGTGCAGAGGTATTCCAAATAGACTTAAGGCTTCCATGCCAAACACCAACTGAAGAAAGAGATGCTTCACAGAGGCTGTGTGCTTAATAATGCAATTGCATATGCTTAGAGTCGGAACGTGCTATGATGCAAAGGTGCAATGATCTGATTCGACTGTAGAAAGGGCTGTGATTTGATTCTTTATGATGCTATTCGATTATTGTAAGAAGATGTGCATGCTATCCTTCACAATAAGAGGAGGAGACTATCCTTCACATAATGCTGACAAAGAAAGAGAAGTAAGGAGTCTCGATTCTTCAGTTGGGGTGAGCTACTGCTGCTATGGAGGGAGAAAGGAGAATAGGTAATGCAAAGAAAAACCTAACAGGATGCTATGTGCTTCACGAAGGCCTGATGCGATTGCAACAAAGGAGACAACAAGCGACGATGAGAGAGAGAGACAGATGCAACGGTGGAAAGGAGATCTAAAGATGCAAAGGAGATGCAATTTGGTGCAACAATACTTAGGGTTCAAAGATGCGACTGCAAAAGAAATTCAAACAAAGAGAAGATGTGACTGGGGGCTTGCGATCACAATTGCTAAGTAAAACAAAGGAGAAAGAAATTCTGATGTGGCTACTTCACAAGATGCAATTGCTGATTATAGAAGGAGATGCTTCAAAGATATGCAATGGTGGAAGGAGAAGAAGATGTGGCAGCCCCTTGGGCTCTATGCTGATGTAGAAGAATGCTGAGGATGTGATCTTATACAATTGAGAAGAGGATGCAGCGGTACAAAGAGGCTGAGATTTGGTAAAGAGAGATGTGATTTGCTATGATTTGGTGCAAAGGTGATACAATCTGATGCAACTATGCTTAGGGTTCTACGATCTGGTGCTTCACGGTGCTGTTTTGCTCTACTAATTCTTCACGAT
This sequence comes from Liquidambar formosana, assembly GCA_039720395.1. Classification (NCBI taxonomy): domain Eukaryota; kingdom Viridiplantae; phylum Streptophyta; class Magnoliopsida; order Saxifragales; family Altingiaceae; genus Liquidambar; species Liquidambar formosana. The sequence continues at coordinate 1,545,246 of CM077830.1, forward strand.
GTTGTTCAAGAGACAGAATGCAAATAGGGTTCTGATTTCAAGAGTTGCTATTACTTCACCAATAGAAAGAGATGCGACAGAGAAAAGAGAAGGCTGCTGTTGTCTCAATTGAAGAAGGCTGCTATGGAGGAAAAAAGAAGAACGGCTCCGATACCATGTTAACTTTTGTAAGAAAGAATAATTCTTATTGATTGAAAAGACGTATTACAAGCATATAGATAGAGGACTGACACTAATATTAGGAAACTAACACTAATAACCCTAATTGACTAAAATAATAAACTACCCTTACTAAACTAAAATATCACATCTCACAGTATCAACTAAAGGTTTCTATGGTGATAGTTACACCTGCAGTCAAAATTCAACTGCAGTATTTACTGCTTATAATCTCTCTAATTAAAATGCTAAATTCACCCAGGACTGCTGGAGGACTTGTTTCATCAACTAATCACCACAGCAGAATCCCCTTGCAAACAAAGATAAGATACATTATCCCAAACTCTTTTCTAACAGGCCCTACTTAGCCTTTCTGGTTCCAATTTAAACATTAGAATTTCTACAATCTTGCACTTTTAAACTAGAAATCAGTCCCTCCAAACCAATCCAAACATGTTATTCTGGCATCAGTTTTGGAATCAACACCCCAAGTCCTGAAAGCTTGCGTGCTTCAGCCAACATAACCATGTGAAAACCATAGACAAATAGTCATAATGATCTTTTAACTAAGACAAGGGACAAAAAAAAAAGGGTAATCAAAGTACGTACCTATAAAGGAGGAGATCTTGAGATGAAGCTGGAGTTTCTTCTCCCTGGGCCTCTCTATCAGTGTGGAGGTTCTCAAGCTGCTGATCAATGGCTGCAGGGAGTAGATGTGGATGGGTTTGCAATATTTGCACCAAAAACTGGCCAACTGGGGATTCAAATTGAAGAGGAGCAATTGATCCCAAATTATTGCTTGAATTCCCGGATGCTCTCACTATTAAGCCTCTTGTTCGACACTTATCCGAACTCTTTCCAAGCTTTCGAATGCAAAATGAAGGACAACTCTAGAAGAAAAATAAAAAGGATTTTGTGAAGAACAAAAAAATACATATGTTGACAAAATTGAGTTGAAGCGTAGAGAAAAGAGAATATTAAACAATGAGCATTCTGTATCTAAGCCTCAGTCCCGACACATGGGTTGTCACAAACTACAATTGAGCATGTGGCAAAATGGTGTAGCACCTTTATCAAGATTGATACTTATGCTTTCATTATAAATCTACCTTGAAAACTTCTACTGGTTTTTTCCCTCACCTTTTGTTTGGTTGACAATAAATCTGAGGAAAGACGAAGATCAGTTTTGAACCTATCTTTGATCTTCTTTTCATATAAATGAAAAACTCATCCCAACTAAATGACATACAGCTATTACTTTCAGGAGACTAAAAGTTTTTTGTTTTTTAGGTCCCAGATAATGAAAGATCAGAGAGCCAAAACATTGATTTCTATTATTCTCCTACAACTTCGCAGCAACCAAACAGACCACAAAAGAATTCACGATGTAAAAGGATGAAGTAATTCAATGGTAAGACTCATCTCGTCATTTTCTTAGGATCTTCTTCTAAGTTCCTCAAGTAGGACTCATTTACTAGATAGTCCACATATTCTGCTGGCAAGCCAAATGTACAAATTGTACAAGATCAAAGATGCTTTTTAGCTTTTCAATACTTATATTCGAAATTTCCCAATCAACATTTCAATTACATTCCAAGGTCAAAAGCATGATCTGCTTCTTGGAAATCTGCTTAAAACAATGGTAATTCACACCTATGGGGTGCTCTAATCCTTCTGGTTGATACATTTACTGGTTTAAGTGTCTAACCCATTCAATCATAATAAAACACCTAGTCAAAGAATCAATGCAATCCTTAAGGGCACGTTTTGTCATCCCAAATGAAAATTAAATGATTGTGGTGTATTTTACTGTGTTGAAGGCACAACTCCATCATATTGAACTGGGAAAATTCAACATAATGATGGTCATCATCACAAGTGAGGATAGAAATTCAAAATAGATGCATCTCATGAATTTCTATAATTGATCCTATAACATCAACTATGGTGATGACTTCCGACTTTTTACCTCCAATATTACAGAGAGTATTGCTATGCATCCCAAATCATCTTCCCAAATTCAAAATTCCATAGGAGGTGGCATCTTGGTAATGGATCTCACCCAAAATTTGTGGGCTGTCATGTTGCCACATCATTAGAGATGTTGATTATGGGAAAAGAGTTTGGGACAAATACTCCGTAGTATTTTCCTTATGGAAAATACACTATAATCATTTCATTTTTATTTGGACGACCAAATAATCCCTAAAATTATTTTTTTACTCTAACTAAATAAGACCTATGGATGATTTATTTGACATTCTCAGACATCCTTTCATTTACTACTAGCCTTCCAAGTAAAATGTAATTTGAGAAAAGGTCTACATGAGAAGTTTTTGAAACAAAATTTTAGAGATCCATACTGATGTGGGAGAAAAATTTGGCCCATATAAGAGCGCAAAATGGACTCAAGAGAGTCAACTAAGCACCCTTACAAAGGGATACTATTTAATTAATATTAATTATTCAATATAATAAAATCCTAGAGTAAAGGGATTGATATTATCTCTTATAGATCCAGTCCTACCAGGACTAGCCTCCTAATTTGATAAGGAGAAGAACACCCACTACAAATAGAGAGTCTTTTCACATATCCAAGGTATGTTCAACTCACGTACAATTGACCTCTTGAATTCCATGCTTATCATTCAATGACTGACTGAAGCATCGGAGGGGTTCCCACCGATCACCTGAGCCTTATTTTGCAGGTATTCGAGGAATATGTGAAGATTATAACAGGATCTTGATTGTTGGCGATTTTTTGTCATCAACAATTTGGCGCCGTCTGTGGGAAACGACTTTGCTTTCCCTTGCTAGAAACACATGGTAACCACTTGAAGGCCCTGATGGTCTCTTCACACACAAATTCGTTAAATCATTCAAAGTGGTACTAACACCACCACGAAGGTGTCAGTCTCCTTGTCATCACTGCTTCTCGCCTACACAACTCCATGCCTTTGGGTTTGTCATCCTTGCCTTCATTGAAGGCTTTAAATCTGCTGCCTAATTTGGTTGGTACAGAGAATAAATCCATAACATATCATGGACCATCAGTCCTCTCTATCAAGCTTGGCACTCAATTCCATACAAAAGATGCATAATGATATGATTCACGGATTCAACCATAATCCAATGAGTGCGCAAACATGGTTCATGCACCATCAACCTGCCCTATATAAATCAACATTCATTCTATGCAAAGCACAGATGGTAACATGACCGATCACACACCAACAGGTCATCCTAATGGAATTTCAGTATACATTCCTACAAAGAGTCCATCCTAGGATGGGCCACCATGGCAACTCCAGTTCATATTTCAGAACCTTGGGTACCTACCTCGATTGCGAATGCATGAGGCTTCTAAACGGGTACATTCTTTCTTTTCTCACTTATATTATTTTTGTGTGAAGATCCGTACACATGAACTGGCTGGGATAATTGCTATCCTCAAATATTTTATTTTTTAAGTTTTGTTATTAGCAACTTGGAATTTAAAACCAAGCCAAGTGTTGAAAATGCATACTTTGCACAACCTCAGCACAAATTTTATGCACTCAAGCATGTCGGACTGGGCATGGGTGAACCACCCACAAATGCATGCCCATCAATTTAAAAGAAATGGAATATTGGTCACAATAATAATAATATTTGAAAGGCATCACAAATGTATATAAGTTATTAGCAAATATAGTGGGTTGGCTGTCAAACCTTTTTTCATGAATCAATGTCAACTTATAGATACCCTTGCATTGGGTACATACAAAGCTAACCCATTAATTTTGGTTGGCCCTGGTGATATATGTATGAAAGCAACCCTCACCCAATCTAGATGCTACGTACACTTCAATTGGCATATTCATGCCATAGATTTCACAGCTACGCATGAAAGCTAGGTGTTCAATATAACTCACAAGACTTTCCTCTAGATAAAGCAGGACTTTCAATGGCTTCCACCATACAACTAAAGTTATGGAGAAATACCAAAAGACAAAATATGATAAATTTATTGTCTGACAGAACTACACATTATCATTTATGCTTAGTCAAAAGTACATAAAATTCTTTGATTGTACATTGCTTGCAATGACAAAGGTTCAAGCCAACCTTTATGTTGGGATTCTGCTCTTTAAGCTAATTCCCTGCACTTGTTATTATAATCACCCACCTCTCACACCCCCCCCCTCCCCCGCGGGGCAGGGGGACCTATCCCACAAGCAAGGGTGTCAACTTTTACACCTAAGCCTTTTCAAATCATTGATCCAGTGGTTTCGTAACGTATCTTTGTTCACATGTTAGGGAGTCTGCTACCTTTACACTGAGGTTACCTGTTGTAGCTTCCAGTCTCCCCTCAGAAGATCAAACTCTTTGCATCATTTTATTGTTGACAGCACAAGTATCACCTCAATCCCATACCCATGCAATATGGGTACACTATATATAAATCACCAGTTCACTACTGGACTTGACATATGTAAAGGTCCAGACATGTCTCACATGCTAAAATATATTGCCTCCATGCTATTTCTATCTATTTTCTACACTGCCTCTAGCAATTAACATATATGGCAGACCTTATATGTTTCACAGCTGCAACGCCCAAAAAAAATACAAAGATGAAAATCCTGTAATTGTCATGACAAACTTAATGCTCAACCCAAGGGGGCCACACCCACTATGCCCCAACATTTAACTTGGGTTCATTCTTTCAATCCTAATTTAATTTATTTTTATAAATTAAAATCTTACATAAATACATGAGGTTGACATGAAAACTGCTTGATATCCTAAGGCATTCTACATGTAATAAATTATGGTAAAACTTTTGATCCTCACATTTTACGTCCGAAATCTAATGTGAGTACGCATTTCATTTTGGACTCAATGTCCTAATTTCACCATACTAAATTCACGTATCGGTGCTTTCAATACCCATTTTTCATGGGTCATATTATTTCTCTTTTTTAACATGAAATATTATCAAAAATTGCCATATTTTGATATATTGGCCTTTTTTACCTCCACACATAATGCTCCACTGCTATAGTTGAATTACATACACTACCACCCATATTCGGGTTATGCAATTAAATTGACTTATGAACATCCATATTTTAGCTCAATCTTATTATACGTGGCACTAGTATTTCTTTGCATAGTTAATTATTGTAGGAGTATCACTTGCTACACCTTGCACTATTTTTGGTCCTCTCAAAAGCAAACTACCATGCATTCCCCTTCACGTTCAAGGGACTATATCACCTATGGGCTATCTTGATTAAGAATTTGTGGTGCGTACAGAATGTTCACGACCTCCATATATGGTCACCTCATTTATATTTTGTTGCTCAATAAAAATTCTCATGAGGTCATTTTGTGAGCACCATGAATATTCATATGAATACTATATGCGACTATTAATCATTTTACCTGTCATTGGTTTATGATGCTAACGTTGGCTAAAATCTTTTATTAAATTCACTCTTATCTGCTGATGGAAACTGCTCAACAGCTTAGGCCACTAGTCTACTTAAGAGCTAGGTAGCAGCTTGGCTTACCTGGCTACCTGCCAATTATCCCTCAACTCTTCCATGGACCAATTCTCTAGATTAGCCAAGCAGCTTGACCAAATTAAGAGCCAAAATAACCAACAACATGCCACATGTGATGCAACTCGGCATATATATGTGCCTATATACATCTCATATATGAGGATGTTTTTCCAGCAAGCTTGTGGTTTGGCAACATGGTAACCCAACGCATATGTCTATCTACATCACATGCATATGGACCTCTTTCTAGCAATGGTGCAACTCAGCACCTTGGCATTTGCACCTAAATATATTTCACGCCTATTTCTAACAAAAGAATAGCTAGGCAACTCAACAGGAACATGCATGTGAATCTCACATCCTTTTCTACCAAAGGTCCAACTTGGTAACACATGATGTATTCAAGTTGGCTCACCGATATATGCACACATTAACATCTTCTATATTTTTCTAACACAAGTGCAGCTTGTAGCTCTATCTATGGGATATGTGCCCACTGGCTTCACACTTTTTTTCAAAAGAAAAAAAAATGGTGCAACTAAACAGCCCATCAACAGTAAAGTTGGCATGCCCAACGACCTCTCCAATAAAAATTGCAGCTCTTCAACTCAACTATTAGTCAACGCAAGCTCTTCCGCTTAGGCATCAGTTGATTGCAGATCTCCAAGTCAACTGTAGGTTGACTTCGCCCTTTCGGCTAAATTATCAACAGTCTCCTATCGATTAGTTTGGACCTCCACGCCCTCATGAGCTAAGGTGTCTCCATGCCCTCACGAGCTGAGGCATCTCAAAGCCCTCACTAGCTAAGGCATCTCCAAATTAGCCCTCCAGCTTAGGTATCTTTGAGCTCAAAATATAGGAAAATCTCCTAAGGCTTCTGTTATCTCCAAAAAGCCCTGGCCTGCTCCAAGCACTCACCAACGGCTAAATAAAGCCGAGAAAAGCCCTGGCCACAACCATGCACTCACATGGATTAATAAAGCCCTAGTTCAGGAAAAACACTCTAGCCACAACCAGGCACTCACCCAGCTGAATAAAGCCCTAGTTGAGGAAAAAGCCCTAGCCCACAATTGGGCACTCATCTCGCTAGCAAAGAGCTAAGCCTATGAGAAGATTGTTAGAACAATATATTAAGTCCATACTAGAAAACTAGAACACATGGAATATAATAAAAATAAATAATATGCGCGTACCTGCAAAAGTCATTGAATCCAATTAACAAACCTCTGCAAAAGAGACACACAATTAGGAGGCCGGTCTTTCTCTACTTGCTCCTTTTTTTTTTTATGCAGCCACCAACAGAATAGGCTACTAAGGTTTTCAAATTTATGGAGTGCAACGGGACCTGACCTATTTATTAAAAAACTTTATAGAGTCTTTCCCATCATGGACTCCTTAACCTACAAGGAATAAGCCCACACTTTATAATCTCACATCACAAACTATGGTGCACTAGAGCCCAATCACTTTATTGATCACACCATATAATGGGTTATACCGTATATCATTGCAGACTAGACATTTAACTCGTTTTTCACAATCCAGAAAATCAATAAATGTAAGCCCACATTATAAAAATTCTAACAAAGACTCCATGACATTTCTGGGGCATCTCCAAAGGCAAGTCTTGCTAATAGATTACTCCCTTCACCCAAGCCAATAAGTTTGGCCTTGGGAGTGGGGGGCAATTGACGTGGGAGAAAAATTCAGCCCAATATAAGAGCGCCACGTGGACTCAAGAGAGTCAACTAAACACCCTCACAAAGGGATACTCTTTAATTAATACTCCCTTTGTCCCTAGAAGATAGGCCAAATTTTCTACTTTTTCCATCCCAAAATGTTTGTCCACTCAGAAAAGTCAAAGCATAATTTTTTTGAACTTTCCTATATTGCCCCTTATTATTTCAATCATTACTCTTAACACAAATCCCAATACTAAATATGAGGGGTAATTTTGGAAAGATGAAATTTAATAAATGATAAATCAATGTAATGATTACTTTTCTTAAACTTCGTGTTTTGTCAAACTTGGCCTATCTTTGTGGGACGGAGGGAGTATTAATTATTCAATATAATAAAATCCTATAGTAAAAGGATTGATATTATCACTTACTGATCCAATCCTACCAGGACTCTAGCCTCCTAATTTGATAAGGAGAAGAACACCCACTACAAATAGTGAGTCTTTTCACATATCCATGGTACATTCAACTGATGTACAATTGACCTCCTGAATTCCATGCTTATTGTTGGAAATATACCACACCTCATATTGATTAAATATCGAGTTTAACATGTTTTCATATACTTGTTTAGGCCCTCTACTCATAAGCTTAGGCTTTTAAGTTGGAAACTTAACATGGTATCAGAGTATGTCGTTCTTGGGCCCGTTTCACTCCTGAGCCTGTCTTTGTTGTCCACGTGACAAGCCATTTAAATCTTGAGGCTTGCACGTAAGGGGGAGTGTTAGGAAATCCTACATCCCACACTGATTAAATATCGAATCAAACATGTCTTCATATACCTGTTTGGACCCTCCACTTATAAGCTTAGGCTTATAAGTTGGGAAACTTCACATGGTATCAAAGCATGTCGTTCTTGGGCCCGTTTCGTTCGTGAGCCTGTCTTTGTTGTCCACATGATAGGCTCGTTTTTATCTTGTTAGGCTTACACATGGGAGGGGTGTTGGAAATATACCGCATCCCATATCGATTAAATATCGAGTTTAACATGTTTTCATAATCCTATTTGGGCCCTCCATTTATAAGCTTAGGCTTTTAAGTTGGAAACTTAACAATTATCATTCAATGACTGACTTAAGCATCGGAAGGGCTCCCACTGGCCACCCACCGGTCACCTAAGCCTTATTTCGCAGGTATTTGAGGAATACGTGAAGATTACAAGAGGATCTTGATTGTTGGCGATTTTTTGTCATCAGCACATACATTACCAAGCTCATCCATGAGTGTGGATAAAAGGGACTAATTACATATATGACTCAAAATCCATCCATTTTCCACTATTCTAATTTCTTTACTACATGTTCAAAAGATTAATACAAACTTAATTGGATTATAATCAGGGCTGCTTTCCAGACAAGGAAACCCTAAACCTCTGTTTTCTTGCTAAGAAAACTGGGAAAAACAACAAACCTCTGTTTGATTGTCAGGTATTCTGTTGTTTAGGTCTTAAAAAACAAAGAATTCACCTCTGTGGATGTTTTTGGTTTCTGCCCTAATAATGCCAAAATTACGATTCGGATTTCTCAATGTTCTGTCTTTTGCACTCTCTCTCTTTCTAAGAAACCAAACAAGCATAATCCTCTGTTTGGTTGCTAAGAAAGAGAACTGCCAAAAGGGAAAGATACAAAACTGCTTCCAATCTTTTATGTTGTTCCTGTTCTAAATATGAGAAACTCACTCAAACTAACCCAAGAGTGGAGGCTTTCCCTTTGTCGGGTCCCGAATAATAAAAAATCTCAGACTCAACAACTTTACTTTCTCTTCTTTTCCTACATTTTCTCATCAACCAAACAGGCATTTAAAAAGAAAATACCAAATCCGAAAACAAGTACAGCACAAATATATTTAATATAAAAAAAGGGGGTGGAGGTGGAGGTGGAGGAAAATTAAACGCTTACTTTGATAATTCCACCTGAAAGGAGAAACTTGGAATCGGAGAATGCATGGAAATGCCTGAATTCCGGTGATCGGAAACCACCGGCGGTGGACGGGAGAACGACACCGGATATCTGCATAGTTCTCTAGAATCTCGGGTGTACGGTTCTAAAATGTCGGCTTACAAGCAAGAGAGAGAGCTGATAGGTGACTGTGGTGGTTGAAGCAGTTTGGGTCATTTTTCTCACATCAGCATTTTTTAGGGGCGACTTCGAGATTTCTGCATCTTTCAAAATCCTTAGAGCATGATGACGTGGTGTACCTTAATGGGGCTCAGATTTAGTGCTGAGGTAGTGTTTTCTCAGCACTGTGCCAAGGTGCCTTCAATCACGCCACGCAGCACAACATTTCATCCAACGGTCGAAACAAGCCCACTTGATAAAACGACCCAAGCGTTCGCGTTTTGAGTCTAAAATGCATCCTTAACGGCAGCAACTCACCGTTACTCCCAAAATGCCATCGCTTCATCTCTACCAAACCCACCCACAAACCCCGTCAAGCTCCCTCCGTCGGATCTGTTGAGTTTTCACCTGGTGAGACACAGCCGACTACCCGTCGTGAGAACCCCACTGTGAGAACCTCGAGTCCTCCTTTCTATATCTGAAGTTGGTGTCGAGGGAGAAGAAATGGAGATACCACCTTACATGGTAGATTTAGTGTTTTCAAATTTGCGTTTGGGCCTCGATTGAGCTTCAAAGCCCCTTCTTTTTCATGGTCAGATTTGGACCCAAAGGCGACCGCTGTGAGAACCTACCCTCGAGACCTTAGGGAGAGATCGATGGCGACGAGAGGATCCACGGTGAGGGCTATTGGCGAGATCTGACGTGTAGTGCTCGACGGTAATGATATTCTTCTTTTTCCTTTTTTCTTTTTCTTTTTAAATTTTATTTTAAAGCATGTAAAGCCAACTCTGGGTGAGGTTGGGATTTTTTTTAGAATTAAGTACAAGGAATTTTGGATTGGGGGGTGGGAGTGGGGGAGAGGGTTTCAGGAACAACTTTTGATGTGGGTTTGGTTTTGAATTTGGGGTTTTGATGGTGGAGCCGTGGTGGTGGATGATGGTGGTGGTCATGGTGGTAAGGATGTTGTGTTTTGATTCTTGGTTCTTGATTCTAGGTTGTGATGGTGATATGGGGTCGATGGAGTGGTTGGGTTTGACTCGAAATGCAAGACTGCCATTAGAACTGACTTCCCCCATTTTCGAGCTATGTCGCGAGCACTACATATCTTTCCTAAAAACGTTCTAAGCAAGGTTTTAAACCCGAATCGGACTGCCTAGTTCGACCGGTTAAACCAGTCAAACGGTTGAAGGTCTGGTTCAGTTAAACTTATAAAACCAGTTTGAAGTAAAAAACCAAGAAAAAAAAAAAAAAAGAAAAACTATTCAACCCGCCGGTTGAACCGGTGAACCGGAAAAACTGTTCATGGGTTGGGAGAACCGATTGGTTTTTTTCATTTATCAATATAAGGCAAAGTTAAAAAAACTAACGTGAAAAGCCCCAAATCGATCCCCATTCCAAATTGACTCTAGGGCTGCCATTGGGGAGAGGAGTTCTGCACTTCTGCCATTCTTCTTCTATGATTGTGCTATTGTTCTCTTGCCTCTAATCTCACGTATGTCAATCTTCTATTCTTCTTCTAATCTTCTCCATCCTCTCTAATTCTCTCCGGTCTCCTCCTCTCTCTTTCTATTTTTTTTTAAAAAAAAATTATAAAACCTAGGATTTTCAAATTTCAAGTTTTCAGTTTTCATAAGCATTCTTTGTAATGCCCCGCAAATACGTAATTCTATTTATTTAATTAATTATAATTTAACGCGTAATGGTTAAATTAGATTATTAGTTAATTTTACTATACACGTAATCATTGGGATTAAATATAATCGTGAATTAGATAACTGTGTAACCAAACACTAGTATTGGAAGTAAACCTAAATAGGTTAGGATTAAGTTATGCCCTATATAAGATCTTATAAGGGAAGTTATCACTTTTTTTTTGGCTTGGGAACGATTGAGAGAATAGGGGATTACGGCGGGGTTTCTACTACATCGTCTCTACTGCGAAATCAAGTAAGTATTTCATATGATACAAGTTAAATTGTCAAATTATTACCATAATGGTTATCGGGTAAATAAATAGTTTGAGGTGATATATTTATATACTCAGTGAGATACGGGAATGATGGTGGTTGATGTACAAAGATTTATAAGATATAATAAATTAAGGGGAAAATTAGCGAAAAGTCTATTTTTATAGGACTTATAGAGGCATAAGTTTATGCAGCAACTTATATAGCCATAAGTCCTACTTTTAAGTAAAATGAGTTTACTTTTGTAACCGTGGTAAATGTATAAAGTCAAGTTTATCCTTGAGTGTTATTTTTTATTTTTAAATTTTAAAATGACATAACTTTTGATCAAGATATCGATTTCCAATAAAATTTATGTATTTGAAATCTATTCGTCGAGCTTTTCGAAACAAGACCCATGATGAAAATAAAATTATATATAAAAAAAAAAAAAAGTTACATTGATTACATATTTACATGCATCAGTTTTAAAATAAATAAACATGTAACTATTTTAATGTGGGTTCAATTTTGTACAATTTCCCATACAAAATTATTAAATTTATTAGATGTAACTATTGAATCAGTTAAATTGATGTGTTTGAAACTAAAAATTTGTAAGATTTAAATATTTTGTGACTAAAATTTAGTCACAATTTACTTAAAAGTAATTGTTTTTATGTAACTATTTTTCTGTGAGTTCAGTACATACTTTAGTTACAAGTAGATGTTTGCCCAAATTTAATTGATTTTTTTTTTTTTTTTGGGAAAAATTAGGAAAAAGACTCATGATGAATATAAAATTATGAATAAAAAAATATTAAAAAAAACAATTACATTGATTATATATAACTTTTTAAGAGGAACCTTTTACTACATAATATAAAGGGGTAATATCGTCTGAAAATATCTTAGAGGAACCTTTGGCTACATAAGATTTTATGATAGACTGATGACCGCACAAGTCTAACTTTATGGACTCGTGGCCAAAGTCCCCATAAATTAATAGTTATGCGTACATGAAACGTCAATAAAAATTGTCCTTAATTGCTTATATATATATATATATATATATATATATATATATATATATATATATATATATATATAGTTTATACTATTCAAATAGTAAAGAAAGGTCTGTCAATTGATGTAAAGTAGAATATATATATATGGTACAAAGTCTTTCATAATAATAATAATAATAATAATAATAAAAAGAGGTTGCAGAAGTTGAGTAGAAAAGGACGGGTTGCAGGAAATGAGAGTTATTGAGAAATGCGTAAAAGGGGTAATAATTTTATATTATATTATATTGTATATAAAGTCTTCTACAAAAAAAAAAAAAAAAAAAAAATGAAGGTTGCAGATGTTGAGTAGAAAAGGATGGGTTGCAGGAATTGGAGTCATTGAGAAAAGTGTAAAAATGAAGTGGGTAATAATTTTATATTATATTATATATATATATATATATATATATATATATACATGTAGAATGGGTTTGGCATGTGGGATTATTTATCCAGCGAATGCATGGTCACATTAAGGTTCATGTATCCTTGTAATTGGGGCTTATGCATTAAATTTCACGGTTTAGATTGGAGATATGTTGGCTAATTTTATGGGTTCAACTCAATGGTTTGGGTTAAATGTGATTCAAATCTATTAATTTATAATTTAACGTAAGCTTATTTTAATGCCACGTTAGTGTATATATTAATTATATTAAATATAGTAAGCATTATAAGGTCATGAGAGTTAGACGTTGAACCCTTAACGCACAATTTAGTTAGAGAGACCTTTTAGTTTAAGTATGATTTATTGATAAATAATATTATTGATTTTAGGTTCTGAGTAGCGTTGGGATTATTAGGAGTTTAATTACTTAGATTGTTGAAGGTTTGAATTGAGGTAAGCGAACTTGCACAATGTATCGCCCACTTTGATTAAATAAAAATAAATCTGATTTTTATTCCTCTTTTGTAAGCCAATGATTTATGGACAATTGTTTTCAAAATCATTTTATTATCAAAGTGTTTATTTCTTATATACTGTGGGTCAAGCAAAAATAGTCATTTATTGAAATTGTTTTACATATGTGTCTGAATCTAAATTACTTGGGAAAGATATTTGCCAAATGTTTTTTTTTTTGTATAAGTGTGAACTCTGGTTAGATTATTGGTCCGTCCGAGTAGGGGATTTCAATACAGTTGGAAAATTGGTCCATGCCAACAGGGGATTCTAATACTGTTGGTCATCAGTACTGATGTAGTGTAAAGTTCCACGATGATGGGCGCCTATAAGTGTGAGTCTAGCTAGAGGAAATACTTGTATAAATTAGTGTTTTATTGATTGTATTATATGAATCAGTAATTCTAAAGTGATTTATAGAATGCATTATTATCGGAAGTGTTTCGGTGTTATTGTTTATTGAATTGAAAGTAAGAAAATTATGTCTAAAAGTTTATATGCCTACTGAATTGAAAGAAATGATTTTTTGTGAAACTCTATCGTTTTGTTACTCATTTTTTTAAATCAATCGTGCGAATATGCTTGACCTCTTCTTGTATATATTGTGTAACATTTTCTTGTTGAGCATTATGCTCACCCCTTATATTTTTTTTCCCACAGATAAATAGCTTGATGAGAGTGGCTTCTGTGTATGAAGAGTTAGGGTGTTGATGGCTTGATATGCTAGTTAATTAGAACTTTTATTTTAGTAGTTAGAAGAATTAGTTTATTATTTTAGTGGACGTTGTAGTAAGTTATTGGAGGTGACAATTTGCTTTTGTTGGATATGGATTTTATCTAGTTATTTCAATTAATTACTGAGACTTTAGTTATGCTATGGCTTTGAATTTTATTGTGGTCGGATTATTGGAGACAACTTTATTATAAGTTGATATTGTTAAGTGGTTTGGCCTTTATGGGGTGTGAACCTTTGTGAGTTGTGACAATCATGTCACCAAATCCAGTCTTTTGGGTTTGGGGTGTGACAGTTTTGGTATCAGAGCGCGGTTTATGATTCTGTAGACTCTTAGATCATAACTATAGGATTGACAAAGTATAGACAAATGAGAAGATAGATATAAACTAAGAACTAGTAGTTTAGTTGTAGTACAACAGGAATTTTTGAGAAATGATAACATGGCTTATAGAGTGATTGTTTAATATATTTGTCCATTATTAATTTATTGTTTAGAATTTATTATGAATGTTAAACCTTACTTATTTGGAAAATCAAGATTGAAAGATGCCTTCAAGAAGAAAACAGCCAAACAGTGTGGCTCCACCAAATGATCTAGAAGGAGTTTTTAGAGCAATACGAAGTTTAACTAATGTGGTTAAGCAGCATATGAGAACTGGGAACAATAATGCTCAAAGAGCTACTGCTCCTACGCCCTTTACTTGGGACTAATTCCATAAGTTTCATCCTCTTGCCTTCAAGGGAACTATTGACTCACTGGAAGCGGAAGCTTAGCTTGGTAAAATAGAGAAAATATTCAAGGTACTCAGATGTGATGATGCTCAAAAAGTTATGTTTGCTAAGTTTATGCTAGAAGGGGATGCAGATCAGTGGTGGAAGATAGCTCGCACAGTGTTGGTAATCAATAAGTTACATGGGAGAGGTTCATAACTGGCTTTAATGAGAACTACTTCCCTGAAAGTGTGCGAGACCAAAAAGAGATAGAATTTCTAAAGTTAGAACAAGTTAATTCAGTGATTGAGTATGAGGTAAAGTTTACTTATTTGTCTCGCTTTGCTCCACATTTGATTGCTGATGAGAAAAAGAAAGCCCGCAAATTCTTGAGGGGATTGAAGCCCCAAATTAAAGACAGAATCTCCCTGCTAGGGTTGGAAACCTATCATGAGATGGTGGACAGGGTATAGAAGGATGAGATTGTTAGTAAGGAATCTTGGGAAGCGAGAGAAAAGAAAAGGAAGAGAGCTAGATTTGAAGAACCACAGAAAGGGAAGCAGAACAACAGGTTTGGTCAGAAGAGAGAATCTGTAGGGAGAGAAAGCAAGGATCAAACTCAGAAGAAAGCTTGTCAGAAATGTAAAAAATTTCATGGAGATAGAGCCTACTACCTAGAGACTGGAGCTTGGTTTAGATGCGGCAAGTTAGGCTACCAAATCAAAGATTGCCTAGATATGAAGGGAGAGCAGAGGGACAAGCCACAAGGAACTGGACAGAGGCTGAAGGTTTAAGGGAGGGTTTTTGCTATGACCTAGCAGGATGCGTAAGCATCCAACTCAGTGGTGACAGGTACCTTACTCATATATTCAATTGATGCAAAAGTATTGATTGATTCTAGTTCTACCCATTCTTTTGTATCCTATGCATTTGCTGAGAAATTTAAGAAAACACCTAAACCATTAAATTGTGATTTGTCTGTTGCCATCTGTGAACCCACAAAAGCGGCCCACAAGGGTTTGGCAAAATATGTGGAAGACAACAAACAAAAAGGAGTCGCTACCTCATTTTTTAAGAAAAAGAAGAAAACCATAAAAATGTTTTATTTCAAAAAAACCATGACTCCATTTTAAAAGGAAAGGCAAAATCTTTAAAACTAGAAAATTGGATTCAGGGGCTAAGTTATGACGTGAGACAGTTCTGGGTAAAGCCCATAGGTACCCACATCACCTGAGTTGGTCTCTTAATTTGATTGGGCTAATTAATAACTTAATCACATGCAAATCAATATCAATCAATAAAATACAGCATGCATATCAATCACAAATCCATCCTACTCCTCTATCAATCATATATAATGGATAAAAGGATAAAAGAAAAAAGAAAACCTAGGATACTTAATATCCTAGGGCGGACTTGAACATCAATTGAGCGCCAACGTATCACGTATGAAAATATATGGATCAAAGTTCACGTAGTTCAAAAAGAATAGGGTTAAATCCTAATAGAGACTTATGGTAAATCTTAGGTTTCTTTCTATAGAAATTATCAAAGACAAATGATTCTCAATAAGACTTCAATGAAAGATGTAAACTTTTGAAAAAAATGATGGAAAGAAACCCTAGAATTTACCATATCCCCCTATTAGAAAATAACCCTAGGAGGGAGAAGAGAAAAGAAGAGTTAAGAAAAGTGAATTGGGGCACTTCATACCTTACTTACCTTGTGCAATTCTCTCCAATGAATAGCAAGCTTAAGCAATAATAACCTTATTTGTAATAAGGCAATTATTGCACCTGTTTACACCCTTACAAGTACTCAAAATCATGCAAAAAGAACAAAGCACTAATCTAGATAGATCACACTAAGGCCTAAAATCATCCATTAATCAAGCAAATAACTAGAATAATGAATAACTATAACCCTAACACAATTCTATATACAATGACCTAACTAACATGCATAAAAAAATCTATAAAAACACATTAACAATCATGAGAGACCCCAACAATGTCAGTAAACATGATAACAAGGTCTATTCTAACAAAAAAGATGATATTTTATGTAAAATATGGCAAAAGGCCTTTCTACAGCGAGCTTTCTTGAGCAAAATTATCCTAAGATAATTTTACGTAAAAAAAGTCATTAGGGGGAGGTGCAATTATCATATCATACGTAAAATATATGTCCTAGAACACAATAGAAGTGATTTCATGATTAAACACATCACAGAAAGCTCTCATGCAAAACCTTACGTAATGAAAAGGATAATTATTCCTTAGAAAAGGATAATTTCTCCAAAAATCCTATAGAATCCACTATATGAATGCAAACATAGCATGATTCAACTATATGCAACATATATAGAATGATTATGATGAGCAACAACTCATAAAACTATCCTAAACATACTGTATGAAAGTTGCATGAATTTAGGGTTATCGAAACCCTAATTTCACAAATATGCTTAACAGCCTATGAAACGATTCTAACATGTGCTCCAATCATCATGAATATCATCCATATTATATATATTAACTAACAGAAACACTAATTCATGATAATTATCACAGCGAATAAGCTATATGTAACATGTTTGATTTAAGAGGATAAAAAGAGTAACACTTTCATATCCTTAGTGAACTAAGGATTATCAAGCATATAAAACCATGAATCATCTTAGAATCATACATATAACATCATAAAAGCATTGCATTCAACTAACATATGGAACTACTACACGCACTAGAACTATCATGAAGAAAGAAGGAGAAGAAGAAGGGGAAAGGCCTATATTCAGCAATTAAAAGGGTGTTTACCTCTTGTAGAACCTCTCTTGGCTTCAAAATCCTTATTCTCTTGCTTGCCTAGGGTTGAAGAACCTCCTTTTAATGTCCTTCTAGCTCTCCAAACTTGTAGCTCCATCTCTCTCTAAGTATAAAGTGCACTTACAGCCCTCTTATGTGCTGAACATCATGTTTTTTTATATAGGGGACTGACCTTATGAACCAATGGCTAAGATTAATTCATTAAATAATGATTCTATGGCTATTAGAGACTATCTTGGTGCTCAAAGAACTCAAATTTACTCAATCCTAGGAAGAAACAATTTGCAAGGGCAGAAGAATCTGTCACAGGAGGGAAGAAGGAGTCAGATTCCTATTCGAAGATGGAGTCCTCAGGTGACCAACTAGGCCTAGGACGATTAGCTGTCTAGGCCTAGATGGGTGACCATCCAGCCCCGGACGGTTACCCAAGGCCTCATTCTAGTCTGCTCCGGTTTTGACTCCTAATCCTTCTAAAAGTCCTACAAGGGTTAAATTAAGTCCGATTTTGACGAAATACAAGCCAAAACGACCATGGTTTGAAGCGGAACACATTTTTAGGTATTTTAGGACAAAAATCCTTAACTATGGGTGCATGTTTAGGTTTTACAAAGGCGGCTAACTATAGTGCATCACTATTGCAAAGCTAGACTTTGCACACAAGGTCGAGCCAAATGCTTTCCAAATCAAAATTTAACCTCTTTAAACATGTTTAGGATGTAAATAAATCCCAATTAAAGTTAAATGAGAGAAAATTGTGTGGGTCTTATGAGTCAATTTGAGCAAACCAAGAAAGGGTCTCTTAGCCAACCTGAACTGTTATGAGCCAAATTGATCTTAAACCACTAATTCATCAAATTGAATCTATATATAGACTTTATATACCCATATGAACTCAAAGGAACGACTCGGGACTCATTTCAAAGCCAAACAGAAAATATACGACTTAAAATGTATGAGAAGAATTACCCCATTCATGACCTGGAACTAGCAAGTGTGATTTTTGCTTTTAAACTTTGGAGACATTATCTTTATGGGGAAACTTGTGAGATTTACATTGACCATAAGAGTTTGAAATATTTATTTTCTCAGAAGGAGTTGAACCTCAGACAGAAGCGTTGGATTGATTTGATGAAAGGTTATGATTACACCATTCAATACCATCCTGGTAAAGCCAATGTGGTAGCTGACGCCTTGAGTAGAAAAGTGGAGGGATGTATAGCGGCTTTAGCAGTTGGGCAGCGGTATTTACTTGAAGAATTAGGGAATTTGAGAACCATTATTTGAGTGTAAGAGTCTGGTATGATTCTAGCTACACTTAGGGAACAACCAACCTTAATTGAGAGGATTAAGACTTCTCAAAGTAGTGATCCTCAAGTGGTTCGTTTCATGGAAGAAGTGAATAAGGGTAATAAACCCAATTTTGCGATTCAGGAAGATGGTGTTTTGAGATTGGGACTAGACTTTGTGTTCCAAACAACCCAGAGTTGAAGAATGAAATTTTGAGAGAAGCTCATTGTTCGAAATACACAGTGCATCTAGGAGGAACGAAAATGTATAGAGAATTGCGAGATTTGTACTAATGGAATAACATGAAGAGGGAGGTTTCTTAGTTTGTATCAGAGTACTTGGTGTGTCAATAAGTAAAGATAGAACATTAGAGACCTGCTGGGTTACTGAAATCCCTTGACATTCTTGAGTGGAAATGGGAACACATAACTATGGATTTTGTGATTGGATTCTGTCACACCCTATTTTTGGCACCTTAGATAGGACATATCATTTTATGTAGGATTTTGAGTCCTTTTCGAGTCTAGTCTTTTGCATTGAGTTTCTATGGCATTGAATATCATGTGTATGAATTTTGAAGTGATTTGGAGTTCGTTTCGATAGTCAACAAGAACTTTTGCGACTTGAAGGGCATAATCGTATTTTAAGCCGTATATTTTCCATTTGACCTTGAAATGAATCCCGAGTCATTCCTTTGAGTTCATATGAGTATATAGAGTCTATATATAGGTTCCATTTCATGAACTGATGGTTTAAGATCAATTTGGCTTATAGTGGTTTGGGTTGGCTAAAAGACCCTTTCTTGGTTTGCTCAAATTGACTCATAAGACCCAACCAATTTTCTCTCATTTTACTTCAGTTGAGCTTTATTTACATCCTAGATATGTTTAGAAAGATCGAATTTCGATTGGGAAAGCATTCGATTCGACCTTGTGTACAAACCCAACTTAGCGACGGTGAAGCACCATGATTAACCACCTTTGTAAAACCTAACCATGCACCCATGGTTAAGGATTTTTATCCCAAAATACCTAAAAATGTATTCCCTTTCGAAACACAGTCGTTTTGGCTTTCATTTCGTCAAAATCGGACTTAATTTAAACATTTTAGGACTTCTAAAGCAAGTGGGAGTCAAAACCGGAGTGAAATAAGGAGAGCCCTCGGGTAACCGTCCGGGGCTGGACGGTCAGCCGTCCAAGCCCAGACGGCTAACCGTCCAGGCCTAGATGGTCACCCGAGAGACTCCGTCCTCAACTCAAATTCTGATTCTTCTCTCCCTCTTTTGACGGTTTCCTCTGTCATTACAACTTGTTTTCTCTTAAGAGTGTGTAAGTTTGAGTTGTTTGAACACCAAGAGAGTCTCTAATAGCCCTAGGATCATTGTTTAATGAATTAATCTTAACCATTGGTTCATGGGGTCAGTTCTCTATATAAAGGACATGATATTTAGCACATATGGGGAGGTTAATTGCACTTTACACTGAGAGAGAGAGGGGAGCTACGAGTTTGGAGAGATAGAAGGACATCAAGAGGAGGCTCTTCAACCCCAAGCAAGCAAGAAACGAGAAGTTTGAAGACAAGGAAGATTCTACAAGAGGTAAGCATTCTTCTGGAATGCTGAACATGGGTTTTCTCCTTCTCCTTCTCCTTCTTCTTCTATGATAGTTCTAGTGCATGATGTAACTCCACATGTTAGGATAGTTCAATGTTTTTAGGATGTATTATGAATGATTTTGAGATGATTTATGGTTTTACATGCTTGATAATCCCTGGTTTACTAAAGATTGGATAGCCTTACTCTTTCTATCCTTTTAAATCATGTATAGTTCACATGTTTAGGTTGCTGTGATAATTGTCATGAGTTGATGCTCCTGTTAGTTAATATACACGATATGAATGATGTTCATGATGATTTGAGCATGTATTAGAGTCTTTTCATAGGTTTTTATGCATAGTTGTGAGATTAGGGTTTCGATAACCCTAAAATCACACAGATTTTATACAACATGCTTAGCTTAACTCTGTGATAATTCCTCATCATAGTCATTCTATATATGCTGCATATAGTTGAATCATGCTAGATTTTCATTCATATAGTAGATTTTATAGGGTTTTTGTGGATATTGTCCTTTTCTAAGGATAATTATCCTTTTTGTTAAGTAGGGTTTTGCAAGAGAGCTTTCTGTGATGTGTTTAAGCATGAAATCACTTCTATTGTGTTCTAGTATATATATTTTACGTAGGATATGATGATTGCACCTCCCCATAGTGACTTTTTTACGTGAAATTATCTTAGGATAGTTTCGCTTAAGAAAGCTCACCTGTAGGAAGGCCTATTTTCATATTTTACATAAACTATCATCTTTTTAGTTAGAATGGGATTTGCTATCATGTTTATTGATATTATTGGGGTCTCTCATAATTGTTAGCATGTTTCTCATAGGTTTATGCATGTTAGTCAGGTCATTGCATGTAGGATTGAGTTAGGGTCCTTAGTTATTCGTTATTCTTGTTGTTTGCATGATAAATGGATAATTTTAGGCCTTGTTATGATTCTGTCCAAATTAGTATATTGTTCTCTTTGCATGATTTTGTGCACTTGTAAGGGTGCAAACAGGTACAATGCTTGTCCTATTGCAAATAGGGCTGCTATTGTTTGAAATTGCTAATGTTTGGAGCTTTTGCACTAAGGTAAGTAGGGTATGAAGTGCCCTAATTCACTTTTCTTTATTTTCTTTTCTCTTCTCCCTCCTAGGGTTATTTCTTAATATGAACACATGGTAATTATCAAGGGTTTCCTTTATTAATAAAATTCTGGTTTTCTATCAAGGTTTTCCTCTTGTGGAAGTTTCCAATTTTGGACTAAATCAATACATTTTTCGAATAAGGAAACTTACGGTTTTTACTATTGGTTTGTATTAGGTTGTAACCCTATTCTTTTCGAACTACGTGGACTTTGATCTATGTATTTCGCTGCATGGTACGTACGCGCTCTTCGTGAGGCTCAAGTCCGTTCTAGGATCCAAGTATCCTAGGCTTTTCTTTTCTTTTCTTTTCTTCTTTTTCTGTTTTCTTTTATTTGTTTGATTGTGCATGGATGATTGGATGGAATATATGTTATGCATGCTGCATTGTGATGATATATGCTGATATTTGAGTGAAAAAGATCTTAAGTTAGCCCAATCAAATTAAGAGACCAACTCGGGCGATGTGGGTGCCTATGGGCTTTGCCCAGAACCTTCCCACATCGTAACTTAGCCCCCGAATCCAATTTTCTGGTTTTAAAGACTTTGCTTTTCCTTTAATGGAGTCATGTGGTTTTGAAAATAAAACATTTTTGTGGTTTTCCTCTTTTCCCTAAAAAATGAGGTGGCGATTCCTTTTCGTTTGTTGTCTTTCACCCATCTTTCGCCAAATCCTCGTGGGCCATTTTCCGTGGGTTCACAGATTCTCTAGAACACGACGAGGTAATGATGAGATTTGGGTAATAGTGGACAAATTGACAAAATCAGTGCACTTTTTAGCTATTAAGAAAACTTGATCGTTAGAAGATTTAGCTGAGCTTTACATTAATGAGATAGTGAAATACCATGGAGTGCCAATGTCAATAGTGTCTAACAGAGACCCCCACTTTATAGCACGGTTTTGGGAGAGCCTACACATTGCTTTGGGGACTAAGTTGAATTTCAGTACTGCTTTCCATCCTCAAACAGACGGTTAGTTAGAACGAACTATTCAAACTTTGGAAGATATGCTTAGAGCTTGTGTGATGGACTTAAAGCGTAGTTGGGATACTCATTTGCCTTTGGTGGAGTTTGCTTATAACAACAGTTATTATTCTAGTATTGGTGTGGCGCTTTATGAGGTATTGTATAGGAAGAAGTGTAAATTGCCTATTTGCTGGGATGAAGTTGGAGAACGAAAACTTATTGGCCCTAAGTTAATACAGGTGACTTCAGACAAGGTCGTTTAGATTCGAGAAAGACTTAAAGCGGCTCAAAGTAGACATAAAAGTTATACTGACAGTGGTAGGTGAGATTTAACGTTTGAGGTTGGTGATCATGTTTTTTTGAAAATATCCCCAATAAAAAGTGTAATGAAGTTTGGTAAGAAGGGAAAGTTAAGTCCGAGATATATTGGCCCTTTTGAGATATTAGAGATAGTTGGTCCTTTGGCCTATAGAGTTGCATTGCCAACTGAGTTATCACAAGTACATTATGTTTTTCACATTTCAGTTTTATGGAAATATATATCGAATCCGTCCCATATTTTGGAGTATGAGCCTATTCAAATTCAAGACGACCTATCATATGAAGAACAACCAGTGCAAATTCTGGATAGAGAAGTGAAGGTGCTGCGAAATAAATCTGTGAAGTTAGTCAAAGTGCATTGGAGGAACTATAAAGTGGAAGAAGCTACTTGGGAGACCGAAGAAGACATGATGAGAAAATACCCCCACCTATTTGCAAATCAAGGTATGCTAAGTTTAGAGGACTAAACTCTTTTTCAGGAGGGGAGAATGTAATGCCTCGCAAATACGTAAGTCTATTTATTTAATTAATTATAATTTAACACGTAATGGTTAAATTAAATTATTAGTTAATTTTACTATACACGTAATTATTGGGATTAAATATTATCGTGAATTAAATAACTGTGTAACCAAACACTAGTATTAGAAGTAAACCTAAATAGGTTAGGATTAAGTTATTACTTTTTTGGGAACAATTGAGAGAATAGGGGATTACGGCTAGGGTTTCTACTTCATCGTCTCTATCGTGAAATCAAGTAAGTATTTCATGTGATACACGTTAAGTTGTCAAATTGTTACCATAATGGGTATCGAGTAAATATAATAGTTTGAGGTGATATATTTATATACTCGGTGGGATACGGGAATGATGGTGGTTGATGTACAGAGATTTATAAGATATAATAAATTAATAGTTATGCGTGCAAGAAACGTCAATAAAAATTGTCCTTAATTGCTTATATATTATACTATTCAAATAGTAAGGAAAGGTCTGTCAATTGATGTAAAGTAGAATATATATACATATATATATTGATACTATTCAAATAGTAAGGAAAGGTCTGTCAATTGATGTAAAGTAGAATATATATATATATATATATATATATATAAGGTTGTAGAAGTTGAGTAGAAAAGGACGGGTAACAGGAAATGGGAGTTATTGAGAAAAGTGTAAGAGGGGTCATAATTTTATATTACATTATATTGTATATAAAGTCTTTTATAAAAATAATTTTAAAAAAATGAAGGTTGCAGATGTTGAGTAAAAAAGGACGGGATGTAGGAATTGGAGTTATTGAGAAAAGTGTAAAAGGGAAGTGGGTAATAATTTTATATTATATTATATTATATCTATATATATATATAATATAATGGGTTTGGCATGTAGGATTATTTATCCTGCGGATGCATGGTCACACTAAGTTCATGTATCCATGTAATTGGGGCTTATACATTAAATTTCCCGATTGGGATTGGAGATGTGTTGGCTAATTTTATAGGTTCGACTCAATGTTTTGGGTTAAATGTGATTTAAATCTATTAATTTATAATTTAACGTAAGCTTATTTTAATGCCACGTTAGTGTATATATTAATTATATTAAATATAGTAAGCATTATAAGGTCATGAGAGTTAGACGTTGAACCCTTAACGCACAATTTAGTTAGAGAGACCTTTTAGTTTAAGTATGATTTATTGATAAATAATATTATTGATTTTAGGTTCTGAGTAGTGTTGGGATTATTAGGAGTTTGATCGCTTGGATTGTTGAAGGTTTGACTTAAGGTAAGGGAACTTGCACAATGTGTCGCTCTCTTTGATTAAATAAAAATAAATCTGATTTTTATTCCTCTTTTAATTGTGAGCCAATGATTTATGGACAATTGTTTTTAAAATCGTTTCATTATCAAAGTGTTTATTTCTTATGTACTCTGGGTTAAGCAAAAATAGTCATTTATTGAAATTGTTTTACATATGTGTTTGGAATCTACATTACTTGTGAAAGATATTTGCCAAATGTTTTTTTTTTTTTTTTGTATAAGTGTGAACTTTGGTTAGATTATTGGTCCATCCCTGGGGATTCTAATATTATTAGAAAATTGGTCCGTGCCAGCAAAAGATTCTAATACTGTTGGTCATCAGTACTGATGTAGTGTAAAACCACGATGATGGGCGCCTATAAGTGTGAGTCTAGGCAGAGGAAATACTTGTATGAATTAGTGTTTTATTGATTGTATTATCTGAATGAGTGATTCTAAAGTGATTTATCGAATGCATTGTTATCGAAAGTGTTTCAGTGTTATTGTTTATTGAATTGAAAGCAAGAGAATTATTTCTAAAAGTTTATATGCCTACTGAATTAAAAGAAATGATTTATTATGAAACTCTATCATTTTGTTTCTCATGTTTTTAAATAAATCGTGTGAATATGCTTGACCTCTTCTTGTTTATATTATGTAACGTTTTCTTACTGAGCATTATGCTCACCCCTTATAATTTTTCCCCGCAGATGAATAACTTGATGAGAGTGGCTTCCACGTACGAAGAGTTAGGGTGTTGATGGCTTGATATGCTAGTTAATTAGAACTTTTTTTTTAGTAGTTAGAAGAATTAGTTTATTATTTCAGTGGACGTTGTAGTAAGTTATTGGAGGTGACAATATGCTTTGTGGATATAGATTTTATCTAGTTATTTCAATTAATTACTGAGACTTTACTTATGCTATTGCTTTGAATTTTATTATGGTTGGATTATTGGAGACAACTTTATTATAGGTTGATATTTATAAGTGGTTTTGCCTTTGTAGGGCATGAACCCTTGTGAGTTGTGACAATCATGTCGCCAAATCCAGTTGGGTTTAGGGTGTGACATTCTTTTTTTTTTTTCTTTTTTCCTGATTTCTCTCTTTTCTGATCTCTCTTACAATTATACGGTTATACTCTTCTCAAGTACTCACATCTCAGGAGAAATTTGGTTGTAATTTTGTTTGTAATTTCCTTATATATTATTTTCACCATTTTAATAACACATCATTATCCTGTTGTTGGTGTTGTTTTTTTGGGTTGTCAAGTTGCTTTTGCCTTTTGTTAAGGAATAAAAATGTTAAAAAGGTGTTTTCATTTGTTAGAGACACTGAGAAAGAGACAGAGGAACACGTTAATGTTGAATTCGTTTGGCCAATTGTTTTTGTTTGTCATGTAAGTGGACAACATTTTTTATTCTTGCTTGGTTACAACTTACACAGATAATCTCTTCATAAAAAAACTACAACAAGAATTTACCTACCCTAGTTATTAGCCATCTCCTGGCCTCTAATTTTTTTTTTCTTTTGACTATTTTCCTATTTATACTATTGTTTAGTTTATAAATTATAATTATAAATTATTTAAAATATTAAATATTTATTACGTCATGATGACGTCACGGTTCAATTTTGGTTTAACCTGACGATTGAATCGGTGACCCTTAACCCGGCAACTTTTCTGGTTCAAGGGTAAGGGTGGTGAAACAAAGGAAGAGGGTATCTTACCGGCAGGAGCTCGACGACATCTTGACGGAGACTTTTTGCGCTGTTAACACTGCCTTCAAGTCACCATCAATCATCACTATCCCACCGATGAACTCTCCTTCACGTCAATCACTTCTACCATCACTTGCGAGCATCAGATCTGGTTTCTAGTCAGTGTTGGGTTTTCGCCGATGAAGCACATCGCCAGGCGAGAATGGTTTTGCTTCAAATGGGAAAAATATAGCGTTTTGGGGATAACGGTGACGTGCTGCCGTTAAGGTTGTATTTTGGACTCAAAACGTGAAGGATTGGGTCATTTTATCTAGTGGACTTGATTCGGCTGTTGGATGAAGTGTTGTGCCACATGTCAAAATCTGAAGTACCTTGGCACGGTGCTGAGAAAACACTACCCAAGCACTGAATCCGAACGCACCTTAATGGGCTCGAGAAAAACACCATTTTTTTTATCCTTTTTTTTTTTTTTTTGGGTGGGGGAGAGGGGGTGTTTGGGTGAGGAGATGTTTAAGGAAACAATGGGTTTAGAGTTTAGGATTATAAGTAGACTACATATCATATCAGACATTTACGTTTGGTTAAAACTACAACAAAAATAGTTTGTATCCAAACGTTGATAAAATAGGTTCGAGACATCACGTTTGGCCAAAACCTGAATCCTAACTTTGTTTGTTGTGATCGATTTTGATTTTGCATTATACGTGTTCCGTCATGTACGATAGATACCATTTAAGAGATAAAATAATGTTGGTATGTGTCTAGTGTCACTCAAAATGGTTGAGTGTGTTAGTGTTTTTCTGTTTATTAAGAAATGAAATAGTGTTGATATGTATGGATCTATGTGCTCTTATGGGCTTATAGTTATTGCTACCACAAAAAGGACTCTAAGCCTCTCATTAAGTTTACATTTTTTTAAATTTTCATGAAAAATATAAAAGATTTTTACGAAAATTAATTGTATAGTCCATCAGAAAACATCGTTTAAAACAACTTTATAAAAGAAAGAATTTTTTCAAAATCTGTCGTTTAAATTGAGTTTATTTATTTATTTACCCTTTTTCATGAAATATTTTGTAAAAATGAAATAGAGATTGTAAATGGCCAAAAAATCTACTTAAACGACAAATTTTGGAAAAAAAAATTTCTATGAAATTGTTTAGAATAATGTTTTCTAATAGACAATGCATGCGACTAATTTTTGTAAAAAAAACATTTCATATTTTTTATAAAATTATAAAAAATGTAAATTAAGTGGGGGATTTAGAATATTTTATATGATGACAATAACTTTTCTAAAAAAAAAATCAAATTCGATGGTAATAGGAATAACAATAAGGTTGGATACTCAATTTCAGGCCTAGTATAATGACAAAAATGCGCCCAAAATAATATTTGGGTTGAACGAGCATATGTCACGTTGGCTTTAACCCAATTGACAGCCTAACTACAAGTCCACTTAAATAAATAACGAAAAACAAATAGAAAAATAGGACACTGGGGGTGACATTTCTTTGTCCAAAATAGAAGTTCAACTTTAAGGTCCCATCATGGCTAACGTATGTCATGCTTGTAAATTGTTTGACCGAAAACTTTTTATCATTACATTTTATTTATTTTTTATTTTGTTTTTTGTGGTGCCAACTCTGCATTCTAATCTCATAAAATAGTGGCCTGAAAATGAAAAATAAAATGCATTATTTTTTCAATACCTACTCTTTACTTATTCCACTCTCTTAAAATAGTGGCCAAAAGAGTATAATAAAACAAAGTGAAAACCATTGGCCTTTATGACGCGTCGAAATTTGGACCCTCATCCTCTCCCTTAATTACAAGAGGAAGAGCGATACTGTCGGATTTGGATTTTGTGAAGTTACTGCATGATGCAATAAACGTCGGATCAATGGCATGTTAGGAGGAGAAATAAATGGCTGAAATTCGAGAGATGCATTTGACACCCAACACCTAAGAATCCTCCATTTTTCTTTCTTGCCCACGTGTCATTGATCTTACGTTTACTGCATCATGCAGTAAAAGTAGCCAACTTCACCAAATCTGAATCCCGAAACTATTGTCGCTAGTGTACCCCAGTTGGCAAATTGATGACAACAAGTATTGTCTCAAGGAAAGGGACGTTAGAACGCGACTTGAAACCCTTTTTTAGTTTTTTTTTTTGTTTTGTTTAATACTGCAGGCTTGATTGCAAGATTTAGCACTAACATCTATAACTCACTCAATGTTGAGGCTCACCAATGCCAAACCAATGGCACTACTCAATAAAATTGTGTCGCAACTGTTGATTTGAGATGAGCCATATATCCATGACTATATCTAGGACAGTTCTAGTATAACATACCGTCATTACAACCAAATCATAATCACCCAAAAGATATTGAAGGTGTAAAGAAAAATCTATATATATTTTATTATTATATTACTGGTCATGATTTGACTGTCATGGTAAAAGCAAAAACAACCTATATATCATGCAATTAACTTGTACCTTAAGTTGGCCAAACTTAAAATTTAATTCCAAAAAATTTGAGAAATTCTATTCAAAAAAAACTCTGCATAGAAATTCCTCTCCCATTCATGCAATTAAGTGTTTTTGTAGTCTCTCCCATGTCTAAAATATATATGGCATGGCTAATTGGCTATACGCACACGCACTTGCGCCTACATGTTTATAAGCACTTGCAGCATGCGATAAAAGTAAATTTGAAGAGGGAGGAGGCACGTGCCTCATATGCAGAATTATTATAAAAACATCTTCTATGACGCAAAACATGTAAACCCACTGAATCAGAGAACCATTGTCCATTCATGCCATGATTTTAAGAGTATCAATGGCTCAAACCTGGTAGGAGAAGAATTGAGCATAAATCAAGCTCCATCGAAACTCAATTTCAAGCATAATTCAGTAACAAAGGAGCTTGTCAAGGTCAGTCCAAAAAGCTTTTGGTCAAGTCAAATTAGCTCAAAACAGCTAAGGAGGTGGATCAGTGGATCCCAAGACTTACATTTCAAGCATAGAAAGGTTTTAGTTTGATTTCTCACTCTTACTTAGGGTAAATCACTAATTGTGTATATCCTAAACGTTAATTGATGTGGAGTGGACAATGACTTTAATTACTTGTATTCTAAGAGCTAGATTGGTCGAGTTAAAGGTGTAGATACCCCTTTTCATGAATTTTTTAAATTTCATGACTTTAAAGTTCAGAATTTGTAATTGTCAAAATAGTAAAGTTCATTGCTTGGATAAATTACTTGAAACTTTGAACTTCTAAATAAAATTTTATTGTGCAATTTTCTTAATCAAAATTTCAAATTTGGCCAGTACCACCTAAATAAGTAGAATTTCTAGATAGATTTTGACTCCCAAAATTCCAAGTTAAAGTTCTGACAAAACTTTAGAACTTATAACTTAAGTTTGCCAAACTTAAAATTTGATTCTAAAAAATTTGAGAAATTCTATTTAAAAAAATTCTGCATAGAAATTCCTCTCCCATTCACTCTCTCAATGATTAAAAACAAACAAAATAGGCACCCAACCCCAGCCTCTAGCTAGCTCCACCCATGGCCATTAGTACCCATGCTCTGCAGTTCAACATGGCAGTATAAAATACTACGTGCCCTTATTCTATTTAAATTTTTAAATTTTTAAATTTTTTTTTTTTTTGTTGCCATTTTGGTCTGTGGGTGTGGAACCAATAAGAGTACAAAATGTGCCCATTTAGGCAGCAGCATTGTTCCCAGCTAACAGGACATTTGCTTCACTCCCATGTGATAGGTAGTGCTATCCATCACACTCATTGAAAATCAACCTTCAAGGCACGTAATCCTCTGCAATTTTTTTTTTTTTGCTTTTTAATTAAGTGGTCACAGCATATTATACTTTTTAAATCCACTTTTGTTGACTTCCCTAGTCTCTTGCGTAAAATGTTGCAATGACCAATGATTTATCTAAATTAATTTAATGCGTGGTCTTGGAAGTACTGTAAAGGTCTTCATTCTTATATTCTGCGAGCAATACCTACTTTTTCTAAACCCTAGTTCACTACCAAAAGGAAAGGTGGCTATTTGTTATTTTATTTTATTTTTTTCAATTTCAAACACTTGGGTTCGTATGAGAGGACACTATGATTCATAAGCTAATGAAACTTTCGATCAATAATGATTGAGATAATTAACATCCGACCATATTGCAGCACAAATACACCAAACTTTGTGTAAGAATCAAATCTCGATCACTAATTTGATATCTAACTTGCATCACGTTCACGAGAAAAATATCTAATCCAATAGCAAATTAAATATAATGATGAATGTAAGAGTAAGAATCTTATACTAGGTGTTAGTTAATCAATTTTTTTTTTTTAAAAAAATTAATATTTAAAAATGTAATGTACTTAGTTTCCTGCTTTCACCAATGAAACTGTAACCAAAATGGCATTTTAATTTGGAGAGACTATGATTTCAAATCCTCAGCTGTGTGTAGAAAGGGGGATGAATATCCCATCGTATAACCCAAGGGCCTACTGTGCTCTTGATTTTTTATTGGCCCTACTTAAGCCACTAAATTATTATCAGTGCTAGCTAATTAAACTTATGCACAAGAAAAATACTTACATGAAAGTCTATCATTAATGATTGATATATGATCATGTAGATGTGCATCTTAACAAAAGTTGGGCTCACATGTGAGACGTGTGTCCACTCGTCTGTCGACGTGCAAACATACCCAATATATAATTATGCATGTGTTCAACGAAGTGGCGAAAGAAAGAATAAAATAAGACAAATTAAATAATTAAAGCCAAGAAAAAAGGAGTACAGACTACGGAATTGTATATATATGAGTGAATCACACTTCAAAAACCAAATCAAGATTTTATAATAATTGTGTGTGTGTGTGTGAGGAGAGAGAGAGAGAGAGAGAGAGAGAGAGAAAGAGAGAGAGCGAGCTAGAGATGGGTAGAAGTCCTTGTTGTTCTAAGGTGGGATTGAATAGAGGAGTTTGGACTAGTCTTGAAGACAAAACTCTCACAGATTACATCAAAACCCATGGTGAAGGGAGATGGAGAAACGTTCCCAAGGAAGCAGGTAATACATGCCTATATGATCTGTGGCTTTGCAAGAAACATATGAAAATGTATGCTGTATATATGCATGGTGGATTCATTGGGTACGTACAACTGATGTTTAGAGTTTAATGCATATATGCAGGTCTTAGGAGATGTGGAAAGAGTTGCAGGCTACGATGGATTAATTACCTGAAACCTGATATCAAGAGGGGTAATATATCCCCTGAGGAAGAAGATCTCATCCTAAGGCTTCATAAACTCTTAGGCAACAGGTCTTCCTCACTTTTATCCCCTTTTTTTTTCTTTTTTCTTTTTTTTTGTGGTTATTTTTATTTATATTTTTTGAAAAATGCTTTCTTGCTATATAAAAAAATAAAAAATAAAATAAAAAGTACATAAGTACCCAATCCCACACATGTGTGAGAATCGTGGTAGGATTTGATTCAGACCAAATTAAATGACTGGTTTTGACCCGCTCACCCATCTAATCCTCTCAAACACAATTTTGGATTTGTCTGTTTGGGTGTCTGAATGAAAATTAAGAAATTTTAACGTATTTTACATAGTATTAAAAGGTATATATCGATCACCTTGAATGAGATATTTTAAAAAGTTGAAACCCTGCATTATCTTACAGTTGATGTTATAAGATCAATTTTGAAAAATTCATGAAATCCCACAAATTTTAATTGATTTTCACTCATCTTTTTTTTTTTTTTTTTTTTTTTGAATTTTTACATTCAATCTGATGGATTTATGTATTCAATACTGTGTAAAATACATTAAAACCATTTTTCTCATTCAGACGCTCAATTTGGATTTCCTCTCAAAGGTACCCAAGAGAGTGATGGGGCATGGTTCAAAGCTTAATTGACTTGTGCTAATTTCTTGCTATATTGTTTTCCATTGTATGTAGATGGGCACTGATAGCTGCAAGACTACCAGGACGCACAGACAATGAGATCAAGAACTATTGGAACACAAACCTAAGGAAGAAGGTGAATGGTAATCAATCAAACAAATCGAAAGACAATGAAAAACCTGCTGATAACACACCATCAAAGATGGTCCAACCCGATGTAATTCGGCCTAAGGCATATAAGTGCAGCAAAGTTCTTGTGACTAATCCACAACCCCACAAAGTAGAAAATCTCGACACTAAAATAGTGGCAGCAGAAACCTCCATGAATCAGGATTATTGGGTGGATAATATTGCGGCCATGGAATCAAAATCGAGCGATGAGCTTTTGTCGCTCAATATGGGGGCAGATGATCACTTATCAAACTTGATCTCATTGGGTTTGAATGTGGGGGATTTTTTTCCAAGTGATATTTGTGATTCCAATTTTTGGGAAGTATGTGATTTTAACAATTGCATAGAGGGTGACATTAATATTGGTGGTACGAATGACCCATGGCCTTCTTGGAAGCAATGTGATTTTGAAAATGTTATGGAGGAAGGTAAGGACAATGGTGGCAAATTTGACTCTCGAATGTCTTTGCACCAGGAACTTTTGTTCCTTGATCAGTTGCTCATGGATTGAATACATGTTGTTTTCAAGCCTAAGTGTTAGCTTCTAGATCTTTTGTTTGAACTCATGGGCATTGAAATTAAATCACTAATGTATCGCAGACCTCATTTTGTCGATGAATTTGCATTGTGTTAGATGTATGATAATATTACCCCTGAGAGTCATGTATGATGTACCCATGCACCCTAAGGCCATGTTTGTTTATTTGGAATGGAATTAATGGAATAATATTACGTTCCAATTCATTTCAAACAAAATGTTTGGATAAGAATTTAAATGGGAATGGAATCAAACAGTGTGTTTAGACAACTATTTCAAATCCATTTCCATTCCAGACTATTTCAAGTGTGGAATCAAATTCAAATCTAATTAAACAAATATGGCATAAGATGATTTACTAGGAATGCCTCTGTGAACTAGGGTTATGATTAGAAACAAAATGATACTATAAAGATAGTTCTTTCAAAATAATAATAATAATAATAATAAGGGAGAGCCTATTTCCACACCCTTTTTTGCTTATCCACACCCCTTCATGGGTATTTTTGTCATTTTACTTTCTTTTTCTTTCTCTCTCCTTTGTTCTTCTCTCTCCATCACCATTTTCTAGGGGTGCAACTTGGTTCGGGGAATTCCGAGGACCAGACCGTTTCAAGCAATTCGGTCCGAGACGGGACGCGACAAACAATGTTTGGTCCAGAACTCAGGACCATTTTTAAAAATCAAATTTTTTCAGGATGAGACTTGGTTTAGGAGTATTCAAAATCGTCCCGTACCGAATTCCCGAACCAAATTCCTAGACCAAGTACCGATGATATATAATATATATATATATTTATACGTATAATATATAATATATAATTATATATTATTAATATTTCGGAATATTTCAGACACTGTTTCATTATTACCTAACAAAAAAATAAAAAAATAAAACCCATTGACATTTTGACTTCTGCCTAAAATAAAAAAACCCTACCTGTTTGTGTTTATCCCTCATCTAATCTCATCTCTTTCTCTGTTTCTCCCTTAGCGCTGTCGCCCTCTCCACTTCTCCAGTCTGGCAGTCACCACTCCAGTCACCAGCCACAAGCCGACAAGCCCACAAGCACAACTCCACATCTCCAGACTCTCCACCAGCTACTCAAGCAACCACCACTCCACCATCTCCACTCTCCACGTCTCCGCCAGGCACACGAGAGTCTGCATTCCACAACTCCGCCTCGCATACTCGTGACTCAACTCATCTCGGCCTCACTTAACCAGTTCTGGCAGGCACACCGTCGTGGCGTCACCACAAAGGTGAAATCTCCTATTTTTTTCCCTTATTTTTTTCCCCAAAATTTCCAGTACCTTATGTTCGAATCGGTTAATATTTTTGCAGATCTGACTTCTAAGCTTTGTTTTCCAATCATCATCTCCAACAATCTCCATCTGTAGGTTGGAATTCTCTCTCTTTCTTTCTAGTCTCTACCCAATTTGTGACTGGTTTAGGGTTAGGACTTAGGTGTCTTAATTAGTTAATTTGGTTTTTTTTTTTTTTCCCTTTCTTTTTCACTCTACTGTTAAGGGTTTGAGGGTTTTTTTTTTTTTTTTTTCCTACTGCCATAGTTGTATTTTCACATAGGGTTTGTTCTTTTAATTTGTAATCTCATCTGCTAGAGTGCTAGTTGCTTTGTTGCCTTGTTGCCACTGCTATGGCTTGTTGCCTTGTTGCTACTACTAGTTTGCTAGTGTTTGGTTTTGAATTCTGAGTATAATTATGTTTGGTTGTAAAATAATGCTAATGGACAAGTGGACTTATTAGTTTATTGTGCTATCACTAGTTCACAACTATGAATGAATGAATTATAATTAATAATTATGTATTTAAGACTTTATGATTTTATGTAGCCCATTTTGTGGAAGAGCAGGTATATGTAAATCCTTGATAGCCTAGTGTAAATGTGCAATGAAGTAGCCCATTTTTGTGGCTAATCAAGTTGACAATATTTGATTGGAAGTAGTTATTTTTAATTTTTTACTCAGGAAAAACAAACTAATAAATATCAAGAACTGGACCGGTATTTTTCGGGACGGGACAATATACAATTCGGTTCGGTTCCGGTATCGATTTTCAAGTCCCGAATTACTTCAAGATGGGACGAAAATACCCCTGTCCCGGACCGTCCCGTACTAAGTCGTACCCCTACCATTTTCTATTCTCTCGTCTGTTCCTTCTATGGTGGTCCGACGAGCAGCACAATTCACAACACCACATCGCCGCCACCTACGCCTCCACCCCACGACCTCCATCATTTTCCCTCATTCTTCTCTCTCCCTCTCTCCCTCTCTCCCCCCCTTCTTTTTTTCCATCTCTTTTCTAATTTTTTTTTCTATTGCTCTATTTAGAGCTAGCATCCCTTTCTATTTATTGTAGCCCCACACCTCTGAATCACGCCACTCTTCTCACCTTCTTTTCTTTCATTTTCTCTTGTTTTTTTTTTACTCTACTCAACAATTTAGAGAGCCATGTCCTTTGTTCATGGATGCCATGCTCGCCAGTGGCTCTATTTTTCTCTACATACCTGGTTCGTTGCCAAAGACAAAGAACCATGGCTAAGCAGCCATAGCCGACTATCAGCGAAAAAGAAAAAAGGGGAGAAGAAAGAGAAAGAAAGAAAATCGCCTAACCTCTGGCTACCGTTGTGGCCATTGATAGATGAGGTTGCAGCCTGGGTTGAAGCTGCTCTTGGAGACTCTTGGGGAGATTACAGATACCATTAAGAGAAGAACAAAGGAGAGAAGAAAGAGAAAGAAAGTAAAATGACAAAAATACCAGTGAAAAGGTGTAGATAAGCAAAAAAGAGTGTGGAAATAGGCCCTCCCTAATAATAATTTGAGAATAAATTAAGTTGTCAAAGTGATTCATACAGTTAACGCATGCAAAAAAGCATAGAGTGGGAGTGGAGTCGTTTAAAAAGTCATTATAAGTAAAAAGAAAATGTTAAATGTTGGCCCCATTGCTTATATCCAAGGTATCTTTGGGATTTTGATGATAACAAAGAATTGATGTGAATACTAATGATTTACATGTCAAGATTATGATGAAAGTTAGGTACCTTATAATCAAATCATTCCAAGCATAAGCTTAAGGATCAAATGACTCAAGCACATGGACTCGATGAAGCACAAAGGCATAACCACGCCATGAAACTCAAAGCAAAGGCTCAAGAATTCAAAACTCATGTTCAAAACATCAAGGACAATCAAACATGATTCAATGAGAGTATAAAAAGCAAGCAAAAAACCTACAAGCACTCCAAGCCAAGCAAACATCTTCAATGAAGTTTTATTTAGGCTACGAGTGAGATTTTAGGTTCCCAAATGTATGTAATTGCTCATAAATTTGCTCTATTGACCTAGATGGACCTTAAAACCCTTGATTGAACTGAATTAATCATTTACAAAAGGCCTAAGTTGAGAAAAATTGAACCAAAGGTTGAAAACTCATGAAAATAGGCTAAACCAGCTTTTTTGCAAAGTTTAGTCGACTACATGAATGATATAGTCAACTATATCATGCTAAAACACACTAAAATGGCTATTGGTTTTTGTAGTCGACTACATGATAAGTTTAGTCCACTATAACATACGGGAATGGTCATAACGGCTAGTTTTTTTAAAGGCAAATAGTGTATTTATTGCCACCAAACAACTCTTTCTCGACATTTCATGCTTCTAACGGCCATATTAGGCCAAATGGGTAAATATACAATCATTCAAACTCATTTATAAATATCAATACAAGTGCAATCAATTCCCATTCTTGTTTAAAGAGCTTTCCATTAGAGAATTCAATTGAGCAATTATTAAAAGAGTGTTGAGCATTCAAGTGTTGTATTTACTCTAAAGAGAGATTGTCTATAACAAATCTTCATCTATTTCAAGAGTTATAAGGATTGTGTGAACCCTAATGAGATAAGAGTGATTTGTCTTGAAAGAGAGCTTCTCTTTGTAAAAGGTTTGATCTCCACCCTTGAAGGAGATTGTGATAGTGGATTGTGGAACCCTCAAGCAGAACTCTTGAGGCAAGGACATAGGCGAGAAATTCAAATCCTATTAAATCTTGTGTTTGCATTCTCTTACTCATTCTCTTCATTGCTTGTTATTGAAATTTGTCTTATTTGCAATAATCTAAATTTTAGTTTGATATTATATTTTAATTTGACTATAAACCTTATTCACCCCCTCTAGGGTTGTAGACTTGAGATAACACAAAATTGTCTAAATTTTTTTACCCAAATCTTCTTTTAAGACTTTATGTACTGGTGTAATGTATTGTTTTTTTTTTTTTTTTTTCAAGAAAGGAGACAGGAAGCATTAGAGAGCAACCAATATCCTAACTAGGTTGGCACACTAGGAAATTCAACATCATGTGCTGACTGACTCAAGTTTTATTAAAATCAAAGAAACAAATAATATCATGTGCTAACTGACTTATAAGAACATTACAATCCAGCTCACACCCAAAAAAAAAAAAAAAAATGCATCAATGAAAGAACTTATAAAAAGGAAAACCAAACATGTCTCTGTTCACTCGTAAGAAACTAACCCAGGATTAGAAGACCAAGAACTCAAAAAGTAAGAGAAAAAGTTGAATAGCATGATTCGCTACTTTGTCTGCCGCATAATTACCTTCTCCATAGGCCAAGTATCACAAAATGTCAAAGAGAAAAGGCGAATAGCATGATTATCAAAATAATAATAACAAGACGACTACCATGGTTGCTATTTTTTCAGCTGCATAATTACCTTCTCAATAGGGTATCATGAAAGTTAAATTATTTTTAGAATAAATTACAAGAAACCCTCTTAATGGTTGTAATGTCCCCCCAAACAACTTATAGATTTAGTAATTAATTATAGTCACCATTAATCGCAGTTGTGAAATTAACTGTGGTCATATGACTTTTTTCCATCTAATTTATAAACAATGATTAATAGTGGTGCTAATTGCTTAATTTATAAGCTATTCGGGATTCAGCAAATTAAAATGCCTAACTACGTCCACCCTATAGTATAAGACACCTCACATATGTTCCAAATCTGGTTCAAACTGGATCTAAACACGACAAAATCAGAGCTATAAGAGTCAACGTCGCGTCCAAGCTAAAACCCTCCTACCACCACCCCACCACCCCTCCCCCACCATATACGGCCGGCCATTGCATATGCTTTTATTGCACATTCTGTTTATATACCCTATTCGCTACTTATTATATTAATAGTACTATAAAAAAAACACAATCCCCATTTCTGATTAAATAAAAATAAAAAATAAAAAATAAATAGTACTATAAAAACACAATCCCCATTTCGACAGTAGCATTGCTCCAAGCTAACAGGACCTTTGCTTGCTTCACTCCCAAGTGATTACACCGCCGTCTGTCACGCTTCACTGAAAACGAACCCTTTAAGGCACGTATCCTCCGCAATTGTTTTTGTGTTTTCTTTAGGAATCTTTGCAATAAATGGCCAGTGGCCACACAGCATGCTTTTAAGTGTTTGCATGAAATGTAGGAGTGACCAATGATATGTCTTTTAAGAGCTCTTACGTTCATTTAATGCTTAAAGCTTGGAAGCGTAAGACCCACTATTCCGAAGGGAAATACAGTAATACACCATGCAAGTAACAACACTGCCAGTGGCTGCATTATTATTAATTTTGATTTCAAATCCCAGTTGCTATATATTTTTAATTTTAATCTTGATTTCAAAACAGGCTGTGATGGATTTGTAAAGCTTTCTTTAAGATTCTATATGCTTATATAAGAATCAGTCATCCATCCAAAGCAAACCAAGATTTTGTTGTTCGAGCTGAGGCGCAACTGTCCTAGAGAGAGAGAGAGAGAGATGGGTCGAGCTCCTTGTTGTTCAATGGTGGGATTGAATAGAGGAGGTTGGACTAGTCTTGAAGACAAAACTCTCACAGATTACATCAAAACCCATGGTGAAGGGAGATGGAGAAACGTTCCCAAGGAAGCAGGTAATACATGCCTCATACTGTGGCTTTGCAAGAAACTTACATATGAAAATGTATGCTGTATATATGCATGGTGGGTTCATTAGGTACAACTGATGTTTAGAGTTTGATGTACATATACAGGTCTTAGGAGATGTGGAAAGAGTTGCAGGCTACGATGGATAAATTATCTGAAACCTGATATCAAGAGGGGTAATATATCCCCTGAGGAAGAAGATCTCATTCTAAGGCTTCATAAACTCTTAGGCAACAGGTCTTCCTCTTTCTTATCTTCTTTTTTTTTTTGGTAATTGTTATTTCTATCTTTTGAAAAATACTTTCTTGCGGAAAAATGAAAAAATGAAAAAAGAAGAAGAATATAAGTACCCAATCCCATGCACGCGTGAGGCTCGCGCGCGGGTAGGATTTGATTCAGACCAAACTGGCTGGTTTTGACCTGCTCACCCATCTGATCCTCTCAAACCCAATTTTAGATTTGTCTGTTTGGATGATGGAAATTAAGTAATATTTTTCATAATATTGAAAGGCACAAATCTATCATCTTAAATAAGATATTTTAAAAAGTTAGAGCCGTGCATTATTATCATACAATTAATGTTATATAATCAATT
Organism: Liquidambar formosana; assembly: GCA_039720395.1. Taxonomy (NCBI): domain Eukaryota; kingdom Viridiplantae; phylum Streptophyta; class Magnoliopsida; order Saxifragales; family Altingiaceae; genus Liquidambar; species Liquidambar formosana. Next base: position 1,585,043 of record CM077830.1, read on the forward strand.
TTTAAAATTCATGAAATCCCACTATTTTGATTGATTTTCACTCATCCTTTTTTTTTTTTTTTTTTGAATTTTTACATTCAATCCGATGGATTTATGTATTCAATACTGTGTAAAAGACATTAAAACCATTTTCCTCATTTAGATGCTCAATTGGGATTTCTCTCAAAGGTACCCAAGAGAGCTAGTGATGGCATGGTTCAAAGCTTAATTACTTGTGCTAATTTCTTGCTATATTGTTTTCCATTGTTTGTAGATGGGCACTGATAGCTGCAAGACTACCAGGACGTACAGACAATGAGATCAAGAACTATTGGAACACAAACCTAAGGAAGAAGGTGAATGGTAATCAATCAAACAAATCGAAAGACAATGAAAAACCTGCTGATAACACACCATCGAAGATGGTCCAACCCGATGTAATTCGGCCTAAGGCATATAAGTGCAACAAAGTTCTTCTGACTAATCCACAACCCCACAAAGTAGAAAATCTCGATACTAAAATAGTGGCAGCAGAAACCTCCATGAAGCAGGATTATTGGGTGGATAATATTGCGGCCATGGAATCAAAATCGAGCGATGAGCTTTTGTTGCTCAATATGGGGACAGATGATCACTTATCAAGCTTGATCTCAATGGATTTTAATGAGGGGGATTTTTTTCCGAGTGATATTTGTGATTCCAATTTTTGGGAAGTATGTGATTTTAACAATTGCATAGAGGGTGACATTAATATTGGTGGTACGAATGACCCATGGCCTTCTTGGAAGCAATGTGATTTTGAAAATGTTATGGAGGAAGGTAAGGACAATGGTGGCAAATTTGACTCTCGAATGTCTTTGCACCAGGAACTTTTGTTCCTTGATCAGTTGCTCATGGATTGAATACGCGTTGTTTTCAAGCCTAATTGTTAGCTTCTAGATCTTTTGTTTGAACTCATGGACATTGAAATTAAATCACTAATGTATCGCAGACCTCATTTTGTCAATGAATTTGCATTGAGATAGATGTATGATGATATTACTCCTGAGAGTCTTGTATGATGTACCCATATATGCACCCTAAGCCCATGTTTGTTTATTTGGAATGGAATTAATGGAATGGTATCACGTTCCAATTCATTTTAAACGGAATGTTTGGATGAGAATTTAAATGGAAATAGAATCAAATAATGTATTTGGACAGTCATATATTTCAAATCCATTTCCATTACAGACTATTTCAAATATGGAATCAAATTCAAACCAACTAAACAAATATGGCATAAGATGATTTACTGGGAATGCCTCAGTAGTTGCTGTTGTGAGCATGGGTAATGATTAGAAATAAAATGATGCTATAAAAATAGTTTTTCAAAATAATAATAATAATAATAATACATTTGAGAATAAATTAAGTTGTCAAAGTGATTCATACAGTTAGAGGCAAAAAAAACATAGAGTGGGAATGGAGTCGAGTTTGATCAAAAAGTCATTATAAGTAAAAGGAAAATGCTAAATTGTCTAAATTTTATTTTACCCAAATCCTCTTTTAAGACTTCACTGGTGCAATGTATTGCCCCTTTTTTTTTTTTTATAAAAATAAATAAATAAATAAAGAGACAGGAAGCATCAGAGAGCAACTAATATTCCAACTAGGTTGGCACACTAGGAAACTTTACATCATGTGTTGACTAACTTATAAGAATGTTACAACCCAACTCCCAACCAAGAAAAAAAAATGCATTAGTGAGAGAACCTATAAAAAAGAAAGCCAGACATGTTTATGTTCACTCATAAGAAACCAGCCCAGGTTCATAAGACCATAAGGTCACAGAAAAAGGATGAATAGCAGGTTTGCTACTGTCCGCTGCATAATTACCATCTCTATAAGTCGGGTATCACAAAATGTCAAAGAGAAAAGAGGAATAGCATGATTATCAAAATAATAATAATAATAAGACAAATAGCATGATTTGCTATTTGTTAGCTGCATAATTACCTACTCTATAGGGTATCACGAAATTTAAATTATTTTTAGAGTAAATTATAAGAAACCCGTTAATAGTTGCAATGTCTCCCCCAAATAACTTATAAATTTAGCAATTATGCCACCATTAATCGCTGTTGTGCATTTAATTTAGGGTAAATTATAATAAGATCCCCTCTAAAATCTTATTATTACAGATACACCCCCTCAAGTTTTTAAAATTACACTGACACCCCTCACTTTACAAAATAAACTATAAAGAGACCCCTCTTTCTAACTTCCGTCCATTAATCCGTTAAATCATATTCAAATTTTTTCAAAATACCCTAACTACCCTTAGTGGATGATAACTTCCATGTTAAATGCATATAACTCATCAGTCCAATAGTTCATCCAATACTTTTGAATTTTTTAATTATTATTGATAAACAACTAAAAGATAATATATATATATATATATACTAGATATAGCACACGTGCGTTGCACATGAATATTTTTAAATAATATTAGTTATACAAGATAATAAATACATAAATATTTTATATTTTTTCATAAATATTTTTAAAGATAAACATTTTATATTTTTTTATATTTTATATTTTATATTTTTATATTTTATAGTTTAAGGTATGTGTTTTAGAATTATAGTTTCTATATTCCTATATATTTTTATTTATTATATAAGAATTATAGTTTCCGTTTCCTTTGAATTCCTATTTGTGTTTTATATATTAAGGTATGTGTTTTAGAATTATAGTTTCCATATTACTATATTTCCTATATATGTAGAAGGGTGGGTAGTTGTGTATTTAAAAATTAAAATAAGGGTATATTAGTCAATCAAAAGTTTTTTTTACATTCATCTTTTTATAGGTAGTATAGATATATATATATATATAAAAGAAAAATGCTAAAAAAAATTTAAATTTTCTGTCCAACTGATGTGGTAGCTGTCAAATTTGCTCTTTAAAAACAATTATTTATTTAATTAAATTTTTAATTGATTTGCAAAATTAAAAATAAAAAAAATTGATTTGCTAAGTTGCCATCTCATTTGAGTAAGTAGATTTGAGTAAAAAAAATAAAAAAAAAGGGTTATGTAGCATTACTCATATGTAGAAATAAATAAAAAGAATTATTACAATGGAAATGCAGGTATAGAGGTAGCAAATGAGGTGGCAACTTGGCAAATCAATTTTTTTTTTTTTTTTACACATCAATTAAATAGATAATTGTTTCTAATGAGCAAATCTGATGGCTACCACATTAGTTGGACAAAAATTTAAGCTTTTTGGCATTTTTCTTTTATATATATATATATATATAATCTTTTAGTTGTTTATCAATAAATAAATAAATCAATCAAATGTACTGGATGAATGTGTTGGATTGATGAGTTATATGCATTTAACATGGAAGTTGTCATCCAATAAGGGTAATTAGGGTATTTTGAAAAAAATTGAAAGTGATTTAACGGATTATGGACGAAAGTTAGAGGGAGGGGATCTTAATGTAATTTCAGAAACGTGAGGAGGTCTATTTGTAATTGTCAGATTTTAGAGAGGGTCTTAATGTATTTATCCTTTAATTTATAAGCTATCCGGTCTTCAGCAAAATTCCTAGCTACGTCCATAGTATAAAACACCTCACATATGTACGTTCCAAATCTGGTTCAAACTGGATCTAAACACGACAAAATCAGAGCTATGAGAGTCAACGTCGCGTCCAACCTAAAACCCTCCTACCACCACCACCCCACCTCCCCTCCTCCACCATATACGGCCGGCCATTGCACATGCTTTTATTGCACATTCTGTTTACCCTATTCGCTACTTATTATATTAGTAGTACTATAAAAAAAAACACTATCCCCATTTCGACAGTAGCATTGTTCCAAGCTTACAGGACCTTTGCTTGCTTCACTCCCAAGTGATTACACTGCCGTCTGTCACGCTTCACTGAAGACGAACCCTTTAAGGCACGTATCCTCCCCAATTGTTTTTGTGTTTTTCTTTTGGAATCTTTTCAATAAATTGCCAGTGTTTGCATGAAATGTAGGAGTGACCAATGATATGTCTTTTGAGAGTTCTTACGTTCATTAATGCTTAAAGCTTGGAAGCGTAAGACCCACTATTCCGAAGGGCTGCACTATTATTAATTTTGATTTCAAATCCTAGCTGCTATATATTTTTAATTTTAATCTTGATTTCAAAACAGGCTAGCAATGATGGATTTGTAAAGATTCCTTTTAGATTCTATATAATTGTATAAAAATCAGTCACCCATCCAAAGCAAACCAGGATTTTGTTGTTGGAGCTAAGGTGCAACTCTCCTAGAGAGAGAGAGAGAGAGAGAGAGAGAGAGAGATGGGTCGAGCTCCTTGTTGTTCGAAGGTGGGATTGAATAGAGGAGTTTGGACACCTCTTGAAGACAGAATTCTCACAGATTACATCAAAATCCATGGTGAAGGGAGATGGAGAAACCTTCCTAAGGAAGCAGGTAAAGTATCTCTACATGATAGTTGGAAATTGCTAGTTGCGCCAATTTTCACACCAAGTCACATAGCAGATAATCTAGAGAAAGCATATTTTCTTTTTTCTTTTTTTCCAATTGGGTCATCTGTTACGTGAGATGGCCGGTATAGAAAGTTAGTAGTGCATACAACAGTACTCATGATAGTATGATTTCTGGTGTGGAAAGGAAAATAAAAAAAAAAAACGAAAATGTACGGTGGGTTCATTTAATACTTCATACGACTAATGCTTACAATTTGATTCAGGTCTTAAGAGATGCGGAAAAAGTTGCAGGCTGCGATGGATAAACTATCTGAGACCTGATATCAAGAGGGGCAATATATCCCCTGAGGAAGAAGATATCATCCTCAAGCTTCATCGACTTTTAGGAAACAGGTCTTCCTCCTCGTTATTTTTATTTTTGGAAAATGCTTTACCTTATTGCACAAAACATCCATGCAACGTCGTGGTACTTTTGAAATGAAATGACACATCATTCTGTATGAAGCACATATATATATAGTATGAAAATACGTCTATCATTGTTTTTTGCAATATATGACATATAAATTAAGGTCGTACAAAAACATTAAAGGTGGAGCAAGATATTTATTGTTTCAATTTTCACAGTTATGATTTGTCTATCATCGCAAAAATTAATGATAGCTAGGTTGTCATGCAATTATTTTCTTTCTATATGTCATTAGTATTATTGCTTTAAAAACAAAATATAAAATAAAATAAAAAGTTTTCCTTCCCAAAATGTCCAAGAGAGTACGGGTGATAGTTCAAAGCTTTATTTGTGTTGTTTTGTTGTCCATTGTTTATAGATGGTCCATAATAGCTGCGAGACTACCGGGGCGGACAGACAATGAAATCAAGAACCACTGGAACACAAACCTAAGAAAGAAAATGAAGGGTAAGCAAGCAAACCAATCGAAAAACGGGAAGAAACCCATGAATACGCCGGGTGAGACCTCACCATCGAATGTGGCTGAACCATGCAGTGTAATTCGGCCAAAGGCATATAAGTTCACTGGCAAGGTTCTCGTCACACCACAACCCCACAGAGTTGAAACTCTTGACACTAAGATGGCGACAGAATCCTCCTCCATGAATCAAGCCTTGGCGATGAATAATGCAGCCATGGAATCAAAATCCAGCGATGGGATTTCATCACTCACTGTGGGGGCGGCAGATGATTTATCAAACTTCTCAATGGAGTTTAATATGGGGGAGTTTTTTCTACCGGCTGTTTTCGAAACCGACTTGTGGAAGGAATGTGATTTTGATGGTGTTGTAGAAGAATGTGGTGACAATGGTGGTACAAATGGCCACCCATTATGGCCTTCCTGGAAAGAACGTAATTTTGAAGATGTTATGATAGAGGAAGGTGTTGAGAATGGTGGCACAAGTGGGCTGCGGCCTTCTTGGAAGCAATGTAAGTTCGAAAATGGTGGCACAAATGAGCTGTGTCCTTCTTTGGACCACCATCTTTTGTTCATTGAGGAGATGCTTCAGGATTGAATAATAGATTGTTCTAAAAAGTGACCTAGTTGTTAGCTTCGTTTCTTGAATATCAAGGGACAAAGGAGACTGAAATCGTACGAATGTGTCCCAAAGATGTGGAAAAGCCCATGTAGTGTACTTTCTGGGGGATAATTGACTATTTATTATTGATATTTGTGCTTTTATTATTTGGTTTCCACGTTTATAGTTACTCTTTCGTAGGTTTAATGAGCTTTAAATGCGGGGAGGTGTTACATTGTTTTCACTCTATATAAACCCACGTTGCATCGCACTCACGGAGTCATGGGTTATGTGGGTTTCTAGCATAAGGTCAAACAGTATTGTTCATAAATTCTAGGCTAGTAGTGTTCATAAGTTTTAGGCTAGTTTAGTCATGTGGCAAGTAGAGTATGATAGATTAGGGCTCCACCCCCTCCTCTTCAGGGGTTCGGTTCCAAGTAATTCACCGTAATTTTCAAGCTCCTTGATATTCATATATTCTAAAAACAGATCTGAATGATTTTAAGCTTGCTATTCAAGATTCATGGGAGAATCTCAGATGCACACAAGTTTTCCAGAGGATAATCGTGTCTTGGGAGACACCGACGCATAGAAGCCTCCCAGAAAATGATTTGTCTCGGGAGAACCCAACATAGATGAGAATATATCTTCTCTAAGCAAATCAATATTACTCATGCCTCGACTCTAATTTTGTTACCATTCAATTCTTGCCTTGTTAACTATTTTTGCAGAAATTTCAACCATATACTTTTCCCAACATAACACAAATATACGAAACAATCATAACATGAGTTTGGTCTGATTTAACAGGGAAATCATAAAAACATCATCTCCTCTAACTATAAAAAATATCAAAATTGTTGAAATGAAACCAAAAGGCTTACTTGCAATAAATTAAAAAATAAACACAGAAACTAAAATCAGCAACAAAGAATGGTAAAGCGTACAATCACGCACACACAAACACGCAAAATTGACTGCTCAATCTGACAGATTAATCATAGCTCTGTTATAGAGATGGCAAAAACACCAAAAAAAGAACCATCTGCGAGGTGAAGAGTTTCATCAAGAGTACAGCATAAATGAGTTTATTAATTCTCTCCGAGTTACACACTCATCAACCATATTTGATACAGATAAGTCTGAAAAGATAGATATAGATACTCCTCTTTTTTTGTAAAACAAAAACCATATGGTACGGAATTCACTCTACATACCATCCCAGGTCTTCGGCTGTCAGATTTGCCAAATCGAACTGAGAGATGATACGAAATAAAGAGATCCTGAGACTAAATAGGTCAGCTTTGACAAACTTTAAACTACATGCTAATTGAAACAAGGACTCCCTGTAGCTAATTGGTGGTTAGGTTATGCTCCTAGAAAAGCAGTCTGAAGCAGGGCAGTAAAAACTTAGTGACCACTCTGCCCAATCTCCGTTTGCCCAGTCTGTTGAGTGTCATTTGGCAAATGACGGTCATTCCTGGCAGACCTTAAATCTTCTTGCCCAGGAACTTCCCCAAGTCTCTCCTGCAAACATCAAATGTTGTGAATATATATCAGAAAAGTTATTTACTAAAGCATATATCCGTATTGTTGTTGAGAGTGCATTGCAATCTTATCAAGTAAAATAATTTCAAACCACATTCCACAAAGTCAAAATAAATTCCTTTTGCTCTAAATTATTTTATATGATTATAGGTATTTAGCATGTATAAGATAATTTTTTAAATTACAAGAATTGAATTTGTCCTATTTTTTCTTCTACAGTACCTTAAGGCAAAGTAACGTGTATATGTTACATAATATGTTTAAACATGTTTATTTTCCATTGATACAGAACTATCTAAGCAAAATAAAATAAAATTGAGTAAAAATGTAACTGAAGTTGTAGTTATTTGGAATATGGTCCTCTCTTTTTTTTGTTTGACACCCCTTTTTGGTATGTGTCCAACAATAGACATGTTGGACACACATCCCATACCAATACCCATGTCACACATGTCAGACATGGGTACTTCACACATGTTTTAAGGGTCCATGTAACACAGCTTTCTTTAATGGCTCCATTTTTTTAAACTAAATTTGTGCCTCAAATGCTCTAGGGAACCAAAGGGTATGACTCCTGTGTGGAAATAGGTCAGGCCAAAAAAGCAGCAATACTATTTAACGACACGTGGACACGGACAAGTTATCAGCAGTCGATTGGTATTAAGCACAGTGAAAGAGTTGTACACCAAGGTAGCAAGAAAGATCTTAGTCTCTGCTTCACAACCGAGCTTCAAGCCATCTGGACGAGCCAAATGATTGCCAGAAGGATTCAGCAGCACGGACATCTTAGTAGGCGGAACTAAACACCACCTAGCTGTCTAACCACAATTGAGCAGTTACCTTTAACCCAAGTTGGGTAGTTACAACCACGATTAACTGTGCAAACCCAATCACGGTTAGACTGTTATCTAGCAACCATGGTTAATTATGAACCCAACCATGGTAAGGATCCCAATAAAGAACTATAGATATATTCCCCACAGGTAATCCAAGTATTATGACCTAACCCCTATGGCCCTATCCGCTAAGCTCTCTCATCCCTTCTTCTAGAACCTTCCACTAACTTGATCATCAAAGGGGCCTTGGTTGGAGACAATCCATGTCTCTGGCCACCCTCTAACCCATTGCCTTCCTTGCCAGAGCCTGTCCTCATTTTTCTCCATAAAACTCCCCATATGCTGTCAGAAAACCCCATACATTCAAGCAGTTAGTAAAGGTGATGGAACCACCAAACAGTTCCTTTCGTGATCTTGCATTAAAAAAGGGGAATGCAGTTTATACGGAATCCCTAAAGCAAGTGAAGCATATGCTGGGGCCACTTTTAAAGTTATTGACACCATGATACTTATTTGATTCTAAAATAGAATGAAAGAGCAATGGCCACAACATATGGTATATACGTTCCATCTGTATAGCTATCAAAAAGAAAAAGAGAAAAGAAAATAAAATGAAAAACACCACCCTGACCACTTGATCATGAGTTCATGACCATTCAATTTAGAACATTTTAAGGAACACTTAACTAAAATCCCTGATTATCCAGCGGAATTTGGCAGTTCAGATAGGTTATAATCATCCACGTTAGCACATATTTCAGATTACAAATTCTTGAAGGTGTTTTCAGAGGATAATTAACTATATGAATAACGGCTAAAATCCTAATTTTCCACTAAGAGACCATGGCAACAGTCTCTTAATATATGCTTACTCATCCCCAGGTTAAAAAAAAAAACAAACAAACAAACAAACAAAAATAATAATATTAACATCACCTTGAGAGAGGCATTCTCCGAGAGAAGCTGCTCATACTCACTCCTGATACGACTAACTTCGGATCTAAGAGAAGCATTTTCTTCTTTCAAAGCTTCAGCACGCTGGGCCAGCTCGTCACATTCAGCCTGACTCACAAGTACGCATAAACATGCAACGATTACGTAAAGGCATGCAATACAACGTAGCAAGATTACATTTATCAGATTTTCATTACCTGCTTACGCAACCTGGATCTGCGAGCAGATTCTCTGTTAGACTGTTTTCTTCTTTGTCTTTTGAGCTCTCTTTCATCCTGAATACAACGAGCACAAGGTATCAGCTGATATGATCATATTTTATTATTAAGGGCATAAGGCACACTTAGGTGCTAAGGACTCTTAGAGCCTAGGTGCAAGACGGAGAGAAAGGGGCTCGCCTGATGGAAGAAAGCACTCTTTTTTCTTCTTCTTTTTTTATGAAATATTTGTTAAAGAACTATCAATTAAATACAAAGAACAAGATAACGAATATACAAATAAAACTTCAGAAAAATAAAAATAATAAACAATTTGGCCCATTAGCACAATTGGTTAGAGCGTTGAGCAATAGCACAGAGGTTGTGGATTCAAATTCTACATAGTCCTACATGAACAGCTAGGGCTCATATCTTCATTTCAAGTAGACTTGAGATCCAGTGCATCGTGGAGCAAAGTCCTATCAACGGTTATAACAGAACCAAAAGGGAAAGAATACAAATAAACATAAAGAAGACACACAGCTAAAGCTTTATTTGAATCTGATGCGCTTTGGCAGCGCCTTGAGCTTGGCTATAAGGCACAGTAGGCAAGTCTAAAAGCGATGCCTGATTGAAGGGGCCTCACCTCGGGCAAAAAGAGACACAACGAAAGATTCTAAAGCCTAGGCGCCCTTCTAATAACTACGGATATGATCTTTGTTACATGGATCCTTTGCTTCACCCTAACATACTTGTGTTGACACTTGACACAATATAACAAGGATGTTGTGGGTGCTCCTCCTAGACACTTCAAAATAGTGGAAAATATTTGGAAAGCAAACAAATCTGACACCTGGATACACAAGTCCATGTAACATAGGATATGATTGATAAATAATGGTATTAATGATAACAACAAAGAAAAATGATTGAGGGTTAAAAAACTCCAGCTTCCAAAGAGACTTAAATGACATCCATTTTGTTGAGATTTCAGCCCTCACTAAAATTGATACACCACCTAGACACAAACAAGTGCACACAGACGCACAAGAGAGAGAGAGAGAGAGAGAGAAAGGAGTGTTAACCTATCAAAGTATGGAAGCTCTAATGGTATGACCTACAGCAAGGTTATGGAAGAAACAAATGTTTTATCTTGGAATTATTATATATTCATTTATTATTACTTTTATTTTCTAGATAAATAGGTTAGAAAATTTTGAAACATGCGCATCCAAAAGAAAATGGAAGCATTACAATCAACTATTATCAATGGCATTAGACCGATCCCAACACCATTTTAGAACAATTTGCAATGAAATTTATTAAATTTGCTAATAGATTTAGTTCTAGAATTCTAGCCCTCTTTACTATAATGCTGGAAATAGTACAAAAAGAAGAAAGTGGTAAAACCGGAGAAGCACGGACAATTCTAAAAAGGAGTGGACACTAAAACTTCTCCAGCACTTGATAGAGATGTATCCAACACTCCAGAGAATACTATTACAACTTGTCTCCCTTCAACAAAGACAAACTAAATAAAATGGTTTGAAGGATAGCCAACTGATAAGTACAAGCAGACTTCAGAGATGATCTTGTTGAGGCTTCTGACCAAACTATTAGGTTAAAAAACCCCTGGACCATTAACTCACTCATATTAGTAAACAACACAATGAAAAAAAGAAGCACAAAAACTGTGCCCTCCTCCATACTTCTTCCATATCCCAAGTGATGAACAAAATGAGAACGTTCCTATTTTTCTTCTTCCTATTCTTGTTTTCATAACCGCTTCATCCAACAGTCGTGCAACAACCTTTTCTGTTTCCTCTCTCCTGAAATTGAAACATGCTTCTTTTTCAACAACAAAGAGGACTTCCCACTACAGACACCCAAAAAAAATAGTGTATATATATATATATATATAGTATTGAGAAGACTGTATCACAAAGCAGGACATATCAGATGCCTAGTCCTTACAGATACATGCAATATCCAGCAAAACACATGCATCAGGTAAGCCCTGGACCAACCTGTTTGGTCTTTTAAGAGGTAGGAACCCCACCGTATCCAGATGGAGTTTCGAACCCAAGGCCTCCCCCTTTTAGGAGTGGGAGAGATGCCACAAGGCCACAACGTTCAACAACATTGTTTCATCATTCCTGTTACTTCACTCAACCTCTCCCCCTTTCCTCTCATTTCAATAAATTTTAAAAAGCAAAAAATAAAAATAAAAAGAATAGAAAAGAAAATGCCGGGAGTCATATAAGAAGGGGAAAACAAACTAAAAAGACATGAAAACTAATAATATGGTACATTGGGAGAAAAAAGGCTGAAATGCTTCTATTTATGGAAGATAATCAACTTAATTACATTGTACCAAAGAATGATGTAGTCAATTGATTTCTTCAATTTATAGGATTAGGACAGAATGCTAAATCCAACCAGGTTGATCAGTTGACCCTCCAAGCCTAAATTCTTGGCTCAGCCACTGCATTTGTACAAACATATTACTCCATATAACGGTCTCCATCTATATCCTACCACCACATCTCATTTAAGTAGTATATTTTTTTTCAGAAGTAAAAAATAATAATAATTAAAATAAATAAATGAAAACCTCATTCACCAAACCCTATAGTATTTATCAACAATAAATCGATAAGTGTTTGCTCCATTTAGTTAGTGTCATCAGCTTAAGTGATAGGACTTATACTCGATTTAATGTAAAGAAATTCTTCTACTTATAAACCAAATGAATAATGACAATTAACATTTCATATCAATTATTGTTTAAAGCAAATTCACATGAATAACTTCTAGCGCTCTCCTTCAAGGGCTAGGCCCTTTTGGAGGTTGAGTGTGGGTTAACTTTATGGGCTCTTGGGCTTTCCTTTGGTCTATGTGACATATGCCGGCTGCCTCATTTGTGTTGTGTGTGTGTGTGTGTGTGTGTGTGGTTCCTATGTGTGCTTAGCAAAAAAACAAACATGTATAACCTCTAGCATGCACCAAAGAAAGTTCAGTCTTTCATAAGTTTCACAACTGTTGCACACAGAATACAATGAAGAAATGCCTACATTGGCTTCATAAGACTACCAAGATGTTAAAAAAGAAGTTCTTGTTGAACCAAAATTCTTGGTTTTTTCACTCAGACAGGATTTCTTAGATAACCTTCTAAACTACACATAATCTCAACAACGTAATTGACAACTTATAAGAGCATAGACTAGTAAAACAGCTAAGCCATGCACTGTGCCTTGCCGAGGGTTCATCTCACAAGAATGATGCAAAAAAATATGTTCAGTTGCTTTTCATGATTGGAAGAATGTATAAGCCACTTCATAGTGACAAATGAAGAAATTTAGGTTACAGTAGACCAGACATGGAATCCAAAAACCATAATGAATAAGGAATGAATATATATGCTTTTAAGCTGGTCCTTTGCCAAATCTCGATTGTTGCTCAAACTGTACGGAAAAAAAAAAAAAAAAAAAAAAAAAACGCAATACTGACCATGGAATAGAACATCTATGCATTTTGGAAACTCAGTTGATTGACATTTAGTAATTAACATTAATATTCTTGATAGTAAAATATGTATCTAATAAAATATAGCAAGATTTTGAGTTTGAAAGCAAAAGACACCTACACGATTCAAAATTCAAAGAAAAATGGAGAGGAAAGAAGAAAAAAATTTGTCTACCTCAATTCCTGAGTTAAGGAAATTGAGCAGAGTGAACTATGGCAGTCCTACATTTAGTGACCTTACGAATGCACCAACTATGCAATTACCAAAACACAACCCCCCAAAAGAAAAAAAAAAAAAAAACTGAGATCCTAACAAGCTCTGATCCAATGAAAGCTAAACCAGTATAGTAAAGTGAATTTAATTTGAATTTAAAAAATTAAAAATTAAAAATATTATAAAAAATAAATAAATAAATAAAGAGAAAGAAATGGATTAAAAAAAAAACCTGTAGCCAAAGCTGTGATTGAACGCTTTCACGTGATCCAGCAGTTACAATTCCTCCGGCAACTGGTGCAGAGGGAACCTTACCACGCAGTGCAGGGATAGCGGATGAAGTTGGTGCACCCCAATAGTCCATTCCAATATTTAAGTTTGTGGTGGGACCAGGAACACCTGGTGCACCAGGTGCCGATATTGGCATAATGGCCATCGTTTGATTCACAAGAGTATGTGGCGTACTTGACCCTCCATTCTGAGAACCATGCACAGAACTGCCATTCTGAGATGCCTCACCTGTAAGACAAACATTATATACTTTTTTTTCCCTAATATCGCATATCACTGCAAAAATAATAACAGAATTTTAATATTAAAAAAAAAAAAAAAAAAAACATTCTTACGAACAAACCTTCCAATGAATCTTGCCTGCCTCCTGACTTCAGTTGTGAGTCCTGCACAAAATCAATGAAATCAACATTATGGCACTACCAGGCCAAGAAGAAAGGAGCGATACATGGAAACGACAAGTATTTAGTCCACAAAAGAGATTGTCCAACACATGACTGGCATACAGATTGATCTGGACCATTTAAGTAGGAGGCCTACCTCCCAAGTTAGTAATAGGTATCATTTGTGATGTGACTGGCTATTAAGACAACAAGGAAGTCCAGAGGCAGAGGACCAGCCCATGATAGACTTTAAAGTACAGGAGTGGTCCAATGGTATCCAGTATCCCTGTTTCAGTCTACATGGGGAGGTTAGAGGCCGCATTCAGACAAGGCTCTTTCATCCAAGTGTGGCAATGATGTTCTTAAGTAGGGCTGCAAACGAGCCGAGCCGAGCCGAGCCGAGCTTTGGAGTGTTCAAGCTCGGCTCAGTTAAAAGCTTGTTTATTTATAAACGAGCCGAGCTCTAAACGAGCTTAATTTATTGTGTTCAAGCTCGGCTCATTAAGATTTAGAAAAGCTCAGGCTCGGCTCGGCTCGGCTCGGCTCGTTTAACTAAACAAGCCGAGCTTGAGCTCGAGCTCATGTTCAAGATTGGTTTGATCTCGCGAATGTGAGTTTTAAACATTAAGATAAAAGTATACAGACCTTAAAAATCTTCTTTGGATAAGTACAAGATATAACTACTAAGGAAGTATTATCTCTTTCATGTTAATTGGTCCACTTAGCTAAGAAAAACCAAAAATAAATTAGGGTATTTATACAAGCCCCTTAATGAGCCTACTAATAAGCTATTTTACGAGCCTTTTAACGAGCCTATTCACGAGCCCTTAACAAGCTTGTTCACAAACATAAACGAGCCGAGCTATGGTCTGCTCAAGCTTCGCTCGTTTAATAAACGAGCCTCATATTTAAGTTTAGGCTTGGCTCATTTATTAATCAAACGAACTCGAACGAGCCTTTATCGAGCTTGTTCACGAGTTGTTCACAAACGGCTCAGTTCATTTGCAGCCCTATTCTTAAGGCAGCAGCGGCGGCAGCAACGAAAGTGTGTGTTTGGGGGGAAAGGGGTGAGTGTGCATGTGTCTCTTCAATACTTCCTAAACAAACTAACAAAAAAATCCACTCATAAGGAGTTCCTATTTGCCTAGTCTGAAAGGTCTACTCGGTTTTGGGAATTTCTTAGCAGTTCAACTTAATTGAAGGACTTAAAGATAGGCGCATCTATTTTAAACCATCAAGAGAATAGGAGGCTCACTAACAACCTTCGCAGTTTGCACCTTAAAAGACAGAAATATAGAGTCAATCAGTCAATGCATTGTTCATTCAATAAAAGGTGCTACATGAAACATTACCATAAATTTTAACCCAACTAGTTTTCTATTTCATTATTTTTTTTATACCACCTTACAAAATGGAACCTAAGGGAAAAAATATATATATATATATGTACGTATGTGTGTATATGTATGTATGTATGTATGTCTGTATGTATGTGTATATATATGTATGTATGTATGTATGTATGTATTGGGGTCGTCAAATATAGTGTTCTGCAACAAAAGTGAAACATGTTTCGGATCACACAATCAGGGTTGTAGTTCGCTAGGAGACTAACAAATGGTCGTAACACTGGTCTATTCCATTTGAATAAAAATAATATCACAAATTCACAAAATAAAGTGTGGTGTTCGTTTCTTACACTCTGAGAATTTGCATCACTTCCTTCGCTTGAACCTTCACTGCCACTCTCAGCACTGCATATCCAGGTTTATTTGAATCAGCAAAAGTAGCCACTATCAACATGATTCAATAGTAAAGATAAGATAGACGGTATAGTCCTAAACTCATCAGCAAAAGGCACCATCTGAGCAAGAGATATTTCTCAGGGTCTGAGGCCATGAAGAACAATACTATTAATTATATGATTATATCCATGCATATATAACTTGAAAAAAGAAACAACTTTCATGAATTACTTGTCAAAGTGCACCAGAGATCTAAAGCTAAGACATAAATTTTAAAGGGGAAAAATTAATGAAACCACTAAAATTTAAAATTTTTTAAAATATATATATATTAAAAAAGCTAGATAGAACTTCCTCAATATTTTTTTCTCCAGAATGAAGCTCTTCTAACCCCAATCACTTCAACCAGGAACTCCCTCTCCATCACTCCCCCCCCCCCCTCTTTTTTATTTTCTTTTTCCAAAAATCCCACTAAGGGAAAATATAACAAGCAGTCAACAATGGGCCATTAGGTCCCGGACACAGAGGACCCATCACCTAAACTGGGCATTTGGCATGGACCTAACACTTAAGCATACTTCTATACAATTCATCTTGCTACAGAACTCACCATACCTTTTGGAATAGACTCCATTAGCAGATGGAGCTGATGTTTTACCAAGATCATTATTCTTTCCCGTAAGCATATTCAAACTGCCCAAACTTCCTTTTGATCTTTTAATGGGTAATTTTTCCTTCCCTTCAGATGTCTTAACATCCGTTTCCAAGACACCAGGCGTATTTCCCTACATACAGGTTTACAAGTAAATCTTCATGTAAATTATTTGACCAACGATGTGTTTATTCAGCAGCAAACCAAATAAAACAGTAGTTTGGGTAACTCACAGAGGCCTCAGCAATGCCATTTGGAGAAGGCATAGCAAAAGGACTGAAAGGGTAAGATCCCTATTTAAGATTGGAACAATGGGTTTGGAGTCAGGAGCATCCTAAAATGAGATAAGGAAACAAATTGAGATCTGCACATAAAGCATGATTAAAAAGAAAATACCGGTGGCATGGATGGATGAGCATATATTCCACCATGGGGATACATTGCAACGTATGGATGAGGTGGGGTACCATAAGGGGGCATAATATGCTGCAAATAAACGTAGATCAGAACTGTAACAACTACCAACCAGAAGGTACAACCGTACAACTATTGAAGTAATTAACTTTAAAAATAAAAAATAAAATAAAATTTTCTGCAACCTTTCCAAGACATTTTAGAAATACATCAATAGAATAATCTCATTACCGACCACCAACACCTCACCCATTTACCAAAATTAGAAAGTAAAATGCAAGCAGAAAGCATGAAGAGGCACAAAGCTAGTACATGAGGACAAGGATATAGAAGAATGTTTAATAAATAGTCACAAAGAATCACTAGTTCAAGATAGTGGTTCCAATTCAAATTTGCAAAATTCCAAGCTAAAAGAACTAAAACACCATGATTACTAATTCCAGACAGCATTTTATTTTCAGTTAATTCTGCTAAATAAATTTTCAAAAGCCATGGAAAATTGTAGGATGGTTAAACAAACCAAGCCATTTGTGAACGAGTAGGGCTCAACATGTTAAGAAGCTCATTCAGGCTTATTATCCAACTAAACTAGCTGAGCTCAAGCTCGAGTTTCAAGCTCAATTCCTTAACAAGCTAAAGCTTGAGAAACTCTAATTTCAACCCATATAGGTTTGTGAATAGTTCAGGAATGCTACAAGCAGTAAAAGATAAATCCTCAAGAAATTTACCCCCAAAAAAATTTCCCAAAATAACAATTTGATAAGTACTATAGAGTCAGTGAGGTATTAGAAAGAACTGAGTGAATTGGAGCATTTTGTAATGCACTTATATGAGTAAGGGTGATGGATTATGTGTCACAAGTATATATGTTGACTATACCAATTAAAAGCTCAGTTAGGCTCATGATAAGATTCAAGCTCCACCAGCCATAAGTGAAACAAGCATTAACAGGATAGTAGAGCATAGCTCAAGCTCGATCAAGAATCAACCAAAGAAAGATCAATTTAACAGCCCAATACCCTGCTCAGCCTGGCTCGGTTGCACCTCTAGTGGAATGGTGAAACTATGAAGTAAAATCAATAGTTTCAGTAACCCCCAACTCTTCTGATGCAGGAGGACAAATCCCATGCAAAGGCCAAGCAGACACCCTAGGCAGCTTGGTTTGGGTCATTAGATAGCATTGAGTTCAACTTTATTTTTATTTTTGTGTTTTTCTTCATTTTCTTCTGCTTTATTATAAGTGTATAGATTGTTGTTATGTTCCTAGTGTTCTTAAGTAGTCATGTGACTAGCATGTGTCTTAAATTACTACGAGAACTGAGGTTAAAAGATTATAAGAGTATCCAAGGGCTAGGATCTTAGCGTTGATGTTGCCCTAGTATAAGCATACTTTTAAGAACCTCTATAATCAGTATTTTTAATATTATTTCAAAATTTCTAGTGATTTTCTGCTATTTTATTACTATAAATTCCTCTTTAGCATAGTTTTTCACCCATTCCAACATCTAGACAGCAAGATTTCACATTTTTAGTGCGTCCTCTTCACTAAATTCCATCAAAATAAATCCCTTTGGTGGTTTTATCTCCAATATTTTGGCAATTAAGGTATATCATATGCATGACTCAGGGAACAAAACTGATGTACAAACATATATGTACCTGAACTCCCCACATATAGGGGTGAGCTTGAGGACTCGATGCCAAGAAACCATGTGGGGGTATAGGCGAATATGCCTATCACAACACAACCAAAACCACATAATAAGTAAAATATAATGTAGACACCAGGCTAAAACAAAACAAATTACAGGCTTTTGCATACAGAACCTGAAATCCCGACCAATCAGGATTGACTGTGCCAGTGCTTGTGGTTGAAGCCTGCTCCTGTACAACCAAAAACAATGATAAAAAAGATTTAGAATTTTCCACAGGACAATAGCACAAAACTTAACATGAACAGTGATTGATTAAACTAAACACACAAGTAGACCTGCGTAGTAACAGGAGTGGTCGCCTTCGAATCCTTATCCTTAGCCGGTTTATCCATCTCACTGCTGCCCATGATTCAATATCACCACCTCCCCAAAATTTCACAAACCATCCTGCATCATAAACACCCTCAAAACAAACCCAAATATAAAAACCCCAAGGAACTACATGGTTTATAATCTGAGTACTTTCTAGGCTTTTTGGAAGCAAAAATTGCATTGATTTATAGTGAAAAAGTACTTTCAAAATCCAAACCAAACAGCGCCTAAGAAAAATATAAGAAAATTCAACTTCCTAATCCTAAAGAATAATGGGTCCGAATCCATGGAAATACATATGTAATTGTATATGAAAAACATATTCATACATGCACTATAGAGATAGAGTATCAATCTTGAAAGAGAAAATATATCTAGAATGGCAGAAACAATTAGATGACCAAAACCCCAAGAAAAACAAAAAGGTTCAATTTTCTAACAGATAATTGGTATCATGCAAAAATTGAATATACAAAGTTGATATTCCCGTATAAATAATAATATATAATAATTACCGCTAACACAACGCGAAACTGCTTCAGGAAAAATTCGAAATCTGATCCGCCGAGGGCACTACGAACAAAAGCTGCTTCTGATACGATGACGGAGCTGTGCCGACGCGAAGGTCAATTTGATGAAAGGTTAGGGCAAATTCACCATTTTTCGCCGCGCTGAGAAATCGGAAGAGTGCGAAGATCAGAAACTAGGGTTTGTGTTGGCGTTGTTGCTGTTGTTGTTCCGACGGGGGTCGTACGAAGTCGCGGTCAGAGGAATTTTTTTATTTTCGTTTCAATTTTGCAGAGCCATTGAGGAAAATCCCCATCTTCTCCTCTTCTCCCTCTCTCTCTCCCCCTCTGATTTTGTTTAATTGATTGGTTGATGATTTGGTGAACTGTGATTCGTTAGGTATTTTCTACACCTATATATGTATGTACTTATGGGTAGTGCTCGTGTATCAATGCTTGTGGTCCTATGGATAGTCGGACGAAGGTCGGGACGGATCAATCTGATAGGTTTCGGGTTCAAACCGATTTGGTTCGACTTCGGTTTGAATAAAAATTAGAGCATTTTTGGATGTCTGAATGGAAATTAAATTATTTTAGTGTATTATTTTGTATAGTATTAAAAGTATAAATCTATAACAATTTTATAAGA
Source organism: Liquidambar formosana (assembly GCA_039720395.1). Classification (NCBI taxonomy): domain Eukaryota; kingdom Viridiplantae; phylum Streptophyta; class Magnoliopsida; order Saxifragales; family Altingiaceae; genus Liquidambar; species Liquidambar formosana. The sequence goes on from CM077830.1 coordinate 1,604,993, forward strand.
ACTACGATTTGAGAGTATAATATAAATTAAAATAATTATATTTTTTGAATTTCTTGAAATTAATATTACAACATCAATTATATTAAATTATTAATAACTCCCGAACATTTTATAAATAATAATCTCATATTATATGTGATGAATAATCTTGAATTGTGCAAAGGTATAAAACCATGACATGAGGATCTAAATTAAGCATCCACATATATTACCCTCTATCTATCAAGCATAATAGTGTAGGGCTTAGTCAATAATTGATTCGCTAATTGGTACACGAAAATTCCTCAAGCATGTGTTTGTGTTGTAGATATACTAACAAGCCTTGGATCTAGTGACATAGTCCTTCTCTTTAAACATAAGAGTTCTAGGGATTGTAAGTTCAACTATCCTACCTAGCAACAAAAAAAAAGAAGGATTTTCTTAACGAATGCCCTAAAGGCATATGTTAAGATGCAATTAATGATCCAATCATTGCATGAGAAATTGTGAAAATGTGCAGAAAGAATGGTGAAAGTTGCTCAAAAAGATGTGAAAAATGCTTAAAAAATTATAAAAACATATTTTTCCATACAATGACAGGATTATTAATTGCAGCTAAACATGTGCCCTTAGGGCATACGTTTAAGGGTACACGTTAAGGGCACACATTAAGAAAACCCAAAAAAAAAAAAAAAAAAGGAAAAAAAAAGGAGAATTGCAAATGCTTAGATTATGTTGCATATCTATTGCACATGCTTAGAATATGTTGTATACATGCTAATTATGCTTTTAGAGCATGCACAGAATGTGTTGTGCATGTGCTTCACATGCTTAAAATATGATGAATATATGCTTAAATATATTTAGAGTGTGCAATATGCATACTGTATTTACTTGCACTGTGTAGTATATGTGTTGAATGTGCTTAAAATGTGTGTAATATTTGATGCATAAATTACCTTCTTTTATCAGGCATTAGCGTGTAGGGCCTGTCAATAGAGTTGCATGAAAGATATCAAGGCTTGCCCATAGTCGAGATGTAAACTTGCTTGCAATCCAATGCGTACTTGCATATTTATTTATTTATTTTTAATGTTTAAAAGCTCCTCACACATATGTGCACATAGTCATTAAGTATCTTGACCATAAAATTGTCAATATTTGGAGTTCATAATGTATGAGCCATTCATGTCGCCATTTTACAAGTACAGTTGTAAAACAAGTAAAACTACTCAAACTTGACTCGAGATCGGCTCGATATAAAGTTCAGTTCAAGCTCGCTCGTGAGATAAATGAACTAAGATCGAATGTCATTTTAAAACTTATTTAAAGTACTACTCAGGTTCAGCTCAATTGAAAAGCTCGTTTATAAGTTAAATGAGCCGAACTCAAGCTTTACCTAATAAGTGAGTTTGAACAACCTACTACCCGAACTCATTTACACTCCTAATTATAAGTCACAAATTTTGAATCTCATTCAATCTATTTATGTAAAACCCTCATAATGACACAGTTTCTCAATTTATTTCCAATCTTATCAACGTTTATAAATAGACAATACAATTTCTCTTGAATTCACGAATCCTTAATAGAGACTAGATGATGAAATTATATTAGGAATTCCCAAATAAATGCAAGAGGGTGAAACCACTACAAGGCCCACTTATGAGGGCCATCCTCTTGTCTCTATTCAAAAATCTCAAATTCAGGATCAGAAGCATTTTCCTTACTGAAAGTCTTTTAAACAGTTTCCAAAATTATAAGTTTCATTATTTAATATGTTAAAAAAATGTTTATTTTATTTATTTATTATTATTAATTACTTAATTTATTTTTCTCCGAAACAGAGAAACTTGGCCCAAGAAAAATCCCATTGCAAGCCTACTCCATGTCAATTAACGTCCAAGATAAACTTGGCCCATAAGTGACTAAAACGCTGCGTTTTAGTAAGAATTGTATTTTGTCGGTACTCTTTACAAGACCTTTCCGTCGTCTCATCCCTCTGCGTGACTGTCTCTCTGTATTCAGAAAATGGACAAAGCGAAGCAAGAAGAAGCTGAGAGGCTCAAAACCCTAGCAGAGGACAAATACCGACAGTCCAACCTCAAATCGGCGCTAAAATACGCAAAGAGAGCACTACGCCTCTTCCCAAATATCGACGGCGTCTCCGAGATGGTGACGGCGTTCAAGATCCTCCGTGTCGCCGGAAAATCAGGCGGAGCCGGTGGCTCACCGGACTGGTACAAGATCCTCCAGATAGAACCATTCTCTCACACAAACACCATTAGGAAGCAGTACAAGAGGCTTGCCTTAACCCTACACCCCGACAAGAACTCTTTCGTAGCTTCCGAAGAGGCCTTCAAGCTCGTAGGCGACGCTTTCCGGTTTTTATCGGACAAGATTCGGCGAAAGGAGTACGATTTGAAGCTGAGGATTGCGATTCAGGCGGCGGCATTGACGACGACAAGCGGCGGCGGTGGAACTGATGATACCTTTTGGACGGCATGCTCGACGTGTCGATTGTTGCATCAGTTTGAGAGGAGGTATATTGGGCATAATTTGATGTGTCCGAGTTGTAAGAAGAGCTTCTTGGCTGTGGAAGTAAGGGGCGAGTGAGGTGGATGATGAAGCCCCTAGGGTTACGGCTGTGGAGAAGAGTAAATACGGCGAGAGATTGAGAAGTGTGGATTCGAAGCGGAAAATGAGTAGTGTTGGTGAGGTGTTGGAGAGGTCGAAGTCAAAGAAGATTGAGAGGACGGGAATTTTGGATAATAGTGGTGGTGGTGGTGGTGGTGATTTATCGGAGCGATTGAGGTCGAAGAGGGTGAAATTTGGGGAAGAAATGACGTTGGCGCAAATGCAATTGGAAGCGAAACGAAATGTGCTCCAAGAAAAGACGAAGGTGAAATCGATGGAGGAGAAAGAGAGGAAGAATGAGAGCCGTCGTGCTTCGAAGAGGGTAAGCAACTTGGAAGTCAAAGCGTCCAGTGGCTCGAAGAAGAGTGCGAATTTAGAATCGGAGACGCCCATTTTTTTGAAGAAGAGTAAGGATTTAGAAATTGAGAGAAATGGGGTCTCGAAGAAGGCTAGGAATTTAAGAATTCAGACAAGAACTTCGAAGAAGAGTGGAGAGTGGGAAATGGAGAGACGTGGGGCTTGGAGGAGTGGTGACTATGAGATTATGGCGGTGGAGGATTCGGATTTTTATGATTTCGATAAAGATAGAGTGGAGAGAAGTTTTAAGAAAGGGCAAGTATGGGCTATTTATGATGATGATGATGGGATGCCGAGGCATTATGGTTTCATTGATGAGGTTGTTTCAGTGAATCCTTTTGAGGTGAAGATGAGTTGGTTGGATCTTCAGAATAATGGAGACGAGGGGTTGATTTATTGGGAAAAATTGGGGTTCCATATATCTTGTGGTAGATTTAAGGTTGCTAAGAAGACTGTTATTTCTTCAGTGAATTTCTTTTCTCATGTTGTGGACTGTGAAAGAGCGGCGAGGGAGGTTTACAGGATTTATCCAAAGAAGGGTTCGGTCTGGGCGCTTTATAATGAAGGGGCATTGGATGCCGAAGGAAGGAGCTCTTCGCGTAAGGATAAACGATGCTATGATATAGTTGTCTTTCTAACAAGTTACAGTGAGATGCATGGATTAAGCATGGCATACCTTGAGAAAGTTGAAGGTTTCAAGACAGTGTTTAAGAGACGAGAGATTGGGTGTCATGCTATTAGATGGTTTGAAAAAGATGATATTCGGTTGTTTTCACATCAAATCCCTGCAAGGAAACTCTCTGGGGAAGAGGCCCCAGAGCCTTTGAAAGACTGTTGGGAACTTGATCCGGCTTCACTTCCTCCAGAGTTGCTTACTATTGGTTGGGGACGGTAGCGTCTGGTTGGGGAATTTTGGTGTGCTATCTGTATGTTTTTTCTTCTTTGGTCTATAGGTTCAAGATTAAGCATGTTCTCCAATGTCTGTCAAGTTATATTGTGTGGTAACTATGAATGTTGTCTACTCTTCTGTGAATTCTGTAGTACATGGGGAAATGAGACTATAAATATAAATTAATCAGTTTTTTGCCTATATCATACCTTTTTTTTTTTTTTTCTTTTCTGTGTGTAATAAATTAGAATGAATGAAAGGAGGAGTTGAAGTATTTAACAATACATTTTAGAAACTTGTTGGAGGATGATTTTCGGGATTCTTTCTTTGATATGTGTTTAGTATAGAACACACAATTTTTGTTCCTAGTTATTGTCATGGTATTGTGTCCAGTTGTCCTTGAAGTGGATGGTATTGCCATCGTTAATGTTCTGTGAACTTCAATGTGAAGTTGTCAGACAGGAACCACAGCTGTTGCTGACACATCCCTTTCCAAGTGCATGCCTTAGCAATGTCATACCATTGCGTACCTGAACAACATACAAAATCACTTATTTATCTTTCCTTGCATCCTCATAGTTGAGTTCCATTTTATTCTGAGCAATACAAATTTAAATTTTTTCTACCTTGAGAGATTGGCAGGTTCTATTCAATCATGAAATTGAGCATTGGCTATCAAATCATTGGACCAAAGATATTCCCACCTTCATTGGGCAATTACGGAAGCATTCATTGTAAACATAATTAATTAATCCTATAAAAAAGATTATAAACATAATTTAAAATTTTAAGCACAAGTTTGGTTGGTAGAGTAGTGGTTTTTTTTTTGGAGGAGGCAAATTAGTAGAATTTAAATAAAGGTATTGGGTACATCTTTCAGTGGATGTGCCTTTTTGTCTTGGATTTTGTTAGGTGGTCCTAGTATCCACAATAGTGCCCATATTAGGATGTGTTGCAGATTTGCTGGATTTGTTTTTCCAAATAGAAATTGTGGATTTTTTAGGTGTTTTTCTGACGAGAGATTTGATTATCAACTTTTTAAGCATGCGGTTTGGATGTTGTCTCTCATTATTAGCCTAAAACCAAACTTTGTTTGAGTATTGGAGGCCTTCATAGCATGATAGCAGTCATAGAAAATTCATCTTTGCTATCTTTTTGAAAGCAGGAGGTTTGGGTGACTTGTCCAAGGATAATGCTTTGTCTTTAGTAAAGTTTTTTTCTTTGATTATTGTTATAACTTTTGACGCTGGGGGGTCCATGTCTTTATTTTGTAGACTTAAAAATAAAAAAAATAAAAAATAATAATCTGCAGATTGATTCTGCTTCTGTAGTTGAAATTTAACTGGAGTCTAACCCGCAAAAACTTCTATTACTTGTGTTTATATTTTGGTTAATCTCTGTAATTTTTCCAAAAATCAGTTCCACCTTCTTAGTGACTATAACTTTGATCTGAGATCAATATTCAAAACTTCATTGTGAGAGAAATTTTCCACTTGGGATGATGCTTTTCTTGTCTTTTGAGGTGTTTGTATTTAAAGAGTTCCATGTATAGCTTCTGGAATAAGAGAAATCTTACATCATGTTTGGTACTTGGTGCAACAACCTTATGCAAGGATGTTGAAATAACCTTTTTAATTTTGTAAGAAATCTGGTTATTTAATGTATTCAATTTATAGAAATTGTTATGTACGAAGTTTCTATAAGATTTGAATATGGGGTTCAATACCTATAAAAGGATTGAGTGGTTAGGACGAAATGTCCTTTTGACACGAAGATTGAAGAGGCCAGGCATACTTTTTTCAGTTGTGCTTCTCAAACTGAGTTAATATACTGGGATGGTCATTATAATATTAGGGTCATGCAGGATTTGGGTTTTAACTAATTTGTGGGCATGTTTGCCACTCTCATAGTTGGGATTTGTGCCTTAATTTTTTGAAGGTGCATCAAGGTCTCTCTACTTGTGGCGTACGGATCCTGCTATTTAGCAAGCCTTGCTATTCGGATGAAAAGAATGTCATCCTAAGGAAAGCCTGATTCCTCCCTCATCAATGTTTGAGATGCTTGGTTGTGCTAACTAATTTGTGGGCACGTTTGCCACTCTTGTAGTTGAATTAGGGGTTGGGGAGGCATGTATGGCAGTCTCACCAGACTTTATCTTGGTCCTCTAATGTTGGTATCAATATATTTTGCACCATTATAGATTCAGTGGGTTAATTTTACTTCGACTCCCTTCCTACAATGTCAATTGATTTTCTAGTAGCCTTAGGTCTGTGGATCGAGAGGGAGTTCAAGCTCGTGTTGGTTATGATTAGGAAAATGCACACTTCTAGTTTGTTCTGCTCATTGATATTTCAGCATATTCACTTGTTCTCAGAATCTGTTTCCCTGACCCTTAATTATTTATTCTTTCCAGCTTAAACATACTAATTCACGATGAATCACAATATCTCTGCATTTATCATGATCTCTTGTTGTGCTAAGACCGACTTCCAACCAACTCTTTTTTGTTTATTTTGTTTTCTTTTTTGTGGGCTCTAGCCTGTGCTACTTTTCTTATTCTGCATGTCAAACTTTGGCAGGATGAATAATTGAAATTGGATTTGTCAATGCCTTTTCTTCACCTTCAATAAGTAGAGGAAAAGTCCTTTGCATGAATCTTGATTATTTGATATATATTTGAACTTTGATACTGATAAATCAAAACTACATCCAGGTTCCTAATATATTTTTACTTTCATATCGATTAAGTGAACAGAGAAATGTAGACCTCTTTTTTGGTATGAATATATATTCATGCCATATGTAGTTTTAAGTTTTACAGAGTAAATGAAAGTACAATATCCAGTGGAAGGTTTTTTTTTATCATTATTTCTACTTAATTCATTTCTTTCTATGCCTTGATTGTGACATTTACCCAAATCTTCAAAATACTGGCTTCTTTCTTTCTATTATGTTAAGTATGTTAATAGGAAAAGTGATTAGTATCTTCTTGATGTCCTTGAGTTCAGATGTGGTGAATGGGATTTTGTGGTCACCTGTCACTATGTTTGAAATATTTGCATCTTTGCACGTTGGTTATGTCGCATACTCATTTGACACCTTCAATACCTAAAACCTTTTTTTTCCAGTTTACAATTTCAAGGCTGTCAAGGGCAGCTTGGTTAGATGTGGTTATTTTCTGCTTGGTGAAGCAGCCCCTATTCTATGATTCAATTCTAGGATCACCTGCTAACTGCTTTATCACATAAGGTTTAGACATATAGTGCTGCAGTATTTTGTTAATCTAAGGCCTAGCATTGTTACATTGATTAAGGAAAAGACTAACGTGTAGCTACTATTCATACTTCCATTATTTTAGTTTAATTTAAGTCCAACCCTTGAGGTTTTACTGATCCTTTTATTTGAGGTGCTGGATATCTGGGTGGAGCAAGACTAATTTTTAAAAATAGTTGAAGAATATGTGTGTCATACTGTCACCTTGAATTTCAATATCTTAAGTAGCTTGTTAATGTAGTTTGTTAAAGCATTGTGTTTTTGTAAATAACTCAAAGATCACATGTTTTGATTTGGTTATATTGAATAGTATACCAACTGATAATCACATGCTTTTATGAAAAACTTTTATATTTTTCATAAAACCCTTTTTTTTTCTTTTTTTTTTTTAATAAGGAAAAACCTTTAATATTGTTAATTGCTATTATGTGAGAATTATTTGTCTATACTTATCCTGCTTTTTCAACCATGGAGACTTCTATTGTTCCAGCGGGTTTGTTTAGTAGACTAGCTTTCCACGAGCTGCAGAATTGAGATCCCTAGAAACTAGGATGTTATTCCTACATTTGCCATAACATTATTGGAAAAGTCAGAAAATTACGGGTTTAGAAAGTTGTATAGGTAGCAAGGTTATGGTCATTTGACATGGCTGGTCATTGGTTAATGAAAATTTTATTAGTTTAAGCCATAGAAATCAAATGTTCTATGACAATAAATTTGATGAACCTGGAGCATGTGTCATTGCCCATTGTAATGATACATGGCACATGTATTTCATGTGGCTAGTAGTGCAATACTAGATGGCCCCCATACAATTCATATGGTTTTGGACCATTTTATGTTACCATCATTGTCTGAGAAGGTAAGTTTCTTTAAAGAAATTTTGGAGTGAAGTTTAAAAAAAATGGTGAAGCCAATACTCTTTCAACACGGATGATTATAAGCATGGATGACCTCCTTCTAGGGCATCTTCTTCTCTTTTTCTAAGCAATTGATAAGTAGGGTTTATCTAGTGATGGATTCTGCACTACTTTTACGTGTGTAATATGTCTAGTACTTCAGTTATGGTGCTTAAGAACCCAAAACTTGAATGTGTATGCATGATGCTCACATGCTTTTATATGGGAAATATTGCTGCACGGTATAAAATTTTTTCATCTTTTTTTTTTTTTTTTTGGGGGGGGGGGGGGGGGTTGTGGGGGGAGAATTTGTTACAGATTCACCTGTGATAAGTTGTTTCTGCACAGTTGACACATATGGCAATGATATACCAATTACCTGTTTAAAGTTTATTGTTTCAGAACCCTACTTTCGTGCTAAACAGAAAGAGATCGTGCATCATCAAAGCAGCAACATCTACACTTGCCCGGATTGACCTACAGACCAAAACAGGATGACAAGCTTTTTTCATGCAGAAAAAAAGTCCAAATAGCCTTTGATTGCTTCGAGCTTCAAGTGCAGTGACTGACAAAGCTTCCAATGGTCTTCCAACGAGCTTCCTGAGCTGCTAGAGTTGGCCTACAAAGGATGGCACAATAAGAGCAAACACAGAGCTTTACATTAGTTCTCCTCTGCTAATTTCTCTTATTCTGCATGCTGATCTCTATCTATGATAGTAGTTATAGCAGTTCTTGATTTTTGAAGGATAATTCGTTAATCTTATATAATTCTTATTTTCAAATGTATTTCTCCCCTGGTGCATTGCATTTATAAGTCTTTCTCTGGTAATATGTTATAGGTCCTCAGGTATTATTCTTTTCGATTCAAATAACCGCATATGCAAGATGGTTGTTTAGTGAATGAGTAGAAGTGTAGAACCTAAGAATTTCTCAAAGCCATGTTCGTGATTATGTGATGAAAATCAGGATGATTGTGGAGCATTTTATTTTAACATCGATTGTACGAGAAGGTGAAATTTATGGAAAGAAATTTCGGAGCAAATTTTTTTTAAAAATGATAAGGTCAAGGGGATACTCTTTTAGCATGGATGATTAGCACTGCTCTAGAAACAATAAAGCCGAGCCCAACAAAATACATTTTTGGGCCGGATTGGACAACCAGCCAATGTTCATTCCTATATTACTATAGAGCTATAAATATAGATATTTTGATCAATCCAATTTTTCCAAAATTAAAATATTTGTAATTTTCTTTTCTCCAAGTGGTGAGAATGAGCTAAACTTGGTCAAAATTAGAAGCTTAGAGACTGTATCATGTATGTGCAAAGTTAAAAACAAGGAAAATGATAAGTTTATCGGTTACATTTAGTTGTTTTAGATATCCACTAATGTATAAATGGTATATTTATAATTAATGAGAAAAATAAACTTCTCATCTTGTGAAAAATAAGCCAAGATTATCAGACGAATCTAATCCACCGAGTTTGGCTTGAGATTGACTTGGTGAAGAGCTCGTTTGTAAAATTGACAAAGAGCTCGTTTGTAAAATAAACGAATATCATTAGTACTTTAAAAAATTACTCGAACTTTACTTAGTAAAAGACTCGTTTGAACTTGTTCGTAAATTCAAACCTTAATTTGAACATGCTAGCTTGCTAAGTTCAACTCGCCTCATTTACAATCATGTAACAATGCTCCAGAGACAATAAGGTTGTGCCCAACAAAATACATTTTTGGGTTGAGTAGAACACGTCAATGTATTTATCTTCATAAATCCCTATCAATGATGCTTCAATTGGTATTCCTAAGATTTGCTTTTTATTTTCTACTTATTTTAAACTTTTTAAGGTTTTATGAGAAAAATATAAAGTTTTAATGAAAATTGGTATTATTGTCTACTAAAAAACATAATTTTGAATAAATTTGTAGGAGGGAGTTTTTCTAAAATCTGTCGTTTAAGAGGATTTTTTGATAATTCACAATATCTATTTTTGTTACCCAAAAGTTCATTTAAATGACAAATTTTGAAAAAAAAAAGATTTAACAAACTTTTTTATAATGATGGTTTTTTAATGAATATCACCATTTGCCACTAGTTTTCATAAATTTAGTTTATTTTATTTTATATTTTTTCATAAAACCTTTGAGAAGTTTGGAATTAATAAAAATAAATGCCCAAAAGCCGAGCCCATCAAAGTATATTATTGGGCCGGGTAGGACTACAGCCCACCAGCCCTTTTTTTTTTTTTTTGGATAAGTGACAGCCCACCAGCCTTTTTACCGCCATAAATCCCCTAATTCTCCATTCCTCCTTTCTCCATATCTCATCTCTCAGTCATTGAGAGGAATTCATCTGAGCTTCTACGAACAGGCGGATCTCATCCTCTTCTTCTTCGCGTTCTATCTCTATCGATATATATATTTATAGGTCTTCTCCCTCTCGATTGACCGTCATCATCATCATCAATGGGTTACGAAAACGATCCGTATGCCTCTCTTTCTCTTTCCAGAACTTTCTCTCTCTAGAAATTAGGGTTTCTGATATCCAATTGTTGTTTTTGTTGCAGATACCGCGATGAAGACGGAGAGCCATTGATGGACTTCGACGACATACAATCCGATCGCGAACAATCGCCCGAACCCCAAGATGGTAATCACCACTTGCTCGACGACGATGTCGAAGACGGCGAGGAAGACTGGCCTCAGCGCGACCGATCCCAAACTCCGCTCTACGACCCCGATAAGGTTTTGCCAAAATCGAAGCCGAGGAAGCGACTCGTCAAGAAGAGCGCCAAAGAGTCAACCCCGGACTTCGCCGTCGACGATGACGATGAACCGGCGGATTTTGTGAGGGATTATGGTTCGGATGACGAGCCGACGTCCTCATCGCACAAGAGGAAGAAGTTGGGGAAGGAGAGCGATGGTGGGAGTAGGAAGAAGGAGAAGAAGTCGAAGAAGGAAAGGAGGCATGGGAATGAGAAGGGTGGTGGGTCGAAATCCAGGGGTATGGGTGGGTATTCCGGGCGGTCGAAGGATCAGGACGGTGACCCGGAGGTTAAAGAGATGTGGGATACCATTGCTGGCGGGGATTCCGAGGTTTTCTTTCTCTAGTTCTATATGAGATTTTTTTTGTTGTTGAAGTTTTCTATATTATTGTTTGATTGATATCTAGATATTTTGATCGATTCAGCTATTTAGCATCATTGGGTTTCTAGTTTGTAGAGCTAACTCTGTTTAAATTGATGGGATTTAAAATTTTGGTTATTTATACTCTTTGTTTTTTTGTTTGTGCACAGAAGTACTAGACTTTGGCTGAATGGAAGTGTTTTTTAAATTCTGAATTTTTTGTCAGTATTTTAACAATATTGGGGTCTAAGCTTGAAGAAGTAAATCTCCTAACTTCAAGTTAAATTTAATCAATAAAAGAAAGGACTATTTCTTGGTTTTAGTTTGTAGAACTATAACTTTTGAGCTAGTGCTTTAAAAAATACAAGTTTTGAGGGGTTTAATATGTTCACAAAATTTACAATTTTCTCATTGCTTTTAATTTCAAGTAGTTTTGCAAATTCGGTTTAAATTTGTAAAACGAAGTGTTTAATTTTTCTGGAAAATTTTAATTATTATCTTTGTTTTTGTACAGAAGTGCTAGTATCAAGTAATCGAAACGTTTTCATGATTGATTTTGTGTAGATTGTAATGCTCAGAATTCAGTGATAGGATATTTGCCAACACTTGTTCTTTCGTTATTATTTTGTTTTTGTTTTTATTTTATTTTTTAAAATTTTGTTACTCTACTGCTGCGGTGCTATTTATTTATTTTTTTCCCCTTCGAGCAAACCCCGGACCCATAGTCTTCCCTAGGTGTGGACTTGAACTTTTATGCATGATTATGCTCAGAATCAAAAGAAAATCAAACCTTTTTTCTTGGGTGGTTTGGGCGAATTTCTTGACCAACATTTCTGTTGGGGGGTCTTTGAGGCTTATAGTGAACTATGTTTCCGGTTTATTATTAAAATTGTTTATTTATTTATTTCCTCTTTTAAATGGATTAGGATGATCGAGAGGGTGCAAGGACTGTGGACGATGATAACTTTATAGATGACACTGGTGTGGATCCTGCTTACCGGTTTGGAAATGACAATGAAGCACACTCTCCTGGTGATGCTCCTCAGGTTAGGATTTCTTATTCATTTAAAGTTTACAGTTGATATTAGTAGCATTTTATGACTAGTTTGCCTCCTCTTTTGTGTCATTTAGTATTTTTTATCCACAAATCCCATTGCACATCTAGAATATTGGAAGATGTATTGCTGTTGCTGTTGCTGTTGATTCAGATTGCTTGGAAGTTTTTCCTGTTATCTATTATTAGAGGGATACATAATTGATATTATATGCTGTTGATTGATGATTGTCTCTAATGAAAAATCTCTATGTATTCTGGAAAGTCTTTAGATGACTTGGTAGTTAATTTTTCTGATTATGCTAGGCTGAAGAGGGTGAAGACGATGAGGAAATTTCACAGCTCTTCAAGATGGGTAAAAAAAAGAAGAAAAGCGAGAAAAGTGCTGCAGAAGTGGCATATCTGGTTGAGAATGTCATGGCCGAGCTTGAAGTGACTGCTGAAGAAGATGCAGAACTGAATAGACAGTCAAAACCTGCTGTTAATAAACTCAAGAAGCTGCCTCTTCTTACTGAGGTTCTTTCGAAGTAAGTTGGTTGCATGTCATCAGTTTTTTTGTATTAATTGCGGTTTTTAACTTCTTTCCTCTTCAAATGCCCTTGATGCAGGAAACAACTTCAACAGGAATTCCTAGATCATGGAGTTCTGACTCTTCTAAAGAATTGGCTGGAACCCCTTCCAGATGGAAGCTTACCTAACATAAATATCCGTGCAGCGGTATTGAAGATCTTGACTGATGTACGCACGGGATTCCCCTCATTTTCCATTTCATGGGTGTAGTACTGATTATTGCTTCTGAACAAACTTTATGTGGAACCTGAATTGTTGGTTTGTTGCTTCTACCATGCAGTTTCCAATTGATTTAGAGCAGTATGATCGAAGAGAACAGTTGAAGAAGAGCGGTCTTGGAAAGGTCAAGAGTTCATCCTATGATGCTACAGCCACAATCCAAATGTTTGCAGCTTTGAAATAGAAGGAAAATGTCAGACTGATGTACTTTATTTTTGTGCAGGTCATTATGTTTTTGTCAAAGTCTGATGAGGAGACCACGGCCAACAGAAAACTTGCTAAGGATTTGGTGGATAAATGGGTAATTTGATACCTTATTTTTTATTTTTTCGGTCTCCAAATACATTTGAGAAATCTATGGCATTCATCAACCAGAGGATACTATAAAAGTGGTGTAGATGGTGGATATAATCTCCCCTGTTCAAGAATTGCACCTAGTAGATATGTCCATTCTTTTGTTGATTAAATTTAACTTGAAATCCTGTTTCATTTAATTATGTGCTGATTTATATACACATTACTGTTGTTCATTAGGGGTTTATTTGCATTTTAAATTTTGGAGTTTTTAAAACTGTTTAAATCTGAATACAAAGCTCTGTTTTGGTCAACTTTTTTTTTCTTTATATTTGACTGGATTTCTTTTCAACTGTCAGATTTTTTTCTTGAGCTTTATATGGAGGGAACTTTGTTGTATTCAATGGTATTGACATATGCTTGTCATTTGAAATAATGAATGTAGAGTCGACCGATATTCAATAAGAGCACAAGGTTCGAGGACATGAGAAACTATGAGGATGAAAGGGTTCCCTTTCGGAGACCATTGGCGAAAAAGTAATGATGCTTTATGACCAGTTTCTTTTCTTCTGCATTTGATCATATGATTTAGTCATCTTGTTTCTTCTGGTTAATATTTTTATAATTTTTTTACTCATGGGATATGTTGTATGTTTTTCTATAGATCGGTGAGTAAACCTGCAGGAATGGAATCTAGAGATGATGATCTGGATTTGGCTGAACCTTCACAGTAAGACATTAGTAGAGAGAACATATTATTTGCTTCTACTCTGGCAGTTTAAGTTGATTAGCTATTATGTGCTATGTAAGATGTTTCTGATGCATATTTTCCAGATACTGATCTAACTACAATGCAGGGAACCAAAGTCTGGTCAATCATCTTCCAGGCTACATGCTTCAAGGCCAGAAGCAATGCCTTTAGATTTTTTGGTGCGCCCCCAATCTAAGATTGATCCAGACGAAGTTAGAGCCCGTGCTAAACAAGTTGTACAGGATCAGCGTCGTCTGAAGGTTTGGTTTTCCTCTCCTAAAACTGGACCATACCTTCTGTGACTTGTATATAGTGTTTACTTTTTAAAATTAATAAATCTAAATATAATGATGAGAAATCTTGAAATAGAATTTTTTCTGGGTAATCCTCACTTTTGTTCTCAGTTTTCTATAGAGTTACAATTCCCATCTAAGTTTTTCACTGTATGACTTATTCACCAATGTCTCAGTTTTGCACCATCTAGAACAATATCCAAATCCTACACTTTTTCTTACTTGAACAAAGCATGAAATCATCATACTCTTTCAAAGCAGTATTCTACATTGGGGCCTCTAGCTACCAAGATTTGTCTGCTTGGGTCCTCTAGGTATGAAGGTTTTTCCTCCTCTCACACTTCATTGAACACATGGTGTTTTCTAGTTTTGCAAATTAAAAACACCATTGTACGGGCCCTACCCTGGAGATCTTTACAAAATGCAGTCATGACCTTTTAATAGTCCACAGTCGTAGAAATAATTGTAAATGGATTTTCATGTAGTTCTTTCAAGAGGGGTTCCTTTTTTGTTGGTGCCAATCTTCTTTTGAGGCACATGCCCAGAAATAGAGAGCTCATAGAGCTCCAACTACTATTCTCTTGAGCTACATGTTGTGTCGATTGTGGCTGGGCATATTGAGCTTAAACATTAGTTGATTTCCTATCACAGAACACTTGAAATTTAGTGATCACACGTGTTGAGTGTTTCACTGGATAGTCAACATCGAAAAGACTGGATTCTCCATTCTCTTTGGAACCATTTTTAGGGGTGGAACCTTGATGGCAATTATGAATATATTACAAATGTTGACTCAAATCTGCAATAGTGAGGTTTGCCCTTGTTTCACCTACACTTTAATTGTTAGCTGCAGTTATGGTTTCTCCAAGTTTGGGTGGGTGGGTGTTTTGTTTTTCCCATAAGCTCTCTCGAGAAAAATTGTTGAACATAAAGGTTTATTGTTTGTTAATGGCAGATGAATAAAAAGTTGCAGCAGTTGAAAGCACCCAAAAAGAAGCAGCTTCAAGCTACTAAACTCAGCATAGAGGGTCGTGGGATGGTGAAGTATTTATAGAGCTTACCACTCAACTCAATTGTTGGGCAAGAAGAATGCATTAGAAGATGCATTGCTATTTCATGGGCTGGAATAACCAGTATGTCATGTGAACGATCTTCCATTGTGCCAACAGATACTTTAAATGCCTGCCACAAAAGGTCACTGGTTTCAGCTCATCAGAGGGTTTCCTGATCAGCACAAGCAGAGAAACATATAAGCCTAGGAGGTCAGTGTGATTCATAATACATTTTAAAGAAAGTCTGGCCTCAGTGCCTGACTTTAATTGTTGGCACTTAAAATATTTTCCCGTCAATAATGATTTTAAGTATGTTAGTTATTAATGGAATAGAATGCTCCCATTTGTGAGGAACAGTTGTATTATTCAAGCAGAATTCACTTGGTTTCTTTGTGGCATTGTGGTGCTTTCGAATAGGTCATATGTTAGGACTGATATGTCACTCGCGGGCCTTTATAAAATGGTGACAATGTCCAAAATGTTTCCTATTTTGCAACCGATATGTCTCTCATATGATTGTCAGAAGCTTTTATTCTCTCATTATATATATATATATATATATAATAATATGGGAACGGCTATTGCAACCTCACTTTTTTATCAAATCCCCCCTTTCATTTTGGTTTTTATGATTTTATGCAAAATATATAAGGTTTTTACAAAAACCAGTCGCGTTGTCCACTAGAAAACATCATTTTGAGCAACTTTGCAGAATAAAGTTTTTTCAAAATCTATCGTTTAAGTAGACTTTTTGGCAAAAAATGAAATAAAGGTTATAAATGGCTAAAAAGTCTACTTAAAAGATAGATTTTGGAAATACTTTTTTCTACAAAGTTATTCAAAATGATGTTTTTTTAGTGGACAATGCATCTGGTTTTCGTAAAAACCTTATATATTTTGTATAAAATCTTAAAAACCTAAAGGATGGGGGGTGGGGTGATAAAAATGGGGGATTGCAATAGCCGTTCCCATATAGTATTTTAAATATTTAGTGCACTTGATACGACTTTGCATAAAGTGCACTCCAAAACTCTTATCCGCGACCTGTATTGGAGATTCTTTAACATATCTACTTGTTGAGTGAGTTTTTATTTTCCTTGTGATATCACATCAGCTCAATGACGTAGCAGCATGAATTACACACAAGTTTTTATTTATTGGTTATTAGTACGGATAGCCACGTATATGCACGTGAATGCCATGCATGGTTTCACATTGTTTGATCCGCTGTGTAGATGATAATTTCCTTATATGTGAATGCCATGCATGGTTTCACATCGTTTGATCCGCCATGCGGATGATAATTTCCTTATATATTTACACTTGAGGTGGTGTGCTCACACAATGCGCGTGTGCATAAGAGTGTAGTTAGTTATCCTTTGGAGAAAGCAGTGGGTTAGTTGATTTGGATTCAAATTAGTATGAAGTTATTTTGATTATTTTTAATAATCCCCTTTTCATGAGTAGTATTGTTTGTGGGGGTTTATTTATGTGTTTAAGTTGTCAATAGACATTTTGAGAGACCAATCCCAATCCAACGCCCTAGTATAGTGATCACTTCGGACAATGATAGGTTTGACGTGTGCTCGATGTTTAGGAAGGTGGTTTATATAGGTTTTAATTTTTTGTGTTTTGTAGTAGCACTTGTAAGGAGTAAGAGTTGGAAAGATGGCTTGTTCTTTACCTGTACATCGAGAATTTTAGAAATTATAAATGAAGAGTCTTAGTTGGTTTAAGTCAGTGGAGTTGTATAAGGTAGCAGAAAACATTAGAATTGTAATGTAATGTAATAAAAGCGAGAGTCCAGATTGAAGTGTGACAGTAGGCCAGTCTTCTTTGCAGCTAACACCACTGTAATTGTTTAAATCAGGAAAAACACAACATTTATAAATCCAATATTAGAAAGACGCATTACTTGGAGAAAGTGACAAAGAAATAGAACGAGAGAGGAGGAGAAGAGATCAAACCTGGGTTTTTTGAAATATTTTATCAAATATAACTTCTTTCTTTCTTTCTTCTTCTTCCTTTTTTTTTTTTTTCCTTTCTTTGAAATTTTTACTCCTTGGCTTGTTCTCATAAAAATTGACTTTTAAGCAATAAATAAAATTCTAACGTGTTCTCTAGGAGTCTTGCAATGCTGTTGAATTCATTACAAGATAATATCAGGGCAAAATCACTTAAAGATACCAAAAAGTACTTTTAGAAACAGAATGAGAAATTACAAAGAGAGCGTTTGAATATCTAAAAGAAGGAAATTGAACGAGTGCAATGCGTCTTGCAAGGCAATATTGTAGAAAATCTCATAGTAGTGTATAAGGAATGTATGTGCACGAATCTCCGAGACTAGACTTGTTTGAATCGTAGTCATTTATGTTTTTGTGTGTATGTTCTCCTTGCTAGGTCTTGGACAATTGGAGGAATTTTTATATTTATCAAGTGTTCTAAAATTAAAGAACAATTAAGAGAATAGTACCAAGATGGTATTGATATCAAGTTAGATAATATAATCAGAAAATTAAAAAAAGGTGGTGAAATTTCACACTAAAAGCAATACATACACTGTGATGATATAAAGATTTATCATACCTTGAGAAGGACAGTGAAGTTAGATGTTTTGGTGTAGAACATAATTGTGTAGGATTCTATCAAGAACACCTGATAAGGTAGTAGTGTGCTTCAATTGCATATGTAAATATTTGTGCTTTTTAATTGCTAATTGGAGATATACGAAGTTGAATCCCAACCAGCCAGTAGTTTGGTTTTGTGGGAAATTGTGACAATGATAGATGTATGTTTTTCTGGAATCCCAAGCAAGTGGCTTGTAAAAAGGAGAAAATATAACCGATGACAAAGCAAAACATGTCTTAATATATAATAGAGCAAGATTTGGCTTGATAATAGAGAAATAATACTTCTATTTGCTTTAACATATAAGAACAGAGATAAGGGTTATAAATAATACTATAATTGTAAAGAGTGTAATGCATAGCACACTTAATATACAGCATAAGAAGGAATACAGTGTTTATAAAAATACTATAATTGTAAATAGTGTGATGCAAAGCTCATTTGATATAAGACACAATTTAGTACTGGAAAGTGTGTGTGCTGTAGTGGCAACGAATGTTTCAGCTATATATATAGAGAACAGTGCTAAGGAAAGTGAAATGATAAATAAGTAATGTATAGTAGGGGGAAAAAAAACGCATCTATGATAAATAATACCTGGAAGAGAAACGTGGAAAGTGGATGTATGCGAATAGTGCTCTTAAATTTGATGAATGTATAAGTTCCATCCGGTAAAATATTACCGTGATATACTGTCAATCCAACAAAACGCATGGATTGATAGGACATATTACTTAGAGCTGTTGTTCTAGCTTCTTATATGTTCTATGGAAGTCTTTCAAAAATTTTGAGTCTAATTTGTGGAGGAAGGAGTATTGTAGGATACAAATTTCAATTCTACATACATATAAACATCCGTTATCAAAGCGAAAGTAGTATACAAATTTGAACGGTACAAACAAAAGCAAAAATCAAAAGAATTACTGTTATAGACTACAATTTGTGCACAGAAATTGAAAGGAGGAAAACAAAATAGAAAGAAAAGTGAGGAATGAAAAGAAGGGAGGAAACAAAGTCGTACAAAACTAAAGGTATTAGTTTTGATGGTGGGCACCCAAAGAAAAGGGCAAAAATGCAATGTATTTATAGATAGAACAATGCTTACCATGAGAAGATTCAACATCCAAAATAAGTTGAAATTTGATAGATTAGTCCTCTAATTTTAGGCCATAAACTAGTGTGGAGATATTTATTGTATGTTGGAGATGATGATTAGGTAAGATAATAAAGAAAAGATATATGTGTAAAATGATTTGGAAGAAGAAAGTTAAAGGCACCTATAATTGTATCGGGTTGAAAAATCTTATGAATATACAGTCTGTATCTAATGAATCATAACAATGACAGAGGTATGCCTATTTTGCTGCTGAACTTTTCATTAGCCTAAACAAATATAAGTTGATTGAAAATATTCTTAGTAAATTACGTTGAAATATAATAAATAAATAAATAGAGAAATAAGGAAGAAAACCATAGGAAAGACTATGCTTTATTTTATTATAGAATGAGTAAATATTAGTTTAAAAGTAATAGATATCTTACAAGTTTATAGGAATTTACTGTCATTTTTATAAAGGCAATGAAGGCACTTGATTTCCTGTACCATGTAATTGGTAATGCGACAAGAAGATCATTTGATAAATTGTTGGGTCGATTACCCAAGAACAGAGCAAGTTTTCAACACAGGCCTAAGAAGCATTCCCATCACCACCTGTCGATCCCTTTCGCAAGTACAAACATGTCAACACCGGATGAGATCGCCATTTGCAGTAACTGTAAAGGAGAGACGTGTAGAAAGGAGAAGCATAGAAGAAAAAAAATCCAAAAACCCAACCCCCATGTGAAACGGCATACAAAGGAGTTAAAAAAACACCTCCTAAAATGACGCCGTTTACCTGTGAAAGGAGCCATCCAGAAGCTTTTCTAAACAAAACAATGTCGTTTTACTAAGCCTACATTTGAATCAAAAGTTTAAGATCTAAACTGTCAAAAAGTGGCACATATAATGTTTAACATATATCTTATTGTTAAAAAATAAATAAATTTTGAAAAATACATCACAAGAAGAAAGCTTTACCTATAAAATTGTTGAGTGTTGAACATTTGCATATTTGGGTAAAGGTTAATTAGTCATAATTTGCTAGATTTATTACATTCCACAGATGTAGGATGTTGTGGCAAATCAACACCTTTAGCAACAAAAATAAAGTAAGGAAGTGAGAATAAGTGTTTAAAAAATGTGAGTCAAAATATGAAGATTAGACTAAGTCACAAGGCAAAACTAAATAGAGGACATTGTAAAACAATACTTGCAAGAACACGGATTTGGATTTAGTGCATTTAGTCACTTTAAATGCACTATAAAGTTACTGTGCGATGAGTGACATGTGAAGAGAGTTGAGATTAGAGGGCTGAGATTGGTTGGGCATGAAATGGTTATCTTCAATCTCAACCCTCCAATCTCAACTCTCTCCATTTGTCACTCATCGCACGATAACTTCACCGTGCATTTAAAGTGACTAAATGCACCAAATCCACTTCTACAACAACACACCTCTACAAGATGTAATCTTCATAGGAAAATGGTTTGAGGATAATTTTTCACGGTACTCATCAATGATAGTAGTCGCTATAAGAAAGGAAACTTTGAGTGTTTTTTAAGCATGAAATCATTAACGCCATGTTAGTGAAATGACCAGCTAACCATTGTCGAAGTTATGGAAAGAAGCATCATTTTATAAGGATTTATATTGTAACACATTATAGCACTTAGAAGAAGAAATAAATGATTGCATCACAATTGTGCCATCATCTTCACTATACTACGATTCAGGTACGTATGCAAATATTGGCACCATTTAGTTGCTAATTGGAGATAGACAAAGTTGAATCTCAACCAACCTAGAAGTTTGGTTTCCTATATATATATATATATATATATATCTTGCCAAATGATAGGAGAAAACACATAACTCACGTAGAGTTGAAACCAAGACCTTTGTAAATCCTATACCTTTATTAGGATGGGTCATGCCATTAGATCCAAGCGCTATTGGCTAATTTGAATTTTAATAGAATACTTATTTTCTAAAATAGTAAAATGTCTTTGTTAATATAATATGTTAATTAAATTTAAAAGATATAAACAAAATAAATTAATAATTAAAACAAAATGATCATTGGTGCAATGTTAAATAAAAAAAAAACCTTAAAATAAAAGAGGTGTTAGTAACGCCGCTTTTGTTACATTGAAAGCAGTTTTATTAACGCTGCTTTTAGTCCACGGAAAGCAATGTTACTAAAACCGCTTTCAGTGTATATTAGAAGCGGAGTAACACTGCTTTCCGTGTACTAAAAGCAGGCGTTAATAACACCACTTTCAATGTAATAAAAGTGACATTACTAATATCGCTTTTATTTCAAGTTTTTTTTTTTTCTCTAAGACATACAGCATAGAAGAATAAAAAAAAAAAAAACAAAAAAATGAAAAATTGTGTTTTATACTCCTTCTATCCCATAATGATAGGACATGACAAAACACTGGAGTTTAAAAAAATGTCATCTTTGCACTGACTTGTCATTTATTAAGTTCCATCTTTCTAAAAATACCCTATCGTTTTTTGTATTGGATTTTGTATTGAAAGTAATTATTGACATAACAAAGGGTAGACTTTTTGGCCATTTATAGTACCTGTTTCATTTTTGGCCAAAAAGTCAACTTAAATTATATATTTTGGAAAAACTTTCTTTTACAAAGTTGTTCAAAATGATGTTTATACGGTCACTTTTCATAAAAACCTTTTATATTTTTCTAAAACTTTTCCATATTGAAACTTTCCCCATTTCATTTAGCTCTCTTTTCTTTAATAAAATTAACTTTTGCTGATTAAAAAAAAGAAAAAAAGAAAAGAAAGAAAAAGAAAACGAGGGTCATGAGATATTTTAATAAAATCCCATGTGCTATATATATATATATATATTTCCATATTAACGATGTTCTTATAAGAATCTATTGATGTAAATTATATCAGCATGTATATCAAGGGTTATACGTGCATGCCCATGAATTGGTGGATTGTACGATACATATTTTGTATCAGTATGTTCTTATAAGTCGGGTGTCAGTGTGTTCTTATTAGCCGGGGACATAAATAATAGTAGATTATTAATAAATTAATAATCCAACATGTGCAACAAGAAAACAAAAATAATAAATTTAAGACCCGTTTGGATAAGCTTCTATTATCTATTTTTTTACTTTTATAAGTAAAGAAATGACAATTTTTTTATAGTTTTTTAATATTACAAAATTTTGATAGTTATTTTTAGAAATTTCTTACTAACTCAACTTTTAAAATTTTTTACCCTCAAAGCCTTTTTTTTTTTTTTAATCTAAACTTTTGAAAGTGAAAAAGAGGAAGTAGAAGTTTATCTAAACATGCTCATATATAATAAATTAATAATCCTGTGCCATATGCCCAATACGAAAACAAACATAATATATAGTAATGTCCTTTCTCCAACGAGAAGTCCATCCAACGTACCATACAGTCAATGCCGGCCAGTAGGAAGCTCAGGGCTTACCTGCTCCATATAAAGTTAGCTTCGAATTGAAAGAAATTAAATGAGATTAAGATCACTAAATCAAGGTAAAAAATCTGGGTTAAAATGGCGACAATACTCTCAGAATTTGTGGGGCTTGTTTTTGTGAGTGGCATATTAATGGTCCTCTGCATGGCTGAAGCCAACCTCCATTATTACGACTTCGTTGTAAGTATCACTCCTCTTCCTACACTAATAATAGCTGTAATTCCATCGGTATTACAATCTTTCAAATTTTGTATGTTCTCTCTCTTTTTCTTTTCTTTTCTTTTCCGATATATATAAAATGTTTGCTCTTGCAGTTGTTTTTCTTTTTTATTTTTTTATTTTTATTTTTTTTTATTTTTATAGCAAAAAATGGAATCTTGTTAGAGATGAATTTAAAGAATGGATTTTATTAGAGAAGAAAGCTCTTGCAGCTTTCTTTTCTTATTATATATATTGTTTGTTTTTGCTCTTGCAGCTTCAGGAAACCAATTTTACAAGGCTGTGTAGTACAAAGAGCATGTTGACTGTGAATGATAGTTTCCCAGGGCCTGTGATTCGTGCCTACAAAGGGGATACGGTGTACGTGAATGTTCACAATCAAGGAGATTACGGTGTAACTATTCATTGGTGATCTCTTTCTCTCTCTTTCATGCAAATCATAGTATAAAAGGGCAATGGTGATCATGTAAATGAAAAGACCAAAGTTGTAACCGTGACAGACACGATACCATGGGTCACCAAAAAAACAACTAAGCTAGTGGCATGTCAACCTGGAGGGGTACGGTATATTGAGTGGTGCTAGGGTCTCTTGTTAAGCAAGAGGTCTCACTACTCCCCTCAAGGCACAAAACCTACTTTGCTGAATCTTTATTGACTTGTGATAGTCAGCTTAAATAACGTAGTATTACGGCAGTTACATACAAGTTTCCTACCAATTATGGGGTTTAGCTCTGCTCTCACAATTTGAACCATACTCCACATCAGCATCTAGCCCACCGAATAGTGGGTCCCTTGCGTCATTGCCAGAGAACAAAATGATGCATCCACGGTTTTTTCAATTTTTATATAATCAATAGACCAAATTACCTTTGAAGGAAAAGCTCCTTATACATTTGCAGAAGATTAAAGTAGATGCTCAGATCTGAAGATATATTTCTCCTGTGTCTTCTCATACCCCCCTTTGTCTTCAGTAAACCCCTATGACACGATTGGCTAAATGAAAGACTTCTCATATCCTTAGTTGCTCGTGACCGATTCGGCTTAAGCCAACACCTCAAGAAGGGGGATCCATATACCTAATTATGTGTGGTTTGACTTTTGATATGGGGGCACTCGGAGGGGGGGGGGGGGGATTTTTAAAGCGAGAAAATTTTCAAAAAGCTGTGATGGGAGGTGTTGTAATTTTGCATGGTTGATGGTGGGCTTGGAATGAATGGACACAAAGAAGTTGGTGGCGGGCATTGATGAGCTTCTAAAGCACTAAGCCGAGAAAGGAAAATAACAGTCAGAGAGAAAGCTGCAGAGCGAGATCCAAGGGAAGAGGATATGAAATGCAATGGCCCAGTGGAATGATGAGGGGGAGATGTCGATCAAAGGTGGAGATGGCCGGGAAGACGACGGCGTCCTTTTTTTTTTTTTTTTTTTTTTCTTTCACTTCAAAAATGTTTTCATTTAAAAAGGTAATTTGTTACATTCATTATATAAAAATTGGAAGTGCCGTGGATACATGCATCATTTTCTTCTCTAGCAATAATGCCAACCTATATATATATATAGTGCTAGCATAACATCTAAGCTAGAGGGTGGAATGGGATTTGATTCTTATAATCGATGGGGAAAAAAACTTATGAGAAAATAATTAAATGGGGATGCTCTATCCTAAGGTTTGCAAGCATAAAGGATTTTGATTAAAAACAAAAAGACAATGAAAGTGAGGAGGGTTACATAATTGCCAATATGTTAGGACAAAAGGACAAGTTTAATATAATAGTATAGATAGATGAAGCCTCTAACATCGAAAATGAAGATTTCTGTCAATTTCTGCACTTAATTGTGAAGGATATGAGCGCAAGAAGGAACGAGGAAGATGAAAATTCTTTTAGTAGTGATCAATGGCAATTATCATGCAATTAATATTATATATATATATATATATATATATATAATGAATATTAAAATGAAATATTAAAACCATAGAGTATTATAATATTTGCAGGCATGGAGTGAAACAACCAAGAAATCCATGGTCAGATGGTCCACAATACATCACACAGTGTCCGATTGAACCAAGATCAAACTTCACCTATGAGGTCATACTTTCTATAGAGGAAGGAACACTGTGGTGGCATGCCCATAGTAATTGGACTCGAGCAAGCGTTCATGGTGCCATTGTTGTATACCCTACTATTGGAACCACTTATCCGTTTCCCTAAACCTGATGAGGAAGAAATCATAGTACTCGGTATGCAAAAAATTTTCATGAAATTTATATGTAGCGAGCAAGCAGCTGTAATTCCTTCTTACTGCCATTGACTTGTTAGATGCATGGACTAACTGCTCGTTGGTTAATAGGACGGACTGTCACAGATTTAGGTGAAGAGATTAGATTATTATTATTAACTAGCTTCTTGCTAAACCGTGCACGGAATTATTATTATTATTATTATTATGGTAAGATATATCTAACGTAGGTTAGGTATGCATTGGTAGATTGTACCTTTACATGAGTGTGTGCGTTGTACAATACAATCCACTCATGCATTAGGTATAATCTACGAATGTAGCACCTTAACTTGCATCGAGTGTGTAGGATTATTAAAACACCTCATTAATTATTCATCTTTCTTGTTTTCTCGACAGTAATTTTAGTTAGGAGTGCAGCCATGTGTGTTAACTATTTAATTGGGTTGTAACTAGTGCAATACATGAAATAGTAAAATGACTCAAACAGCGTCTAACTATATTCATTGTTCGACTTTTGACTTTTGTTTATTGTTTTTTATTATTTTTTGGAAAACACTATTTGACTTCTTTTTTTGGTAATCTGGATAAGAAATTCATTGCATCAACATATATCTATATTAAGAATCAAACTTAAGACCTCCACGTAGAGCAGAGAAATACCACTAAACCATAACACTATTTGCAACTATTGTTTTAAGTACCATGTATCTTTGTCTTACTCTCTTATTGTATATGTATATAGGATCTTGGTATAAAGGAGATGTGAACAAGATGGTAGCAGGAGTCCCTCGAAACTGGTTCAGTCGATCCCCATTCGGACGCTTACACCATTAATGGCCAACCAGGAGACTTCTGTGCATGCTCTAGTGGTATGTAAATATTTGTATAAGGATAAATACTATTAAGAGTAAAGAATCATGGTTTACTAATCATACATTGGAAACTTGACGTGATATCAGAGAGCATTCATGTTTTGCAGAAACAACATACCGTCGGCTAGTTGATTATGGCAAGACCTATCTTCTTCGCATCGTGAATGCAGTCATGAACGTAGAACTCTTCTTCGCCATCGCTCAACACAAGCCTCACTGTGGTCGGAATCGATGGAGCCTACGTCAAACCCATCGCCACCACTTATATCATGATAAGCACCGGACAAACGATGGACGTTCTGGTCACAGCAAACCAGTCTCTAGGCCACTACTACGTTGCCGCTAGACAATATGACAGTTTAAGGCCAGACGTCACTGACTACAACAAAGCAAATGCTACGGCAATCCTTGTTTACAGAGGCAACTACACTCCCCCATCATCTCCTTCCTTTCCCTCCGATACCCTCCCTTCTTATGAAGATGTTTTCGCTGCTTTAAACTTCATGAAGCGCATTAAGAGCTTAGCGAGCCGGGATTACCCAGTCAATGTTCCACAAAACATCACTACCCGAATGTATATTGTAGCTTCTGGGAATGATATCATCTATCCGAACAACGTGACTGGGCTAGCGGCAAGTCTAAACAACATAAGCTGGGCAGACCCATCTACGGATGTACTGCTTGCCTACTACAGGTATTGCTTTTGATCTTGCTTTACTTTGTCCAAAAAAAATTCTGCCTGCCTGGTGTTTGTTGTTTGGGCTGTGCGTAGTTTGGTCTTGCCTGGGTGGAGTTGTGTCTTGCCTGTTATTGCTTTCTCCATTTTTAATAATATTATTAATTGCTCTTTTGCCTATCAGGAAATAAAAAAAAAAGGAAAAAAAAAAGAGTACTCCGTAGTAGCTATCGGTTAACTTTCGGAGATTAGGAAAAGTAATAAACATCAGGCAGAGTTCCAGTAAAGGGTAGTGGCCCGTGTTTTGTTTGTTTTTGTTTTTTTGTTATTTTGTTTTTTAGGGAGAAGGGGGGGAAGAAGGGTGGGGAGGGGTGGTGTGGGGTGTTGGCTCATTCGTCAATTTGGGGCCAAGGCATTTTTGGTGGGAATGGGTTAAGGCTGATGGATTGGCAGGTGGATTGTGTTTGATTTGGAATGAAGATTTGTTTTCTAAGAAGAATTCAGTTCGTGTGTGAAGATAGGTTTATATTAATTGCAGGGGTCATCAAAGAAAGTAACTTTTCGTGTGTGATTGGGAACGTCTATGCCCTTAATGACAATGGGGAAAGGCTATTGCTGTGGACTAGGGTGCGTTCTGTTGAGGGTAGAACCTGGTTCAACCTGGTTCAACCTTGGGTTTGAGATGATGGGGGATTTGCTGGGTTTTTTCTCTAATGGCATGTTTGTTTGGCTGGAATCTAGAGAAATTGGAATGGAATGCAGCGCTCACCATTGTAATCGTATTCCATTTCATTCTGATTCCTCTAGATTCTGACCAAACAGACATGCCATTAGAGTTTGGGTTTTGAGTTAGGTCTGTGTTACGCGCTTTAATTGTTTCTGGCTGCATTTTTGTATGGGATGCTCTTTTGGTTTGCTAGGTGTACTTCTTGAGGTGCTCTGTGAAATGCTAGCTATTTCTATGGAGGTGATTCTGTTTGGGTAATTATTATTATGTAACTTCATTGAGATTTTAATAAAATTATCTAATTTTTGCTGATAAAAAAAAAAAAAAAAAACCCTTTCATTCAGGAACATTAGTGGAATTTACACCACAGATTTTCCTGACCAGCCGCCATCTTATTTTGACTTCACGGCGGTGGATGTGCCGACTGATACCTGAAATGACAGTCAAGGGAACGAACGTGAAGATGCTGAACTACAATGAAGAAGTGGAGATAGTGTTTCAAGGGACTAACGTGTTAGATGCCTCGGTTGATCATCCAATGCATTTGCATGGATATAGCTTTTATGTGGTTGGAATGAGTCATGGGAATTTTGACAATGAGACTGACCCAAAAGGGTTTAATTTGGTCGATCCACCTGAACTGAATACCATTTCAATTCCTAAGAATGGATGGGTTGCAATCAGATTCGTCGCAAATAATCCTGGTATGTTCTTTACTTCTTTTAGATTACAAGATTACATTATGGTATGTCTGGTCTTTTGGCTTAGGCTTCTTTTGGGCAAAGTTCATTGCTTACCCTATCAAGACCAAGAACCACTAAATCCAAGTATCGCCAACTTAAACCTAGGGCGCGCTGTGCGTTAAGACCTACTTGGGTTTGGCTCAAGATTGATTCGAATAAAAAGCTTCTTCAAGTTCGCTCTTAAGATAAATGAGAGCCGAGCTCAAATCCTAATTTTTTACCTCGTTAATTCATTGAGCCAAGCTTCACTAGAGTACTCCCTCGACTTAATTGATAGGATCATTGATACCTTGAATATTTCTCGAGTTTGACTCGAGATTGGCTCGATAAGAGACTCGTTCGAACTCTCTCATAAGCTAAGCGAGACAAACTCAAGCCTTGCTTTTCAGCTCATTAATTTAGCGAGCCAAACTTGAATAACCTACTACTTGACTTGAATTGATTGGCTCGTTTACGGCCCTTCTTAAACCACCCCAACATAATTTTTACTTTTATGTAGCAAACAAATTTTACTTTTACTGACATGGATTGATTTGGCAGGTGTATGGTTTTTGCACTGTCATTTTGAACGACATATCAGTTGGGGTATGAATTCTGTTTTCATAGTGAAGAATGGTGGCACTCCTGAAACGAGTATCCGCGACCCCCCTGTTTACTTGCCTCCTTGTAAATATTCATCTACTATTAAGCTCAATGTATCTGATGATTCAACTGAAAATTTCAATTAACTAGTTGGAGCCCTATGCAGATAGGACAACAGTTTGAGAGGAATTGTCTTTTAATGCTTTTCTCCAAGAAATCAGCTTCAATAATATCCAAGTTATGTGGCACCTCAGTTTGACGTTTGTTTACACAGTTTTTAAACACCAACACCACAAGTTAAGATTTGGTGTTGTAACAGTATCCACTGTGTGCGATCAACACGACCAAATCCCAGCTCACAACACCCCCAACCCCCAAGTTAGTTTCCTCAAAACAAGTAGACTAATACTACATTATGGGCCGATGACTCGCCCTACCCACCCACCTCCACAACCCTTTCTATTTTTTTAGCTATACACACACAGCACACAAATGAAAAAGCCCACATATGCGACATAGATTAAAGGAGAACTTGAGGGCCTATAAAGTTAACCCGCACTCTACTTTCAAAAGTTCCTAACTCTAGAAAGAAATGTGAAACCTTATACAGTCCTGTTTACACAAAAATTATACCTTTGTATAATTTCGTATAATTTTTGTGTAAACACTTTATAAAGCCATCCTCGGATATAATTTTTGTGCAAACACCTTATATAGCCATCCTCGATTAGTCGATGCGAGACTTTACACCTCGAATTGCAAAAGATGCTAAAGCTCTTTCCTTAATTGCAAAAGAAGCTGGTAGCTCTAACTATGCCAAAGTTATTGTTGAGAGGAATTGAAACTTTGTTATTGTTGTAACACATGTCGAGCTTTGTGGGACATGAGTTATTGAGTTTTATATTTGTATCATTTGATTGTGGGTTGGGGGTGGAATGTTTACCAGCACCTATTAGTCTCATTCTACAGGCAGGGAGCTGCATCTCCTCTTGATCAATATAAATATGAATATCGTACAAGACTCTGAAATGAAGGTTCTTTTTGATTGATGACTGATGAGAACCCTTTTCGATTTGGTTTTGGTATGGCTTTGGGCTTTGTCCATCTTTCATATATATTGAGTGTCAATGTCAATATTTTATTGCTAAAACTTCTTTAGAAATAGAAATTCAAACATGTTGATGAAATTGATGTTAATTTCATTTTTTTTTTCTTGTCATTATGGTCATACATTCATTGGGAAAAATGCTTATTCTGAAATACAGATTTGGTTGTAATTACAAACTTTGCATTTCTTCTTCTATCCTATACAGTTTCAAATTTGGAGTTTTAGATTATAGTTATGAATAGTTTGGCACAGCTCTTGATAATAACTGTAGACCTTCAATTTATTCATTTTTAATTCACAGGTTTAGGTTAAAGTCTCAAATATATCCTTGTAGTTGATTACTTGATTTCACTACCTAGCAGATCAGTTAGGGAGGGTCAGTGTGGCGTGTGACTATGGTAAGGGACTAAGGGTGCTGTCCATGTACATTAGAAGGAAAAAAAAAAAGTTGATATGTTGCTTCTAGTTTCATTAACACTTGATTAGTTGATTGTGTTTCAAATTGAAGGTATCACATATTATTATACATAGCCGCCATAAATTTTTGTGGTAGTGATGCTTTGTTCAAGAAACTTTTGGTTGCTAGAATGCAGATGTGCAACAATATACAATCCCACAAGAGGTTGAGAAGATGGCCAGCTCGATGATGAAAGACATTGTTGTTGTCTCCATTGGGAAGCAAAACAGGCCAAATGGGGCTGGTGAAGCAACTGGCTATTTGGGTTGAGTCAAAGCATAAGAAGCAAAAGCATTTTGACATATTGATGTACAAACAGCATTTTATGCCACCTGTTGATGTATTTGTGGGTTCGAGATTTGGGGCAGATCTATTGTCTGAAGCAATAAAGGTCACCACTGGGATGAAAGCTCTATCAATCCATGGGGAGAAATCCATGGAGAGGAGAGACATCATGAAAACATTTTTGGTGGGAGAGGTCCCTGTGCTTGTGGCCACTGGGATTTTGGGTCGGGGAGTTGATCTCTTGGGTGTGAGACAGGTAATTGTATTTGACATGCCGAATTCAATTAAGGAGTATGTCCATCAGATTGGCAGGGCGTCCAGACTGGGAGAGGAGGGTAGAGCATTTGTGTTTATGAATGAAGAGAATAAAAACGTGTCTCCAGAGTTGGTTGAAATTTTGAGATCTTTTGGAGCTGCTATTCCTCGGGAGCTTGCTAATTCTCGCTACACTGTTGGTTCTTTCTTTGTAACTCTGTTAGGAAAAGGAAGTGGGGCTAAAGGAAGGAAAGGTAGCATTGGAGAAGGCTAGAGTTTAGCTTCGGCAGTCCATTGTTTATGTAAATTAGTGTATTGTCTTTATCAAAAATGTAAATTAGTGTATTGTCGACCTTTTTCTTGTTTTTGTCTCCCCATCTTTTTTAACTTGTGTGTTGGGATGCCAAACATAAATTATGTATATTAATGGATGCTTGGGTGAGTTATATGTAGTAAATGGATGGCAAACCTGGTTGTGGCTTCCTGCCTTGTTTTGATTCTACTTTAATTAGAAAAAAGAATGACAAAAAAAACTCTTAAATACACCAGGCACGCGCTTCGCGCGGGCCTGCTCTCCTAATCAAAAAGAAGATAGGAAGATCGATTATGACGTATTTTAATAATCCTCCCATGTGTTTAGCAAGAAAATTTTAAACAAAAAATAATATTCTCATGTCCCAACCAAA
The DNA here is from genome assembly GCA_039720395.1 of Liquidambar formosana. Lineage (NCBI taxonomy): Eukaryota > Viridiplantae > Streptophyta > Magnoliopsida > Saxifragales > Altingiaceae > Liquidambar > Liquidambar formosana. Next base: position 1,636,458 of record CM077830.1, read on the forward strand.
CTTTGATAAATCCAAGGTTGATAAGGTTGGAAGAATCCAAGGAGAAATATGATTCTAAATGTAATATATTTACTCCACTTATAATTCTTACCAATATAATATATCATGATCGATTTTGATCATAACTCGGACGCTAACAAATACTTTTGGCATTAAATATTGAAATCTAATACTGCCAGCAGCTCCCCATTCAATGGCTTCCAAACTCAATTGTTCATGATTTATTGATCCATAAGTCTGAGTCTTGGAATTTGTAAATTTCTATCTTCTTGGATTTTCAAGAATTCATCTTATAAAGATATACTTCTTCAAAAATCAACTCTTTGGTAAGGGGCGGAGTCAGAAGATTAGTTTTGAAGGCCGGGTCAAGACATTAAATCACTAAAAAATTGGGATTTTTTTAAATAAATAAATTTATATTAAAGTTCAAGGGGTAAAGTGTAATTTACCCCAAAAATATCTCTTTGATCATAGAGGGGGACGGGGGGTATTATTATAAGTGATCATGTATCAGTGTATCAGGAGCTCTCGACTGTAGAAATGGCTAGAGTTTAGCTGTTGACTTGCACATACCTTGCTCAAGAGTCATTTGGGTCGCCACTGTTTCAATTGAGGCAATAATGCTAAGGGTAATGTCTCCTTGTACGTCCCACACTTTTACTCTATACTTTGTTCTATTAGTGTATTTAGGGAGAGTAAAGTTGTAGGACCTACTGTTATGATTAAACATTTACCTTTGCAAATACACTACTAGGGTAAAGTGTAGGGCAAAAGTGTGGGGTAAGGTAGCGTTACCCTAATAGTAAAGACATCTTGACAACTTTAATACGTAACTGCTCCTTCGAGATTGGGGACCTATATGTAATTCTCCCAACATTAGGGGAATTACAAATAGTTACAGATAGTAGTCATTTATTAGGAAGTTAGTAATCATTTATATTGAACTATAATTATTTGCTATTACGTAGACCTATCTGTAATTCCCTCGACATTTTCCTATAGAAAATCAAAGGAAAAATTTCCGATTGGTCAGGTTACGAGAAAACAATTATAGTTCGATACAACTTGCTACTAACTTAACTAAAATGACTGCTATTTGTAATTATTTACTCGTAAGCCGACCAATCTCTAATTCCCCCAAAATCAAATATTATAGCTGTATAGTAGACTTCATTTATTTTTTTTCTTTCTTTTTTTTGGGCTTTTTCCCGTCCTTAGGGCATAAGATATTATATTTGAACCCCAATATATTCCCCCCTGAAGCTCCTTCCTTAATTGTAAAAGAGGCTGCGAGTTGTAGGCTGTAGCTATTTTAAAGTTGTCGGCTTAGATATCTTTATCCTTTACAAGGATAAATTACAAAAAAAGAAATATTTGTATCCTTAGTCCAATTTTAATAAAATTCATCTTTTCATCGATAAAAAAAATATAAAAAAAAAAAATCAAAAGAAAAACAAACCAGATTGACCGGCTCGACCATCGAGTTAACGCACATGGCTGCACTCCTAACCAAAATTACTGTCGAGAAAACAAGAAAGATGAATAATGAGGTATTTTAATAATCCTACGCATTCGATGCAAGTTACGTGTGGTGCTACATCCATAGATTATACCTCATGCACGGGTGAATTGTATTGTACAACCACAGATGGAGCTACAGCTAAGCCCAGGGGGCCATGGCCACCCCAATTTCACAAAATTACCTACTAAAGTATATTTTTGTGACCACTTTCTAATCTAATACCAAGAAAAGGTTTTACCTGCTAACTTGTTACATATTGATTATCAACTTGCTACAAAAGACTATCAATTGTGTTTTTTGTGGTATTACATTGGGAAGTAGTCGCCAAAACGAGGTCGAGTTGTTTACCTGTCTTCTTCATTAGATTAATTGTTACCATCAACCCCTCTTCTTCTTCTTTTTTTTTTTTTTTAAAAAAATTTTTTTTTTTAATGGTTTTTGATAATTATAAGCAAGGTCAATTGTTTACCTCTCATTCAATGTATTAATTCAATCTTGAATCTTAACATGATTCTCATACTTGAAGGGTAAATTTTTTTTTTTATTCATACTTTGGCCACCTTTAAGATAAAATCCTGATTCCGTCCCTATGTACAACACACTCACGTAAGAGTTACAATCCACCAATGCATACCTAACTTACATAAGATGCATCTGACCATAATTTTAATAATAATTCCGTATTTAGGAAGAAGCTAGTTTTTTATTTTTTTGAGTGATAATAATAATCTCATCTCTTCACCTAAATCTGTGACAGTTCGTCCTATTAACCAACGAGCAGTCAGTCCATGCATCCAAGAAGTCAATGGCAGTGAGAAGGAATTACAGCTGCTTGCTCGCTATATATAAATAGATATAGTTTTCCATAAAAGAATGAGATCGATAAAGATCGCATAATATTAAATCTAAGGAAAAGAGTGTCTTCATCAGGCCATTACTCCAGTCAGGAAAAAAAAAAAAGCTGGGTTTAAGAAATAGGATGGGGACAGTCTCAGCATTTGAATTTGTAGGGTTTGTTTTTGTGAGTGGGATACTAATGGTCCTCTGCATGGCTCAAACCAACGTCCATTATTACGACTTCGTTGTAAGTATACCACAATATATTTATCACCTAAAGCTGATAATATTTGTTCGTTATAATTAATATCTATTAATTTTTTTCCCACTCTTCTTCCTCTTCTTTTTCTTCTTCTTCTTCTTATTATTATGATTACTCTTGCAGCTTAAGGAGACCAATTTTACAAGGTTGTGTAGCACAAAGAGCATGCTGACTGTAAATGAAAGTTTCCCAGGACCTATAATTCGTGCCCACAAAGGGGATACAGTATATGTGAATGTTCATAATGAAGGAGACTATGGTGTCACTATTCATTGGTAATCTCTCTCTCATGCAAATCATAACACTAAGAAAACAAAGATACATACCTGAGGCAAATTTTTTTGGGTATATTTATATATATAAATGTTAAGTTTTGAATTTAATAGCTTATGCTATTAGGGGGAGGTCCAAACAAGTATATATATGAAAACATGACAAATCCAATATTTCGGCAAAGTGCGTTTTAGTAACTTTTCAACACTCTCCTTTACATGCATGCCTAACAAGACAATAACGAATTTATCATGCATACAAAAATACAAGTTCATAAACGAAATGGACCTAAAAAAACCTATATATATATATGCCCCCTTTTCCCAGAGCTCATACCCAAGAACGGATTGAAAGAGCTATATGAGAAGTGATTGAATATATATTAGTGGAGGCACGCGCCCTTGTAAATATTGATTTTTTTTTTTTTTTTTGGTTTTTGTTTTCCTTTGATAACGAAGAAACCTTTTGAACAATTAAATCCCAAGTTCATGTAAGACCCCATGCACAACCCACGAATCAGACAAGATGAGAATGATGAAAACCTTGTTTGGTGACCTTAAAGGGTTAATATATGAGTTAGAATCAAACATAACTCATGAATGTCATCACTCTAAAACCTTTAAACATAACTTGGCATAATAGGTTTGGAATTTTAGAAAAAGAAAAATCATGCATGTGATTACTCCAAAACCTTTAACGTAACTCACCTTACCGATTCAAATTAAGTACAATGATCTTACTTTAAAAAACCTCTAAACTTTAAATAAAAGACAACAGTACTTTAGGAGGGATTTTAGTAAAATACCCATGTTAGATGCAACGAGTAATGTCAATGGTCCCGAGTCTAGTGATATTTTCCATCATAATTAAAAATATGAAATTTACAATTCGAGATCTTGATTTTGTTTTTGCATAAATGCGTGTGTAGATATATGTATTACAAGTGGCTACCCCAAGAAAGGTATTCATAAATTAAATCAGGTTGGTCTTTTGGTCGGCAAAAATATAGTATTAACTAGTGGGATACCTTGTCTCCTTGGTGTGGTTTTTTTTTTTAAGGACTCCATTCTTTTAGGGGAAACAACAATCTAATTTAATCACAACCCAAATCGGGCTGTTGCTGATATTAGGGATTGAAAACTGTAATTTGGTCAGAACATTGGAAACTGTGTTATTTGGCACTGCCCAATGACATCATTCGGTTACTATACCCACATGTGTCACTCAAACCAACAAAAAAAAGAGTAGTCGTCGGTTTGTATAAGGAGGGGTAAAAGCGGCATGAAATAAGAGCCGAACCAAGGTGCACCTTTTCTATCTCTCTTCTAATCTCTCTTATAATACTAGCCATTACGGCGCACGGTGCATATGTAAATCCATGTAATATACAGGTCGGTCATGAGTTTTTTTAGGATTATTGGCAAACTCCTAAAATGAGATCTTTTTAGGATTATTTGCATGCATTTATGACTATTAAAATTTTCTTATATAGATTAAAATAAAAAATAAATCTTTATAAGAATTAAAAATAAATAAAATTTGATCTTCCTCTTTTATAATTTAATAAAATTCACATACATAAAAAGAAGAAAAAAAAACAAACAAAATGTAAAGCTATAATACTAAAAAGAAATGAACTAATTGTAGAAAAGTATCATTTGAACATTACTCTTCTCGCATTTTTAGCTGTAAAATCACTAATTAAACTAGCATAATCAAGCTTTTTTAGCATATCATTTTCAATGAATAATATAGCTAAGAAGGAGGCTATTGCCACCACATAAAGTACTATAAGCCTTTCACTTAGTTTACATGTCTTAAGGTTTTATTAAAAAAATAAAAATAAAAGGTTTCAACGAAAACTAGTTGCGTAATCCACTAGAAAACATCATTGTGAACAACTTTGTAGAAGAATATTTTTTTTCAAAATCTATCGTTAAAGTGGACTTTTTGGCTATTTACAATCTTTATTTCATTTTTATAAAATGTTCTATGAAAAATGACCAAAAACTCTATTTAAACCACAGATTTTGGAAAAACTTTCTTTTACAAAATTATTCAGAATGATGTTTTCTAGTGGATTACGCGACTAGTTTTTGTAAAAACTTCTATATTTTTCATAAAACCTAAAAAAGTGTAAACTAAGTGGGGGTTTAGAGTACTTTATAATGTGGTGGCAATAGCTTAACCCTATAAATAATCCAATCAATCATTTTCAACAGGCTATTATCTATGGATCGGACTTGAATTATATATGAACTATTTAGGGTCTTTAGATTTGGATTGGGGTCTTTACTAATCTAGGTATTAAAATAAATATGTTTTTTTTTTCCTTTTTTTTGATATACTACGAGGATAACAACTAAGTTGGAGCCATATTATAATATATATGGTATTTGCAGGCATGGAGTGAAGCAACCAAGGAACCCATGGTCTGATGGTCCAGAGTACATCACACAGTGCCCAATTGAACCAAGATCAAACTTCACCTACGAGGTCATACTTTCTAAAGAGGAAGGAACACTGTGGTGGCATGCCCATAGTGATTGGACGCGAGCAAGCATTCATGGTGCCATTGTTGTATACCCTGCTATTGGAACCACTTTTCCTTTTCTCAAACCTGATGAGGAAGAAATCATAGTACTCGGTATGCAGATATTTTTCATGAAATTCTTAATATCTGTAGCAATAAGATTTTTATATCTTTCTATATTTATCTTTACTATTTCATTGGGTTGCAACTAGTGTGATGCACCAAATAGCTAAACATGAAAAAATATGGAAAAAATAAAAAATAAAAAAATCCTAGAAATGCTAATCAGATGATTTTTTTTTTTCAATTTTTTTTCCGAATTTTTTGGTTTACGATAAGAGCAATTAAACCCATGCATGAACCCCCACCATATAATTAATAGAAACTACATTAGTATTAAGTATATTCTAGGTAGGTCTATATTGATATATATATATATAGTACAGGTATATGCAAGATTGTGGTTAATTCTACAAGGCTGGACCAAATAATCAAATACATCCTTGAAATATTACTGTAGATTAGCATTTCCATGAGAAGATTAATAGGAAAGATTAGCATATTCGCTGTTTGACTATTGTTTAAGTACCATGTATCTTTAATTTGTCTTCCTCTCTAATTGTCTTCGCAGGATCTTGGTATAAAGGAGATGTGAACAAGATGGTAGCAGAGTCCCTCGAGACTGGTACAGGTTGCTCCTGAGTCGGATGCTTACACCATCAATGGCCAACCTGGAGACTTCTGCGCATGCTCTAGTGGTACGTAAATATGTAACTAATACAAATACTATGAGCTGAGAGAAAAGAATCATATTATCCTAATCATACATTGATAACGGCCACTTTGTATTAAAACTGAAGGTTAAGACTGTAAACGGTTCACCCTTCCCAAGACCCTACTTAGGAGGACCAACATAAGACAATGGCCATTTTAACTTCTTTAGGATAAGAAAATTTGATTAAGGTGTTTTCATAAGAGATTTGATTTTAAAATCATGATGGGGACTCAAATTTAATCACACTTTTACAAGAAGTGGGGACAGAGTAAAGCATTCTCATAATTTCCGTCATTTGGCCTAAACTAAATAAAGGGAAATGCCCATAAAATTATTAAGGGAAAGAAAATTTTGAAAAATCATTTCTTATTACCATCAATAATTCATGTTTTGCAGAAACAACCTACCGTTGGCTAGTTGATTATGGCAAGACCTATCTTCTTCGCATAGTCAATGCAGTCATGAATGTTGAACTCTTCTTCGCCATCGCTCAACATAACCTCACAGTTGTTGGAATCGATGGAGCCTACGTCAAACCCATAGTCACCAGTTACATCATGATAAGCGCTGGACAAACAATGGATGTTTTGGTTGCAGCAAACCAGACTTTAGGCCACTATTACATGGCTGCTAGACAATATGACAGTGTAAGGCCAGATGACACTGACTATAACAAAACAAATGCTACGGCAATCCTCCTTTATAGAGGCAACTACACTACCCCAACATCTCCTTCTTTTCCATCCACCCTTCCTTCTTATGAGGACGTTATTGCTGCATTAAATTTTACAAAGCGCATTAAGAGCTTAGCGAGCCAAGAATACCCGACAAATGTTCCACGCAATATTACTACCCGAATGTATATAGTGGCTTCTGTGAATGAGGTTATTTATCCGAACAGTGAAACTAGCCTTGCTACAAGTCTAAACAACATAAGTTGGGCAAACCCTTCTACAGATGTACTACTTGCATACTACAGGTAGTCCTTTTAATCTGGTATTACTTTTTGTAATCATCTATGTTATAGTAGAAGATAGTGTAACAATACGGACCATAACATGGTGATCATCAATGTCTACAAAAATTCTATGGCATCAAGATGAAGTAATCAATTACATAAAAACTTTATGAAATCAGGCTGACATGAAGTAGTAATAGTGACTTTTTAAGTTTGTTGTAGGAGGATGTGTTGTATTATGTAGTCCATAAATTAAATGCATGTATCCATTCAGTTTTTGTGAAGTCTCAATATTATATGCTTCAATGGGTGGTGCAAGGGGTTACCCTTCACCAAATATTTTGGGGCTTACCCCCTTAAGTGAATTTTTATGAGTATTTTATGCAAATTTTTCAATTGAATGAGGGATACATCGATATATATACTCTTTTAGGGCGTGACTAAGGTTAGGTAATAGTTTGGGTCTTGAGACAGGTTTTATAGGTCGAGAGTTGATAGGTAAAGAGCTTGATCAGTAACCCTAATTCATCTTTTGATAGTGTATTTGATCTACCTTACCTCCATGGACGTAAGCAAATGCACAACCACAAATTTTTTATTTCTTAATTGTGTGTATGTCTGTTACCTTTTTCTTCACTACTTTCTCATTAAATCTTGTGAATTGTGTTTCAAGTGTAATGCTTCACAATACACATATGGCTAGAGTACGTAGTAGTGGCTCTATATCATGGACTCATGGTTGAAAGTAACTAACCTTACTTTAAAACATTTCATGCAGGAACATTAGTGGAATTTACACCACAGATTTCCCTGACCAGCCGCCATCTTATTATGACTTCACGGCAGTGGATGTGCCGACTAATACTGAAATGACAGTCAAAGGGACCAAGGTGAAGGTGCTGAACTATAATGAAGAAGTGGAGATAGTGTTTCAAGGGACCAACGTGTTAGATGCATCAGAGGATCATCCAATGCATTTGCATGGATATAGCTTTTATGTGGTTGGAATGAATCATGGGAATTTTGACTAATGAGACTGACCCAAAAGGATTTAATTTGGTCGATCCACCTGAACTGAATACCATTTCAATTCCTAAGAATGGATGGGTTGCAATCAGATTCGTTGCAAATAATCCTGGTATGTTCTTTTGGTTTACAAGATTGCATTATATATGGCAGGTCTGGTCTTTTAATTTAGGCTTCTTTTGAGCAAAGTTCATTGCTTACCATATCAAGACCAAAAACCACGAAATCCTACTTAAACCTAGGGCTGTGCCGTTAAGACTTAAGACCTACTTGGGTTTGGCTCAAGATTGATTCGATAAAAAGTTCGTTCAATTTCGCTCTTAAGATAAATGAGAGCCGAGCTCAAACCTAATTTGTGACCCCTTTAATTCATTGAGCCAAGCTTGAGTAAAGCACTTCTCAGCTTAATTTATAATTAAGCTCATTGATATCTTAAATATTTCTCAAGTTTGACTCGAGATTGCCTCGTTAAGAGACTTGTTCGAACTCTCTCATAAGCTAAACGAGACAAACCCAACCCTTACTTTTCAAGCTCATTAATTTAACAAGTCAAACTTGGGCAGTCTAATGCTAGACTTGAATCTTTTTGTTTTGTTGTCATGCATACATAGGAAACAACACATGCAACACACAGATGAGGAAAACCCATATATGTGAGAAGACCAAAGGAGGTCCCACATCGACTAATCAAGATTAGCCTTAGGAGTTTATAAAGTTCTACCTTTCCTTCAAGAGTTAGGCCCTTTTGGAAGTTGAGTGTGGGTTAACTTTAATACTTGACTCAATTGAATCGATTGACTCAGTTTACTGCCCTTACTTAAACCAGCCCAATATATATATACATATATATTTTTTTAACTTTTATATAACAAACAAATTTTACTTTTACTGACATTAATTGATTTTGCAGGTGTATGGTTTTTGCACTGTCATTTTGAAAGACATATCAGTTGGGGTATGAATTCTGTTTTCATAGTGAAGAATGGTGATACTCCTGAAACAAGTATTCGCGACCCCCCAACTTACTTGCCTCCTTGTAAAGATTCATCCACTATTAAACTCCATATATTTGATGATTCAACTGAAAAATTCAATTAAAACTAGAGCCCCATGCGGATAGGACGACAATTTGAGAGGAATTGTCTTTTAATGTTTTTCTCCAAGAAAACTACTTCAATTGTATCCAAGTTATGTGGCAAAACTCAGTTTGAAGTTTGTTTACACAGTTTTTAAACACCGACACTCTAGAGTTAAGATAAGGTGTTGTAACAGTATCATACTTTGCGTGATCACACGACCAAATCCTAACAACACCCTCAACCCCCCAAGTTATTAGTATCCTCAATAAAATAAGAGTGATACTACATTGTTCAATTTGTCTTGCCACAATGATGTTGCAGTTGTTCTATCGATCCAATCAAAATATTCATTAAAAAGATAATTATTTATTATGGGCTGATAACTCCTCCAATCATTTTTGTTTTTTTTTTTGGCTATACACACATAGATAACTCATACACACATCACACAAATGAGAAAGCTCACATATGCGGCATAAATTGAAAGAAAACTTAAGAGCCCACAATTAAAGTTAACCCACACGTACTCAACTTCCAAAAAAGCCTAACTTTTGAAGGAGATGTGAAACCTAGCTTATACACTCCTATTTACACTAAAAATTACATAATTTTTAGGTAAACACCTCATAAAGCCATCCTTGATGTGAGACTTTACACTGCTAATTGCAAAATATGCTAAAGCTCTTTCCTTAATTGCAAAAGAAGCTGGGAGCTCTAATTATGCCAAAGTGTTTTTTTTTTTGGCCCCCCGCGGCGGCGGCGGGGGGGGGGGGGGGGGGGGGGGGTTGGTGTTGTTGGTTATAAAGTTCTTTTCTCTTTGTTCAATTTTTTTTTTTTTTTTTTTTTTGGGTTCCTGTAAACTATATATTTCAGAGTTCAGTTCTATACAACAATCAATTATCAAAAAGGAAAATAGAAAATCATGAAGAATTTTAATACTCCTTCCGTCCCAAAAACATTGGCCATTTTTTCAATTTTTTTTGTCTCAAAATATTTGTTCACTTTGAAAAATCAAATCATTATTTTTTTAAAAAAACTTTCCTATACTATTTTTAATTATTTCAATAATTACTTTTAACACAAAACTCAGTACCAAGTAAGAAAATGTACTTTGAGAAAGTTAAAGTTTAAAAGTGACAAGTTAATATAATAATATTTTTTTTTAAACCGAGTGTTTTATTAAACTTGGCTTATCTTTGTGGGATAGAGATAGTAAGAGCCATCCCATGTGTTTAGCAAGAAAATTGTAAACAAAAAATAATATTCTCATGTGGGACCCTAACGTAATTTGATAAGTCCAAGTTTGATAAAGTTGGAGAAACCTCTCTATGGCGGAATCCAAGGAGAAATATGATTCCAAATGTAATATATTTACTCCACTTATAATTCTTTACAATATAATAAATCATGATTTTGATCATAACCAAGAAGCTAACAAATGCGTTTGGCGTTAAATATTGAAATCTAATACTGCCAGCAGCTCCCCATTCAATGGCTTCCAAACTCAATTGTTCATGATTTATTGATCCATAAGTCTGAGTTTTGGAATTTGTAAACTTCTATCTTCTTGGGTTTTCAAGAATTCATCTTACATACTTCTTCGAAAATCAACTCTTTGGTAAGGGCTGGAGTCAGAAAATTAGCCTTGGAGGTCAAGACATATGGAATTTCTCCCTAATTTCCCCTTTTTATAACTGTCAGACATGAAGTAACATACATGGTAATATCCATCAAACTCGAGCAGTAATTACAAAATGCGAGGCCTTTCCTAACAATTCAACAAGTTGGCTACTCCTTGGAAACTTACGGATAGTGCAGAGAATATCAAATCTTTGCTAACACCTTTTGTAGATGCACTTTTTTTTTTTTTTTTTTTTTTTTTGATGAAAGAAAATATTATATTATTAATTAAAAACAGCAGTACATCTCAGAAAATCTACACCGTATATGTCTTTCTTAAAAATATTCCAAGGAGTTCTAAGAAATTAATTGCCTATCCCAAGTACAAAATTGAGTCAGATAATGACCTTGACCAGCAACATAATCTGCTGCCCTATTAGCTTGCTTGTAAATGCACTTTTTTCTCATGTGTATAAAATAACAGATAGTGTAGCTGACTTTTTTTTTCTTTTCCCTTTTCTTTATTTATTTATTTATTATTATTATTATTATTTTTATTTGGGTGTGGGGGTGGGGTGTGTTATTATAAATTAGGGTGATGCTATCTAGTATGAAAAACGCAATGACAGTCAAATCGTGACTACAAATGGGTTTTACTCCCCTTAAAAAAATTTCATGATTCATATGTCATGTAAGCTAGCATTCCCTTATAAACTGTGTAAGCATTTCCTTATAAACTATAAAGGTTCTTTTAATTTATTTTATTTTGGATTCCTGCAAACTATGTCAGAGTTCAGTTTTGTAGAATGATCAATAATAAAAAAAGAAAAGAGGAAGGATCATGAGGTATTTTAATAATAATCATGGTGCTTAGCAAGAATATTTTAAATAATAAAATTATCATGTCTCCGCGTACCTAACTAATTTGTGACAGTCCGTTCAAACAGCGGGCAGTCAATGCCGGTAAGAAAGAATCACAGCTGCTTGCCTTCTCCTCCTCCTAATTAAAGGTATATATATATATATATATATATATATATATATATTGCCACAAAACAATGAGATTCATCACGTAATTAATCAAGGAAGACAGTGTCCTCCATCTAGATTTAGTCCAAAAACTGGGTTTAAGATCGATGGGGACAGTCTCAGAATTTGTAGGGTTTCTTTTTGTGATTGGGATGGTCCTCTGCATGGCTCATGGCAAAAACGTGCACTATTATGACTTCGTTGTAACTGCTACATTTACTACTACAAATACGACATTTTTTTTGTTTTTTTGTTTTTATTTAATGGGAATTAGCATAGTTGCATAGGTATCCAAAGGCTCATGCAGTCTACATGTTCCACACGTATCGGGTAATTTATCAGGTTAACCTAAATCCTAGGGGTAGCCCCAAGGAAGTCATTGCGAAAGTAGGGTTTCTAATACGACATGCTCCCTAAGGTTTTTATCAGTGCTTGGCTTGCCACTTGGACTTAACCCTTTGGGGTTTGCTACATTTACATTTACTATACATATACTAGTATTCGTTTTGTGTTACAATATTAAATCTTTCATATAAATATTTTTTTTCAGTTCTCTTTTTTTTACCCCCTTTTTTTTCTCTTGCAGCTTAAGGAGAGCAATTTTACAAGACTGTGTAGTACAAAGAGCATGTTGACCATGAATGAAAGTTTCCCAGGGCTGCGATTCGTGCCCACAAAGGGGATACTATATATATGTGAATGTTGACAATCAAGGAGATTATGGAGTCACTATTCACTGGTAATCTCTCTCTCGCTCTCTCTTTCTATCTCTCTCAATCTTGACATAAAAGGGCATTGGTAACATACGTAATTGAAAAGGACTTGCATTGTTGGCAACTAACATGAGTTTAATTTGAATCAGGCGAGTTGGGTATGATGCCGATGAGATTTTATTACTTACTTTAAGGGAATCCCCAAGTAAAAAATAAGTAATGAGAGAATAATCAAATGGGGATATTGCTCCCATCCTAAGCTTTGCAAGCATATATATAAATAAGGTAGTTTTTAATTTCGGATCAACTTGATTTTTGGTATGCATAACCTTGACATGAAGTAGATCTAATTCAATAGTTGGTTTTGAAAAATAAAAATCAAAGATAGAATTTTGAAAAATGACTTAACGTAAAGTTAGATTACGTTAACCTCATAAGAAGGAAACTTATATATATATGAATGAGATAGGATCAGGAGACTCATATAAAGTATTTAATTTTTGCACTTTAGCTAATTTGTCAAATGGTGAGTGGAGTTTGTCCACGTTAACCTTTTAGAATACCGTTAGATCTTGTAAATCCAATGACTTAAAACTGGGATGCAAAAATGAAGTGCAAAAATTGAGTTTATGGATCCTCATATTGATAGGGTCAGGATCCATGGACTCAATTTTTGCACCTCATTTTTAAGTCATTAAATTCACAAAATCCAACAGTATTCCAAAAGGCTAATGTATATATGGAATTCTTAATATACATCAATGATCACTGGCTACAACTCATGCATAATATATATGGAAATTTTTCTTATCAACTCTTACTGGTGTTTGTTGCATCGATTAACACGTACAACAACCCATTTATGCATGGCGTAGTACAACACCTCACAACATGCGCTGGTGTAACAAGCCAGCATGGAGTAGAATATTATGAAAAGTGACATAATAAGGCACGGAGTGAAACAACCAAGGAATCCATGGTCAGATGGTCCAGAGTACATCACACAATGCCTAATTAAACCAGGATCAAACTTCACCTATGAGGTCATACTATGGAAAAAAAAAAATTATGAGGCCCGGCCCTTTTGTTGTGGGGTAATTATATATTAGTATTATGATGAAGAAATCATCTTACTATTCTTCTCTTATTGTATTTACAGGATCTTGGTACAAAGACGATGTGAGCCAGGTAGAAGCAGTCCCTCGAAACTGGTTCAGTCGCTCCCTGGTCAGATGCCTACACCATCAATGGCCAAGCAGGAGACTTCTGTTCATGCTCTAGTGGTATGTATGGATACACACACACACATACATATAAAATAAGCTAGGATAAATTAATACTATAAGAGAAAAAAAATAAATAAATAAATAAAAATAAATAAATAAATTATCCTAATCATAACTTGAGAGTGGTCACTTCGTATAAAAAAAACAAAGGTTAGAGCCGTATCTAGGTAGTTCACCTATCCCAGGACCCTAATTGGCTGGACTAACACTAGATAATTACCAATTTTAATTAATTAGCCTTAAGAGGGCTGAACACATTTTCCTCTACTCTTTTACCTTAATTTTTTTTATTTTATTTACATTAATATTAACTAAAATTAAGGGGTTATGTAATAGTTGTACAATAATTTCCATCATTTGGCTTAAACAAAATAAGTGCAAGAAATGCCCATAAAATAAGGGATAGAAAAATTTTGATATCATTTCTGATTACCATCATTCATATATGTCTTGCAGAAACAACATACTGTCGGCTATTTGACTTTGGCAAGACCTATCTTCTTAGCATAGTCAACGCAGCCACGAATGTCGAACTTTTCTTTGCCATCGCTCAACATAACCTCACTGTTGTTGGCATTGATGGCGCGCCTACGTGAAACCCGTAGCCACCAGTTTTATCATGATAAGCACAGGACAAACAATCGATGTTTTGGTCACAGCAAACCAGTCTTTAGGCCACTACTACATGGCCGCTAGACAATTTGACAGTGTGAATCCTGAAGACACTGACTATAGCAAAGTAAATGCAACAGCAATCCTCATGTATAGAGGCAACTACACTCCCCCATCATCTCCTTCCTTTCCCTCTACCCTCCCTGCTTATCAGGATGTCGTTGCTGCATTAAACTTCATAAAGAGCTTGAAGAGCTTAGCGAGCAAAGACCACCCGGTAAATGTTCCACGAAACATCACTACCCAAATGTATATAGTGGCTTCTCTGAATCAGATAATGTTTCCCAATTACAATGTTACTAACCTTGCTACAAGTCTAAACAACATTAGATGGGCAAATCCATCTACAGATGTACTACTTGCCTACTACAGGTATTCCTTTCAATCTTGCTTTCCTCAACTATATGTTATGGTAAAAGATTGGGTAACAATAATTCTTAATGGCATTGAGGGTAAGTATGCACACACAAATTTCGTGCCTTGAAATCTGAGTAGTACGGGGGCTATCTGACCTGTAATAAAATCCCATCTGATGTGACTGTGCTTTTGTCACTGGAAAACATAAGTGATTTTAAAATGCTAATTTCTTTTAAAGTATAAGAATACAACAGATCAGATGGGATTTTTCTGTGTAAAAAAATTATGGGTCAAGTAGCGTTTTCGAAAAATCTATGAAATTGGGTAAAAAAATTATCCAACAATGCACTTAACCAGTTAACCCCCATCTATGGTTGAAATCGACTTGAAAGCAAACCTTACATTAAAATTTTTAATGCAGGAACATCAGTGGAGTTTACACCACCGATTTTCCCGACCAGCCGCCGTCTTATTACAACTTCACAGGGGTGGATTTTCCGGTAAATACTGAGAAGACAGTCAAAGCGACCAAAGTGAAGGTGCTGAACTATAATGAAGCAGTGGAGATAGTGTTTCAAGGGAATAATGTGTTGGATGCATCAGAGGATCATCCAATGCATTTGCATGGGTAAAATTTTTATGTGATTGGGATGAGTCATGGGAATTTTGACAATGAGACTGACCCAAAAGGGTTTAATTTGATTGATCCACCCAAAATGAATACCGTTTCAATTCCGAAGAATGGATGGGTTGCAATCAGATTCGCGAATAATCCTGGTATGCTCTTCTGGTTCACAAGATTGCATTATGTATGTCTAGTTTTTTGTTTAATGGCCAAACGAGGGTAACCCTAGCCATAGGGCGCCCTTAGGTCTATGTCAAAACCAAAAACCACAAGGTCAAAGTATGGAACACTTAAACCAAGTCCTAACATGCTAGACCATCTTCAATACGTTGTGTCAAATAGAGTGCAAAAATTATACCAGTAATTTATAATTTGGAATAGCTATAACGCCAAAATGCTATATTTTATCATACCTACTCAGCTGCTCCAATTAAAGTGTCAAATGGGGTGCCTATGCTATATATTTTTTCTTCCTTTTGTTTTTTTGGGTAAGTAGTATTTCACTCACATGGGATCCATAGCATTCATTTTTGATGGATTTAATTAAAGTGTCAAATGGGGTGCCTATGCTATATTAGTATTTTACTCACGTGGGATCCATATAGCATTTATTTTTGATGGATTTAATACGAGTTTAATCATGTAGGACCTGCATTGCATTTATTTTGATAGATTTAATACTATTTTATCATTTGGCATCAGTGCCAAATGATATGCGATATTAGCATCCCTTTAGGCATTGTTAAAATTTGGCACCCTCTTTAGAGACATATTTAAAATTTTAAAAAAGAAAAATCTGTGTCAAATTATAACTTTGGTACCCCATTTGTCACTCCTATTAGAAATATTGCTCTAGGTTGGGCATGGCATTTTGAGTTGGACCATGCCTTCGGTTTACTTTTATGCTTACGTTTTATGTGTGTGTGTATATGTATATATATATATCATGGAGATATTGACATGGATTGATTTGGCAGGTGTATGGTTTTGGCACTGTCATTTAGAACGACACATGAGTTGGGGTATGAACACTGTTTTCATAGTAAAGAATGGTGGCACCCCTGAAACAAGCATCCGTGAGCCCCCTGCTTCCTTGCCTCGTTGTGAAGATTCATCTGCTATTAAGCTTCATGTATTTGAGGATTCAACTGAAATTGTAAATTAATTGAACGAGGGAAAATTCGATCACATTTTGTGATAATTTAACCGCATTGTGTGGTAACCTAAACCCACTATAATAGTTGGGGTATGATACCCAATGTGATAACCGATCACATTTTGTGAATCCCCTAAGGAAACCATAGAATTTCCCTTAGTTGAGAGGATTCATGGGGCTGCCTTTTATGGTGAAGTGCCTCCTTGTAAGGTTGGTTTTTCAGTTTTTCGGGTTGGGTGTGTTGTCATTCTAGTATGCATCTGATGGTTCTTCTCCTCGAAATATATGGTGTGGTTGAGTTTTGCTTTGTTTTCTCTTGGTTTTGTGTGTTTTTTCATTCTTCTGGGGGCTGGTTGCATGTATTTATGAGAATTGATCGAGTGTTTCTTAGATGCAACAAGAGAGAGAGAGTAGAGTGAGAAAATGGTGAAGAGACTTCAGATGGCATCATCTTCTTCATCGGAAAGATACAGATAACTCTATTAATTGTCTATAAATTAAACGAAGACCATTTTTGAACTCAAATTCTCTAATATACACTAAAAAATCATTTCCTATTGAGCCAAAAAACCAAGAACAAAAACAGCATCCCATTTTGAAGATCATATTAGTTCATAGGAAAATGCTTCTTCACCTACTTTTATGCTTCTTCACATACTTTTATTTCCTGTTTTTTATCACCTACTTTATGTGTCCAAAGTAAATAAATAAAAACTATCATATGAGGCCCATTAGAAAAAAAAAAAAAAAAAAGGAGGAAAAAACTATCATATATATATATATATATGGGTGGAGGAGTATGGGTGAAATAGCACTACCCAATACTAGACAAAAAGATAAAAGCTCAAATTTCATCTAACATTGTTATCGTTGCGGAAAAGGCTACCATGAGCTTCACTTCGTTTGAAGTTTGTAAAAATCCAACTTGAAGGCCCATAATTTTTTAAAATGCAAGTCTGAAAGATGAAAGCCCAAGAAAGATGACAGCATACATGGACAGTCCAATTATGAGCATCAATTAAAATACTTAACGTGTGTGGGACGAGAAAACTGTACATGTTCAAGAGATTAGTCGGGATCAAAACCTTGGATACCCTTTTTTACCAAAAAAAAGACCTTCCATATGTCGAAAGTAACCTTAGAGGTCTTGAAAGGATAATCAGAAGGGAAATGAATAGTAACTAAGAATACACGTCCAGCATAGGGCCATAATTTTTGCTTGCCAATGGATCAAGTCTTCAGCGACAGGACCCATCACATATTAACCAAATCCAAAGGTTGCACAATTTTTTTTATTTTTATTTTGGAATGATATATGGTGATTAAGCACGCACAAAGAGACATAGAGAGATTGTAACGATCAAGATTACCATATTAATTGTCATGCTTTCTGTTAAAATAAACAAGGTATATATATATATATTCAGACTAATTAATTGTTAGTTGGTTTATATAAAAATTAGATAATAGTTAGGAAATAGATTCAGTCTCATTCAGTTTTTAAACTTCACAGACAAGCGCTTAGTGTCCGGATGAACTAGGGATCACGTCCGTCTGCACCAATTAATTGTTAGTTGGTTTATATAAAAATCAGATAATAGTTAGGAAATAGATTCAGTCTCATTCAGTTTTTAAACTTGACAGACAAGCGCTTAGTGTCCTGATGAACTGGGGATCACGTCCATATGCACCTAAGTGGATTTCTAGCCGCTTGATCCATACCTCCGAATCCAGGTTGAACATTGGAATTAATAAATTCACAGAAACAAGAAGTATCCCGAGTCATTGGACCCGTAGGTCTGATTTTGTAGCTCAGATTTCTTATGAGAAAAGTTCATTGCTTAGCATGCATGTCATGTGAAAACCAAAAACCACAAGGTCTAAGTATGGACCACTTACCCTTGAGGGGTGGACCGGATGGTCCAAGACTCTCTTGCAAAGCAAGAGAGTCTTGGGTTCCAATCCCACCACTCCCCTTCAAGGTACCCCCATGGACTTTGGTCCTGTAATTGCCTGGTGCATGTGGGATGGGGGGACTGCATGTGCCTAGGGAGATTAATCAGGTGCAAAGCATCTGGAATCTCTTGATATCAAAAATAAAAATAAATAAATAAATAAATGTATGGACCACTTAAACCACCCGAAACAAAGTCCTAACATGTTAGACCATCTCTAATGCAAATGGGGTGCCTATGCTATTAGTATTTTACTCAGGCGGGATCAGTATTGCATTTACTTTAGATAAATTTAATACCAGTTTACTCATGTGGGATCCACATGGCATTTGCTTTTGATGAAATGAATACCGCATGGCATTTGACATCGGTGTGAAATGCCATGCGGTATTAGCATCCCATTTGGCATTGTTAAGATTTGGCACCCTAGAGTGTTTTTTTTTTTTTTTTTAATAAATAAATAAATAAATCTTTGTGCCAAATTACAACTTTGACACCCTATTTCTCACTCTTATTAGAAATGCTTTTAGCTGGGCATGGCATTTTGAGTTGGACCACGCCTTCGGTAGCAAACAAAAGCATGAGTTGGACCACGCCTTCGGTAGCAAACAAAAGCAATTAACTTTTATGTTTACACTTTAGATGTGTATATATATATATATACATCTAAAGTGTATATATATGTATATATCATGGAGATTCTGACATGGATTGATTTGGCAGGTGTATGGTTTTGGCACTATCATTTGGAATGACATATGAGTTGGGGTATGAACACTGTTTTCATAGTGAAGAACGGTGACACCCTGGAAACGAGTATCTGCGACCCCCCCCACCCCTTCTTTGCCTTATTGTGAAGATTCATCTGCTATTAAGCTCCATGTATTTAAGGATTCAACTGAAAATGGAAATTAGTTGAGGTGAAATTCTGTGGTACCCCATGAAAAAATCGGATACTTTACCCAATGTGATAATCCATCACATTTTGTAATAATTTAATCGTATTGTGTGGTCACCTAAACCCATTAAAATAATTGGGATACTGCACCCAATGTGACGACTGATTACATTTTGTGAGTTACCACATTGGTACAGTCCCCCAAGGGGACCATAGAATTTCCCTTGGTTGAGAGGAAACGTGGGGCTATAATGAGGAAGTGCCTCCTTGTAAGGTTGGTTTTTCAGTTTTTTCGGGTTGGGTGTGTTGTAATTCTAGCATATATCTGATGGTTCTTCTCCTTGAGATATATGGTGTGGTTGGGTTTTACTTTGTTTTCTTTTGGTTTGTGTGTTTTTTTCATTTTGCTGGGGGCTGGTTGTATTTATGGGAATTGAGAGTTTCTTAGATGCAGCAAGAGAGAGAGTAGAGTGAGGTAGAAAATGGTAAAGACGGTTTGAATTGCATCATCTTCTTCATAAAAAAGAAAGAAATAACTCTAATTTTCTATAAATTAAACCAGGATCATTTCCCTTTGAGCAAAAAAATAAAGCATCCCATTTTGAAGATCAGATTAGTTCAGAAGGGGCCAGAGCCCACACAAGACTACACAAAACACAACCTGTACGTGGTATGGAACCTGAGCAACATCTCCTCGTTTTGGGTTTTTTTTTTTTAAATCTAACATGATGGCCCATTATTTTTGGAAACGCAAGTTGGAAATATGAAAGCCCAAGAAAGATGAAAGCACACATGGAAGGTCCAATTATGAGCACCAATTGTAATGTAGTTTTAAAATCACTCAAAGAAACTTGCACATGTCAAAACTAACCTTCGGGGCTGGGCTTGAAAGGATATTTAGAAGCGGTGCCACTATTGGCACCCAAGTCTTGATTTTCATCTCTATTTATTTTATATTTTTCATAAACATTGGTCATGATATCTATTAGAAAATACTATTTTGAACAACTTTGTAAAATAAAATTTTATCAAAATCTATCGTTTAAGTAGATTTTTTGGTCATTTACAGTTTTTATTTCATAAATTAGTAAAAAATCCACTTAAACAATAAATTTTGAAAAACCTTTCTTCTACAAAGTTGTTCAAAATAATGTTTTCTAGTGAACTGCATAATCAGTTTTCATAAAAACCTTTTATATTTTTCATAAAATCTTAAAATGTAAAATTATTAAATAAAAATAAACTTAATTAATTAGATGCACTAGCTTGAAGGGAAAATAAAAATAAAAAATACTCCCAATATTCATTTCTCCTCTTCACATACTTCAAAATTCAGCTCGTAATAATCTATCTTCCGGGGCATACGACGATTCTTTCGCCATTGCTGCGACTTTAATAATGCTCCCAAGTGCAGGATGTCGCGAAGTAATAAATTCTCGGTGAGTCCGAGATCGAACCACAGGGAAGGGGAATAATTAGCAGAAAAGATTGAGAAAAGATTTTAGAAATTTGGTTGCTTGGTTGCAGAGAATTAATTTGATTAAAAATAGTAATTTAAAAGCACTAAGGTTCAGAGGTCCACTCACAACAAGTATTAGTTATTTGCTAACGACTCAATTTTATAACTCAACTGAGATTCATACGAAGGATGACCCCAGTCGGATGATGTAACAATTAATTTTATTCAAAACAATTCTAAAAATATGGATTCATAAGGTTGATTGATTTATTGCATGAGAAAACTAGTAATTTAATTCGCAGGGAATTCTAAGCATTCACCGTACCCGGAGTTAACGATAAATAAAAGAATTATACAGAATAAATACTTTGCAAAATAATCAAAATCAATCAAAACTATAAAACCTTACATTAAATCCATGAAAGAGTCATTAAACAAATACCAAATAATTGTTGTGGCTTCACTCCTAACCTTAGCAAAACGTTTAGCTACTCATGATACTAAAAAACTAAAGAGAGGTAGAAGAAGAAGAAGAATAAGAGAAGTGGGTGTAGAAGAGAAGAGGAGAAGTAATATATATCGGTGCAGCCGCCTTTTCCTTTCCATGTGATCTTAGGGTTTCCAAGAGAAAGAGGAGAAAAATTAGGAAACAAATTAGGAATCCCGGTTTTTTCCAGCAGGGCTAACTTGTAACCCGTTTTTGACCTACTAAACGTTGAAATCACGAAAAATTCGTGAAATACAATATTGTAGGGCTTCAAATCAGCTTTCCAGGGACACCAATTTCGCATCAATTGGACTTCGGGGTCAAAAGTTATGACCAAAATACGGTAACTGCTCCAAACTTCCTTTTTAATCTTCTTTCCAACTTTGGGGTTGCCAATTTCTTTGCTAAAATCTTCTAAAATTCATGCACTTCAATCTTGCAAAACTTCCATATAATTCCAAATAAATTTAGAATGCTTGACCATAGGAAATTGGCTTTCTACAAAAATAAAACACACATTAATACACCACTTTAAGCATAAGAGCATGTATCAAGAGAATTCATGTATAATGTGTAAAATGCGGAATTAAGTGCTAAATAAATGTGATAATGCCTACTAAAAGTATAACATTAATGCAATTTTAAGCTATTATCACACCCTCCAACCAGCATATTGCTAGTCCCTAGCAATCAAAGCGATTGAAATAGTTTTCTTCAAAAGAAAAACTCAAAATATGGCTACCAATTTCATCACCTTAGCAAAAGATTTAGTTAAAAGTTCAGGACACTCGCAACTATTAAAAACATCCCAATGAATTCAAAAACTCATTGTGTGTGAAGAATTTAGCCAACACAAATATAAACCCAATTTCAAAGTAAAGTACAACCCAAATCTCTATCTGAAATATGTTTCAACTCAAATCTCACAGGGATTACACTCAACAAAATAATGCACTCTGAATAGGGTAAAACTCTCGAGTATATGTGAGTAGAATAATGTAGAGTAAGAACAAGAATCTCACATATAAAATATTTGAAAAACGCTATCACAAGAAAGAATCATATAGTCTCATGAAATGAATGCCAAATACTAAGAATGTACACCACACATTGCATTATAACTCAGTCATGTCAATATCCAAACCATACTATCCGCGAAATCAAATAGGACTTTTAATAGGATGTAATGTTGGGATAAAAGAAGGAATTGAAACAAAAAGGTTATGGTGATAATAAAAAGTGTATCCGAGAATGGTAGAAAGAACAAACTCACTTTGAACAATTTTTATATTCAACTTATTCTTCCAAACTTTGGCAATCAAACATTTTTTTTCTTTTTTTTTTTTTTCACTTCTCAATACTTCACCAACAAAGCTTTCTCTTTCTTTCTTTTTCTTCTTTTCTTCCTTTTTTTTTTTTTTTTTTTTCTTCTTTTTTTTTTTTCATTTTTTTAAATTTTCCCACCCATTCACCTTACTAAACATTGATAATATCCATTCTCAAAACACTTTGGGAAAAAGGTTATGAAAGAAAGGCTAATCAAAAGGCTCAACGGGCTAACTAGTGGTAATGTATCACAAAGAAAAGAAATTAAAGGCTCAAAGAAATCAAAGATGGCCTAAAATCATCTCTCAAAGAGTGGTATAATTTTTCAATATCCATGACTTCAAAAGAAACAAGTGTGGTATAAAAAATATATATTCTCAGCATTCAACCAAAAAAAAAAAGAAATAATGTAAAACAAAGAAATAATAAAATCAACAGGGAAGGGGAATAATTAGCAGAAAAGATTGAGAAATAAAATAATATAATTTTTCAATGTCCAAAGAAATAATGCTAATTCTCAAACCGGGATTCCCAATTTGTTTCCTAATTTTTCTCCTCTTTCTTTTGGAAACCCTAAGAGCACATGGAAAGGAAAAGGCGGCTGCACCGATATATATTACTTCTCCTCTTCTCTTCTACACCCACTTCTCTTATTCTTCTTCTTCTTTTACCTCTCTTTAGTTTTTTAGTATCATGAGTAGCTAAACGTTTTGCTAAGGTTAGGAGTGAAGCCACAACAATTATTTGGTATTTGTTTAATGACTCTTTCATGGATTTAATGTAAGGTTTTATAGTTTTAATTGATTTTGATTATTTTGCAAAGTATTTATTCTGTATAATTCTTTTATTTATCGTTAACTCCGGGTACGGTAAATGCTTAGAATTCCCTGCGAATTAAATTACTAGTTTTCTCATGCATTAAATCAATCAATCTTATAAATCCATATTTTTTAGAATTGTTTTGAATAAAATTAATTGTTATATCATCCGACTGGGGTCATCCTTCGTATGAATCTCAGTTGAGTTATAAAATTGAGTCGTTAGCAAATATCTAATACTTGTTGTGAGTGGACCTCTGAACCTTAGTGCTTTTAAATTATTGTTTTCAATCAAATTAATTCTTTACAATCAAGCAACCAAATTTCTAAAATATTTTCTCAATCTTTTCTGCTAATTATTCCCCTTCCCTGTGGTTCGACCTCGGACTCACCGAGAATTTATTACTTCGCGACATCCTGCACTTGGGAGCATTATTAAAGTCGCAGCAAGTTTTTGGCGCCGTTGCCGGGGAATGGCGTGGATAAATAGCAGCTCATTGTTTTCGGTGGAGGTTTGTTGTATTTTGCGAATCTCTTCGCAAATCTGGTAAACTCTTTCCACAACTTTTTATTTTTTTTATTTTTTTATTTATTCTTTTTTGTATGCAAATTTGGCATCTTGATCATACTCATCGTTTAGTTAGAGTTGAGTCTGAAAATTTGTGTGGCAATTTAATTGATTCTCTTGGACACAATCACACACTTGACACCATGTCTGATAATGAGGAACAAATTGAGAATATTGATAGGGATGATAAAAGGACTCTTAAAGATTATTTGCAGCCTACTAGGAGTAGTGCACCATCTTGCATCATTTTTCCTCTGAATGCTAATAATTTCAAATTTAAGCCTGGAATGATTCCATTGCTACCTAAATTCCATGGTTTAGAATCGGAAAACCCATATTTGCACCTTAAGGAATTTGATGAGGTTTGTGTAATCTTTCATGACCAAACTTGTAGTGAAGAGACTATTAAATTGAAATTATTTCCCTTTTCTCTTAAGGATAAGGCGAAAAATTGGCTTAATGCTTTAAGATCTAGATCCATTAGCACATGGCAAGAGATGCAAACTGAATTTTTGAAAAAGCACTTCCCACTTCATAGGACTAATGCTCTCAAAAGGCAAATAATGAATTTTTCACAAAAAGATAATGAAACTTTTTACCAATGTTGGGAACGTTTTAAAGATTTATTAAATTCTTGCCCACATCATGGCTATGAAACTTGGCGTATCATTAGTTTTTTTTATCAAAGTTTAACTCCTAAAATGCGCCAGTTTGTAGAGATGATGTGCAATGGTGAATTTATGAATAAGGACCCTGATGAGGCTTTTGACTATTTTGATCTGTTAGCTGAGAATGCCCAATCTTGGGATACAACTGATACTTTAGATAGGTCCAAGCCTTCTACCAACCCATCTGGGGGCGGTAAGTACCATCTTAGAGAGGATAATGACTTAAGTGCTAGGGTAGCTACTTTGGCTAGGAAATTAGAAGCCATGGAGTTAAGGAAAGTTAATGAAGTTATGTCTATTCCTAAATTGAATGATGTTTGTAGTATTTGTGAGACCGTGGGACACTCTACAAACGATTGTCCAACTATCCCTGCTTTTAAAGAGGTGTTGCATGATCAAACAAATGTTATAAACATAAATAAAAAGCCTTTTTCTTCACCCTATTCTGAAACTTATAATCCAGGGTGGAGGAATCATCCAAATTTCAGTTAGAGGAATGATAATGTTGCACTACCACCTCAAGGCCATTCTAATTTTGTTCCTTATAATCCTCCTCCTTGGAAAGGTTTAGAGGAAACATTGCAACAATTCATGCAGAGTCAAGCCACCATAAATAATCAGACCTCTCAAGCCATAAGTGATATTAGAAATACTCTTACTAAGTTGACCACTTCATTGAGCATTCAAGAAAAAGGTAAATTTCCATCTCAACCACAACCTAATCTTCAAGGTCAATTTAGTATTAGTGATTCTAATTTATCTGACACACAACTTGAGCATGTTAAGTCCATTACTACTCTTCGCAGTGGAAAAGTTATTGATAAAACTATTTCACCACCCAAAGACAAAGAAAAAGAAGAATTTTCAAAAACAAAGAGTAGTAATGAATCTAATAAGCCCGAGTCAAGTGAAATTGAGAAATGCCCCATTCCTATTCCTTTTCCTCAAAGATTGCAACCACCTCAAAAAGTGAATCAGAATGCAGATATTCTTGAAATCTTTAAACAAGTGAAAGTCAACATTCCTTTGTTGGATGCAATAAAACAAATTCCTTCTTATGCTAAATTTTTAAAAGATTTATGTACGGTTAAGCGTAAGCTTAACGTACAAAAGAAGGCATTTTTAACTGAACAAGTGAGTGCTATCATTCAAAACAATATTCCTCCTAAGTATAAAGATCCAGGTAGTCCCACAATTTTATGTGTTATTGGTAATTTTAAAGTAGAGCAAGCTTTACTTGATCTTGGGGCTAGCGTGAATCTTTTACCTTATTCGATATATGAACAGTTGGGTCTAGGTGAGTTAAAACCTACAAAAATAACTCTTCAGCTTGCGGACCGTTCTGTGAAAATACCTAGGGGAATAGTAGAGGATGTGTTAGTCCAAATTGATAAATTTTACTTTCCTGTTGATTTTATTGTTTTGGACACACACCCTGTTTTGAATGCTAATTCTCAAATTCCTGTGATTCTAGGTCGCCCATTATTTCTTATAAACTTGAAATAATAATAAAATCAACGGCGCCAAAAATTTGCTGCGACTTTAATAATGCTCCCAAGTGCAGGATGTCGCGAAGTAATAAATTCTCGGTGAGTCCGAAGTCGAACCACAGGGAAGGAGAATAATTAGCAGAAAAGATTGAGAAAATATTTTAGAAATTTGGTTGCTTGATTGCAAAGAATTAATTTGATTGAAAACAATAATTTAAAAGTACTAAGGTTCAGAGGTCCACTCACAACAAGTATTAGATATTTGCTAACGACTCAATTTTATAACTCAACTGAGATTCATACGAAGGATGATCCCAGTCGGATGATTTAACAATTAATTTTATTCAAAACAATTCTAAAAATATGGATTCATAAGGTTGATTGATTTATTGCATGAGAAAACTAGTAATTTAATTCGTAGGGAATTCTAAGCATTCACCCAAAAAGAAGAAATAATGAGACTAAACAATGAAATTTGAGCGCTTCCAAAAATCAAGGTAAGATTAAATATAATAACCCTCTAAAAAAAATTAATGGCTCAAATACTCGCAAGGGCTAAAAGTCTCCACATTTTTATTCATCAAGATCTCCAAAATCATCTTTACCCTCTAATCAAGAATCATATTCATGCGGCTAAAGTGCAAGTGCAATGTAATCCGAGTATGAAATTCAATGGAAAATTTTAAACAGGAGTAGCATAATGAACTTCAAACTAGATAATCATGCTAAGGCAACAAAATTTTTAAGCCAAAAATTTGTAAACCACTAAACTTTTTTTTTTTTTTTTTTTTTAAAAAAAAAAAAAAAGATAAACTAACTAAGACCAAAATAAACTAACACAACACTAAAATTCCCTCCCCCAACCTAAAAGATACATTGTTCTCAATGTAAACAAAAAACAAAGTAGTAGAGATCATGGAGAGTACCTTGAGGTGCGAACCAAAAAGAAAACAAACAAACTCTAATACCTGCAAAATGGGTTAGACACGAAAAACACAAAAAACAAAAGGGAAAAAAAATAACTAACTACGACACAAACACTAATACGAACTAACTTATTAACTTATTAAGGGTTTGGTAAATCCTGGTAGACAGGATGCACCAAATCAATGGACTCATCCTCAGGTAAAAAATTCTCAAGAAATGGTTTAAGACGTTGTCCATTAACTTTAAAAACATTACCAGTCTTGGGATTTTCAATCTCAACAGCTCCATGAGGAAAAACAGTTTTAACCACGAATGGTCCTATCCAATGGGACTTTAGCTTACCTTCTTGCAAGGGATCAAGTTTAGTAGATATTACCATAGGAAAAATCTCCTTAGGTCTAAAGAATGCATATTTGAGTTCCACTGGCAAAGGCTTTAATTTCAGCTTAGGTACTTTCTCATTTGATGGCAAAATTTTAAGCTCACGGGGTGGTAGCTCTTCAAATTTAGGCTTCCACGCATTCACGTCCAATTTCTGTGTAGAATCCAATAAATAATAAAGATATGCAATTTCAGAATTCTCATTAAACTCCAAATCATGAGAATTAACCAAGCAAGCCCCTGAAGGATCAGAAAAACATGACACATTAAATTGTTCTTGAACAAGTGTATCAATCAAGTTGACTTCATGAAAGTCATCATCATCCCTAGGTTCTTTGCAAGTATTAAAAATATTCAATTCTTGGGTCATATTTCCAAAAGATAATTTAAGTACACCACTCCTACAATTTATTAACGCATTGGAAGTTGCAAGGAATGGGCAACCCAGAATCACAGGAATTTGAGAACTAGCATTCAAAACAGGGTGTGTGTCCAAAACAATAAAATCAACAGGAAAGTAAAATTTATCAATTTGGACTAACACATCCTCTACTATTCCCCTAGGTATTTTCACAGAACGGTCCGCAAGCTGAAGAGTTATTTTTGTAGGTTTTAACTCACCTAGACCCAACTGTTCATATACCGAATAAGGTAAAAGATTCACGCTAGCCCCAAGATCAAGTAAAGCTTGCTCTACTTTAAAATTACCAATAACACATGAAATTGTGGGACTACCTGGATCTTTATACTTAGGAGGAATATTATTTTGAATAATAGCACTCACCTGCTCAGTTAAAAAGGCCTTCTTTTGTACGTTAAGCTTACGCTTAACCGTACATAAATCTTTCAAAAATTTAGCATAAGAAGGAATTTGTTTTATTGCATCCAACAAAGGAATGTTGACTTTCACTTGTTTAAAGATTTCAAGAATGTCTGCATTCTGATTCACTTTTTGAGGTGGTTGGAATCTTTGAGGAAAAGGAATGGGAATAGGGCATCTCTCAACTACACTTGACTCGGGCTTATTAAGTTCATTACTACTCTTTGTTTTTGAAAATTCTTCTTTTTCTTTGTCTTTGGGTGGTGGAATAGTTTTATCAATAACTTTTCCACTACGAAGAGTAGTAACGGACTTAGCATGCTCAAGTTGTGTATCAGATAAATTAGAATCACTAATACTAAATTGACCTTGGGGGTTAGGTTGTGGTTGAGATGGAAATTTACCTTTTTCTTGAATGCTTAATGAAGTGGTCAACTTAGTAAGAGTGTTTCTAATGTCACCTATGGCTTGAGAAGTCTGATTATTTATGGTGGCTTGACTCTGCATAAACTGTTGCAATGTTTCCTCTAAACCTTTCCAAGGAGGAGGATTATAAGGAACAAAATTAGAATGGCCTTGAGGTGGTAGTGCAACATTATCATTCCTCCAACTGAAATTTGGATGATTCCTCCACCCTGAATTATAAGTTTCAGAATAGGGTGAAGAAAAAGGCTTTTTATTTATGTTTATAACATTTGTTTGATCGTGCAACACCTCTTTAAAAGCAGGGATAGTTGGCCAATCGTTTGTAGAGTGTCCCACGGTCTCACAAATACTACAAACATCATTCAATTTAGGAATAGACATAACTTCATTAACTTTCCTTAACTCCATGGCTTCTAATTTCCTAGCCAAAGTAGCTACCCTAGCACTTAAGTCATTATCCTCTCTAAGATGGTACTTACCGCCCCCAGATGGGTTGGTAGAAGGCTTGAACCTATCTAAAGTATCAGTTGTATCCCAAGATTGGGCATTCTCAGCTAACATATCAAAATAGTCAAAAGCCTCATCAGGGTCCTTATTCATAAATTTACTGTTGCACATCATCTCTACAAACTAGCGCATTTTAGGAGTTAAACTTTGATAAAAAAACTAATGATACGCCAAGTTTCATAGCCATGATGTGGGCAAGAATTTAATAAATCTTTAAAACGTTCCCAACATTGGTAAAAAGTTTCATTATCTTTTTGTGAAAAATTCATTATTTGCCTTTTGAGAGCATTAGTTCTATGAAGTGGGAAGTGCTTTTTCAAAAATTCAGTTTGCATCTCTTGCCATGTGCTAATGGATCTAGATCTTAAAGCATTAAGCCAATTTTTCGCCTTATCCTTGAGAGAAAAGGGAAATAATTTCAATTTAATAGTCTCTTCACTACAAGTTTGGTCATGAAAGGTTACACAAACCTCATCAAATTCCTTAAGGTGCAAATATGGGTTTTCAGATTCTAAACCATGGAATTTAGGTAGCAATGGAATCATTCCAGGCTTAAATTTGAAATTATTAGCATTCAGAGGAAAAATGATGCAAGATGGTGCACTACTCCTAGTAGGCTGCAAATAATCTCTAAGAGTCCTTTTATCATCCCTATCAATATTCTCAATTTGTTCCTCATTATCAGACATGGTGTCAAGTGTGTGATTGTGTCCAAGAGAATCAATTAAATTACCACACAAATTTTCAGACTCAACTCTAACTAAACGATGAGTATGATCAAGATGCCAAATTTGCATACAAAAAAGAATAAATTAAAAAATTAAAAAAATAAAAAGTTGTGGAAAGAGTTTACCAGATTTGCGAAGAGATTCGCAAAATACAACAAACCTCCACCGAAAACAATGAGCTGCTATTTATCCACGCCACTCCCCGGCAACGGCGCCAAAAACTTGCTGCGACTTTAATAATGCTCCAAAGTGCAGGATGTCGCGAAGTAATAAATTCTCGGTGAGTCCGAGATCGAACCACAGGGAA
This sequence comes from Liquidambar formosana, assembly GCA_039720395.1. Taxonomy (NCBI): domain Eukaryota; kingdom Viridiplantae; phylum Streptophyta; class Magnoliopsida; order Saxifragales; family Altingiaceae; genus Liquidambar; species Liquidambar formosana. The sequence goes on from CM077830.1 coordinate 1,666,946, forward strand.
GGGGAATAATTAGCAGAAAAGATTGAGAAAAGATTTTAGAAATTTGGTTGCTTGGTTGCAGAGAATTAATTTGATTAAAAATAGTAATTTAAAAGCACTAAGGTTCAGAGGTCCACTCACAACAAGTATTAGTTATTTGCTAACGACTCAATTTTATAACTCAACTGAGATTCATACGAAGGATGACCCCAGTCGGATGATGTAACAATTAATTTTATTCAAAACAATTCTAAAAATATGGATTCATAAGGTTGATTGATTTATTGCATGAGAAAACTAGTAATTTAATTCGCAGGGAATTCTAAGCATTCACCGTACCCGGAGTTAACGATAAATAAAAGAATTATACAGAATAAATACTTTGCAAAATAATCAAAATCAATCAAAACTATAAAACCTTACATTAAATCCATGAAAGAGTCATTAAACAAATACCAAATAATTGTTGTGGCTTCACTCCTAACCTTAGCAAAACGTTTAGCTACTCATGATACTAAAAAACTAAAGAGAGGTAGAAGAAGAAGAAGAATAAGAGAAGTGGGTGTAGAAGAGAAGAGGAGAAGTAATATATATCGGTGCAGCCGCCTTTTCCTTTCCATGTGATCTTAGGGTTTCCAAGAGAAAGAGGAGAAAAATTAGGAAACAAATTAGGAATCCCGGTTTTTTCCAGCAGGGCTAACTTGTAACCCGTTTTTGACCTACTAAACGTTGAAATCACGAAAAATTCGTGAAATACAATATTGTAGGGCTTCAAATCAGCTTTCCAGGGACACCAATTTCGCATCAATTGGACTTCGGGGTCAAAAGTTATGACCAAAATACGGTAACTGCTCCAAACTTCCTTTTTAATCTTCTTTCCAACTTTGGGGTTGCCAATTTCTTTGCTAAAATCTTCTAAAATTTATGCACTTCAATCTTGCAAAACTTCCATATAATTCCAAATAAATTTAGAATGCTTGACCATAGGAAATTGGCTTTCTACAAAAATAAAACACACATTAATACACCACTTTAAGCATAAGAGCATGTATCAAGAGAATTCATGTATAATGTGTAAAATGCGGAATTAAGTGCTAAATAAATGTGATAATGCCTACTAAAAGTATAACATTAATGCAATTTTAAGCTATTATCACACCCTCCAACCAGCATATTGCTAGTCCCTAGCAATCAAAGCGATTGAAATAGTTTTCTTCAAAAGAAAAACTCAAAATATGGCTACCAATTTCATCACCTTAGCAAAAGATTTAGTTAAAAGTTCAGGACACTCGCAACTATTAAAAACATCCCAATGAATTCAAAAACTCATTGTGTGTGAAGAATTTAGCCAACACAAATATAAACCCAATTTCAAAGTAAAGTACAACCCAAATCTCTATCTGAAATATGTTTCAACTCAAATCTCACAGGGATTACACTCAACAAAATAATGCACTCTGAATAGGGTAAAACTCTCGAGTATATGTGAGTAGAATAATGTAGAGTAAGAACAAGAATCTCACATATAAAATATTTGAAAAACGCTATCACAAGAAAGAATCATATAGTCTCATGAAATGAATGCCAAATACTAAGAATGTACACCACACATTGCATTATAACTCAGTCATGTCAATATCCAAACCATACTATCCGCGAAATCAAATAGGACTTTTAATAGGATGTAATGTTGGGATAAAAGAAGGAATTGAAACAAAAAGGTTATGGTGATAATAAAAGTGTATCCGAGAATGGTAGAAAGAACAAACTCACTTTGAACAATTTTTATATTCAACTTATTCTTCCAAACTTTGGCAATCAAACATTTTTTTTCTTTTTTTTTTTTTTCACTTCTCAATACTTCACCAACAAAGCTTTCTCTTTCTTTCTTTTTCTTCTTTTCTTCCTTTTTTTTTTTTTTTTTTTCTTCTTTTTTTTTTTTTCATTTTTTTAAATTTTCCCACCCATTCACCTTACTAAACATTGATAATATCCATTCTCAAAACACTTTGGGAAAAAGGTTATGAAAGAAAGGCTAATCAAAAGGCTCAACGGGCTAACTAGTGGTAATGTATCACAAAGAAAAGAAATTAAAGGCTCAAAGAAATCAAAGATGGCCTAAAATCATCTCTCAAAGAGTGGTATAATTTTTCAATATCCATGACTTCAAAAGAAACAAGTGTGGTATAAAAAATATATATTCTCAGCATTCAACCAAAAAAAAAAAGAAATAATGTAAAACAAAGAAATAATAAAATCAACAGGGAAGGGGAATAATTAGCAGAAAAGATTGAGAAATAAAATAATATAATTTTTCAATGTCCAAAGAAATAATGCTAATTCTCAAACCGGGATTCCCAATTTGTTTCCTAATTTTTCTCCTCTTTCTTTTGGAAACCCTAAGAGCACATGGAAAGGAAAAGGCGGCTGCACCGATATATATTACTTCTCCTCTTCTCTTCTACACCCACTTCTCTTATTCTTCTTCTTCTTTTACCTCTCTTTAGTTTTTTAGTATCATGAGTAGCTAAACGTTTTGCTAAGGTTAGGAGTGAAGCCACAACAATTATTTGGTATTTGTTTAATGACTCTTTCATGGATTTAATGTAAGGTTTTATAGTTTTAATTGATTTTGATTATTTTGCAAAGTATTTATTCTGTATAATTCTTTTATTTATCGTTAACTCCGGGTACGGTAAATGCTTAGAATTCCCTGCGAATTAAATTACTAGTTTTCTCATGCATTAAATCAATCAATCTTATAAATCCATATTTTTTAGAATTGTTTTGAATAAAATTAATTGTTATATCATCCGACTGGGGTCATCCTTCGTATGAATCTCAGTTGAGTTATAAAATTGAGTCGTTAGCAAATATCTAATACTTGTTGTGAGTGGACCTCTGAACCTTAGTGCTTTTAAATTATTGTTTTCAATCAAATTAATTCTTTACAATCAAGCAACCAAATTTCTAAAATATTTTCTCAATCTTTTCTGCTAATTATTCCCCTTCCCTGTGGTTCGACCTCGGACTCACCGAGAATTTATTACTTCGCGACATCCTGCACTTGGGAGCATTATTAAAGTCGCAGCAAGTTTTTGGCGCCGTTGCCGGGGAATGGCGTGGATAAATAGCAGCTCATTGTTTTCGGTGGAGGTTTGTTGTATTTTGCGAATCTCTTCGCAAATCTGGTAAACTCTTTCCACAACTTTTTATTTTTTTTATTTTTTTATTTATTCTTTTTTGTATGCAAATTTGGCATCTTGATCATACTCATCGTTTAGTTAGAGTTGAGTCTGAAAATTTGTGTGGCAATTTAATTGATTCTCTTGGACACAATCACACACTTGACACCATGTCTGATAATGAGGAACAAATTGAGAATATTGATAGGGATGATAAAAGGACTCTTAAAGATTATTTGCAGCCTACTAGGAGTAGTGCACCATCTTGCATCATTTTTCCTCTGAATGCTAATAATTTCAAATTTAAGCCTGGAATGATTCCATTGCTACCTAAATTCCATGGTTTAGAATCGGAAAACCCATATTTGCACCTTAAGGAATTTGATGAGGTTTGTGTAATCTTTCATGACCAAACTTGTAGTGAAGAGACTATTAAATTGAAATTATTTCCCTTTTCTCTTAAGGATAAGGCGAAAAATTGGCTTAATGCTTTAAGATCTAGATCCATTAGCACATGGCAAGAGATGCAAACTGAATTTTTGAAAAAGCACTTCCCACTTCATAGGACTAATGCTCTCAAAAGGCAAATAATGAATTTTTCACAAAAAGATAATGAAACTTTTTACCAATGTTGGGAACGTTTTAAAGATTTATTAAATTCTTGCCCACATCATGGCTATGAAACTTGGCGTATCATTAGTTTTTTTTATCAAAGTTTAACTCCTAAAATGCGCCAGTTTGTAGAGATGATGTGCAATGGTGAATTTATGAATAAGGACCCTGATGAGGCTTTTGACTATTTTGATCTGTTAGCTGAGAATGCCCAATCTTGGGATACAACTGATACTTTAGATAGGTCCAAGCCTTCTACCAACCCATCTGGGGGCGGTAAGTACCATCTTAGAGAGGATAATGACTTAAGTGCTAGGGTAGCTACTTTGGCTAGGAAATTAGAAGCCATGGAGTTAAGGAAAGTTAATGAAGTTATGTCTATTCCTAAATTGAATGATGTTTGTAGTATTTGTGAGACCGTGGGACACTCTACAAACGATTGTCCAACTATCCCTGCTTTTAAAGAGGTGTTGCATGATCAAACAAATGTTATAAACATAAATAAAAAGCCTTTTTCTTCACCCTATTCTGAAACTTATAATCCAGGGTGGAGGAATCATCCAAATTTCAGTTAGAGGAATGATAATGTTGCACTACCACCTCAAGGCCATTCTAATTTTGTTCCTTATAATCCTCCTCCTTGGAAAGGTTTAGAGGAAACATTGCAACAATTCATGCAGAGTCAAGCCACCATAAATAATCAGACCTCTCAAGCCATAAGTGATATTAGAAATACTCTTACTAAGTTGACCACTTCATTGAGCATTCAAGAAAAAGGTAAATTTCCATCTCAACCACAACCTAATCTTCAAGGTCAATTTAGTATTAGTGATTCTAATTTATCTGACACACAACTTGAGCATGTTAAGTCCATTACTACTCTTCGCAGTGGAAAAGTTATTGATAAAACTATTTCACCACCCAAAGACAAAGAAAAAGAAGAATTTTCAAAAACAAAGAGTAGTAATGAATCTAATAAGCCCGAGTCAAGTGAAATTGAGAAATGCCCCATTCCTATTCCTTTTCCTCAAAGATTGCAACCACCTCAAAAAGTGAATCAGAATGCAGATATTCTTGAAATCTTTAAACAAGTGAAAGTCAACATTCCTTTGTTGGATGCAATAAAACAAATTCCTTCTTATGCTAAATTTTTAAAAGATTTATGTACGGTTAAGCGTAAGCTTAACGTACAAAAGAAGGCATTTTTAACTGAACAAGTGAGTGCTATCATTCAAAACAATATTCCTCCTAAGTATAAAGATCCAGGTAGTCCCACAATTTTATGTGTTATTGGTAATTTTAAAGTAGAGCAAGCTTTACTTGATCTTGGGGCTAGCGTGAATCTTTTACCTTATTCGATATATGAACAGTTGGGTCTAGGTGAGTTAAAACCTACAAAAATAACTCTTCAGCTTGCGGACCGTTCTGTGAAAATACCTAGGGGAATAGTAGAGGATGTGTTAGTCCAAATTGATAAATTTTACTTTCCTGTTGATTTTATTGTTTTGGACACACACCCTGTTTTGAATGCTAATTCTCAAATTCCTGTGATTCTAGGTCGCCCATTATTTCTTATAAACTTGAAATAATAATAAAATCAACGGCGCCAAAAATTTGCTGCGACTTTAATAATGCTCCCAAGTGCAGGATGTCGCGAAGTAATAAATTCTCGGTGAGTCCGAAGTCGAACCACAGGGAAGGAGAATAATTAGCAGAAAAGATTGAGAAAATATTTTAGAAATTTGGTTGCTTGATTGCAAAGAATTAATTTGATTGAAAACAATAATTTAAAAGTACTAAGGTTCAGAGGTCCACTCACAACAAGTATTAGATATTTGCTAACGACTCAATTTTATAACTCAACTGAGATTCATACGAAGGATGATCCCAGTCGGATGATTTAACAATTAATTTTATTCAAAACAATTCTAAAAATATGGATTCATAAGGTTGATTGATTTATTGCATGAGAAAACTAGTAATTTAATTCGTAGGGAATTCTAAGCATTCACCCAAAAAGAAGAAATAATGAGACTAAACAATGAAATTTGAGCGCTTCCAAAAATCAAGGTAAGATTAAATATAATAACCCTCTAAAAAAAATTAATGGCTCAAATACTCGCAAGGGCTAAAAGTCTCCACATTTTTATTCATCAAGATCTCCAAAATCATCTTTACCCTCTAATCAAGAATCATATTCATGCGGCTAAAGTGCAAGTGCAATGTAATCCGAGTATGAAATTCAATGGAAAATTTTAAACAGGAGTAGCATAATGAACTTCAAACTAGATAATCATGCTAAAGCAACAAAATTTTTAAGCCAAAAATTTGTAAACCACTAAACTTTTTTTTTTTTTTTTTTTTTTTAAAAAAAAAAAAAGATAAACTAACTAAGACCAAAATAAACTAACACAACACTAAAATTCCCTCCCCCAACCTAAAAGATACATTGTTCTCAATGTAAACAAAAAACAAAGTAGTAGAGATCATGGAGAGTACCTTGAGGTGCGAACCAAAAAGAAAACAAACAAACTCTAATACCTGCAAAATGGGTTAGACACGAAAAACACAAAAAACAAAAGGGAAAAAAAATAACTAACTACGACACAAACACTAATACGAACTAACTTATTAACTTATTAAGGGTTTGGTAAATCCTGGTAGACAGGATGCACCAAATCAATGGACTCATCCTCAGGTAAAAAATTCTCAAGAAATGGTTTAAGACGTTGTCCATTAACTTTAAAAACATTACCAGTCTTGGGATTTTCAATCTCAACAGCTCCATGAGGAAAAACAGTTTTAACCACGAATGGTCCTATCCAATGGGACTTTAGCTTACCTTCTTGCAAGGGATCAAGTTTAGTAGATATTACCATAGGAAAAATCTCCTTAGGTCTAAAGAATGCATATTTGAGTTCCACTGGCAAAGGCTTTAATTTCAGCTTAGGTACTTTCTCATTTGATGGCAAAATTTTAAGCTCACGGGGTGGTAGCTCTTCAAATTTAGGCTTCCACGCATTCACGTCCAATTTCTGTGTAGAATCCAATAAATAATAAAGATATGCAATTTCAGAATTCTCATTAAACTCCAAATCATGAGAATTAACCAAGCAAGCCCCTGAAGGATCAGAAAAACATGACACATTAAATTGTTCTTGAACAAGTGTATCAATCAAGTTGACTTCATGAAAGTCATCATCATCCCTAGGTTCTTTGCAAGTATTAAAAATATTCAATTCTTGGGTCATATTTCCAAAAGATAATTTAAGTACACCACTCCTACAATTTATTAACGCATTGGAAGTTGCAAGGAATGGGCAACCCAGAATCACAGGAATTTGAGAACTAGCATTCAAAACAGGGTGTGTGTCCAAAACAATAAAATCAACAGGAAAGTAAAATTTATCAATTTGGACTAACACATCCTCTACTATTCCCCTAGGTATTTTCACAGAACGGTCCGCAAGCTGAAGAGTTATTTTTGTAGGTTTTAACTCACCTAGACCCAACTGTTCATATACCGAATAAGGTAAAAGATTCACGCTAGCCCCAAGATCAAGTAAAGCTTGCTCTACTTTAAAATTACCAATAACACATGAAATTGTGGGACTACCTGGATCTTTATACTTAGGAGGAATATTATTTTGAATAATAGCACTCACCTGCTCAGTTAAAAAGGCCTTCTTTTGTACGTTAAGCTTACGCTTAACCGTACATAAATCTTTCAAAAATTTAGCATAAGAAGGAATTTGTTTTATTGCATCCAACAAAGGAATGTTGACTTTCACTTGTTTAAAGATTTCAAGAATGTCTGCATTCTGATTCACTTTTTGAGGTGGTTGGAATCTTTGAGGAAAAGGAATGGGAATAGGGCATCTCTCAACTACACTTGACTCGGGCTTATTAAGTTCATTACTACTCTTTGTTTTGAAAATTCTTCTTTTTCTTTGTCTTTGGGTGGTGGAATAGTTTTATCAATAACTTTTCCACTACGAAGAGTAGTAACGGACTTAGCATGCTCAAGTTGTGTATCAGATAAATTAGAATCACTAATACTAAATTGACCTTGGGGGTTAGGTTGTGGTTGAGATGGAAATTTACCTTTTTCTTGAATGCTTAATGAAGTGGTCAACTTAGTAAGAGTGTTTCTAATGTCACCTATGGCTTGAGAAGTCTGATTATTTATGGTGGCTTGACTCTGCATAAACTGTTGCAATGTTTCCTCTAAACCTTTCCAAGGAGGAGGATTATAAGGAACAAAATTAGAATGGCCTTGAGGTGGTAGTGCAACATTATCATTCCTCCAACTGAAATTTGGATGATTCCTCCACCCTGAATTATAAGTTTCAGAATAGGGTGAAGAAAAAGGCTTTTTATTTATGTTTATAACATTTGTTTGATCGTGCAACACCTCTTTAAAAGCAGGGATAGTTGGCCAATCGTTTGTAGAGTGTCCCACGGTCTCACAAATACTACAAACATCATTCAATTTAGGAATAGACATAACTTCATTAACTTTCCTTAACTCCATGGCTTCTAATTTCCTAGCCAAAGTAGCTACCCTAGCACTTAAGTCATTATCCTCTCTAAGATGGTACTTACCGCCCCCAGATGGGTTGGTAGAAGGCTTGAACCTATCTAAAGTATCAGTTGTATCCCAAGATTGGGCATTCTCAGCTAACATATCAAAATAGTCAAAAGCCTCATCAGGGTCCTTATTCATAAATTTACTGTTGCACATCATCTCTACAAACTAGCGCATTTTAGGAGTTAAACTTTGATAAAAAAACTAATGATACGCCAAGTTTCATAGCCATGATGTGGGCAAGAATTTAATAAATCTTTAAAACGTTCCCAACATTGGTAAAAAGTTTCATTATCTTTTTGTGAAAAATTCATTATTTGCCTTTTGAGAGCATTAGTTCTATGAAGTGGGAAGTGCTTTTTCAAAAATTCAGTTTGCATCTCTTGCCATGTGCTAATGGATCTAGATCTTAAAGCATTAAGCCAATTTTTCGCCTTATCCTTGAGAGAAAAGGGAAATAATTTCAATTTAATAGTCTCTTAACTACAAGTTTGGTCATGAAAGGTTACACAAACCTCATCAAATTCCTTAAGGTGCAAATATGGGTTTTCAGATTCTAAACCATGGAATTTAGGTAGCAATGGAATCATTCCAGGCTTAAATTTGAAATTATTAGCATTCAGAGGAAAAATGATGCAAGATGGTGCACTACTCCTAGTAGGCTGCAAATAATCTCTAAGAGTCCTTTTATCATCCCTATCAATATTCTCAATTTGTTCCTCATTATCAGACATGGTGTCAAGTGTGTGATTGTGTCCAAGAGAATCAATTAAATTACCACACAAATTTTCAGACTCAACTCTAACTAAACGATGAGTATGATCAAGATGCCAAATTTGCATACAAAAAGAATAAATTAAAAAATTAAAAAAATAAAAAGTTGTGGAAAGAGTTTACCAGATTTGCGAAGAGATTCGCAAAATACAACAAACCTCCACCGAAAACAATGAGCTGCTATTTATCCACGCCACTCCCCGGCAACGGCGCCAAAAACTTGCTGCGACTTTAATAATGCTCCCAAGTGCAGGATGTCGCGAAGTAATAAATTCTCGGTGAGTCCGAGATCGAACCACAGGGAAGGGGAATAATTAGCAGAAAAGATTGAGAAAAGATTTTAGAAATTTGGTTGCTTGGTTGCAGAGAATTAATTTGATTAAAAATAGTAATTTAAAAGCACTAAGGTTCAGAGGTCCACTCACAACAAGTATTAGTTATTTGCTAACGACTCAATTTTATAACTCAACTGAGATTCATACGAAGGATGACCCCAGTCGGATGATGTAACAATTAATTTTATTCAAAACAATTCTAAAAATATGGATTCATAAGGTTGATTGATTTATTGCATGAGAAAACTAGTAATTTAATTCGCAGGGAATTCTAAGCATTCACCGTACCCGGAGTTAACGATAAATAAAAGAATTATACAGAATAAATACTTTGCAAAATAATCAAAATCAATCAAAACTATAAAACCTTACATTAAATCCATGAAAGAGTCATTAAACAAATACCAAATAATTGTTGTGGCTTCACTCCTAACCTTAGCAAAACGTTTAGCTACTCATGATACTAAAAAACTAAAGAGAGGTAGAAGAAGAAGAAGAATAAGAGAAGTGGGTGTAGAAGAGAAGAGGAGAAGTAATATATATCGGTGCAGCCGCCTTTTCCTTTCCATGTGATCTTAGGGTTTCCAAGAGAAAGAGGAGAAAAATTAGGAAACAAATTAGGAATCCCGGTTTTTTCCAGCAGGGCTAACTTGTAACCCGTTTTTGACCTACTAAACGTTGAAATCACGAAAAATTCGTGAAATACAATATTGTAGGGCTTCAAATCAGCTTTCTAGGGACACCAATTTCGCATCAATTGGACTTCGGGGTCAAAAGTTATGACCAAAATACGGTAACTGCTCCAAACTTCCTTTTTAATCTTCTTTCCAACTTTGGGGTTGCCAATTTCTTTGCTAAAATCTTCTAAAATTCATGCACTTCAATCTTGCAAAGCTTCCATATAATTCCAAATAAATTTAGAATGCTTGACCATAGGAAATTGGCTTCCTACAAAAATAAAACACACATTAATACACCACTTTAAGCATAAGAGCATGTATCAAGAGAATTCATGTATAATGTGTAAAATGCGGAATTAAGTGCTAAATAAATGTGATAATGCCTACTAAAAGTATAACATTAATGCAATTTTAAGCTATTATCAACCATCTGAGGTGTTAATTTACCTACTAAAATATCGCCCATCTCTACCCAAGATCCAAGCATCACAATTCCATTTTTGTCTAAATTGCGGAGTAAATGGGCTTCTAAATGCGGTATTTCATTAGTGATCCTTTCGGGGCCTTGACTTGTCACATGAGTCTGAATTTCACAAGCACCTCTATAATCATCAACAACTATTTAACGTTGCATCAACAACATGCTTAGTTGAACTCTATTTCTCCATTTTCTGAATGTTTTTTTTTTCTTCATTGTTTTTCAAAAATGCAATGCTTTTTTATTTATGGTATCTCATTTGTTTAGGCTGGTTGCTAATTGTTTAAGGTCGGATTAAGTCCTTTTGCCTTAGAGGAGTGAACTTGGGGTACGTAGTTGGTTGCAGGGGCGGACGGAGGGGGTGCTGGAGGGGACACCTAACCCTCCTCATCCATTTAAAAAAGGTTTTTTTCCACACAAAAATTTTGGTATTTCTAAATCTCACCTTGCTAATTTTTTTTTGGTTCTTCACATTTTCTAATTGTAACCCTCCCTCTTTATTTTTCCCTTTCATAAAAATAACTCTAATCCTTTTATCTCACAAAAGTTTAGTTTTTCTAATTGTACCCTTCTTACTATCAATAAATATTTATTTTTTGTATTAATTATTGAGTTTCTTGTTATTGTCTATTAGGAAAAAAAATTCGGTAGAAGGTTGCTTCAAAGGATTCTTTAATGAGGGGGCTACAACCACCACAAAAATTCCTTTGCGCCTCCTTAGTATACACCTTTTACGGTTTTATAAAAAATATAAAAGTTTTCATGAAAATTAGCTGTGCTATCCATTAGAAAACATCATTTTGAATAACTTTGTAAAAGAAAAGTTTTCCAAAATCTATTGTTTAAGTGACCGGACTTTTGGTAAACAAAACGTTTCATGAAAAATGGAAAATAAAATATAAAAAATAAATCCACCTAAATGATGGATTTTGAAAAAAATTTCTTCTATAAAGTTGTTCAAAATGATGTTTTCTATTAGACAACGCGATTAGTTTTCATGGAAATTTTTATATTTTTCATAAAACCTTAAAAAGTAAAACTAGGTAGGGTGCAATTAAAGAAATTTTTGTGCTGGCAATAGTCCCCCTTCTTTAATTTATAGAGTGAAGAAAAAAAAAAAAAAAAGTCGACCCTACTAGAGAAAATTTTTTGCTCCACCACTGGCCTGGTTGGTTGTAATTCTGTATTAAGCCTTCTCAATGTCCACGATAAATCTGGTAATTAAGCCAATTATTGCTAAATTTGATTTGAAAATGTCAAGTTTCTTACTAGTTCTTTTCAATGCAGTCCACGGGAGAAGATATATGGATCCCTGGCTGTGATCGCAGACCATCTGAGATTAGCATCTCTTGTGATTATTTAATTATACGGATACGTTTCTGGCAGTGTAACCCTTCATGGATAAGTCTAGTGACAAGTTAAGTCTTTATAAGCACCTAGGAAACACATATCAAGTATTCAAAATCTCATAAAAGCATTTGATCTCCTTTGGGATTACCCACAATGCCTGAAGGACTTGATAATTATTCGGTGTGTAAGGGATTGGAAGACTACTTTTGCTTGAGGGATTGATTGAAGCCAAATCCCTGAACACCTGGCCTCGTTGATAATTTTAAAATAAAATAAAATAAAAACACAAGCCTTCTGGTAATGTGATGCAATAATTGTACCATATCCAGATTATCTAATCAATTGCGCCCAATTTGATAATTTCTGGTCCAATATTTTCTATTTGAATGATGCAGTCACTGTATCTTTCAGGATTCTTTGACAAAAGGATGCGTGTGAAAAATGTGTGGCACGTTTTACTTAGCTACCTTCTTTTCTTTTTTCCTTTTTTTTTTTTTTAGGGTAGGTAACAAAATATTATTATTATTAATGTCATCAGAAGAAGAAAAAGACACCAGCAAGACTAACCACAATAAGCTATAATGGCAGCTAAGCGACAACAGGAGACACCCAAAAGCTAAAAAGGAAGCCTAGGACAAACCACACAGACACCCAAAGCAAGGGCCCCCTAAGATACCAAACAACCAACACCTGAAGCGCACTAAAAGAAAAGATGAACAAGAAAACATACTAGGAAAAGCACACCAGCCTAGCAAGCAATACTGATAGGTAAATTACATTAAAACCTCCTTAAGAATTTGATAATTATAGATATATCTTTTCACGTTTCTAAAATTACATTAAGATCTCTACTTTACAAAATAAATTACAAGTAGATTACTCTCTCTAACCTCCATCTATTAATCCGTTAAATCATTCTCAATTTTTTTTTAAAATACCCTAACTACACTTATTGGATGACAACTTTCATGTTAAATGCATATAACTCATCAGTCCAACACATTTATCCAACACATTCGATTATTTATTTATTTATTTATTGATAAATAACTAAAAGATAATATATATAAGAAATTGCCACAAAACTTAAATTTTTTGTCCAATTGATGTGGAAACTATTAGATTTGTTCATTAAAAACAATTATCTATTTAATTAAATTTTTAATTGATGTGTAAAAAAAAAAAAAAAAAAAAATTGATTTGCCAAGTTGCCACCTAATTTGCCACTTCTATATGTGCAGCTCCATTGTAATAATTCTTTTCATTTATTTCGACATATGAGTAATGCCACATAGCTTCTCTTTTTTTTTAACAAATCAATGAAAAATTTAATTAAATAAATAATTGTTTCTAAGGAGTAAATCTAACAGCTGCCACATCAGTCGAACAGAAATCTTAAACCTTTTAGCATTTTTCTTATATATTATCTTTTAGTTGTTTATAAATAATAATGAAAAAATTCAAAAGTACTGGATGAACGTGTTGGACTTGTGAGTTATATGCATTTAACATAGAAGTTATCATCCAATAAGGGTAGTTAAGGTATTTTGAAAAAAAATTGAACATAATTTAACGGATTAATGGACGGAAGTTAGAGGGAGCGGTCTTTTTGTAGTTATTTTGTAAAGTAAGGAGTGTCAGTATAATTTCAAAAACATGAGGAGGTGTATCTGTAATAGTCAGATTCTAGAAGGGGTCTTAATGTAATTTACCCTAAAAAATGAACAAAACAACCGCAAAAGAGAGCCTCCAATTGCTTGAGAGCAGCCAGCCCCAGAAAACAAAGATCGTAAGCTTGAAGTGCAAACTACAGTGGGACACCAACTTCCAGCCAAGCAACAAATGGACCGGACCTCTGCACACTGGCTAAAGTGAACCAAATAGCAATGCTGCTAACTTGTCTCGGTGCAAAGCGAACCGAAACAAAGCCAATGCTATCCAAAAAGTCTGGATTACCTTGAGAATCGAAGAGAATTTCCACATTTTTTCTTACCCAAACACCTAAGAAATAGCTTATTGAGACACTGATTCGACTATGAGATTTTTGCTGCTAGCCCATTGAGAGCAATGGAAAACCCTCAATGCTACCCGAATTGCTAAAATCTTCTTTTCAACATAGAGGAATGCTAATCACAATCTGAATCCATTGTAATGTTATAATTGGTGTGTGTCATCATGCATGCACCGCTTGTGGCATGACGACACCGCTTGTGGATCTTACATGCATGACACCCACCAATTATAGAGGACCGTGGGAGGGAGGGCTGGTAGGGGCCATGGTTCCCCCCCCCCCCCCTCTTCTAAAAGCCAGACAACTCCTTCTAACTAATGGGATTGTATGGTGCATTGGAGGAAAAAATGCATATATTCACACAAGTGGATATATATATATATATTTTTCATTCATTCTTTATATATTTTACTTGTGAATTTATTTTGCAAAATGGTAGAACACTTACATATGCACCAACGCAAAGTCGAAACTAAGACTTCTACAACACCCACATCTTGGCAAAGGAAGATATTAGACCCAAAGGTCATTAGCTATATAATCATCACAAAATTAATTGGACTCACACACATCTCTATAAAATGCTCACTAATTATGTTCAAATAATTTTTCCAATGACCAGATAATTTATCATGTCTTTTGTTACTTTTACTTTGTTAAGCTTTAATATATATGAAATTTTCACCCATACGATGCGTGGGGAACCAAACTCTATATATATTTATATATTAACCTCGCCCCCCACCCCCCAAGAGAAAATTTCTGGCTCCACCTCTGATTAGTGTCCCTCTTTGATTGCAAACCTCACTGTGCTGATTGATATTTGTGAATTGTGACAACTCTTGGTGCCTATTGTTAGATCAGATCTTTGGTCTAGAATTCACAATATATAAGGCTAAATCATTATGGGAACTTTATTTAGGTATTATATTACTCCGTATCAATATTGTTACGAGTATTTTTTGTGTGGAAGGAAACAGAAACGCAAGCACCAGTCAAAACTCAAGGGCGATGCTTTCATACAAACAGACAAATAACAAGAGAACCAAGTTATCCTTATAATGGTTCTATGGACTGAGCTTCTCAAGGTCGACACACTAAATCTTCAAAATTTAAGGATATCCATGACACATAATGGATACAGCATTAATTAAATTTATATAGTTATAAATTATCATGCAGTATCTCATGCATATTTCGTTCAAAATCAATATCTTTGCATCATTCATAGAAATTCTAGTTAAATTGTTCATAGAAATAATACAACAAAAAATGAAAGGAAGAATTTTTTTTATTTTTTTTAAATTTTTTTTTCAAGAAGCGAGAAGAAAGGTGTCATGTCAAAACGGTACTGGAGAAATGTTGTTTTTGATATCTGTCCAACACCACCATGATACCTTTTTATAACCCACCTACCATCCCACTGAGAAAAAGAAATTTCTACCAATTCTAAGCACATCCCCATCTCCTTGATTATGTGATCTTATTATCTCATTCTTGTGGAGCTATCTTTAGATAGAGAAGGCAAGCAGCTGTTCTTCCTTCTTACTGCCATTGACTGGTTAGATTGACGCACTGCTTGTAAGTTGGACTCTACCACTAAGTCACTAAGTTAGATAGAGAAATGAGACATACCCCCCCCCCCCCCCCCCTTTTTGGTTTTTTGGCCAAATTAAGGAAAAAAAAAAAAGGCAAATAAAGGTGGGCAGTCGAGTGAAATCGCTTTCACAGGCAACCTTTTAGTATAAAACCCATTTCCCCTCTTTGTAACACTGCTCTAGCATAGTACGTAAAACAAAAGGAAATGTTAGTTAACACCACACTTTGCTCTACATTTTGTATAAGATAACTTATATTATTAT
This sequence comes from Liquidambar formosana, assembly GCA_039720395.1. Lineage (NCBI taxonomy): Eukaryota > Viridiplantae > Streptophyta > Magnoliopsida > Saxifragales > Altingiaceae > Liquidambar > Liquidambar formosana. The sequence goes on from CM077830.1 coordinate 1,682,800, forward strand.
ACTAGATGATAATAATAATATCTAATAATCCCTCCCTCTGAAAGATAATGTCATCTTTGATAAAAAGAAAAACATCATTTCATTGAATTATTATTTATTAGGATAAATTACATTAAAACCCCTTTTAGAATCTGACTATTACAGATACACCCCCTCATGTTCTTAAAATTACATTGATACCCCTCATTTTACAAAATAAACTACAAAGAGATCCCTCCCTCTAACTTCCGTCCATTAATCCGTTAAATCATGTTCAAATTTTTTTCAAAATATCCTAACTACCCTTAGTGGATGATAACTTCCATCTTAAATGCATATAACTTACCAGTTCAATACGTTCATCTAGTACCTTTGAATTTTTTAATTATTATTGATAAGCAATTAAAAGATAATATATATATATATATATATATATATATATATAAGAAAAATGTTAAAAAGTTTAAATTTTTTGTCCTATCAGATTTGCTCATTAAAAACAATTATTTATTTAATTAAATTTTTAATTGATTTGCAAAATAAAAAATAAAAAATTAATTTGCCAAGTTGCCACCTCATTTGAGTAAGTACATTTGGGCCAAAAAAAAAAAAAAGGGGGCTATGTAGCATTACTTATACGTAAAAATAAATAAAAAGAATTATTACAATGGAGATGCATGTATAGAGGTGGCAACTTGGCTAATCTTTTTTTTTTTTTTTTTTTTTTTTTTTTTGCACATCAATTAAATAGATAATTGTTTCTAATGAGCAAATCTTACGGATGCCACATCAATTAGACAAAAAATTTAAGTTTTTTGGCATTTTTCTTTTATATATATATATATTATCTTTTAGTTCTTTATTAATTAAAAAAAAATTGAATGTGCTTGATGAATGTGTTGGAGTGATGAGTTATATGCATTTAACATAAAAGTTATCATCCAGTAATGATAGTTAGGGTATTTTGAAAAAAATTGAGAGTGATTTAACGGATTAATGAACGGAGGTTAAGGGAGAGGGTCTTTTCGTAGTTTATTTTGTAAAGTAGGGGTCTTTATGAAATTTTAGAAATGTGAAGGGGTATATCTGTAATTGTCATATTCTAGAGGGGGTTTAATGTAATTTTCCTATTTATTAATTAAACTCTATTTTTCCAAAAATATCATCTCCAACCTTTTATTGGGTTTTGTATTGAAAAATTATTAAAATAACAAAGGGTATAATAAAAAGTTAAAAAAAACTTATAATTTGACTTTTCAAAATTAACAAACATTTTAGGACAAAAAAAATATACCACAACAAATATGACTTATGTTTATGGGATGGGTGGAATAATAATTAGACGATTCAATTCCTAAAGTTAAGGATTTTATTATTGCTGGAGTAATGTACTGGAAAAAAATAAAAGAAAAGTTATCAGAAAATGGTTTTCTTAATGTGCGGTAAGCTAGGGCACATGTTAGAACCTTATTTAATGTGATTTGATGTTACCTTTTACACATTTTTGTTAGGACAGGAGGAGTATGCTTTGACCTTTTGTCCTTTTCTTATGACAAAACTGTCGTCCTACTAAATTACCCTCGTTGGTCACACCAAATATGGAGTACTTATGAAGGGATTTTTTGTTTTTTTTGTTTTTGTGTGGACAATAATACCTTTAAATTTAATTTATTTTAAATATGTCCCTACCTAGCCAAAAATGTTGTTAAAAACAATATTCACTTAATCGTAAACTTGACCCTCCGTAACAGCCTCCTAAGCAGTCCTCATGACGTATAATGAAAACAGAGGTAAACTAGTAATAGCCTAGTATAGCCCAAAAATATTACTCTCAATCTATTTTCATGACACATCATGAGGGGTTATTTTAAGGGTTGTAAGGGAGGTCCACTAGCATTTTCTCAATTGTAAATACTATACCCTTTTCCAACATTATGAATTGAGTTATAAACAAACCTATTTAATATGGGATTCGAATTAAAATTTATTCCAAATTCTAGTCTCATTTTTATTTTTTAAACGTTATAAATTTAGGAATTTTTTAACGTGTATCCTAAGAGAAAATGTTAAGACGCGTTTAATGAGACAATAATTACATGAGAAATAAGAAAATACATAGAAAATTATGCAAATAATATTAAAAAAAAACGTAAAAATATATAAAGAATGATACAAATTGCATAGAAAAACATGAAAATTCCTATTAAAAAAGACTATACAAAATATTTTTTTTCCATACAAGGATTGTCTCATTAGATTCGTAAACGTTAAGAAAACCCATAAATTTATTTGCTTATAATTTTTTATAATATTTAAAATATTTTGGCTCTGCATTCATAAGAGCTAAATTATAACATCCATAAGTGTGAGGGCAACCGTCGTAGAGAGCCAGAACACATCATTATTCTTGTCATAGAATTTGCACTAGATGCCGTTCCTAGGGCATACAAAGTGGATATTGTTTTTAAGGTATTTTTGTCCAAGTCCAAGCGTAGGTAAAATATATTGCATTTTTTTTTATGAGAATATACTGCATTTAAGGATGTCATTGCCAAATTTATAGAAAAGAAATGGAAAGAGTATCATTGTCTAAAAACATAATCATGCATACAAGGGTATTTGGAAACGAGGGCAGTTTCGTCATGAAAGAAGAATAGGCCAAAGGTCAAATAGTGTTAATTGCTGTCATACCAAAAGAAAATGGGCAGCCGTGTAAAAAGTAACTTCAGGTAGCATTAAAATGAGGTTTTAAGAAAACCCATAAGGAAATAACAAAATGGGAATGGTATTGCTCCCATTCTCAAGTTTTGCAGGCAATTGAACGCAAATAATAGCCCCAGCTGTGTTGGAGAATTTTCTGGTTTCCATAATTCCGCTTTACTTTATTTTTATTGGTCCATGATATTATGTGTGACTGTATCACAGTTACAGTTACATAGAAGACTCACTCTTTCAGTCTTTTTATTGTTGCTGACAACCGTTGAATAGTGATGTATCATTCTTCTCACCAATCTTTTCCTTTTTCTTTTTTCTTTTTTGGTTAAAAAATAAGCGTTGAAAGAAAAGGATGGTATTCCCACAGCACTGTGTGAGTGACCCAACACGCGGGCCGGCAAGACACAAGAGCGTAAACTCCAAACTAAGGTCTATCTCACCCCACCTTATAAGAAGATTCAAATCTTAAAAACTTGTTTGGAGGATATAACTCCGAGCATCCCTTCGGTGGAAAATCTCATTTCACCACCAAACTTACTTTTTTTATATAAAAAGAAAATTTGGGGAATTTTTCTCCACCGAACTTTTAGTGGCAGAAAGCCAGAAAGTCCAACTAACTAGTCAATGCCACTAGTCCCAACTCCCCAGGCCAAGGGAAGAACAGCAGCTGCTTGCATGCTGCAGTGCTCCCAAGCCTGCAGCTATATATTGAGATAATATAGCAATTGATTATAAAAACTACCATAACCAAGAAAGAGTCCCGAGCTAGTGTGTCTTCATCTAGCTAGCACGTAGTCTACTTCAGGGGAAAAAGAACTGTCTGTGGGGTCAAGATGGCGAGATTCTCAGAATTTTTTGGGTTTTTTATTCTGAGTGGGATATTGGTTCTCTGCACAGCTCGAGGCGGCGTCCATTACTACGACTTCGTTGTGAGTACTACATTGAATACTCTAATATTAAATCGGGAAATGATAGTTAATCTTACATTTTGTCTTTTATATATCACAACTACATTGAATACTCTAATATTAAATCGGGAAATGATAGTTAATCTTACATTTTGTCTTTTATATATATATATATATATATATATATATATATATATTTTATTATGAGAGAATGAAAAAATAAAATTGTGAGACTTAATAATATGATTAATTAAATTTTAAAAATTGAAATAATCCTTATTCTCTTGTAGTAGGATAAAATATAGGATTAACTAGTATTTTTCTATTTAATCTCTATTGCAATCTTTCATGTGTACTAGAGTAGATGTCGTGTGAATGCATGATGCATAGAATAATATATAATTAATGTTTTTATAATAATGTCTTCTATGATCATAATTTGATTGTCATATGTCATTTCCTTATCAACTGTGTGTATTTCCTTATAAACTATAAAGGTACTTTTAATTTATTTTATTTTGGATTCCTATAAACTATGCCAGAGTTCAATTTTGTAGAATGATCAATAATCAAAAGAGAAAACAGGAAGATCATGAGGTATTTTAATAATAATTATGGTGCTTAGCAAGAAAATTTAAAGGCTCATGAAGTCTACAATGTCTTCTTTTTTTTCTTTTTTTTTTTAATGGGAATTAGCATAGGTATCCAAAGGTTCATGCAGTCTACATGTTCACACGTATCAGGTAATATTTATCAGGTTAACCTGAATCCTAGGGGTAGCCCCAAGGAAGTCATTGCGGAAGTAGGGTTTTTAACAAGACATGCTCCCTAAGGTTTTTATCGGTGCTTGGCTTGCCACTTGGACTTAACCCTTTGGGGTTTGCTACATTTACATTTACTATACATATACTAGTATTTGTTCTGTGTTACAATATTAAATCTTTCATATAAATTTTTTTTTTCATTTCTCTTTTTTTACCCCTTTTTTTTTCTTGCAGCTTAAGGAGAGCAATTTTACAAGACTGTGTAGTACAAAGAGCATGTTGACCGTGAATGAAAGTTTCCCAGGCCTGCAATTCGTGCCCACAAAGGGGATACTATATATGTGAATGTTGACAATCAAGGAGACTATGGTGTCACTATTCACTGGTAATCTCTCTCTCCCTCTCTCCTTCTATCTCTCTCAATCATGACATAAAAGGGCATCGGTAACATACCTAGTTGAAAAGGACTTGCATGTTAGCAACTAACATGAGTTTTGAATCTGCTGGCACGTTGGGTATGATGCCGACGAGATTTTATTACTTAATTTAAGGGAATCTTCGAGTTAAAAAGAAAAAAAGTTATGAGAGAATAATCAAATGGGGATATTGCTCCTGTTTGCAAGCATATATATATATATATATAAACATATGATTGGGAGACTCGTATAAAACACTTCATTTTTACACTCCAAGTGATTTGTCAAATGGTGAATGGAGCTTGTCCACATTAGTCTTCTGGAATATCATTGGATCTTGCAATTAAATCTAATGGCTTAAAAATGAGATGCAAAAATGAAGTGCAAAAATTAAGTCTATAGATCCTCAAATTCATATTCATAGGGTCAGGATCCATGAACTCAACTTTTGCACCTCATTTTTAAACCATTGAATTCACAAGATCCAACAGTATTCCAAAAGGCTAATGTATATATGGAATTCTTAATATATATCAGTGATCAATGGCTACAACTCATAATATATATGGAAATTTTCTTATCGACTCTTACTGATGTTTGTTGCATCGATTAACACGTACAACAACCCATTTAAGCATGGCGTAGTACAACACCTCACAACATGTGCTGGTGTAACAAGCTGGCATGGAGTAGAATATTATGAAAAGTGACAAAATAATATTGTAGATCAATATCATGAAATCTACAGGCATGGAGTGAAACAACCAAGGAATCCATGGTCAGATGGTGCAGAGTACATCACACAGTGCCTAATTAAACCAAGATCAAACTTCACCTATGAGGTCATACTTTCTGATGAGGAAGGAACACTATGGTGGCATGCCCACAGTGATTGGACACGAGCAACCGTTCATGGTGCTATTATTGTATACCCTGCTATTGGAACCACTTATCCGTTTCCCACACCCGATGACGAAGAAATCATCATACTCGGTATGCACAAAAAAAGGGGAACAAAAAAATTTATAAGGCCCTTTTGTTGTAGGGTAATTATATACTAGTATTAAGATGAAGAAATCATCTTACTATTCTTCTCTTATTGTATTTACAGGATCTTGGTACAAAGACGATGTGAACCAGGTGGAAGCAGAGTCCCTCGAAACTGGTTCAGTCGCTCCCTGGTCAGATGCCTACACCATCAATGGCCAGCCAGGAGACTTCTGTTCATGCTCTAGTGGTATGTATGGATACACACACACACACACACACATATATATAAAACAAGGATAAGTTAATACTATAAGAGAAAGAAAAAAAGTATCCTAATCATAACTTGAGAGTGGTCACTTTGTATAAAAAAACAAAGGTTAGAGCCGTATCTAGGTAGTTCACCTATCCCAGGACCCTAATTGGCTGGACTAACACTAGATAATTGCCAATTTTAATTAATTAGCCTTAAGAGGGCTGAACACATTTTCCTCTCCTCTTTTTCCTCAATTTTTTTATTTTATTTTCATGTACATTAATATTAACTAAAATTTAAGGGTTAGGTAATAGTTGTACAATAATTTCCATCATTTGGCTTAAACAAAATAAGTGCAAGAAATGCCCATAAAATAAGGGAAAGAAAAATTTTGATATCATTTCTGATTACCATCATTCATATATGTCTAGCAGAAACAACATACCGTCGGCTATTTGATTATGGCAAGACCTATCTTCTTCGCATAGTCAACGCAGCCATGAATGTCGAACTTTTCTTTGCCATCGCTCAACATAACCTCACTGTTGTTGGCATTGATGGCGCCTACGTGAAACCCGTAGCCACCAGTTTTATCATGATAAGCACAGGACAAACAATCGATGTTTTGGTCATAGCAAACCTGTCACGCCCCGACTCGGAGAGTCGACACGTGGATAAAAGTCAAAGTAAAAAGGTGTACACGTGGATAAGTCAGAGTATAAAAGTTGCGGAAGACTTAGTCAAATCCACGTGTATTTTTTTTTAAAATATTTTTAATAATAATGGTGCCAGCTCATCAATAATACCCAAATAATTAATATGAAATGTTATGCTCACACATCATGCCCATAATAATATATGGTCCCAAAATAATGCCAACATCCCTGGCACATAGGTTGGATTCAAACTATTCAAGGTTCATTAAGTAATAATGGTAATAACAATAATAATAATAGAAATGTCCATACATCAAAATAACATAGTCTCTATGTAATGCACGTGCATCTATCATCATCCATGACTATGTTAGTATGCCACCTTCAAGTTCCAACCTCAGATTATGCCACTAGGCATCCGCCATCGGCAAACCCTCACTCATCACCTGATCATCTGAAATAATAATAGGATGAGCTGCAAAGCCCAATAGGAAATATGTATGGATTCTATACAATTAATATACGTGCAGATACATGGTATATGAATTAAAATTATTTAATAACTCAAAATCAAATATCAGTCACAAATCAATACTTTATGTGGGTTTTGAGTTAATTTCCCAAAATTCTCATAGTATCTCCAATTCCCAAGACTATGGGATCAGACCATGCATCAACCGTCGCTAATCACAGGTTACGTCGTCACGTCAACCCCCGGCTCAGCCAAGCACGAAAATAACCAACACCTACGCGGCGTTCTTCCTCGAGGGCTTCAGGGTCTTTCACCCAAGGGCACTTTACCCTGCTTGCTATTCGCGGAGTATTCTCAACGCAGGACACCACTTCATTGTGATGCCCCCACCCGTTTGATGCATACCAAGACCCAAGGTCCATATATCCAAAACATTTGCCATCATTCAAATAAATATCCGAGTGTCCAAAAGTATCCATAAACATGTTTGATAAATTTCTAGAATTTCAGTAACATTTCTAAAGCATTTCCAAGTAAACAACATTTATAAAGCATTTTTCCAAGATCCAAGTATCATGAAAATTCCACACATTTAACAGATATTTCACAATAACATTTAAACGAGTATATAACCATGTATCTTTAAGCAACAATATAAAACAGTCGTATCAAATGATATATTGAAGGATTCCCTAAATTTTGAACAAGTAATAAAAATATTTGGTTATAAATCAGTGGGAAAATCCAAAAATATCATTAAGGCATTTAAAATCACATTTATAGAACAACACCATATTAAATGTAAAGAAGCCACATTTCCTACCTCAATTGCGAGCAATACCAACCCAAAACCACGTGATAGACACTGACAATGCGAATGCAGCGTTAATGCTCCCTAGGGTCCTCCCGAGGACCGATAAAATCTGATAATTATGCATACGTAATCTTTAGGTAAATTTCAAAATAAATATAACACACTCAAAAATTACTATTGGCCTTCTAACAGTAAACTATGGTCCCAAAATCATCAAAATAATTTTTAAAACATTCTCTATAATTTCTGGGAATTTTCTGTAATTTTTGGAATTTTCTGATATTTTCTGGAATTTTTAATAAATATTAATTTGGCCAAAAAGTCAAACTACAGTCAAACTTGGTCAAAATGATCAACTAAGGGTCCCACATGGTAGGGCCTTCCAAGACGAGTCCAACGGTCAAATTTAGGGTTCATATGATTATCGTATGGCTTTTAAATGCGTGAGAACACGGTAAGGTACACAGATGCACCCACACAGGATCATAGACCTATGGGGTCATCTTCAACCTCCCGCGGGTTGAATTGTGTAACCGGGTTACACCGTGTGTTCAACGGGCCAACTTCGACGATTAATATCTCCCTTGTTTCTTAACCGTTTTCAGTGATTCAAGTGTCGAATCGAAGCTCATGCAGAGTACTACGTGCGACTATAAATTGTTCATTCAGAATATTATAAAATCATATTCGTTTTTAAGCCTAAAGTTTCGGGTTTTCATGATCCAAAATTCTAAAATTTCTAAAACTTCAACCTACAGTCAATTTCTCTAAAATTTGACACTACTATGGTGTTCCTTGGTCCCAAAAACATAAAATATGATCATCCTTTCTAAGAATAACATAAGAAAATAAAATTGCATATACATATATATATATACACAGTACGTGATATTTATATATATATATATATGAAATCAACGATAGAGGAGGTGAGGATTTTACCTCACTGAGAGAGTTCCACGAACTCAGCCAAAAACCTCTACCAGACCACTCTGTTTTTTTTTTTTCTCCTCTGTTCTTCCTCAATTTCTCTCTCTCTGTTGCTCTTTCTCTAACTCTCTGTCTCGATCCCTCTATACATATAAATATAACCAAAGCAGATGCCAGTGGTAGGTGCAGCTAATGATTCCTCTATACATATATATATATATCCAAAGCAACCGCAAGTGGTGGGTGCGGCTATGGGTGCGGCTAATGATCCCTCTAACATATATATATATATCCAAAGCAAATTGAAGTGGTGGGTTCAGCTAATGATCCCTCTATATATATAAATAATTCAGGTCATCACAAAACCAGTCTTTAGGCCACTACTACATGGCCGCTAGACAATTTGACAGTGTGAATCCTGAAGACACTGACTATAGCAAAGTAAATGCAACAGCAATCCTCATGTATAGAGGCAACTACACTCCCCCATCATCTCCTTCCTTTCCCTCTACCCTCCCTGCTTATGAGGATGTCGTTGCTGCATTAAACTTCATAAAGAGCTTGAAGAGCTTAGCGAGCAAAGACCACCCGGTAAATGTTCCACGAAACATCACTACCCAAATGTATATAGTGGCTTCTCTGAATCAGATAATGTTTCCCAATTACAATGTTACTAGCCTTGCTACAAGTCTAAACAATATTAGTTGGGCAAATCCATCTACAGATGTACTACTTGCCTACTACAGGTATTCCTTTCAATCTTGCTTTCCTCAACTATATGTTATGGTAAAAGATTGGGTAACAATAATTCTTAATGGCATCGTGGGTAAGTATGCACACACAAATTTCGTGCCTTGAAATCTGAGTAGTGCTATCTGACCCGTAATAAAATCCCATCTGATGTGACTCTGCTTTTGTCATTGGAAAACATAAGTGATTTTAAAATGCTAATTTCTTTTAACGTATAAGAATGCAGTGCATCAGATGGGATTTTTCCGTGTAAAAAAAATATGGGTCAAGTAGCGTTTTCAAAAAATCTATGAAATTGGGTAAAAAAATTATCCAACAATGCACTTAACCAGTTAACCCCCATCTATGGTTGAAATCAACTTGAAAGCAAACCTTACATTAAAATTTTTAATGCAGGAACATTAGTGGAGTTTACACCACCGATTTTCCCGACCAGCCGCCGTCTTATTACAACTTCACAGGGGTGGATTTTCCGGTAAATACTGAGAAGACAGTCAAAGCGACCAAAGTGAAGGTGCTGAACTATAATGAAGCAGTGGAGATAGTGTTTCAAGGGACTAATGTGTTAGATGCATCAGAGGATCATCCAATGCATTTGCATGGGTATAATTTTTATGTGGTTGGGATGAGTCATGGGAATTTTGACAATGAGACTGACCCAAAAGGGTTTAATTTGATTGATCCACCCAAAATGAATACCATTTCAATTCCTAAGAGTGGATGGGTTGCAATCAGATTCTTTGCGAATAATCCTGGTATGTTCTTCTGGTTCACAAGATTGCATTATGTATGTCTAGTTTTTTGTTTAATGGCCAAACAAGGGGTAACCCAAGCCATAGGGCGCCCTTAGGTCGATCTATGTCAAAACCAAAAACCACAAGGTCTAAGTATGGACCACTTAAACTAAGTCCTAACATGTTAGACCATCTTCAATGCATAGTGTCAAATAAGTGCAAAAATTATACCAGTAATTTATAATTTGGAATAGCTATAACGCCAAAATGCTATGTTTTAGGATACCTACTCAGCTGCTCCAATTAAAGTGTCAAATGGGGTGCCTATGCTATATTAGTATTTTACTCACATGGGATCCATATAGCATTTATTTTTTATGGATTTAATACGAGTTTAATCATGTAGGACCTGCATTGCATTTACTTTTGATAGATTTAATACTATTTTATCATTTGGCATCAATGCCAAATGATAAACGATATTAGCATCCCATTCGGCATTGTTAAAATTTGGCACCCTCATTAGACACATTTTTTTTATAAAAAAAAATTTGTGCCAAATTATAACTTTGGTGTCCCATTTGTCACTCCTATTATAAATATTGCTCTAGGTTGGGCATGGCATTTTGAGTTGGACCATGCCTTTGGTTAACTTTTATGCTTACGTTTTCTGTGTGTGTGTATATATATATATATATATATATATATATATCATGGAGATATTGACATGGATTGATTTGGCAGGTGTATGGTTTTGGCACTGTCATTTAGAACGACACATGAGTTGGGGTATGAATACTGTTTTCATAGTGAAGAATGGTGGCACCCCTGAAACGAGCATCCGCGACCCCCCTGCTTCCTTGCCTCGTTGTGAAGATTCATCTGCTATTATGCTCCATGTATCTGAGGATTCAACTGAAAATGTAAATTAATTAGTTGGAGCCCCATGCGGATCGACGACATGCAGTTCAGAGGAATTGTCTCTTAATGATTTTCTCCGAGAAAACAACTTCAATACATAGTCCAAGTTCCCTAGTTTTCTGGTGTTTTCGGTGTTCTTGTGTGGTTTTGCTTTCGCTGGATTTTATAGGTTTGATCTTGCTTTCTTGCTTGGAGTTGGAGAGTTTTCTTGGTTTTTAGCTGCCGGTTGGTGTTAGTTGTTTTTATGTGGGGCTGGTTCTTGCCTGAGGTTTCCTTTTTCAGCTGCTTGCTTAGAATTGTAGCATTTCTATGAGTTTTGGATATTTGTTTGGGTTTGTTGTTTTCTTTGGCTGGTTTTTTGTTTAGTTCTGGGTGTGGTGTATCAAGGGGGATTTCAATTTGTACTCTCTTGTTTTTGGATTAATAAAATTATGTTTTTTTTTTTTTTTTTTCTGATAAAATATATATATATATATACACTCTTGTTTTTGGATTAATAAAATTATGTTTTTTTTTTTTTTTTTGCCTGATAAAATATATATATGTATATATTTATACGGGTGTTGATATATATATATATATATATATATATATATATCAGAGGTGATCCCTTCAGCACGTGCTGATATAAGTTACATCAGCACTATGCATTGGGGGTTGCAAGGGACCCCTTGCATTGATTCAATGCACCTCACATCTCACTAATGCACAAGGTACAACTCCCAATGCAGGTTTTGATATAAGATATATCAGCACATGCTTACCTGATCATCCTCTTATATATATATATAGGATGATGATCAGGTAAGTAGGTTCTGATATAACTTATATCAATACCCGCATTAAGGGTTATACTTCGCGTAATATTAAGTTAAAGAGTACAACTTTCAATATATAGTACTGATATAACTTATATCAACACGTACTAATCTGATCAGGATTATATATAAAATGTTTATTTTCATGATTTTTTTTTTTTAAAAAAAAAAATGTAATGCTATGTTGACCAAATGTCTTGCTCAAATGATGTGGCAATTAGGTTACCCAATCAAAAATTTCATTGAAAAGATAATTATTTATAATGGGTTAACGGAATAGTGATTGCACAAGCAAAATTGGGAAAAAGAATTTTTTTTTAAAAAAAAATGAGCAATTTCACATTTTCGTTATTTTTATTTTTTCTTTCCTCACATTTTTATTTTTTATTCTTTATTTTTCAATCTTCTTGTTGGACATATAATTTTAAAAAAATAAAAATAAAAATTGTAAAAGCGGCGTTAGCAACGCCGCTTTACAGTAAACAAAAATTGAGTAAGCGCCTTCGTTAATACATCTCCATCCATTTGAAGCCCAGGCGTGAGGACCATTCTTCGTCTCGTCATCCCTTTGGGTTTTCCATCCTCCTCCTTCATCACAACTAACAATCTAGGGCTGAGAGGGGCTTCTCCTTCGCCTGCAAAATTTTGGCGGAAAAGTAGAAGATTTAGAGAGAAATCTGGTATGAAACAAACACACGTTTTCCTTTAAAGCAATTTTTATTTATTTATTTTTTTTTTTACAATTCCATGGGCGTATGATTTGAAATCGATATATACAAGCACGAATCTACGCTATTTCACACAAAATCAAGACGGAGAACTTTCAAGGCAACAGTTGGTTGAGGTGGGTGTGGAGGAATATATCTATTCAGAGATAGGGCAATTAGAGCCATAACTTGTGTAGTATCAAATATTAATATATCAAATTTTCTGTGGATTGTTATTATTATTATTATTAAATGAATAATTTTTAGCAAATGCAGTAGATTAGAATTCTAATAATGGGTTCCGATTTCCATGTGCGTGTAACGTTGTTTTGGTAGCAAATGCAATTTTTTTCGCGTGCTGTTATTATTAATTTTTAAATAATAATTTATGCTGAATTTTATTTCATGAGAATGCATTATTTACAATGTCTATGTGTTCAAAATTATGCACTGGTTTTCGCATCATCTTTAGTTGTGAAAAGATTCAAGAGAATCAAGCCTTTAGCCATAAGCTTGTTCGTGATGCCCATGTCATGTCCATACCCACAAGTTATGTCTAAATAGGAAAGAAGTAATAGAAGGCCTGTAGATTGGCATAAACAGTCATTGTATTAGTAGGTTAATGGATTTTTATTTTTTTATTTTTTTAAATTTTAAATTTTAAGAGCTTGAAGCCCAAAGTCTTTGAAATTCTACAATAAACCATGTTGCCCATGTCATGTCCATACCCACTCTAACTACGGCCATCTTTTGTCATTGTTATCATCAATGTAGTGATACCATCTTTCTGTCTTTAAGTTTCTATGGCTCTCTGCTTAGTATAGTCTTAGCCTCAATAGGAGCCATATCTTGATACTATTATGATCACTTGTAATGGCTGCTAGACCATAGTCTTCATCAATGGGCTAATATTATAGCCAACCACCAATAGATCCAGCTCCATGCTCTTCTCAAATTTATCTCCATTTCAATTATCACTCTATCAGTCTCTGGTTTAGTAAACACGTCATCATCATCACTAGTTTGGGCACATGGGCCACCATTGTTATTGGGACTTAGGAGCATTGGATGGATTTGAACTTGGAAATTATTTAGGCTAAGCAGCTTGAGCTTGTTGAGAACCTAAGAAGCACGAGTATTTCCCTAGATGTGCCATGGTATTGTCGTACATGTGTCAAGCATGACACTCCTCGGACATGACACCTCTCTCTTTGACAACGAAACTAAGGGATGAGTGTCGAATGATATATATGATGCTATGTGATATATTTAATTGTATGTATTAGAACAAATATTTTATTATTGTCATGTCCATGTCTTGTCATATCTTAGATTTTTGAGGATTTGTTGTACTAGTGTGTCCATGTCATGTCGTAATTGTGTTGTATATCTGTGTCCAGGCTTTCTGATTTGACAACTAGTTAAGGCGCAGACTATGAGCTTGGGTACTTGTCTCCCCCTCATAATATTAGATTATTAGTCCAACCGCCCCAATTCCTTACCATCCTTCCCTTCCGTTTCAAATGTCTTAATTTCAACTTCTTGTTGTAGTTGTCACAGATTGATTTCGGTATATCTTCTATAAGTTAAGACTATCTCTTGTCTTTCTGTTGACAAAGAGAAATTTCTCCAGCTGTTGTCACAATTGGAGGAAGTTCTAGTCTAGGTCTCTTGTCACAGCTAACGTCGCTGAGTGGTCCCTTCATGTTTACTGAAAACAAGATCTGTGAGTTTGAACAATAAATAATTTTCTATCAATTTCTTTGTTTTCGCTCTATGTCAACCAATTAGTTGCTTTTAGTTATCATATTAACTTAAAATATGAAAATGCTGTGAAAGAAAGAACCAGAAGAACTTGCAATCTTTTGAAAGTTATCTGTTCCTTGTGTTATGAATTTATTTCTTTCAAAGGTATTAGGGGTTATCCTAAATGTCCTTGTTTCTTTATACTTTCAATTGTGAATTATAGTTTGCATTTTTGTTGTGATGCTGATTCAACATGAAGTAGCTTAATTATTCAGTGTTTCCCATTTTGATTAGTGAAAATGGTTTCCGGGTTAATCAATGCCAATCCTGTTGTCTACGAAAAGAAAGAGCGTCGGGTTCAGGACTATGCCAGTGTGATGTGGATGAATATGCTGTGGAACCCATCGACAATCAGGAAATTTTTGATATCCTTTCAGATTAGTTATATATGATTCTCATTATGTCCACTATTTATTTTGATAATGTATGTGAATGTGTATTTGTATTCCATGGAATTTCTTCGTTAAGTTTTATACTTTTCTATTTAAAACATTCTAGAATTTTAAATATATGTATACCTATTTAAGGATGTCACTAGTTGAAGGAGAAAGTTGTATTGAAGAAAATATGGTAGAGGTACAAAAAATTAGAAATCATGAGAGGTCCGCATTTTGTTTCCTCTCGGCACATGAACAACAATGAAATATCACTGGGAGATGCAAATTTTATGCAAGTGGCAAGAGCACAAAAAGGGCCTTTGTGTTTCTTTAAAATTATTAGGGGTATTTTGTTTAACAGAAAAGGGGCTGCTTATCCATCCTTTATTTTCTTTTAGGTTGTCAGGGCAGTGTTTGTCGAACGAGAAATGGGACTGCATGTATTATAGGGATGGTTTTATGGAACAAAAGTTTCATGCATATCTGACAATGGCAAAAGAAAAAGAAAGGAGGACTGCTTATGTTTGTTTTAAATTTGTTAAAGACCGGCCCCCCCCCCCCCCCCTCTCTTTTTTCATATAGAAATGAAGGCCGATTTTATAATTTTTTATTTATTTTATTTTTAAAAATTTGTTATATCCTTATTTTTGGCATAGATTCTTCATTTTACAAAATATACATTTCTGTGGATATTTTTATTTGCCGAGGGTATGTGGGATATTATTAAAGTCATCCACAGTTAGATTTTAACAAAGGGTTGTCTACCTTGTTAAGTTTTGATCACAATTGAATCCATCAGTCCCTTGCACGTTTTTGTTGCCTTCTTGTTGTCTTGGATTCATATCTTTCTGTTGAGTTTTTGAACTTTGACGTGCAAAAGTCATGAAGAAAAAAAGTAGTTAATTTCATTCTGTATCAGTCTTGGGAGGTCTTTTTTGGGTCTCTGGTTTTAAACAATTTAATGGATGTATGTCTTAGATGTTCTTGAGCTGTTGCATATATATATATATATATATATATATATATATATATATATATATATTTATTTATTTATTTATCTTCAATTCTGTGTACCCTTGGTTGTGTACATATAAATACACGTGCTCCCTTGGAATGCACACTGTGGTGTTGTTTAATTAAAATGTCCATCATTATCATTTGAACATTGTCCTAGTTTATATGCAGATGTATTTTCATCATTCATGTTTATCTTTTGGTTGAATGATCAATTTACTGCAAGTTTTTTAGCATCTTTTTTTCTCCCTCTGTACTCTGAAATTTTGTCTCTAGAGATATTCACATATTTCCTGTTAATGATGAGAAAATGTTAGTTTCTTAACTTATTTTTAAATCATGTTAGAGATATAAAAGATCCAGAGCATCCTTATTCTTTGGAAGAGCTGAAAGTAATAACAGAAGATGCAATTGAAGTAGATGACAACCATAGCCATGTTAGGTACACAAATCCTTCTGCCTCTATTATAGTATTATTACTACATGGTATATTAAACTCATTCTGTATTTCATTAGATAAATGAATAACAATACCTTGGTTCAGGGTCACGTTCACCCCCACCGTTGAACATTGCAGTATGGCAACAGTGATTGGCCTCTGCTTGCGTGTGAAGCTTATGCGCAGCCTGCCTTCTCATTACAAGGTAGAACTTTAGTCCTTATTCTTAAATTGGTCGACAAGGTTTTCCATGTTATTAAATTATTTAGATGAAACCCATTATGGGAATGTTAGGACTTTGAGAAATTTAAA
This sequence comes from Liquidambar formosana, assembly GCA_039720395.1. NCBI lineage: Eukaryota > Viridiplantae > Streptophyta > Magnoliopsida > Saxifragales > Altingiaceae > Liquidambar > Liquidambar formosana. The sequence continues at coordinate 1,699,575 of CM077830.1, forward strand.
AAATATAAATAAATAAATAAAACAGCTTAATTTAGTTATTGCTGCACAATTGTATTTTGAAATGTAAAACTTAGATATATATTTTTTAATTCAACATGTGATGTTTGGGGGAGTCATAAAGGACCCATTCATTTTGGATTTTTTGGAAGGGTTATGAAAGAAAATTCCTTGGAGGACTTGGTGAACTATGTGAAGCAAAAGCTCTGTGCGTATATGTCTTTTTTTTTTTTTTTTGGGGGGGGGGGGGGGGGGGGGGGGATGGGTGGTGTGGGGCGGTTGGAGGGGGGTGAGCCTATGTGCAAAAATTATAGGTTCACCACTCCTCAAAAGTTACAGGTTGCACAATCAGACCCTATACCCCACCTTGCCCCCATTGAGGGAATTTTTTTTACATTCACTGAGACTGGCAAACATAAATTGTCAATTAATGAAGAAAGTGATGACTTTATGGTGGGTTTAAATGAAAAATGCATGATACAGATCTGCATATTTCAAGCACAAATGAATGGTGATTAATGACATGTCTGAACTGGTGTTGAAATGCATCTCAGAAATTATGTGCGTCTTAATTTTTGAGAGGGATAAGTGTCCTACATATCATACTCTATATTAAGTTAACCATGCCAACTGACTATCTGGTGCTACATACTTGTCACTTTATTGTTGCATTTTGAAGAGTTATTGTTTAATGTTTGCTATGGGGTAATTTTTGTGTTCTAGCTGTATTACACTGTAATTGAAGTTTCCACTATCAAGCTGGCCTCAACACCTCCTGTGCTGCATGGATTCATTGAAAGTTATTCTATCTCTTAGTTTTCATCATTATTATCACCTTCTCTCCAATCTTTCTTTATCTTGTTTAGGTGGACATAAGGGTAGCACCTGGAACTCATGCAACCGAAGCTGCAGGTACTGTGTGTGTGCGCATCATATCTCATGGCTTAAAAACCTTTAAAATTCTTGCATGTCAAGAGCGGGAGAACAAATAAATTAGTCTTTTCCTTCAATTTGGTGATTTATCCGGGAAGGATTACACCAATTTATAACGTAATATCATTTGCTAATTCTTTTTGCAGTTAATAAACAGCTGAATGATAAAGAGCGGGTCGCAGCAGCTTTGGAAAACCCTAACCTTTTGGATATGGTTGATGAATGCCTAGCTCCATCATATGGTAATGAGTAGTATTTCCCTACAAGGCTACAACGCAGCTGGATAAACATTCTGTGAGATTTCCCTAGACTCGCTTCTAGTTCTGGTCACAGGCGTACAATTTTGTTTTACCCTTATTTATTGTTCTGTTTTTGCCCACTTTCGTTTGTATAATGATATAGATAGGAATATAGCGTGTGAAATGTAATGGCAATCACCTTTTAAATTTTAGAAGGGTAGTGTGGTTGTTCTTTTTTTTATTTTATTTAATTGTTCCAATATTTTCAGAATTTATTTAAATGAAATTATTATTTGTCTTGTAATTCGACCAATTTTTCAGTATCTTGGATTTGAATGTAAAACGTTGTAGATAAAGTAATAGTATAAATATTTCTCTCTATATTCATATGTTCTTTCCTCTTTTGAGAGAGAGAGAGAGAGAGAGAGAGAGACTGTATGGGCAAGAGTCACCGGCAGGCCTTCTTGTATGCAAAAACTATGCTTAATTCCACTGACCCGTTATGCAAGATGTCAATATGTCACTGTTGGACTCAGGCGAGGAACACTACTGCTAATCCGCCATACTCTCTAATTCATCTCTCTCCTATTCATTCAGTGAAATACTAGTTAGTCCCACACTTTACTTTACAATCTTGTCTTATTATGTGAATTTAGTTTTATTTCAATTTTTAGGATTTAATTATATTAATAGATCAAAGGAGGAATCCGCCCGAGGAGGGGCTCGCGTCTGATTAGCTAGTTGGTGAGGCAATAGCTTACCAAGGCGATGATCAGTAGCTGGTCCGAGAGGATGATCAGCCACACTGGGACTGAGACACGGCCCAGACTCCTACGGGAGGCAGCAGTGGGGAATTTTCCGCAATGGGCGAAAGCCTGACGGAGCAATGCCGCGTGGATCCTACAATTTTACTCTCTTATTCTTTCGAAAGCATAAGATTATAGGGCTGTGGGGCTAACGGGCATTTCGCATTCTTATATTAAATTCACACTCACCAACCATAGAAAAGTTAAAGGACTTTCAAACTTCAAAGATATGCAGCCACCCAGCCACTTTGTCTAAATCCTCTTGGTCAAAGCGATATTATTACAAATGTACGTATGGGTAGACAATTTACAGTCAACTTTGGCGCACCTGAAACGTAAGCCGTGGACTTTTTTAATGAAAAAAATGCATAGATAAATGTGCTAAGCTTCTTACCAACCTTAAGGGGGGTATTTGGGTCATAATATTAAGAGGTGGGCGAATTATTTTTGACCTTTAGAACATCACTTAAGGATCCTTTCTAATTTTTTGCTACTTTAACTACCAAAATGACATTTTTTAAAATAGCTAATTAACTATTCAAATGAGTACTCTTAGGGTACTAGTTATTTTTTAGTTATTTTAAATTTTTATTAATATATTTTTTTTTTAATCATTCGGTGGGGAGATAAAAAAAAAATGATGCATATAGGGAGGACAAGTGTCATTTTTTTAACTATAAATAGTTTAGCTAGTAAACATTCACTAGCTAATTGTAACTAGTTGAAATAATGATAGTTAAAATAATTAGTCATGTAACTAACCTTTTGGAGAAGGAAAAAAGTGATTTGGTTAACTAAAATAGTTAAGGGGTTTGGATAGCGAGTCCCATTGAAGATACTCTTGGACATCAAGAAGTGGAAAGTCTTGGATTTGATTTTTCATTTTTTTTTAAAAACTAATTACTAATTAGGTTTATTTTGAACATTTATTGAATGATGGACTTATAAATGGGAATTCTCAAGAAATTGATCATGTTTGTGTATGCAAACCTGAAATCGATTTAATGGGTTAATCTGTCTTATCACTGTCATTTATTAAGTTTCATCTTTCCAAAATTATCATCTCCTTTTTTGTATTGGGTTTTGAATTGAAAGCAATTATTGAAATAACAAAGGATAATGTAAGAAGCTTAAAAAAAATTATGATTTGACTTTTCAAAGTAAATAATCATTTTTGGGACAAAAAAAAATAGCAAAAATGAGTATTATTTTATTATTATCATTTCATCTACAATGTAACAATAGGGAAATGATGGCATGACAAACAGTCAAATCATGATTACAAAAAATAATAAATTATGGATTTCTTTTAAGATAATCAAAACCCATGTGTGATCATGATTTGATAGTCATTGTATTGCTTCTAACTATGACAGACTGTCATGTTAGTACTGCCCTTTTCAAAATTCTTACACTGTTGCTTTATATTTTTTCTTTTTTCTTTTTTTTCTTTTTGTCTTTTACATTTTTTCTAATGCTAATTTGTTGCTTTGTTAAGATAGCACTTTACAATTTTATTTTGACGAATACAATCATCAAAAGCAAAAATAGTAGGATTGCAAAAATTTACGTTGCGGTTGGTATAAGCATTTTGTTTGTTTCCTTTTTCATTTTTTTTTTCTTGTATACCAATTGATCTATTGACAAGAGAAGACGAAAAAATGACAGTAGAAGAAATTCGAGAGTGACTCGGATATTATTGTAAGAGCAATGTCATTTAACTCAACTTGGTGGCCATTATTGGTGACTCATGCAATAATAAGGTATGATGATGGTGTGGTCCCACTCGTCTGACCCACCTCACCTACCTATGATGGGATCCATATCCTATTATTTTAAATTAAACCCAATTTGATTTTTTTTATGAAAACCCATCAAATCGAAAGGAGTATATTCGGTTCTTGGTTTGGTGTTGGGTACAAGATTAAAATAACTTGAAATTTGAAAAAGCCTCATGCTTTTATCTTTAAAAGGACTTTTAAAGTCATTTTTTCCTAAGCACATATATTCAATGAAAAAGCCCATAAAACACGATCACAACTACAAGATCCAAGAATACATAAAATTAATCTATATTTTATCTCTAATGAAGAATTTGTTAGGAAATTTTAAAAATTAGATCAGATTAGGTCTAGTTCATAATTATTATTTGATTTTTAAATAAACCAACTCAAAGTTAGTTTAAGGAAAATTGTGTTTATACCTTATTTTTATAACAAAGTTAAACTGTTTAGTAGAAAAAAAAAACTTATCAAACAATATGAAAACAAAACTGATCAAACTTATACTCAACTAGCCAGATTATCAGATTTGCCGAACAGCCCTTTAACAAAGAGCTAGCCTCAGTTAATCCCTGACCGAGCCTGCTTGCACCTTGCCGCCGTGACTAGAGAGTACAGAGGGTTAAGGCCACTCAGCCCGTCAAGACTGACCTGTGTAGGTGGGGTGGGTCCTTAAAATAAAATTTTTTTTAAAAAAAAAAAAATGCAAAGAGAGAAAAAAAAAGGGTAACCAAAAATATTTTGTAGAGTTAAAACGTCAAAACCAAAACAGAGTGCAAGTGTACTGTGTCGTCTTCGCTGTGGTGAGTCTTGCGGAATCAAGCTGCTCCTTCTTCTTCTTCATCCTACTCCTCCATTTGCAGGTAAAACAATTTGAGGTATATTGCATACACACATGCATATATATTTATGTATATATATATATAGCTCTCAAACTGAGCACATTCATGTTAAATCATTCAACGGTAATGAATCAGAAGAGAAATTTTGATGCCGTTTCTGTTTCATTTAAGCATTCGGGTATTGAATTGTAATGAAATTTGGCGACTTTGATCGTAGCTAATCCAAGAAAATTCTCATCTTTCAGGGTTCAGATTGAGAATTAGAGAGAAATGGCCGTGTAAGTTCGTCTTTTAAATCCCAATTGCAATTTTCAATTTTTTTTATTTTTTATTTTTTTCAGTTTCTTCGTTTCTTTTGTTTAATTTTAATGGTTGATCCTTTGGTTGGTTTCCGAGAAATTTGAGGAAAAGAAAATAAAGTTTCCTATCTTTTATGTTGTTTTAGTTCACCCAAAAAAAAAACACCCAAGCCGACCACATGGTTGTATTCGGCTCTGTTGAGTTGAGGGCTTTTCTTTTTTCGGTCTGCAAAACTCGTAAGATTCCATGTTTTGATTCCTTTATTTCACCTACCTTTTCTTAGCAAACAAACGGAGTTTAAATGCTTTTGGGTTCTACATATATATGAATACAGATGGATTTTATAGCAAATAGAACTAAATGGGATAAAAGGATTCATGTAGCAGACCCCATGTAGTGCGGAATAAAGCTTGGTTTGAGTTGAGTTGAGTTGAGTTCTATATGTGAACATAAACACACACATAAATATGTATGTAGGTATGTACGGATTTATCAAATTTTGGGTTCATGAAAAAATGTGGTATGTGTATTGATTTTGATGTTGATGGTCAAATAGAGTTGCTTCTGCTCCTGGAAAGGTGTTGATGACCGGAGGTTACCTTATATTGGAGAGACCGAATGCGGGTATCGTACTTAGTACAAATGCTCGATTCTATGCGATTGTTCAAACCGATTCATGAAGATATCAAGCCTGACAGCTGGGTATGGGTGTGTGCTCTTTTTTCAGTTTCTTCTTACTAGGATTATTTATCGGATTGATTTTAACCTCTTGCTTTATTTATGGTTTGTCACACCTTTTGAAGTGCCATATGATTCTATCCTTTAAATGTTTGATAGTTTCTTGGTCCCAGGGCATTCTTGCCGAATTGAAGAGAGTACGACCAGTTTTCCTGTGGCTCTGTTTGAAATTCCAAATCCCAAACTAGGGACTGAAACACACTGATATTCTGTTGATAGTGTCTCTTCTCCATATGGAGGTGGCATGGGGTTCTTCAATCCACATCTTGCAATTTATGCTGATGTGAAAATTTTGAAAATGACTTTGTTTCTTAGATAATTTAAAGAAGATGAGTAGTTGTGGAGGAAATCAAGATTGAACCACAAATCCAATGTCAAACAATTCCATGTTCCTAGTTTCTCACTATACGTACAAAATGTAATCTTTTTTTTTCCTATTAGTTTTTTGTTTTAATGAAAAACTAACAGGAAAAAAATGAATTCGATTTTTCTTTCTTATTGGATTTTGTGCTTGTGATTGGTGTCATTTATTTCCCACTATCTTGATTCCAATATTCCTATCAACCAAAAATTTTGTTGCCTTATTAAGATTTAGGACCTCTGAGCTTTATTGAGGAAACTTTGTAGCAGTGTTGAGTTGTTGTTGTTGTTGTTTGTTTTTATTGTTTTTTGTATTTTTGGGATTTGATTGTTTTTTTTTAATTATCAACTTTCAGACATGGACAGATGTAAAATTGACATCTCCTCAGCTCTGCAGAGAAACTATGTACAAAATGTCACTTAAAACTTTGGAGCTTCAGTGTGTCTCTTCAAGGTACTTCTACAGGTTGTGTCCGTGTGTGTCTATGATTAAATATATTCAGTCATTCTTGTATAATCATTTGCCTTAACCTATGTCTGCATGTCTTTCATCATGCATATATACAGCATTGAATGAGGTTAGAGGGTAGTAGGTTACAGATAGGAAAATGCTAAAGAGCCCAACTTTTTTGCCCAAGGAATGAAGCAGCCGTCACGTCATCCCATTATTTACAGTCATTCATTTAATGAATTATTTTACTTTTGATGAATTATTTTATTAATTGGTCAAACAGCCACATCAGTTGCACATGTGAATTTAGGCAAATGAGTTGGGCTATGTACCATTGCTCGTACTGATAACTCTTTAGCTGTCCTGTAAAAACTTATATGCAGTGGTTTTTCTTGACGTTAATGATTGAATGAAAATTATGAAGGAAACTCATAGTTTCATTAATTGTTGAGTTGATGCTTACTGTTATTGGCTTAAACTTAACTCTTTAGCTGTCCTGTAAAAACTTATAGGCAGTGGTTTTTCTTGACGTTAATGATTGAATGAAAATTATAAAGGAAACTCATAGTTTCATTAATTGTTGAGTTGATGCTTACTGTTATTGGCTTAAACTTCAGTGATTCGAGGAACCCTTTTGTAGAACATGCACTACAATACGCTGTAGCAGCTGCACATTCAACACTTGACAAAAATAAGAATGATGAGTTGCACAAACTACTCTTGCAAGGTAATGCTTGATGCTTCTTATGTTTGTCCTATTCTATTAAAGAAATAGGAATTATACAACTTCAAGATCTAATGTCTCAGCTGGATTAGCCATGCAGGTCTTGATATTACAATCTTAGGTTGCAATGATTTTTATTCATATCGGAATCAGGTATATTACCCTTTTTTCTCCTAGTTTTTTGTATTTGAACTTTTTTTTTTAGTTGATGTTTTGTGGCATCTCTGTCTGCATTTTTCCTTTCCTATCCTTGTAGTTTATCTTCTTGACCCTTATAGATTCAAGCATGGTATACTACATGTGTGTCTTACTGTAGTTTTTGTGAGGAATATCTTTTACATTTAATGGCTTACAATCACTAAAAATAACAAAAGAAGAAAATATATTCATTACATAAAATGAAATTTTTTATTTTTTATTTTTGGTATAAAAACCTTTAAGCATTTGCCTTTCCAATACCAGTTCCTGCTGCAGCTTTAAGGGCCCTGGTATATGGATTTCAATCCGAAATTCCACTCCTTTTTTTTCTTTTTTTCTTTTTTTTTTTTTTTTACTTTGGTTTTTGGGGAGGGGGAAGGTTCATGGAGAGGTTGTATGTATAGGTTTAAGTTTCCTTGATCTTCCATAAATCTCAACATGATCTTTTCACTTTCTGAGCTACCAATGTTTTGATGGAAGTTTACTTTACAACCAATGTTACCAATGTTCAATGTTCTTGCTTTAACAATTTATAGTTTCATATACTTCCATGGGATGATTTATATCCTAGACAAGAAAATTTGAAACGGAACTAAAGTTTAAAAGCTTCAAACTTTGTATGTTTTTCGTGTACTTGGGTGGGGACTGATGGTTGATGGTTTTGGGATGGAAGAAATTCTATTTATAAGATTTCCAACCAGTGAAGACCAAAGGGGAATAGAAAAAGATATGCCTTCCTATCCTAGGTTTAAGGGTAAGGGCCAAACTTCTGACAGCCTGCCCGCTTCCACATCCCCTCTTTTGGCACTGGATGGTGATGCTCTTCCATCTTTTATCTGCATTCATCAATGCATAGGCTCCATAGTATGCTTGGAACCTACTTTTTGGAAGATACACTGAGGCATATATCAATTTATGATGTGTACAAGGTACTTGACATGGCAACCTCAAAGGAAAATGGTTGTGATCTTGGTGTCTTGGATGGTATCCAACACAGTGTTTCAGAACAACTAAAAACAGTTGGGAAGGACTGCATGTAGATCGTAGAATTTATTCTTTGGGATAAAGAACAGATGAAAAAATATATATTATTTTCATGTCCCCTTGAATGATCACATGCTTTAGAGGAATGTTAGTTCAGTATCTTCAATGATTCCTTTAATCAAGATTTGTGTGTGTTTTACCTTTTTTTCATAGATTGAAGCTCGTGGACTCCCTTTGACACCAGAAGCATTGGCTGCACTTCCACCGTTTACATCAATTACCTTTAACGCAGAGGAATCAAATGGAGTTAATTGTAAGCCTGAAGTTGCAAAAACTGGATTGGGTTCATCTGCAGCGATGACAACTGCGGTGGTTGCTGCTTTACTTCATTACCTTGGAGTTGTCAATCTTTCCTCTTTGAATAAAGATCAAAACCAAGAAAATCAGGATAGTGTGGATCTTGATATGGTGCATGTGATAGCTCAAAGTGCTCACTGTGTTGCACAAGGGAAAGTTGGGAGTGGGTTTGATGTCAGTTCTGCAGTTTATGGAAGTCAACGTTATGTCCGGTTTTCAGCCAGAAGTGCTTTCTTCTGCTCAGGTTTCTCTCTCTCTATCTCATTTTTGTGTGTGTGTGTGTGTGTGTGTGTGTGTTTACATCTGTAAGTGGTTTTGGTGCACGTTGAGGGAAGGGATTACAATGTGATCCTTAATTGTCCAAATTTCATGCTTGATTAAAGATATAGAATTATACATAAGTTAGGCCTGTCTTTACCAAAGAATCCATGGCATACAAGAACACATCATACGCATGTTTAGGTTGGGATTCCAATAATTATGAGAAGCTGATTGTCAAAAAAAAAAAAAAAAATGATGAGAAGCACTCCTCCCCAACCCACCCCCCCCCCCCCCCCAAAAAAAAAAAAAAAGAAAAAAGGGAAAAAGGGGGGGAAAAAAACTGATTATATTAGTGTAGCCATCTCTTGGAGACATTTCTTGCTGAAAGCATTTTCTTTCCTTCATTTGATTAGGCGGAAAGAAATGTATACTTCATAGATTTTTTTTTAACCTTTATGATCAACTTCTAACAAAGGAGATCTGTTAGACTGGGTCCATTGAGTTATTTGTTTCTTCCTTCTCCATGTGTACTACATCTTCTGGTATGCTGTTGACTTTGCTAACTGTCTGACTTAGGACAGGGATGATAAGCTTGGGAGTTCAATGCAAATCTTCTTGAAATTTGAATGGCACATCTAAAGTTGAAAAATACTCAAGGCTTACATCTTGAAGCTTGCCTTGAGGTAAGGCTCAAGAGAATGCCTGGAGGCTAAAGTTATCTGCAACCCCTCTAGATATGAGGAATTTATGAGGCACACAATTAACACCTTAGACTAACTTTAAATCTGAAATATGCACCTTTTAGAATTTCTAAAATGTGAAAAACTTTCATCATATTGGAACCTAATTATTTACTTTAAATCGGTTTAGTTTATTTAATTAGCACTTTGTTTATTATTACGTAACACAATTAATTAGAATTTGAAAAAAAAAAAAAAAAACTCTAAAACTTTTATTTAACACAGTAAGGGTTTTCATAATACGTGCTCAATGGGATTTAGAATCATTAGCCCACGACAAAGGTTATTTTTTACTTCTTTGCCACATTTTATTATAATTTAAATATTTGAAGAATTGATGGTTGAATTAGATTTTTTGTGTGGCTTTATGGCCTTAAGTCCTGAAATTCACCTCAATTAATTATTTTACAAACTTAGAAAGTTCTATAATTATAAAAGGTGGAATAATACATTGTATCGGTAATAGGTTTAACCCAAAAACTTGAGCCTGGTAGCTCTGTATGGGCTGTAGAATAGGATTCCAAGTCTGACAGTGTCGATTTCCAGTGTTTGGTATGCATATATCATCCACTTAAGCTCTGCAACAGTGAAAAATTGAGCTGAAAAGGTGATTCCTTGTCTCGTACGTGTACATATTATTGTGATTCCATAGCGAGTCTGGAATACAAGGAGAGGGGAAAAAAATTATGTTTTTGACTTTGACGATGCATTACATGCAAATCTTTGTACACATCTTCTGGAAAATTTCACTTAAATTTGTTTTCTTATTTTTCTTTATTGTGGAATTGCAATAAATTTGTTTGTTTATTTTTCTTTATTGTGAAATTGCAGGTTGCAGTGGAAGGTAAGCCATTAGAAGAAGTCATCAGGTGATGTCCTAAAAGGGAGGTGGGACCATGAGAGGACTAAGTTTTCGTTGCCCCCATTGATGACTCTTGTAAGTGTGCTGCAACTTAATGTGTGTGTTTAATAAGTATGTCTGCATGCATGTGTGTATCTTATAGTTGTGTGATTTCTTGATAATGTTCCACTTTCCCTCGCTAGTTAGGTTTTATTGGTCAAAGTGTGTCCCAAAACCGCAAACAGGAAACATGCCCTTCCATTTCATTTTTCTTAGCCTCACTTGCCTGCCAGGTATCCAGTATCTGAAACCTGTCATCTCTTCATCACATCTTTTTTTGGGCCCTTTCTAGCCTTCTTTGTTTCATTAATCCAAGTCATTGTGATATAATTCTTTCGACTGAATATTTTGGCTCATCATTATAAAATGATAAAGCAAAATACGAAGTACAGAAATCAATTTATTTTACAACCTTCACTACTTACAGAAGGTCAGAACCAGTACATCACTTAGACTTCTCATATCCTTGGTGATCAGTTTTAATTACCATGTCATGTGGCAGTAAGTGGCATCTGTATAGTGTAGAGTGGTTCCTTGAAAGAAGCTTCTGCTTCTTTTCTAACTTTAGCTATGGAAGTAAAGAATGCACAATGGATGCATACATACTTACATGGTTATTGACATGATAATGATGATGATGACAATAATTATAATAATCTTTAGATATATCACTTGGCAAACAAATGCAATCAAATAGCAAAACAATGATAACTTTCCCTGGGAAACAGCATGCTTAAGTTCCTCTGTGGCCTTTTTTATTATATATATATATATTATATATATATATATATATATTATTAAAAAAAAGCGGTGCAGTCTTATTAATTGCTTTTCTTTATTCCATTGAAACATGGTAGCACTATTTGCTTTTAGTTGCTCTTAGTGATGATGATGCTTTTTGCAGTTACTAGGAGAACCAGGAACTGGTGGATCATCTACACCATCAATGGTAGGTGCTGTGAAGAAGTGGCAAAAATCTGACCCTCAGAAGTCCCTAGAAACATGGAGAAAGTTGTCAGAGGCAAATGCAGCGCTTGAATCCCAACTCAATATGTTAAGTAAACTTGCAGAAGAACAATGGGATGCATATAAATGTGTCATCAACAGCTGTGCAATGCATAGGTCACAGAAGGTAACTTTTGAATATATTTTACTCATACCTGCAATGCAAATAAGACATATAATATCAAAATACTATACCCGCAATGGAAATAAGACATATAATATCAAAATACTGTACCTGCAATAGAGATAAGACATATAAAAGCAAAAGACTTGAACTTTTAGTACAGTCAAGAATATAAGAACCAATTTCTTTGAAATGAGGGTCTGAATGTCTTTGTAGACTGCCCTGGCAATTAATCTTCTCTTCCATTCCCATTGTTGCAAATAATGGTGTTCATTTCTTTGGTTTGTAGACTGCCATAGCAATTGTTTCTCTCTTCCATTCCCATTGTTGCAAATAACAGTGTTCATTTCTTTGGTTTATATTGCTAGTGCAGCTTGAGCTTTGATTTCAAATCACGAACTCAAACTTGTAGGTGTAGTGATGCTTAGTCTGGCCCATCCAACTGGTTTGTTCAACCTGGAAAAAATGGGTGTGGACAAAATTCTGTCTGAATTTGGGATAAACAGAGTCCAGCCATGGCTCAGAGAAATTATGGCTGCAAATTATTTGCCCTGGAATTTTTTTTTTCCAATAACATTAGAAGTCTTACAAATTTGGTTGACCAAATATATGTCTTGCTCACAGTTCTGTCCATCTGGATTCAAGCTGGATCTGGGCATGGCAAATAAGTGCTATGCCAACCAGTTTGAACCACCGCAAGCAAAGGAACCCAAATTTTTATAATCCCTATGAAGTTCATAAGCAGACATAGGATCTGCTCATGATAAGTCATATGGAAATTGTTGAGATAGTTCAGTTCATTTATGCCATCAAGTTTCAATGATTTTCTCCACTCATTTAATTTGACTTTGAACTTTTCTCTACCTTATAACTATTTTAGTTTGCTGTTTGAGACAATCTCATAAACCTGATGCATGAATAGTGGATGGAGCATGCCACTGAACCAAGCCAACAAGGGGTCATAAAAGCATTGTTAGGAGCAAGAGATGCAATGCTGGGGATCAGATGTCATATGCGCCAGATGGGTGAGGCTGCGGGCATCCCGGTAGGTTATTGTCTCTTTGATTGGATGTGTCCCCCCCCCCCCCTTTTTTTTTTCTTTTCCCTGTAATGTAATATAGTCATGCTATATTGCTGATCATACCCTCTAAAGAAGTTTTAAATTTAATTTTTTTTACGAGAAATTGTCCTTTTAACACCACTTACGAAGTTTCCATGAGAAGTTTCATTCCATTTATTTTCTCACGAGAAAACCACCTAATGTCAATTCATGGGGTGCAAAACCTACTTCAAAGTTCATTTGTGGTCCATATGCTTTTTTTGTCTCCATAATCTCCCATTCGGATGCATGCGATACTTTTTTTTCTTCCTTTATTGTTTTAGATATTATTCACACTACTGTTATATTAAATTAGCTGATCAAATTAAAAATTACCTAGGTTGGTAGAATGAAGATACTGTTTGAAGCTCCATAATTTGCTCTGCAACTGTTACTTGCCCTTTTTTTTTTTTTTTTTTCATTTTTTCTTTAAAACAAATGTTCAGAAGGAACTAACAAGAGCACAAATATGTAGTGAGCCATCAGGCAGATATTAATATTATAAAGAAAAGTGTGTTTGTTTCCGGATGAGTGACAATTAAACTAATGTTTACTGTTTAGAGAAATTAATTTGATGGATTTTCTTAACGTGTGCCTAAGGGCACATGTTAAGCTGCAATTAATGATCCAATCATTTCATTGGAAATGATGAAAATGCATTGTAAATGGTGAAAGTTTCTTGGAAAAATGTGAAAGTGCTTGGAAAACTGTGAAAACACATTTTTTCATGCAATGTTTAGGTTATTAATTGCAGTTTAACATGTGCCCTTAGGGCACACATTAAGAAAACCCTAGTTTGATAGCCTGTAAACCCACTGGCTGTAATATTCTTGATAAGTATTTTTTTGAAAGTCCAACCTTCTGACCTGGAAAAGAGAAGCCAGAATATCCAGAATATATAATATCTATATATATATATATATATTAGAAAAAAGAAAACCTTTTGTCTTGATGCAGTATAAGAAAAAACAATTGTTGAATAGTCTACAAGAAGTCCAAAAGCCTTCCATTTTTTGTGAGTGATTGCTGCCATTTTAGGCATACTGGTGGGATATTGGTTAGATTCTCTGTATTTTTCGCCCCACATAAGTGGGTGATGATATATTTTGGTGTAGGATACTTGCTCCACTAATGTATTCTAAATTTCACCTGTAAGTCTTGTGCGTTACCATCATGATGATTTATCTCTTAACCATCACTTTCACTTTCCAAACTTGCAGATAGAGCCTGAATCACAAACACGGCTGCTGGATGCTACTATGGATATGGAAGGAGTTTTGTTGGCTGGCGTTCCTGGTGCAGGTGGGTTTGATGCAGTTTTTGCTGTCACATTGGGGGACTCTAGCAGCAATGTGATCAAAGCATGGAGTTCACACAATGTTCTGGCCTTGCTAGTGAGAGAAGATCCTCATGGTGTTTGTTTAGAAAATGGTGATCCACGAGCCAAGGAAATTACATCAGCCATTTCTCCAGTTCATGTTGAATAATCCCACTGTATTTGATATATAAGGATTATCATCTTAAGATTAGGTAGCAAATGTGATTTTGAAGACTGAATAATTATAAGGCAAAGGTTCAAATAATTTTAGAAAAGAAAAAGAGAACCTTTGCCACATAATAAGAGTGGGTGTGCCTGCCTGTTAATTTCCTTTAAAATTGTAGAATGCAATGTTACTTCTTCCCTATCAATTTGGTTCTCTCTTAAATTCTCATTGCTTTATAACAAGTGATATCTGGACAGGGGTAAGTCACTGCTCTTAAATTTGGTTTAAGCACCTAAATGTTGTCTCCCTTGCCTCCTCCTTCCATCAAAGAGAGTGATTGGGTTTTGACTTTTAGAGTCAGTATATGTAAAACTCTGTTCTACTTGAAACACTTTTTTCATTATGGATATTCATTAAAGCCCCTTCAAACACATTTTTAGAGTCACCGGTGCTTGGAGGGAATATTGTCCGACATGCATACCTGAACCCAATGAGTTGTGCAAGGGCTTACCAAATTGGGTTGTATTTGCTCGTGCTTAGCGGCTTCTGCATTTTGTTTAATTATGCTTCTAGCATCATGGGAATGCCACACTTTTAGCAGGAGAAGAAATGGTCATACACCTCCCAATAGCTTCAGCAATCTCAGTTCAGGTCACAGTTTTTATGCATCATGAAGAGGATATTTGGGGGAGAAAGATCAATAAAAATGAGAAAGGATGGGATTTAAAAAACGAAAAGAAAAAAATTCAATTCACCAGTAGTCCCTACAAGAGCAAGTTCCATCTTTAAAATGGTGGAACCGGCTCCGATCTCTTACAGTAATTTCTCGTTCAAAAATCATCGAAATCAATTTAGTGTATGTGTGACAATCACTACACATCTTGAGATTTCTAACTATTCGTATCGGAGACCCCTGAGATGTATGTATAAGTGCAAATGCAATTGCCAACTTTTGACTATGGCCACTCAATCGCTGTCTCTTCTCTTCTTCATCCACGTCAAGCAGAACTTGTGTCGTGTCCGGAGAATATCCTTCGAATTTCAACTGCCATTCCATCTGGTGTATCATCTCATACACGCCTTCACATTGGGGGCGCGACATGTCTTGCGAAACAAACTTGTGGACCTTTCTCTTCACCTCAACCAAGCTAAACCCAGATGTTTGAGCCAGGCCCCTATGAGCCAATTCTGTCCGAACCATAGCCACATCCTCCCACCTTTGAGCTTGAGCATACATGTTTGATAGCACCACATAATCACTAGCATTATGTGAGTTTGATTGGAATAGGTTTTTTGCAGCAAGCTCCCCAATTTTCAAGTCATGATGAACCTTACAAGCACTAAGAAGGCTACGCCACAAAACATCGTTAGGCTCCATGGGCATGCTTTTGATGAGCTCAAATGCTTCATTGAGCATCCCAGCTCTGCCCATGAGGTCTACCATGCAACCATAATGTTGAACAGTAGGTTCAATCCCATGGCTCAAATTTCATCCTATGGAAACACTTGAGACCCTCATCAACAAGGCCAGCATGACTACAAGCACTCAACACACCCACATAGACAACAACATCCGGCTCCAAACCTTCTTCAAGCATTTCTGAGAAAACCCTTAAAGCTTCTCTAGCATGGCCGTGCATCGCAAGCCCTGAGATCATTACACTGTAAGACAATTGATTCTTCTTGCAAATTTTCTGAAAGATACACAACCCTTTCTCTAGACACCCACATTTTACATACATGTCTATCAAAGAAGTCTCTACTATAACATTGAGTCCACTCATGTTCCTTAACAAAAGACCCATGTGTACACCTTCCCAAATCAAAGGCATCCAAATGGGTACATGCAGAGAGCACACTGACTAATGTGCTCTCTTCAGCCCTCCAACACCCCTTCACTACTCATATCCCCAAAAAGCCTAAGGCACTCACTCCACATTCCCAAATTGGCATGAGCTGCAATAAGAGCACTCCAAGATGCAACACTCCTATGATCCATCTGCTCAAACACTGCACAAGAGAGTTTTATATCCCCACACTTCCCATACATGTTGACCAGGCTGTTCTGCACAAACAAATCATCTTCAAGTCCAAGCTTGAAAATATGGCTATGGATTTGCATTCCTTCCTCAAGAGATTGTAAACGGGAACACGTCCTTGAGAAGAGCTGGGTATGTAAATTTATCTGGTTTTACTCCTCTTTTAATCATCTCATTATACAAAAGCAGAGCTTCCTCGAAGTTCATGTCCTTGACATGTCCTCTGATCATGGTGTTGAATTCGAATGAACCCGGTTCGTCGATTTGTGGGAAAATTGAGCATGCATAATCCATGCTACCCCAGTCTGAGAGGGCACAAGTGGCAACAAGATTGCTTGCACAGAAAGAGTTCCAAAAGAACCCCAACTTGAGGAATTGGGCATGTGTTTGCTTGAATTCTTCCATGTTCTTGCATTTCTTTAAAAGGGACAAGCATTCTTGCTCTCTCAATTTCAAAGCGACTTCTGGGTTTTGTGATGGATCTTCTTGTGGTATCAAGAGATGGGTTTGATGAAGGACTGATGTCCCAATCATGCTGTCCTCCCCACCATCATTAAATCAATCTAAAAAAAGTGTATAATTCACCAAAAATAAGCTATACAGCAATATGAAAACCATCATTTACTTGCACAATATATCCATCTAGTTGTAATTGAAAACAGAAAGGAAAGTGAGAGAAGCTGAACCAGGAAAAGCAGGACTGCTGATCTCCGATGAATTAGAGGACAGTGGGTACAGCTCAAATGGTCAGAGAAGCCATCATAGATGCGTAGTTGGATATCCACTGCTCTAAGCCTTAAAAACCAGCTGACAATTTTGTGTTTGAATGGCAATTGCGGTCGAGTGTAGGTATAAAACCTTCCTTTACTTTTGATTGCTGAGGCCAGGAATACAGGAATAGCATGTGGAGAGTGGAGACTAGAGACTGGAGAGGTGGTTTAGAGTGGGTTTGAATCTCATCCATGAGATTTGAAAGAGAATTCCCAGCCACAGAAAATTGTGTCATATTATGGGACATGTAGATATTAGATAGGATAATGTTTGGAAGGATTTGGCCACGTTAGATTCCCCAAGAAGTTTCAGAACCACTCATATCGTGCCATCTGTAGACAGAAAACAGTAGGTGAAGGCCACATCACCTCCTCATTGGTCAACACAATTCGAAGGTTTGATCCTCTCACTGACCAAAACTCAATATATCGAACTTGAGTTGGATATGAATTCAATATATCGAACTGAAAAAGAATGTCATTGCATAAAAAAATCTTTCTATCAAAATCAAAATTCAAACTAATGCCAAAGATGAGGAAATAAAAATTCTCCAAATTGGTAAATCCCTCAAATTAAGGGATTCAAATAGTATAATCCCATATTAAAAACCCCCTGCTTTGCTCTTATAAGGGCCTTCTTTTATTGCAGAAAAAACCTTTTTGACAAACACTCAAAAGTCTTCAACAATTTTCAAGATCTCTTTACAAGCGACACTATACAAAAATGTTGATTATTCTACTTTCAAAGCCAAAAATAAGAACACTTTTTGAATATTGAATGACTAAAAGACGGAAAACGTAATCCAAGTTAGAACTAGTTCGGGTGAATTATTGGACTTGGATGGAGGCAAGCTCTTGACCGAGCAATACTAGAGTCAGTTACACTCCATTGATTATCTTGTAGGTGACGCACCAAATTTGAATTTGGTTTGAACCATACTAGATTAATGGGAGCTATTAGATGAGTTTTTCTTTAACAATGTGTCTATCTCATACCTATTCCTGTACAGATTTGAACTTATACCAATCTCATGCGATGTACAAACCTTCGACTCTTAAACCATGGTCCTTTGTTATTTCGGTTACTCTTATAAGTTAAATAGTTTAAAATTTTTCTTTGTATCGCTAAAAGACAAAAAAAAAATCATTTATTTTAAAAAATTAAAATAAACAAAAGGTTGTTTGACCTTATAAAGTATAATTTTTTTCAAGTGGCCCCACAACAAATGCAAAGGACACTTCCTGTCTTAAAAATAAATAAATAAAATAAAATAAAATTATGGGACATGACTAACAAATCTTGAAGTGAAGTTGGTCACCAAAACCAAATCAAAATTGGCATTTGGCACTAGGTAAAATCTCAGACAAATCCAAAATGCAACCGCAGCGGCATTGATGCAACCCACACCGTCTTGTTGGCACTTTTGGAACGCCGCATGTGGGAGTAGTAGTATGGGACCTTGGCCCTAATGGTATTATTAATCACAGTTTTCTTACTTTTTTTGTCCCTACCATTTATTGACCTTGAAACTGGGAACAGATGAAAGAAAAAGATAAATGGTACTACGTCACTGCAGTCAAGGAAAGCTGCATAGACAAGATTTATACATGTGGCAGCAGATCACACATCGGCTCCATACTTCTTTTTCTGCATTGTTGTGCATAAGATTTAAAAGAGGTATATTTCGATCGAGAAAAGCTAGCATGAGGGTGCTCTCACATGGACATGGTGAAGAACTCTACTCTTTGAAAAAACATTTCAAGAGTCTAGTCTAGTATATAAAATTTTCTTTAAGAAGCCATGAGCTTGAGTCGCACACAAACATCAAGCTTTGAAATTCTTTCCCATCTAATAATGTTTTAATTGGATTTTTTTTTTTTTTTTGGGGGGTTGATTATGACAACTATGTGTATGCTCGTTTTAATATATATTTTACTTGAATTCAGATTACTAAGACCAACTTTATTTGATAGATATAATGATGCGGCGCATGTCTTGAATTGCATGTTTTAAATGTGTGAAAAAAGAAGCGTTCATTTGGCCGTCTAGATAAGAATTAAACAATTATAGTATATTTTATATGCTATTAAAAGAATAAATCCATCAACTTAAATCAACTTATTTTCATAAAAAAAAAAAAAAAAAAAAATCATCACTGTAATTAATGTTATTATATTATATTTATTCTCTCATCTATGATATGATCATTTTTATTTTATTTTATTTTATTAAATTCTCATTCAAAATAATGGATAGATTTTATCAAAATACATTAAATAAAATAATCTAATTTCTGATTGGACATTTAAATACCACCCATAACAAAAATAATGAGGGATGGTGTGGTCATCATAATATCACTCAGTCTTAGTCATTGTAATCTCACTCAACCTCTAGAGCACGTGGGACCGCCACTACGGGAAGGTCAGCAGCACCCATAAAATACCTTCCAATTCCCCATCACCATATGCCTCGACCCACTTTCTAAATTAGTGTAGCAACGAATTGATTCTTTTCTATTTTCAAGCCATTTATAATTAGTGGAAGACCAAAGAAAACTTGCATAATGCCATTCACTTACAATTGTCTTTGGCCAAAAGCTGAACATTCATTTGTAGTGGTCCTCTCCTTTGCCAATAGGGTTTTTAGATTTTTTGACAGACTAGTATTTGGACATGAGTGCAAAGCCAAATTTAGAATTCTTTCACATTTCCAGTAAATACTAGGAACCCACTAATTTCCTTATCGGAATTCATACTTGTAATATTCTCTTGTTTAGGGATGACATCCCATCTAATTTGAGACCATATTGTCTATTAAATTATCACAGTATTCAAAACCTACCTCGAATCTATAATATTGTTGGACTAAGTTGGACCGGATTTAGAATATTTTATTTGGGTCATCTCTGTGACGTCACATAGTGATTTGATTCTGTCTATGACAATCATGTATGATCAGTGATCACGGACGATTTGGATCCTATGCCACATCTTGTGGGTTAATTGAACCCATATATGTAATTACATAAGATTTGCTTCTTTTTTTTTTCTTTTTTTTTTTTTTAAATTTTCCGATTTTGTTTAAATATCTTTATATACAGTGACTACGCTTGGTGAGGGCCAATCTGATAGATTAATATATTTGTGTAGGTCTGGGGTCGGACCGTTAGCACATGGTATGAGTCATTATGCTAGGCCGGCCGGGCCCATGGTCTGGCCCATGCCCACCCCACAGGCCACAGTGTGGCCACGGCAAATGCGGGGAGTATTTCCCACGCTCAACCAAAGCGCGTGGGAGAAAGTCCCATCATAAACATTACAACATGGTCGTGCGCGTCCCCTCAACGATACTCGCTGACGTCGCGCGTGGTGGTCCCACTGCCACTCAAAAGCTCAGCTGTCTTCATCATCACTAACTCAGTAACTCTAGAGAGACAGAAGAAAGTGGGTCCTACCTCTCTCATCCTTCTTCTCTCTCATGGCGCTCTGAGTCGTCCCTCTCTTTGCGTAGTTTTCAGCAAATCGTCTTTCTCTCTCTTGCTCTCTACGCTTTCTCTCTCATCAATGGTGGTGCAGCAGCAGGAGAAGCTGCTTTTATCTCTATCCATTTTTCAGAGCATCGAAGCTCAAAAAGCAAAGACCTTGTTAGATTCGCTTTGAATTTGTCCCTTTCTCAGGTATCTCTCTCTCTCTCTCTCTCTCTCTCTCTCTCTCTCTCATATATTCCCTTTCTTCTTCTATCTTAAAAGTCGGAAGCTTTTATCAAAAGGATATTTCTCTCAATCCTTTTTTGTTCCTTGCGTTTCTCTGCGTGTTTCTCTGTGTTTATGTCTATATGTCTATATATATTTATGTTGCTGAAACCCGTCTTCGTCCTAGGGTTTTGGTTTGCTGAAAAATTGTTTTTGACTCTGTAATTTTCAACACTTGGACTTTTCGAAATGACGATCTCTAGTTCGGGAAAGGTTTGAAAAACACACACACACGAACATACACATTATAATATATATGTATAACTTCTTTTTTTTCTTGGTTCAAATTTGAATTTTTCTGCTCTTGACTGTATTAATCTTACATGGGTTTTTGATTATTTTCTCTAAAATACAATTTGAAGTCATGGTTGAACTTGTTAATTGATTTGAATTTGGTTTCATTTCATTTGAAATTGTAATCAAATTTGGAGGCTTTCTAAAGGATGACTGTGACCGTGGAATCGCGGCTGCGTGGTGATTACAAGTCGTAATTCGACTTCTTTTTTATGATTTCTTTGCTGCGCAACTTGTGGGGGTGGGATTGTAACATTTACTCTTTTATCTTTTGTCAATGCGTAGTTAAGGCCTTCTTGGTGCTATAATTTAGGAGCTGTAGATTGAGATATAAAGTCAAAGATCATAGTAAGTTCGTACAATTGAGGGATTCATGGAGAAAAATGGAGAGAGCTGGAGGGAGTTGGTTAGAAAGATGCTCCCAGCAGGTGCTTCTCTGCCTGAAGAAGCAGCTGATCTTGATTACTCCATAGCTATGGAGTATCAGGGCCCGCCGGTCGGCCTATGAAGTCCCTAGAGTCGAACCCCTTGATGTAAATTCACCCGCAATTCCGACTGCATCAATCGCGGAGCCCTCTTTGGATTCGCAAACATTGGTTGTCCGAGGCAGTCCGCAGGTGATTGAACCAATCCCTTTGCCAGTGTCTTGTATTGCTGGTGTCACGAGTTCTCCTACTCAAAGTCCGAGGGTATCGGGGAGTTCAGAGTCTGTTGTTTCCGTGTTGCAGAATCCTGATTTTTCTTCGGCGTCCCCATCGGTGTCCCCGGGTTCTGTTCGTAATCCTCCTAGTAATCCTCCGAAACAAATAGCTAATGAAGTGAGGAGAGCAACGGTGGTTACTTTCAATACTGTTGATAGATCTGAGAGGAAAGAGGTTGAGGTTGAGAAGCCAGTTTTTCCTGAATACGTTGGGGTTTCAAAGGAAAAGAAGAAGAAGAAGAGGAGAGTATGTTATAGGTGCGAAAAGGGAAAGTGGGATACTAAGGAGTCCTGTTTGGTTTGTGATGCTAAGTATTGCAGCAATTGCGTGCTTAGGGCAATGGGATCAATGCCCGAAGGGCGTAAGTGTGTAACATGCATTGGCCAACCCATTGATGAATCAAAGCGGTTGCAACTTGGAAAGTATTCAAGGGTGTTGTCTAAATTGCTCAGTCCTATAGAAGTCAAGCATATAATGAAAGCGGAGAAAGAATGTTCTGCTAATCAGCTTCGACCAGAGCAGCTGATTGTGAATGGGTTCCCTCTGAAGCCGGAAGAGATGGCTGAATTACTTGGATGCCAATTACCTCCACGGAAATTGAAGCCTGGCACATACTGGTATGACAAAGAATCCGGTCTCTGGGGAAAGGTCAGTGCATGTTCAGTGTGATATATTTGAATTTCTTTCTACCTTGCCTTTTTTACATGCCATTTTTTCCCAGATCATTTTGAACTGCTATGCACAATTCCACTTGTTGACTTGACAGGAGGGAGAAAAACCTGATAGAATCATAAGTTCGAACTTAAACTTCACTGGGAAACTTATGCCTGATGCAAGCCATGGGAACACTGAAGTTTATATCAATGGTCGAGAAATAACAAAACTTGAATTAAGAATTCTGAAGGTAAGCCCTTTAATGTATTTACTGAAAGTGTATCTTACTGTTACTTCTTCCTGATTATATTGTAACTCATATATTTTTACTTAAATGTACAACAGCCTCCAGGATTGCTGAGGCTCCCCTTTAATTCTTGTCTTCTATGAAATTCTAAAATTCTCTCCTGGATATACATGTATGTATGTGTGTGAAAACCCCTATTTCTTTCCCTCATTTTTTTCTCATGGAAGCTTGTGGAAGAGATAGACGTGAGTAGAGCATCTATGTTTACAACTTACAATAATTTAGTTTTTTTTTACTCTAGTGGCTTGTTATGGGTTTATTTATTGTTAATATGATTAGATACACT
Source organism: Liquidambar formosana (assembly GCA_039720395.1). Taxonomy (NCBI): domain Eukaryota; kingdom Viridiplantae; phylum Streptophyta; class Magnoliopsida; order Saxifragales; family Altingiaceae; genus Liquidambar; species Liquidambar formosana. Next base: position 1,722,705 of record CM077830.1, read on the forward strand.
TTTTATAGATTTATTTTTACCAGGTAGGTCATTTATGGACCTTCTTGTGGTTTGTTGAACTTATTGTCATGCATCTTCTATAAGTTAATGGAAGTATCCGTTCAAAGAAAAATGATCTTGAATTTATTAGATGAAGACATCCTTTATTTGACACAATTTTTGGAAGTTGTTGAATTCTTGTTTGATAGCCCCTAGATAGTTAGGATAAGGCTTTGAGACATGCACTAACCCTGGGTTTTCATTAATTCTTATTTACTCATTAAAATTAAAAAAATAAAAATTGATAGAGTTGATATATGCTCCTTATTATATGTTTATTTACTATTGTAGTTAGCAACAATGTGACTAACCTGGTGAAAGAGTAGAGATGTGAGTTAAACAGAACATATTACACTTTCCTCTAGGCATTGTTTATCCTATTGAAAAGAGACTAAAGGACAAGATCCCAAAAATTTAAAAGAAAAAAAATTCTAGGAGGAAGCCTCAAGACCTTATATAGGCAATTATGGGAGGCAAATCAAGGGATTTCTGCACACAAACTGCTAGCTCAGACCAAGGGATATTTAGAATTTCTAGAAAAAGGCTTCAGATTAGCAACCAAAGGAGGGTATGACTTGAATCACACACCAGGTGTCAACTGTCCTGAACTAGGGAAAAAGAACTCTCCTCCCTCAGTCTCAAGTTGGGTGAATCCATGACAGTTGCCTGTATTGAATTGGGAGCGCATGCAGACACTTAGTGTTGAGGTCCACCCCCTTGTCTTGTGGCATCTCCAATAGGATAGAATTTGATCAATTTGAAGGTCAGAACACAAACATTCTTGTTGAAAAGAGGAAACAGTTGGCCTAGCCTCTACAGCCAATTTCTATATGTTTCTGACCGTAATTACAAATGCATAGTACATATATAGAGCAAATGGGGAATGACCTGAAGCCCAAATATTAAAATTGACTTGAAGATCCTATTGTAATCTTCCATTGGGCCCAAGTACATATGACAGCTCCTAAAACTTGCAGAACTCCCTTATAAATCGGTGAAAAATGTGTGCTAGGGATTTAACAAAGGATACAATCTTTGATAGAACTGAATGGCGAAGAAGGATTCATGTAGCTGACCCCTTGTAGATGGGATCAAGACTTTGTTAAGTTGATTATAAAATATAAATCCGCATTATACAGCCAGTGGTTTGTGCCATGGGCTTATCTCCTCGAGGAGGGGAACCACCAAGATTAATGGGACAAAGGGAACATATGGTCCAACCTTCTAGGGCATCCTGTGTTGTCACCTCAAGGAAGCCATCTGGAAAATTCTGATTGGTCCTCTGGCCCAACCTGCTAGGCCATCTAGAGTTCTTTACAGGATTTTTTTTTTTTTTTTTTTCATGCAAATGTCAATAGTAATCCGCAAGAATCTTTATAGGTGTGTTGGCATGTACAAGATGAAATTGTCACTGATGCTCATGATGGCCTTAGAAAGAGGCTTTGTGAAATGGAATTGAGGGGATAATTTGTTTAAAGGAACTATCCCTGTTTACAATCAGTTTTTTCTTTTAGACAATATGATTTTCTTAGTTTGCTCATTCTCTTTTCCGCTTCTCGAGGATTTATAAGGCAGAAAAATAACTAGCATGGGCACCCTCGGATTCCTTGAATTACCATAGGCCTTACCTTAAGGCAAATAATTAACCACTAAATAGTTTTCACATGTATTAAAATTGACTGGAAAAACTTTCTTGTTCTTTTTGCGTATCATATTTTTTTAGATTATGCCATGTACCTCGAGGTATTTTTTGGAACCATTCTTGAATAGAAAACATTTTTTAGTTGTTTGACTTCAATGAAATTTCTGCCAATAAATCACCAATAAACTTGTTCCATATATATTGCATAATAGCCATCATTTAAGGTTTTAACACACATCACAGTTTTTAACTATGTTTTGCATCTCTTATCGATGTTGGGTATGGACACATAGTCAATGTCCCTGTTACAAAGAGGGGCAGTTACTTAGAGTTGCATTATTTTTCCTATTTGGTTTCCTTCGCAACTGACATTGCAAGTTTCATATGATAAGTGCTTTGCCTCTTTCATATTGCTAGTTGTCTTACCTGCTTTTCTTTTAGTAGATGGAAAATCAGTACTAACCAAGATTCATAATGTTGTCAGCTGGCAAATGTGCAGTGTCCACGTGACACTCATTTTTGGGTCTATGATGATGGTCGTTACGAGGAGGAAGGTCAGAATAATATCAGGGGCAACATTTGGGAAAAGGTATGTAAAACTTTCAGTTAGATACTTCTCAGAGCCTATATTAGGTCCTGGGAAACCTTTTTGAAACAGTTTGGCTTTGCTCTTTGCTAGACAGGCAACAACGCGGTTTGTCTGCACCTTGTTCTCCTTGCCTGTGCTTCATGGTCAACCTCATGTACAGAGAGATGAGGCTAGCAATTATACTACTGTTCCAAATTATCTAGAGCAGAAAAAGATTCAGAAGCTTCTCCTACTAGGACTTCAAGGCTCCGGAACCAGCACTATTTTTAAGCAGGTATTGCCTTTTTTTTTTCTTTTAATTCTTTAAAGGATTATGGTTTTCCAAAAGATAGCATTTGATAAATATTGCTGCAACCACAGGCAGATTTTAATATCTAAATCAATTAAATGAAAAGTTTATTTTCAAAGAAATCTGAAGCACTTTGTTACCATGTATTAGATACTAAGAATTATTGCTTATTTAAGTGTTTCTCTTTTCTCTTACAATCTTCTAGAAGAATGTGGTCGATTTTGTAGTATTGTTATCAGTTATAATTTTAAGTTAGGAGTGATACCATGCTTTTATTTGCGGATTTTTCTTTATATGCGTCTCTTTTATATATTCATGTTAGTTGGACATGCATTTCCTTGTTTCTTGTGCTTTTTTGAAATTTGTCATATTTGGGTAATGATGCTGTTGATAACGATGATGATAATAATGACTATGATGGTGAAATGTATGTTTGGGGTTTATGGTGAAATGTATGTAAGGGTTTCAGGATAAAAAATGAGGTTAGAGAAAGGGTTGGTTGTGGATTTTAAAAGGGTATGGAAGTGTTGTAAATTAAAATATAGAAGAAGAAGAAAAAATAAATCTTAGTCTTACCAAGGGTTTTTAAGAGTTTTACCTAGATAGATAGTCAATGGAATCTCACCATTAATTGAATGCAAAAAACTAGAGTCCTTTTGGTATACTCCCTGTATACATGGCTTCTGCTTTCTTTTAATACAATTTACAGTTACCTTTATCAAAAAAAAAAAGTAGTGAACCAGAAGATCTACTTGCTAAATGCTATTGCTAGTCAAAATTTTACTCTTACTTTCTAAATTAGGACTCCTACTAAAGTAATGAAAGACTTTTTAGTAACTAAATAAGATTCCAAGTTTAAACTCTAGAAAATAGAATAGGAAATTTCTTGCAAAAGTAACTAGTCTAAAAATTAGAAACTTTTAAGGATGGGAAATTTCTTCTTCTTCTTCTTCTTATTTATTTATTTATTTATTTTAGGTCTCAAACATCCAAGGAAGGACTGAAGCAATGGGAAATTTCTAGCAAAATAAAACTTTTTAAATTCTAAAAAGGACTTAACTAAATCCCGACAAGGATATGAATTGACTGAACTCATAACTAAACACCTACTAACTTTGACACCAAACTAATCCAAATATGTGAAAATTATTAAAATGATTTTAAACATGGAATTTTCATATTTATTCAAATCAAATGAGGCTTGAACCGTGTAGGTTCAACATACCCCATCAAACATTCTACTCTCCATATAGAACTTATGTTTGAACGGTCGTTGCATCAATGGGGCTCATAACCTTTGTGAATTTTGAAAATTGGGTCCTCTTTAGAGATGTTCATGATAATCCAAGTAAAATCAACAACGGCTTATCCCAACTGTGGGGGATTGGCTATAAGAATCCATGTTTCCTCCCAAAAATTTTAAAACTTTTGTTCTTAAGGGTTTGGCTAATGGTCTTATGCTGGTTTACCAAACAAAAATCTTCTTTCTTTTTTTTCTTTGGCCTTGAGGACCAGTGTGCATAAGGCCTTACGCATGACATGGGCAGAAATATGCAGAACTATTTTATCCATTTTGGCCATCTTTATTAAACATACGTACATAGCTTGGTATGTTTGCCATCTAGGTGTCAGCATGAAAAAACTCATTCCCAGATTCATAAAATACTGTCACAAGCACTTCCCTGAAGAATTTTCTTTCCTCCTTTATAGCATGTCATTTCTGTATGGGGTTGTATGGAGCATGTTGGCACTAAATATTAGGATCTTTCTTGACTATGTTTTACTAATGTGATGCTTTTTTCCCCATTTCATTACGCATCACTGAACAGGCTAAATTTTTGTACGGGAACACATTTAGTGCTGAAGAACTGCAAAATATTAAGTTAATGATCCAAAGCAACATGTACAAATATCTTAGCATTTTGCTTGATGGACGAGAGCGCTTTGAGGAGGAGGCTGTGTCGAGGATGATAGCATCAAGTTCCCATGATCAAAACACTGAAGCAGGTAGTATATGCTTATTCAAATTTGTTATGTTATCTTTCATTCTTCTACATGGCTGACTTATCAATTTTTATTAAACATATTACTACTCTTCGTAATGTAGTACTTGTCACTCCCTTTTAGTCATACTTATGTAGCTGCACAGTCTCCCTTGTTGTTCCTTATGCAGATTTTGCAATAACTAATGAGGTTAAATGTTAAGTGAATTTAATAGCTTCAATCACATTTTTTTTCTTTTGGTTAGTGGGTGGGATCAAGGGCGGAGCCAAGAGATATCTCCAATGGGGGCACTGTGTTGTAATTCTGTGAAATGGCAACTGAAAGCTCAGAGAGCCTATTTCTTTTCTTTGAAAAAATACATTTTGGTAATCATTTACCAGTGTAATTTTAAAAAAAAGGATATTTTTTGTCAACTTATTATAAATTGACTGTATATATGCTTCAAAATGACTACCACTTTCCTGTTTTTGGTATTATGTCAGGAAGTGATTATCAAATGGTAATTTATCCTCAAAAAAAAAAATAAATAAATAAATGGTTGAGCCAGTGGGGGCACGTGCCCCCAAAGGCCCCCCCTGGCTCCGCTAATGGTTGGGATGCATGTTGCTATCTTAGTTTTGAGAAGTTACTGTACCATTAGAGAACAGACAAACTCTCGTATACAGAGTGGTTTGGGGAACAGTACATGCTTGTTCGTAAGTTATTATTGAAATAGTTCTCTAGTGGGAATTAGCATTTTGCCACAAAACATTTTGTATTTTTACGTTTTCCATGCTAAGTCTTGTTTACTAGTATTTGAGTGGAATACTTTTCTTAAAAAATTCGGGAAGAAACACTTCACACGACTTTTTTTTTCCTTTTGTTTTCGTTTTCGTTTTCGTTTTTGTTTTTGTGTGCATGGGATATGCAATTGTCCCGCATGAAAAGGACCTTGCACCTGATGTTCTTTATAACAAATCTTACTTTATTTTCATTTCTCTCTCTTTTTTGGGGTGTATAAATGGTTTTCATAGCAAGCCTGAAGGGGGTTTCAGGTCAAATTTGCTTAAAAAATTTTGCTATCCAAGATTCAAAGTCCAGTTCGATTAAAGGCTTTTAACATTTTGTTATTTTTCATTTAATGAAATGGGTTCCTTGAGAAAGGAAGTCAGATGAGTATATATATATATATATATTTCACTGAATCACATTAAAATTTTCTCAGATAAAATGGTTTCATTTGAAGATAACTACTCTACGAGGAAGTTCCAGTTAAAACTGTTCCATGGAAAGTTCCGGTTGTTTTCTTTCTTGACTGTTTTTCCTAGAAATGATGAACATGTTCTATATGTGAGTTGAAATTTAAACTTTTTAATTGGGCTCTTATAACCTTTGTTTAGGATAAAATAATTTTTTTTGATAAGGTAATCATTAAATATATTCAAAGAAGTGCAAAGCACATGTACACAGGGTGTGTACAGAAGCAAACAAAAACTATAAACTAAAGCTATAACTGTAAAGATCGCAAATATTCAGAAAATTGCAATCACTCTCCCAAAAATTGCAATTGCCCCCACTCAAAAAGGAAACCTAAGAAAGTGTTCTTAAGTAGCTGTACAGACTTTTCTTGCCCCTCAAAAGTCCTTGAATTCCTCTCCTTCCATAATGTCCAGCAGATTGCATGAGGAAGACATCTCCACACCACAAGCTGGTCCTTTTTCTTTACTTTGCATTGCCAACTTTCCATCAAGGCAAACACTGAATCTGGAACCACCCAGTTAATCCCAAAAACATGTAAACCACAAGCCCAAACTTCCTTTGCCACCAAGCACTGAAGAAGCAAATGATCAATAGACTCCTCCTGATTTTTACACATCGCACACATGTTACACATGGCAAATCCCCTCCTCTGTAATTCATCTATTGTAAGGCATTTTCTATGGGCTGCTGTCCACATGAAGAAAGAAATCTTGGATGGAATTCTTGGGACCCAAATATGAGAGGCTGGAAAAAAAACTGCCATCTGACCTGTGCAAAGAATGAAAAAATAAACCAACTGAAAACTTATCATCCCTTCCTTTATCAGCATCAGTAGTCATGACGTTGATCAGTCCATTTGTGAATTTAAAAAGCCAAGCTCAAAGCATTGTCATTTATTCTAATTTTGTTTCAGGTGAAGAGGTCGAATCAAATGAAAACCATTGTATCTACTCCATCAACCCAAGGTTAAAACATTTCTCAGACTGGCTTCTGGACATTATAGCCACTGGGGATTTGGATGCGTTCTTCCCTGCAGCAACACGGGAGTATGCGCCATTAGTTGAAGAGGTGTGGAAGGATCCTGCTATACAGGAAACATATAGGAGAAAAGATGAGCTTCACTTCCTTCCAGATGTTGCAGAGTATTTTTTAAGCCGGGTATCTTCATTAAAATCCTTTCTTGTCTTTTTTTTTTCTATTTGCTATGCAGATGCAATATCTGAATTACTCTATATCTATAACTGCAAGTTACTATTTTGAGTATCCAACTCTATTTACACTACACCCCTACTCTAGAAATCCTATCTAAAGTATATTTCTCATGCTAAGGCGTTGTTGTTCATCAATACTCTAGAGATCCTTTCACTTGTCTATCTATACTACCCTAAGTTTGAGTTCCTAAAAGACAGTCCAGTATTATTTCTTAAAAGGGATTTTTGGCCATAGCCTCATGTTATAAAAGGTTTTTAACAATAGCCCCATAAGCAAATTCATTAACCTCATAACCCCTTTTGACACCAAACTGAAGGAATTACCCTTCTCACAAAAAATATCATTTGTTTTATCTCTGTTCCCATATGAACAGTGTCTATCTCCTCCGACCAATACATCCATCTTTTTGAGTTCTAGCTACAACCACTCAACTCAATAAGTCAACCCAATTCTCACCACCTTCAACCTTCGTCCCCACTTCCAAACCTTTGATGAAAACCACTGTCCATTTTTGCATCCTCTCCAAGCCAAAATAAAAATAAAAAAACTCATTTTCATGTAAAGAAGAGTAACATGTTATTGCAACCTCTCTGTGCCCCCCCCCAAAAAAATAAATAAATAAAATAACACTCACTCTTATGTAGAGAACAGTGACATATTACTACTCTTTAACAGTATATAACAAAATAGTAACATGTTACTGTTTGATGGCATAATTTGCAAAACAGCAACATGTTACTGTTTTGAGAGCAAAATAGTAACATAATTTTTTTTTTTTCCAAAATTACCTAATCACAGTGTATCGGTATTGTTTCAAAGATCACGATGAGGAGATTCCAAAAATACAAGTTTTATCAAAAATGGATTTGTATCTTATAAGTTATATGCTTTTAAAAATTAGAAAAATAGAAAACAAGTTACATAAAGTGCCTTTGGTAACAAAAAATGGGACAAGCAAATAAGGGTAAATTAGGATTTTTTTAAAAAAAGATGGGGTTACTGCTAATAGGAATACTCAAATGTGAGCTAAGGATTTAAGGAATCTTTTGATGGGGTTATTACTAAAACCATTCTTCTAAATGGGGTTATTGCCAATTTTCCCTTCTTAAAATCTAAGTTTGAAAATCTAAGTTTGAGGCCTAAAGTTAAGACCTAAAAGATGGTCCTTCCTCTCAGTTGCCTTGCTCTTCCTCAGGCCAAACTCTCTTTTGATATAATCACGCAACATCACCTAATAAGCACACCATAGCATGGATAGTCCAAGACTCCAAGTCAACGTTGTCAGTAGCCGCTGACACACACACAAGAACCCATCATCCGCAGTTTTATTGTTGCTCAATATCCAATGTATCTCAGAACACATTCTTTTCACACTTGAGCTTCATGTCCTGAAAAGTAAGGGGTTTTTTTATTGAGTGGTTATGATCATCCAAGGTAGTTGAGTTTAAACTAGGGATATTCTTTATAGGACCGAGTGGTGGATTTTTATTTTGATCAGTCAAGTGGTGGATCCCATGACCAGTTTATTTGCAATGTATGTTGCACTCTAGGTAAGGTCTGCGGAAAGTATCATGTTCTATAGGTTGTGCTGTATGCCTGTATTTATTTTTCTTCTAGAACTTTTTGGTTGTTATTATTATTATTATGGTGGTCTGGATGGATTATTCTGCTAATGCCTGTCTTCGGCCAATTATACACTCGGAAATTTTATGAGTTGATTTAAGTGTGTACAGTTTTCCTTGTTTCCTTGTATCCTTGAGGCAGTTTCAAACTTGCAAATTTTATCAAAACATCTATTTTGCATATGTTCATGGGGTAGGATCTAAATTTAGGTTTAGTTATAGTGCCATGCTTCAGACTTGCTCAACCCACTATCACGACACACGTATAGTTAATACAACAACATATAGCAATGTACATATGACCGTTATCAATATTTTATGGGAAGTATTTAGAACAGTTCCAAGTATTGATTGAATATAAGATACTTGGTTACAGCTGTGTAACATTCGGCATGTCCCATCTCAAGTTATGTTTCTTGTGTTTGTCAACACTGGTTACCTTAGGGATTTTTGTGGAGTTTCAGTGATGCAAATGTAAACTGAATTAAATTAATACATCAATATAACCTTGCTCACAACCATTTCCAGTTTAGAACTGGACCAGGATAAATTGATTATTAGTGACATTAAATGGCTATTTAATTTGGTCTTCTCCTCTCAGGCTGTTGAGGTTTCGAGCAATGAATATGAGCCTTCAGAGCGAGACATACTGTATGCAGAAGGGGTCACCCAAGGGAATGGTTTGGCTTTCATAGAGTTCTGCCTCGATGACCGGAGTCCAATGTCTGAAAGCTACACGGAGAATCTGGAAGCTTCAACCCAGCCTCTGACCAGGTAATGTCTTTTTCCCTTTGCTCTATGAAGTCATATACAAAGCCCTGATAATTAAGGTGTTTTTGGTGTTGCTATCAAGAAATGTTCCACTTTTTTAAAGTGAAGAAGGTTTTTTTAAATACAAAAAAATTATGCAGAACACCTGTTTGACAGTGTGTTCAAGTGATCGTTATCAAGAAATATTTCAATTTGTAAAGGTGAATGAACAAGGGGAAAAAAAATGAAAATGATGCAGAACACCTGTTTGGTAGTGTGTTTAAGTGGTCTGTTTCCAGAAACTTTGAAAAAGTTTTCTCTCTATTTCCATTTTCGAATCTGGTTTAAGAAAAAGAAAAACTAAGTCTTCTTCATTTTCACTGGGAAATTACTCTTTTTTTAATCAGCTTTCATGATAAGAAATGTCAGGTGAATCAATACCTTGCATTTTGTAAAAGCAATGGGTTTTAGTGCAAATCTACCGGTTCTTCTGAACTTCTTGCAACTGGTCTAGAAGAAAGTTAATTATCAAATGGTGAACTTGGTTTCATATCTTGATGGAAATGTCATTTACAATCACCACCTCTTCGGCGCGATTCTTGCAATCATTGATCTCAACACACCATGCTACCGTACTTTTGCTCCCCTTTTTTTTCCAGAGGATTGGAAAGTCCCAAAAGTATAGTGAATTTAGATGTGATTGGTGACCGCAACAATTGCCAAATAGTAATAGTGGTAGAAGTGTAGCCTTAATCTGCCCCACTTTGTGGTGCATCTCTCTTAGATAATGGGACTTGCATGAATATGATGGAGCAGATGCAATGAAAGTTGGTTTGGAATGGATTTAAGGCTATCCTAATAATTGTTATTATTTGATAAGTAAAAGGCACTTTATAATTATATTTTATCGAAAGACAAACAAACAAAAGCAGAACAGAAATGGCAAGTTTTCTACTCATTTGAATTATTAATTTTTTTGCTATTTCTTGTTCTGTCAGATATCAGCTTATAAGGGTAAATGCCAAGGGGATGAGCGAGGGGTGTAAGTGGGTGGAAATGTTTGAAGATGTGCGTGTAGTAGTTTTTTGTGTTGCCTTGAGTGACTATGATCAGATGTGGATTACCTCAGAGAATAATGATAGTGGAGCCTTACTTCAGAACAAGATGATGCAAAGCAAGGAGCTCTTTGAAACAATGGTCAGGCATCCATGCTTCAAGGATACCCCTTTTGTGTTGGTACTAAATAAGTATGATCTTTTCGAGGAGAAAGTCAACCGGGCTCCTCTAAGTGCTTGTGAGTGGTTCAATGATTTCAGTCCAGTGCAACCCCACAGCAACAACCAATCACTGGCACACCAGGCTTACTACTATGTTGCTATGAAGTTCAAAGACCTTTATGCCTCCCTCATTGGTCGAAAGCTTTTTGTGGCACAAGCCAGGGCAAGGGACCGGGTTACCATTGATGAGGCATTCAAGTATATAAGAGAGGTTCTCAAGTGGGATGAGGAGAAAGAGGAAAACTACTATGGTGGAGCAGAGGATTCATTCTATAGTACAGACATGAGCTCCTCGCCGTTTATTAGGCAAGATTAAAGTTTTCAAGATCTTATTTGTATTTTGCTATATAGATAGAGGGAGGAAAAAAAGTGTCGAGCTTTTCTCCTTCTCTTTACTTGAGTAAGTTTACTTGTTTTGATATTTTTCTTTTTACATCCAAATTTAATGATATTGGTGGGGTTTTCTAGTTCAATCTGTCTTTGGAGATCCTGACCGCTACCCAAGTGTATATTACATCTCCACTTTAGATTTATGGATGGATGCAGAGAGGAAGAAGGGTTTGAAGGAACATGGAGTCTTATTGCATTAGGAGAAAATAAATAAATAAATAAACCTTTATAGGATGAACAGGCAAACTATCTGAGATGTTATTTTGATGTTGTAGAATTCGGACTCTTGGCTCAGGGGATGGTTTTTTGGACCTCTTCTGATTGCTAAATATTTGGATGCTACCGCCATCAAAGGACAGCAAAAGCAAGATGATGACCTTGTGCCTTACTTTAACCATGTGATGACTAGGGTAGTCCCATTCGAGATAATAAATTTGTGCCTTTAATACTATATAAAATATACTGAAACCATTTGACATTCATTTGGAACCGATCATACTTCTAACCTAGTTCATGTGCCCAACACTCGATTGCAAAAGCTCTGTATGTTACATCAATTCAAACCCACAACCCTCAAATTCAGATAATAGTAAATCCAAGTTTTCCATCTCAGTATGGGAAAAAAAAAAATCTTGAAAATTCCTCTGTAAACATTTTTGCACCTCTGAAAAACTTATTTGGCAGCATACAAGAAATGGGAGCTAAAAGGCACATCTAAATTGGAATCATCCCCTGCATCTAATAAAGATAAAAGTAGGGATATACCTCATCTAAATTGGAAAAGGATTTGATCTCTCCCAAATCAAAATTGCAAAAGAGTTTCTTTTTCATATTTTAAAAAGGCACAATTGAGAATCCTTCCCAGTGGTAAAGAGCTTGTTAGTAGAGGCCCATTGAATTCTCCTATATGTCCTCTTATGGTTTGGCTCTCATCTCACTTCCTCTCTTTCTTCTTTTTCCCCCTTTATTTACCCTTTTTTTATTTGCTGGAACCTACATGTCCAGGGTTGGAAACTGATAACACTATAACAGGATACAAAATGTTATCCTTAAAAATCGTGTGTGGAGCAATGGAGGGCTCCATTTTATGCTCTCTGTGGTGCTTGGAAACAAAATAGCAAGTGATCTGGCTCTCGCTGTTGCTTATTGTCATGACGAGTAACGCAGTGGCAGCGAGGATATGTGCCTGTCTTAACTTCCTTTCAAGCCGATGTGTTAGCCTGCTGCTAAAGCCCTCAGTTGGGCCAACTAAAGTCGCATTTAGCAAAAAGGGGACTAGCTTCTATCTTTTTCCTTTTTTTTGCTAATAGCACATTAGGATACACAAAACACAGAGGGAGGAAGCCGACGTAAAGGACATCTATACATAAATATAATCCCTGAGTCTTCCTTTAAGCTTCAAAAGCTACCGCTATAACTTCTCCGACATCTTAAAATTAGGAGGAAATCCCAAGAATAGCTCAATTGGCAAGGGGCTGCCTCTGGAAGCAGAGGTCTTGGTCTTGAGTTCAACTCTTCAAAAACCTCTTGGAACCACCACCCATACAAAGTTTCATAGTTCTCCAAGACCTTAGACTTAATTCGTACAGGATTGTAAGATCTTATATGGGCCCAAGGTTTTGCTCAAATGGTTTCTTCATCATAATAAATATAAAAAATAAAAAAAATAAAATAGTTGAGAACAATTTAAAGATGGACTCCGAAATTTTCTAAATTCTTTAAAGACGTCCTAGAACAAATACAAAGGAAGCCTTGCTAGTAGAGTAACTGTACTGGGCTTCCCTTGTTTGCCCATTACCAATATTTACTCCGGGGCAAGCGAGCACAAAGTAACGCCTCCGCAAGCACTCCGACTTCGATGGAAGAAAGCTAGCCAAATCACAAGGCAGAACCCTCTGTTTACATCATAGCAAAAGCTTACCTTTTCCATATATCAGGTTCCTTTTTCATTCCTCATTTTTATTTCTATTTCTCCTTTTTCTTTTTTATTTTTTACCTTTTCAGTGGGGTGTTTGTTCGTTTAACCTACGCCCTTTCCCATAGATAAAAACTACCACCACCACCACCACCCACAAGCCAACCCAAAAAAAATCCATTAATTTGTTCAGATCGAAACCCGGGCTCAAGTGCCACCGGGTTATAAGACCACTGTCTCTATCATCAGTTTAATTCACTAGGGATTACCGGGTGAACTGTAGCTTAGAGAACAGCAAGCATAAATAAATTTGCATTTATCCACCAAACAGTGGACAATGTCTTACTGAAACTAGCGAAAATTTCCAATACAGAGTCAAATAACCACTCTCCCAAGAGTAAAACAGTAAAACAGCCGTTTTTTAATCGACTAACTGTGTCTCAAGGCATGCCACTGTAGATCTGACAAACTACAAAGTGAAAAGTACAAGAGATTGATCCATTTGAGAAGAATGATTCAGAAAAGGATTAGGCAAATCAAAGAAGCATACAAATTTGGACCAACCAACTTATACTCATCTCTGTTTCTTCCTTGCCGCTGGCCCGTTGATGTTTTAAGAGATGTTACAAAGGACAAAAGGAAATCAAGAAACAAAGATCATGATGCAACTAGATCAGGGGTTTCTGCCTCAACAGACAACAAAGCAGTGTGAACTTTCTCCAACCAAGTGTCCAGTCGATCACGCAATGATTTGATCTGAGGAATCCCTAACACTCTTGGTTGCACCCAGGAAACATGAACCATTCCCTCGACTTGATCGATTATCCCCTCAATAAGATGAACCTGCAGCAAAATTTGCCCAGCATTAAATGGTAAGGTAGACAAGCTCTCAAAGCATTTCAAAAAAGAGAGAAAATATGAGTGAGAGAGCGAGGGAGGTGCTTAGAAGGAATGCAATCTACTGGAAAAGAAGTCGATGTTAACCAAAAGTTCTCAGAAGACGAGTAATATTTGGGGGAACAAAAAAGAACTCTCCGCCACTAAAATGGTGGAACAGGAAATATTGACCCCAAATCCTATATTATTGGGATAAAGCACTGCAAATAATAATAATAAATTTGAATATATTAAAAGTGAAGAAAATGATCAAGTCAACCACATAGGAAGCATTAATGTTTGGTTTCAAGGACCACTGTGATGTTCCTTTCCATTATTTTCTTTCTTTTTCTATGATACAAACTCACACCAGACTTTCTATCTCCAAGATAACAAGCCAAAACAAACTAATTCTTCATTTTGTTAAGGTTTTTGGGTGAGGTAGTGCCCATATCTTGCACCTTGTAATCGCAGGTAGACAGCCTCACCTACACTGGAGAAGTTGATTCCTGGACTCAAACCCGCAAGTATGGGCCCATGTAGGTCAAACAGCTCCCAGGTCAAGTTCCAGTCAGGTTTTTGAAATTTTGGTTTCATTGCCATTCAAAATTCACATGGGCAGCCATATAAATCTGGTATACAAGGAAATAATTATGGTTTCCTTTGTACAGTCCTCCCTCATTACGATTTCCTCTGTACAGCCCTCCCCTCTCCAATTTTATTTTGAACCACTCCCAGTATCTGTTTGCTTATAATCTTCCATCAGCACAATTCAGTTATTTTTATATTAATATCAGACTCAGTACACATTTACTGTTCAAAAATAACTTGAGCAATCAAGCCAAAGAACCTTATTCAATGCTCAAAATAAAAAATAAAAAAACAATGCAATTAAAGAGTTTAGCTGTCCTTTGACTTTGAAGGCTTAAGAAAACTAGATTAAGCAGTTTCCTATGAACCATATCTTTCTATGGTTATGGCATTTTCCAGTCAAAGAGGAAGCTGGTGGGGGTAATTGAGGTTCAAAAATAATTTTACGCATTATACCCATCATCTAGATTTCAAAAACACATGGACTTACAGAAAGGCTCTTCATGAGAAGATATTCCACATCCTCTATAGAAAGTTTAGTGCGCTCAGCAATGATATTTAATGGAATAGTTCGATCTTCTGACGGCCGGCTGCAAGTAAGCATATCTCAATCAAATTCCAGCAATAATATAAGAAACACTAAGAGATAATTAAACTCCCTCAAATCAAAATCACAAGTGAAAATTCCTTGCTAACATGTTCATACCTGAAGATGATTTCCATCAAGCAGAGAATGTTAATCTTTTCTAATAGCTTCTTCTCATTCTCCACTAATGCCGGTTGAGCACTCAGAGCAGCTCTATGCACATGGCATAATTCTTGATAGCGAACTAAATCACCGGAGTTAAAAGCCTGAAGAATATAATAGAGCCACTCGACCTTCGTCCCTAGAAGACTCTTTATCTGTTAAAGATGTAAGAAAATGCCAGATAGTCACAACACTTGCAGCCACGTACTCCATCCAATCTAATAAAATAATGATAATAATAGCACCCAATTGATTGGAAATTTAAATTTTTTCAGAAATCTTAATGGCAGGGAATTTGTTGAGTTCTCTTCTATCCTTTCTTTACTCGATGGGGTTGTTTTGAGTCCTTCAATTCAATGGTGTCTTCATTCATAGGGGTTTTTTTCTTGCAAAACCTTTTTTTCTATGAGTTGGTTGTTAATTTGAGCATTCCTTATTTTCCTTCTTATAAGATGATTTGGAAAGCGAAGGTTCCTCCAAAAGTTCAAGTTTTTGCATGGAATGGCTTCAGAGAAGAAGACCTTTGTCTTGTTTGTCCCCCCAGTAGTGTATTATGTGTAGGAAGTGTGGGAAAAGTGGATCATTTATTGCCCTACTGCTTTCTCATTGAGGCAAAGGCTTTTTGGGATGGCTGAGTTGAGTTGGGTTCCTCCCCATTCATGTATATGTATGTTGATTATTGAGCATTGGGGGTTTGGAAGAACATATGAACATATGATAACATGGATCTACCTACTTAACTACGCAACCCTAAAACAACATACTTGAATTAAGACATAAAACTGTAGAATCAAAATAAGCCCACTAACTTGAATGAAAGCAAAAGAATGGGAGGCATTATTGCCAGAGGCACTAACGTTGCTTCCACGGCATTTTTAATGAATTGACGAAATTGCCCATTATTCTTAAAAGAGTGATAAGAAACGAGAGAGAAATCAGCACAAAAGGATGGAGCAATGAAAAGGAAGAGAGAGGAAAAAGCTGAAAGAGAGAAAAGAAAATGGGTGAAGAACAGTCTGCCATGGCTGCCAACACCACCTCCTCGCTATTATAAACCACCTTAACCGTGCCGCTATTTTCTCTACTGCAGCTCCAACCCACCTGTTCCACTTCTAGCCTCCATTACAACCAAACATTGCTCCTTTTATCTGCTACAACCCAATTCAACCCATTTTCTTAAAATAAAAAAAATAAAAAAATAAAAAGAAGATAGGAAAACAAAGGGAATATAAAATAAATGAAAGAGAAAATGCTTGTGAAGAACAGGAAAATAAAGGAAGGAATTAAGGAAAGGAGACAACTGGGGCAGAAATCCTAGGGAGAGAAAAATGAAAAGCAGATAAAAAAGGAGAATAACAAAGGGCCAGAAAAAAAAAGGGTGAGAAAACATTCTGAGAGGCTGGTTGCTATTCCATCGCAGGTGACGACCATCACGGCCATCATCAAGTCAACACTAGAAATTTGTTTCCAAATAGATCAGCTTCTCTCCTCCATCTTCCTTCCTCTTCTCTCTCCTCTCTTCTCTCTGCCCTTTTTATTGTCATCCGGTGAGCTACCAACAGCCATCATGGCAGTAGTACCAAACCCCCTTTCTTTCCTCACACTTCCTGCCTCTTTTAGTGATGTTTTCTCTCTCCTATCTCTTATCACGCAGGGGCAATATCGCCAAATCATAATAAATGCCGTGGAAGGAGCGTCATTGTCTCTGGCAATAACACCTCCCAAATAAATTTAATAATACTCGTAGCCCCTCGGGTTTGTACATCAATTAATCATCACCATGAATATTCTTTTTGGACAAAAACTACGGCAAGGGATTGAAACCATCTTTTCCTCAAACAATAAAGAGAAACATGAAAGAAGAAAGAAGAATTTTCATCATTCTACGGCAGCAGCGACTTCAAATGAATTTTTGGCCTCGAAAACGTCAAAATTTGGAAATCCTCGTGAAATACAAAGTTGTGGAATGCTGAATTATCTTTCCAAAAGACTAATTTCGCTTTAATCCGAGTTCTGAGTAAAAAGTTCTGAACAAAATACAAAAAACTGATTTCAGAAAGCTCAAAGCAGATTTTGGACGAATTTCACTCTAAAATTCTCTATTGTTCCTCTCTCCCCTCCAAGACATTAAAGGATTATTTATATATACGAATTAGGTTTTTACTTACTTTTTTAGATTAGGTTTTTTTAGAAAATAAGTATAAAAAAAAATTTCCATTTAAAGAAATTATGAAAAAAAAATCTTTTAATGCAAAAAGGAAAGAGAAAAGTTGTCAATTCTTAACATTAAGAAAATTGCCGCCAACGCGCGTACGCACTCATTACGTTTGTGTACACATACCTATCACAGGCGTATGCATGTCAGTGGCACACGTGGAAAAGAATCTCCTTCATTTCAAACCAATAATCATTTGCTGTGATTGCACTAATACTCCAACAATATTCATAAATAATCTTAAACTCAACATTGGGGCTGGGGACTCAAGATGACGATCAAGACAAAATGGGGTGTAGTTATGATGAGTGATCAAAAACTTATAACGTAAGCAATCGTACTGTCAGATAAAGGATCGCTGATCAAGGTCAAAACCGATGGATAGATCTTAATTAGTTAATTTTTCGTGAATGTGAATGTTTTATTTTTTTCACTCTAGGACTAGGATTTCCAGAATTCATCTAGTAGAAATCTGAGCCCGTGTGATGTAGGACAGCCCGTAAAGTAGAGAATAAGGTTGCATGCAATCAAGCATAAGTGTGCTAAAACCTTGTCTTCTTTAGAGTTTGTGAAAAGGATGGTGGTCTTAGGGTTTGTAGATGGATTAAGGATTAGTTTGGTGATGGTTTGAGGAAAAATGTGCTAAGAAATCAAAAGGGATGGCTTGCTGCAAGTTCTGGACAGAATAATAATTTTTAAGTTTTTCAATTTTAAATTTTGTAGAAAGGTATGGTTAGGGTTATGGTGAATGGTAAATGTTATAAGGTTGAAATTAAGGCTAAATAAAAGTTGGTTGTGGATTATAAAAGTGTGCAACAATGCTGTAAATTAAAACAAAGGAAATGAAGAAGAAGAAAGATAAAGCTTAGAATCTCACTAAGGGTATCCAGCAGTCTCACCTACAAGATAATTAATGGAATCACACCATTAATTGAATACGAAGTTGCAATAAAATTCACTAATCAATTGTTGTAATTCTATCTGCAATAAGACCCACTTTCTAAATTCCATTGCTAGTCAAAACAGGACTCTTACTTTCCAAATTATGACTCCTACTAAAATAAGTAAAAGAATATTTTCATAACTAAACAAGACTCAAGTAGAAACCTAGAAAAATAGAAACTTATAGAAGTTAGAAATTCCACGAAAAAAAAACTAAGAATTTCTATATTCGAAAAAGGACACAACACAAACCTAAATCTGTAAAATTACTAAAAGGGTAAGCCTATTTACATACCCTTTTTTGCTTCCCCCTCTCTAATGCATCCACACCTCTCGCCCCCAAAGAATTAGAAAGGGGAGTGGATGAACTACAAAAGGGTGTGGAAATAGGCCCACCCTCACTAAAATAGCCCTAGAACTCAAATTTTCATATTTCTCAAAATTCAAGGAAGTACAATGCACATAATTCCAACTAGCTTCCACCTCATTCTAAGCCCACATAATAGATGTTGAAGAATCACATTCCACCAAGATTTCCTTTTAGTAAACACTAGAGCTTCCAACACCAAGTGTTTTATGAATAGACAAAGCAACGAAAGTATCATCCCATCCCAACTGAGCATCCCAACTGAACACAATCCAACTAGAGCTTGGGTTGGGCAACCCCAACCCACGGCAGTATTAGGTTGGGCTTACAGACAACCTGCTCAACCCCAAGGGTTGATGCTGGATTGGCTCCCAATTTGCCCAGATCACAGCCTTAGCAGGTTAGTACTGGTAAGTTCACACGCATAGTGCACCCCTAAACAGAATATCATGGGATCAAGTCTGCTGAGGCACTTTCATCCACAGCAAGCAATGAAGAAAATAATTTACCAAATAAATAATATCCTGATGAAAGGGAAGAACATAACTGCAGTCAACACGATAGTCTTCAAAGTATGACAAGTCAAAGTACTAAAAGTAATACGAAGCTAAAAACTTGATGAATATATATATATTCTTACAATTGGATGAGCAAGAAGTTCTCCAAAGTTGTAGATGTTATCTCCGAGCAATGCAGACAGGGATAAATCAAACGCCAGATCCTAAAATATGATTAAAAAAATTTAAAAGTTAACATTATGGAACAATAAAAACACAGCAGGACATGGATACAGTATCAAAAAACCATCACAATGAACCACAACATCAAGATCCATGATTTTATACTTCTTTGATAAGAAACATTCCATAAATAGATTTTTGCTTGTGACTACAATAGACTATTCCAACAACCTTTTATTCAGTAACTGTCTTTTTTTAAATGAATAAAAAGTGAGCCATGCTTGAGTATTCTTTTCTCACTAGCAAGTAATAACCAAACATTGGTCCATGTCCAAAAAATTCTGCAAATTTCTGGAAAGACAACATACTAAGCCATGTCTGTAATGTCTGTAATGTCATTTTGCCCACCACTTGAAATTTCTAAACTTTCTACCAACATGTAATGGTGTACCTAGTGGCAATTTGTTAAACATTACCACAAGTTAATGTAAAGACTATGCTGCAAAAGCATCAAAACCCTCAGTCAGGGAACTGATATATTTAAAACTCAGAGGCATTTTAGCATTCATTTTTTGATGAAGACAAGCACTGTAGCATTCATAGCTTCCTTTTGAGAGAAGAAGCGGGGGGAACCATATTTCTTCTATGGTTCTTCTCCAACTAATTTTTTGATTGGCATTTTCTCCAATTAATTATTAGTCTTACTTTATGTTCTGCTGTAGTTTAGATGAATAAACCATTGGGCAACCCATTTTAAAGAGATCAATGACAGAAAATGCCAGTACATTTTGTGCCCAAGACCAGTTGCACAAATGATAAAGGCCCCCACCAACTCAAACAAGAGAGTAACTGTTGACCCTGTTGACAGGTGTTATCCTGGATTCCTATATTCGATAACTCTGAGAATAATTCCTTCGTTAAGAGGAACATATTATCACTCTTAAAGGCTTAAAGGGACTATATCCTTCCCCAAAAAGCTGTTCCAATACCTTTGTTGGCAGGGCCTATATCTTGTAGTTCTCTCTTAGTATTTTCTTAATAATATTTATTTCCCATCAACCAACCAGATACGGGATCTCACAACCTGTTTTAATTCAACAACAAACTTAAACCACCAAACCAGAAAACTGAAAATAGGAAAAAGGGTTTTCAAACTGAGACATTTAAAAACTAAAGCATCAAATTTATTTCCACAAGAGCTTAAATTAATTTCTAGGAACACATCACTCCTGATCTTTCTTCTTTTTCTTGTCTTTATTAAAAAACCTCCGAAAATAAATATTCTGAACATACTACCTGTTTGAAGACAGCGCTAAAGTAGTTCAACAATCTAGCAGAAAACTTATAGTGAGTTCTTTTTTAGATGTTTTAAATTGTTTTCAGAATATTAATGCTGCTGATGAAGAAGTTGTTGATTAATTGGTAGAATTATAGCAGCTTAAGAGCTTATTGTACCATGCTCCTCAATGTCAACTTATTCCAGGTATCAACCAACGTAATTGCACACACGTGCACGCGGGGGGTGGGGGACCAAGGTTTAAAACAGCGTCTGAACCAGGTCATGATGTTTTCAATTAGAGGTAAATATTAAAATGCAATTCTTCCTCTTCATCTAACTTTTTTATAGAGAAAGGCAAACTAGTGACTTGGCTGGAAAGAGCACAAGGCCTAATGTTCCTGCCACTAACTAGCATCAAGAAATTAAGAAATTCCATAGGCAAGAAATATATATACATACATATGTATGTATACAATCGGGTTTACAAGAAAGACAGCAAACAAGATAATACTGAAGCTTCATAAAACATAAAATCTAAGGTTATTAACCACAATTTCAGGACTTCTGCTGCTGTCTGACATGTAAAAAAACAACCTTAATGAATGAAAGCACACAGAGGCTAGTAATTATTGTATAAGACCTCAGATTCTTTAAAATAATTAACAGTTTAACACAAACTACAAGTACGTACCAGCTTAAATGATTCTGAGAGAGACTCCACTGATGTATATGCCAGATAAAGAAGAGCACTTTTATAAAACTCAGCAAATTCCTGACGTGATTTATGGTATTGAGATGAAACCCAGTAATAACTGGCATATACAGATGGATCAATGTCAGTCATGCTGTCAAGCGTACTTTTTCCATCTTCCAAAAGTTTCTTGCACTCCTTTTGGTTCCCTTGCTCAAGCTTGAATATAGCTATTTGCATCTTTATGTAAAGGATTGGTTCCTCTATGCGCATCTCTCTAGTAGCTCGGAGCTTTTCAATCACCCCTTCAAGATACGTAATAGCAGCTTCTTTTTCTGCATACTGCCGAGAAACTATGACGGCAAAATGTGCAAGCTTGAGAAGATTAATCTTCGTCTCGAAGTCAGTGATAAAATTATGATACAACTGTATCAGAGCATCACCAGCCTGAACTTGAAAATAAAACAACAGTGTTACTCACACATAAAAAGAAATCATACATGCAGATAGATGAATACATAACTGTTTTCCAAGTGATGCATGACAGAAGAAAAATATGTAATAAGTACCCAACACAAATTTGTGAACACAATACAAAGAGACCATGCAAAACATGACAAGAAATCACAAGCCTAGTCTCCTATTTCTATGTGAGTTCTAGCCAATAAATATAAAACATCTACCAACTGTACATTATGGTAAAAAACCAGAGTGACATGCGATGAACATAGAAGGCATATCAAAATAGGAACTAAAGTGCCAATTTACCATAAAAATACTAACATTTGATTTTAAAAACTCAATAGAGTACAAAAGTAATAATAAACATCTGTACGTTATGGTAAAAAACCAAAGTGACATGCGATGAACTTAGAAGGCATACTATTGTCCAAGACATCAAAATAGGCTCTGAAGTGCCAATTTACCATAAAAATACTAAAATTTGATTTTAGAAACTCAATAGAGTCCAAAAGTACTAATAAACATTACCAAAAAAAAATAATAATAATAATAACAAATCATCTCTCATCCTCCCCCTCCTAACTCTCACCACTACTCTCCTCTAGTCTGCCATCCCCATTGCCTATGTCAATCTCACTAATGAAGTTGATATTTAGAAGACTCGCAAATGTCATGTGGCACAAGGTTCAATCCTCCTTGGCTATGGGAAAATATAAAATAAGGGGTATCTTGGTATCAAAGTTAGTAGGTGTTTGGTTATGACTCATGACTAGTTATGAGTTTAGTCAATTCATATCCTTGTTAAAAATTAGTTGAGTCTTTTTCAAAATATAGAAACTCTTACTCCGCTAAATATTTTATTACGCTTCCTATTTTTGAAAATTTTCTATCCTCTGAAGTTTCTACATTTAATCTTATAATTCTTATTTAGTGACTAAGAAGTCTTTTGCTTATTTTAGTAGGAGTCCTAATCCAGAAAGTAAAGTCTTAGTTTGACTAGGAGTAGAATTTAGCAATTGGTTCTTATGATTCTCTATATAAACATGACTCGTAAACATAACTACACAATTAATTAATGAGAATTTTGTGCAACTTTTGGATTCAATTAATAATGAGATTTCATTGATTTTCTTTCGGATGAAACTCCTAGTAACCCTTAGAGCATCTCCAATGGGAGCGCTATAATGTGAGCTTAAGCTACAAATAGCTTTTAGCTCTAAAGGGCCTTTTTCAATGGGAGAACTAAATGGTGAGCTAAAATAGCTCAGAGCTAAACTGAAAGCCAAATTTGGCTCTTAATTTAGCTCTGAGCTATTTGGCCATTGGCCATGCGGGGAATAGTAATTGGAAAGAGAGAAAACTAAGTGAGCTAAAAAATAGCTTTTGCTGCATTGGAGCAGTCACTTTACTAGAAAGAGCTATTTTTACACTTTTTGAGTTAGAAAACAGCTTTTAGCTCACCAAAATAGCTCTCTTGGGTTGGAGATGCTCTTAGTGATACTCTAAAATTTATCATTTTTCTTCTTCTTCTTCTTCTTCTTCGTTATCTTAATTTACAGCACTGCTGTACAATTTTAAAATCCACAACCTGATGTGCCAAGATATATTAGAATGTATTGGTTGTAATGGCTTGTATTAGTTTATAAAGTTGGTTAGCTAATTGTCTAGGGGTATTTTAGTCATTTCAGCATGTATCTACTATAAATAGTTGGTTAAGGGTTGGTTTGATCAGTTTTTGAAAATATTTCGTTTTGTATGAGTTATTAAAGAGCTGAGAGCTTTTTCTCTGAAGAATCAACGTTCCTTTAATTTTCCCTCACTTTCTCTTTCATTTTCTCTCACTTTCTAGCATTTTCTAGCTAGAATGGATGGCTTGTATGAGTGAGTCTCATCACAACCAATCCTTTCTTTAGCCTCAATTTTAACCCTAAAACCCATACGTTTAACCATAAATCCTAAACCTATCTTTCTATATAGTTTAACCTTGAAAATCCAAAAAGTTCATATCCTATGCAGAAAATATGGCAAAATTTTTCTTTTGATTTTATCCCATATTCTTCGTTAAATCATCACCAAATCAACCCATATTTACTTCATCAAAAAATTAGATAAAAAAACACCTATATTTCATCTACAAACCTTAATACCACCATCCTTTTCACAAACCCTAAAGAAAACAAGGTTCTAGCTCACCTATACTTGATTTTAGGCAACCTTTTCTTCTTTTATAACAAGGAAACCCTTTGGACAAACCCCAAGCCAACATAAGACCGCCAACCCACATGGACCAGGCAAGACCAACGCCCATGAGAACCATGAAAACCTTATTTGGGTGGCCCCAAGGGGTTAGCATGAATCGAACTCAAGACCTTTGCTTCCTAAGACGTGGTCCCATGTCAACTGAGCTACCCATTGGAGTTTGATTGTAGGTAATCTTAACCTCAACTTTAAGGGTTGTCCTACATCACTCACCCTTCCACTCACTCTCCCACAGTATTTTTTTTTTCCAATAATAAAATCAATGCACAAATGGGAATAGCTTCCTAATTTAATCATCCATCACAATTCACATATTAGATCCATGTTCATCCACACATTTAATTTAAGTATTTCAATTTTATTTTTATTTTTTGTAAATAAAAAGAAAAAGAAAAACTAAATATAATATTTCTTAATCAAACTTCCAAAAAGTCAAAAACATCACATATCAAAGATCCATGGTCATTAGTCACATTTAAAATGTTTTCTAGAATTTATTTCCCAAAAAATTTAAAATTTTTAAAATTTGAAAAAGAGTTTTTTTTTTTTTTTTTTCATCAAAAGTTCAAATCAAAACTGGTAATTGCTTCTTAATTGAATCACACAATATATATCATAGACCAATGCTCAATCATACACATTAAATATATATATTTTTTATAAAAAAAAATCCTAAAAAGATACAAAAAATTAAAAATAAAAGAGGGGGGTAGGGGGGGGGGGGGGGGGGGGGGGGTGTGCAAACAGTGTCTTGCAGAGATCTCAACCATCTCAGGCAAGATGACTCCTCTTCTTACATTTTTCAGTCATTATCATATCTCATCTCGGTAGGCTGCGAGACCAATACATATTCGGAGAGACATCTTGGTCGAGACCGAGTTTTTGGAACATGCTAATCCCCAAAGCTTAGGACACCACACACAGCTGTATAATCAAAGTATCCAACTACCTTGACCTCATAACTTGCCTACGCATCCAATTTCAATTCTTATCCCAAGTAAATTTTAAGTTTCCATGTGACATAGCTTTTAATCATTAAATTCTTCACTCAGATTTAAATAATCATGCAAAAGAGTAAAATATAAGAAAGGTCTCCTAAAAATTTCTAATAGGTTAAGAATGTGTCCCTCACTTCCTCTCTTCCTTTATCAAACAAACCTATATGGAAATGTGTTTTTTCGTAGGTGAGTCTAACACACATCTCCCACCTGTACCCATCTCATGTCCACTACATCATGGGAACTTTGGATGTTTTGAAGTGTCCACGTTAGATATGTATTAACTATGATCATGATGAGAAGCCTTAACCATAACTGATTTTGAATGTACATAATATGTTCAACGAGGAAACATTGTGGTGGAGGCATAAAAGAAAGACAAAATACATAAAATTTAGGGAAAAGGCAGATAACTATTTCACCAATACCCTAACACAAACAACCCAACCAAAAAGAGCTATAGTGAGCTGTTGTATAGCTAAAATATCAGGTAGCTGACTGTAGGGAACTTGTTCAACCTCGGAATTTGAAACCATCTGACATTTTGATATATATTGTTACTTTCTATTTCTGGAAAATTCTTTACAGTCCAGAGTGTGGCTCTTACTACTATCCCCCAATCTCAACTTGGTCTTGGGACTTCAAAGTTAAATCCAGTGAAATAAAAAAGATGAGCACAAAGTAACAAATAAATGAAAGAACAAATATACATACTACCCTCCCCCCCCCCCCCCAAAAAAAAAGGGGAGGGGGGGGGGGGGGGGGGGGAGGGGAGGGCCGCACCTCCCCCCAAGTAACCCAATAAATAAATAAAGAACAAAGATACAGACTAGCCCCCCAACTCAACCTTGTCTAGTGTGTGTGTGTGTGTGTGTGTATCAAAATCATGGCCAGGGTGCTAACAGTGTAGTCATTTCCTTTAGTCATAATCCACAATATAATACATTAAAATTCCTACATCTCTGGAAAGGAGATTCTCACTTCAAAGCCACTAGCTTTCTTCCACTTCCACAGCACCACAAAAAAGAGAAAGGACAATTTAAGCATACAAGGCAAAATTTAAGCATACAAGGCAAACTTTTCCAACTAATTGTCTAAAATAAAGAAACCCAAATTTGACGAACAACATGAGGATAAACAAACAAGCATAAAGAAACTGACAATGCAGTTCAGAAGCCTTCCTACAATTACCCGTGTCACTGTTTCTTCCACTGTCTAAACTTGTAAAGACAGACCCACCTATTAGTAAATGTGGTCACACTTCCATCAACAAAACCACACATAAAACTCATCCTTAATAAGATTTCAAATAAATCTAGATCCACCAACTTACCAACCACGTATTCCAACAAATTACACCAAAACTCCTCCTTGACTCGTCCTAATGGAACCAAATAAGAAAGGATGAAACACAAAAGCATGAAGACCATCAATATCACCATTTCCAAAACACAAAAATATCACGGCCAATTCTTTTTTTTCTTTATCCTCTGATGGATTTTTACCGCTACTCGTGGGGAAAATTCACCATATCCCTTCAATTAGCTTTAGGGAAAATTATATCTAGGCACTGAAAATCAAATTTTTCTAAGGAAAACATTTCAATCAAAACAAACAAACCCCTAGCTTCAACAACCCATCTCCAGACCTGAAACCCTAACTTACTTAACATAGAAATCACCGTCCCCTCTCAAGATCTTAAAACCCTAGAAGATCTTTAAACCCTAGCGTCCCATCGGAGAGAAAACCACCAATTCCACAATATCAAACAAACAAAATCCCTAAACTCCCCTAAATCCGAATACATCACACGGCAAAAGAGCGACTGATGCTCCGTCTGGTCCAAAAGAAAAATAGTTGCCAAAGGAGAAACAATATTCTCTTCAATCAGCTTTGCGAAAAACCTTGACTTTACAAATGAATTTCATCTTTTTCGTGACAAAATTTCCCCATAAAGCATTTTCCATGGAAACAAACAAAGCCTTAGAGTAAGAAATCCAAACGTACAAACATACACAAATACACAAAGGCAAAGCAACGAAGTGAACGAAAACTGGCCTGAAACACGGCGAGAGCGACGAACTGTTCGAGCTTGAGAGTGAGCTGATGCCAGAGCTTCCTCTGGTACAGATCTGCCAAAGAGTTGTACCATTCAGCGAGCTCTGGGTGAGTGTTGCGCAGAGAATCCAGGTACTGCAGGGCGGCCATGGCTGATTCAAGGACGAAACGAATGAAGCAAGCGAGAAGGGTTTGGGCGATACGTCTTCTACTGCATATATCTCAAAACCTCTCTCTCTCTTCCCTCTTTGTTTCTTCTGCGCAAAGAAAAGAACAGAAAAGAGGAGGTCTTCAACCCGGGTTTAGCGGTATATATAGATGGTGCGGATTATGGTATTATAACGGGTCGGATTCGGTGTGCATTTGTCGTATTTATTTAGTCTAGTCCAAATTCGAATCCGAATTCAACCCATCCCTACCCATATTTATGTCTTTATTTCAAAAAAAGTAAAGAATGTCAGACTTGATATATTTATTTTTTATTGATAATTGATACCATATTTTATATTCTCACTTTTCTTCAATTTTATTGGCTTGCGATATAAATGACATGATGTCATTATTACACAGTGATTCTTTTCATCTGTCTATACATCTTACAGGTGTAACCCAATTTGATTTGAGTGATAAATTTATTAGGTACGATACTTTTTTTCATATTGTGGGTTAACTTGTTAAACCTTGAAGTTTTGTATATCATGAAATTATATAATTGGAATGAATTTGTTGGGTTTTGAAAATATTGTGATTTGGAAAATGAAGGTTGACGGAAACTAACTTGGAAATATTGTAGTTTGTAATGTTTTGTACCTATTATGATTTGTATATTTATTTATGATTAATGTGGATTATAATTGTTGCCATCCTACATTGGATGCACATGATGTTTATGATGAACTTATGAGACGGTGTTGGACATTTCTCTTTACAAATATGCTTTTTAGACTTAAATCCTAATGACAAACGATCCGTGGAGCTAATTGTTATGTTGATTTAAAGTGGACAAAACTTCAAAATAGGGATTAGGTTGCGTGTCTAACAATTACCTTAATAGATGAGCTGATGAGAATAAATGCGAGTAGATATAAATATTTTTTTTTATCAACTTTCTTAGTTGACCTGTGTTTTCCTCTTCTCATTTCCTGTGCTTTTTCCGTTGATGTTGTTATGTTTGATTTGGAAAACCTAAGTGTTTATCCCATGCTAACTAGCTAGTCTAGGCCACTTGACAAATGACCTACACAAAAGAAAAAGGAAAAAAAATGTTGCAGACAATAGTTCCACTTGCTAAGGTTTAAGGGGAAAAGACCCCTTGAGTTCAAAGCAGAGGGAAAAGAAGAAAAATATTTAGAATCGAGTACAATTCTTTATATTAGTTGCTCGATTTTTTGGTCTTTACCAGAAATTGGTGCCATCAAGATGGGCGCCGCGGTGGCGGCAGCGGCGACGGCCGCGGGGGGTGGGGGTTGTAAATTGGATACCATCGTAACCTTTGTCGTTTCATACAAACCACAAAAGTAGCTACTCTTAAGACTTAAACTTTTGTATCTACATGATAGCTTGAGATTTTTAGAGAGGCCTAGAAAAAATAAAATAAAAGAAGTAGAGATGTACTGTAGTGAGCTTGTATGATTGTATATTTGTGCTAAGAGTCCTCTCTATAACTCAATTCCTTCTTACTTTATAGTTGTCAGTTCTTAGCCTATGTTTGATTTGAGTGAATAAGGGAGGGAATAGAATGATGATTCCATTCCTAAAAAAAAAAATGAATGTTTGGTAGCAGAAATGAATGGAATGACCATTCCTTAGTAAGGGTCTATTACCTCCTTGGAAGGAATAATCATTAATTTCCAAACAAAGAAGAATGGATATTCCATTGTTTTAAGAAGTAAAAATCATTAAAAGTGGGTCTCATCTATTATATTTATTTCCATTCTATTTCCACAATTTACCAAATATTAGGCATGAAATGACCATTCCCATTCTCATTCTATTCCTACTTCCATTCCATTCCATTCCTTTAAATCAAATGCAGCCTTAGGGTATCGTACTTATTTACTATTTGAAGTGGTCCAAAATGACCCACTTATTATTTGAAGTAACCTACTTACTATTTGAAATGATCAACTTACCATTTCAAGTAGTCCACTTATCATTTGAAGTAACTAACTTATCATTTAAAGTGACCTTATGTGTATGACACCTGATTTTTTGTTTGGGTACATAGAATTGGCCATAGTTGCCTGGTATGTCTAGAAAGAAAGAGAAGAGCTAGATGTGCCCTAGGGAGCCAGTCAGATAATCTACAACCACCAGATGTTGCATCTGAAAGGAGATTGGATTTGACAAAAATAAGATGCCAGAGACCTTTTGGCTGGGCCTGGACATTGATTTTGAAGCCCATCCCATCCTGAAGCCCGACTAGAAGCTCGAAAATAAAGCCCATTTTATAACGGAGTACAAAAAATGAAAAGCCTGAGCCTAAATACTACCCATAAATACCTAGGCCCATGGATGGTCCTGGGCTTCAAATTTTGTAAAAAGCCTTGGCCCATTGTGGTCCTGGGCTTTAAATTTTGTAAAAAGCTTTGGGGAACAGCTATTGCAACCCCCCATTCTTATCACCTCACCTCTCATCTTTTAAGTTTTTAAGGTTTTATGCAAAATATAAAAGATTTTTATAAAAACCGGCCATTATATCCACTAGGAAACATTATTTTGAACAACTTTGTAAAAGAAAGTTTTTCCTAAATCTATCGTTTAAATATACTTTTTAGCCATTTATAACCTTTATTTCCATTTTTGCCAAAAAGTCTATTTAAACGATAGATTTTAGAAAAACTTTCTTCTACAAAGTTGTTCAAAATGATATTTTCTAGTGGAACACATGGCCAATTTTTGTAAAAAGCTTTTATATTTTGCATAAAATCTTAAAAACAAAAATGAAAAGGGGGGGAGGGGGAGCCGTTCCTTAGCATTGGCCCTGCCCCTGATGACCCTTTATTGTGAGGCCTGTCTTTCATTATTGCACTTTTGTGAGCCCATCTAAAAATCTTGATGTATGACAGTTATATTTGCATGCAGGAGTGATTATGATTCAGCTGTTCAAGATTGTTTCCTTCATAAATATGATTGAAGGGGTCCATCGTTTAGATACTTTTCTTTTGAAAAACCCTTCTTTTTTTTTTTTGGGCAAAAAAAAGTATCTAAACCTCCATCCCATTTAATTTCATCAATACATGTAAAGTCATTGTCCACTCCGCATTTTGTCAATGCCAAAATAAACTCACATAGTTTATTTTACTTTTCCTTTCTCAATCTTTTTTATATGCCAACCTGCTAAGATTTCTCATTTTCTTAAAGCTCTTCCTCGGCTAATGAGTACACAAAAATCTACTAATAAAAAACACTAGAGCACGTTTGGGTGAGGAAGTTTTAGGCAGAATTTGCCTTCAAAACGAAATTTCTCAAATTCTTAGAATCAAATTTTGTGTTTGACTAGTCAAAATTGGAATTTCTAATCGGAATTTGAGGAGGTCAAATTTTGTCCAAAAATTCAATCTACTTAGATTTGATTTCCCAAACTTCACATTTTTAAATTGCTAAAATTCAATTTAGAAATTCCAGTTTTCAAAAAATATAGTCAAATGAGGAATTTTACAATTTTTACAATTACAAATCCTCTACTCTAAAATCCTGTCATTTTAAAAATCCACGATTTTTTCAAATTCGTCACCCAAACATAACATAGGTAAAAATCATAGACGGGCAAGTTAGCAGAAGGGTATTAAAATGAAAATGACAAGCAATAGAATAGGGACAGGCTGGTTAACATTGCCCATAACACTCCCCCATGGGGGATGCATGTGTTAGGTGCCCAAAAGTTGGCCATGACATTGAAGACTTGCACACCATTATTCATTGAGTAATCAATTTTTTTTCCAGTGTCTTAGTCTTCTAACAGAATCATAATAGCAACAGACTCCCACCAAACCCACCAACTTAACCTAATCAAAAACCCACGGGTCTATAGCAATCAATTCACGTGGGAGTGGGAGTTGAAATGATTTCCCTTGTGACTTGTACTCAAAGCAAAGCATTGTTAATCTCTTTATAAAGCACAAACACCCACACGAAAGGCACAAACTATTAGGAAAAAAAATGGTGCAGTTGAGGGCTTTGTTCACTTCCCTTGCTCTTTTCCTCTTCCTTTTCACCTCCTCCATGTTAATCCATTCTGCGTCCTCTCGAGTCCATGTGGTTCTTGAAGAAAAACATGTCCCTGAAATGCACCGGGCGTGGCAGAGGAAGCCATGGATGAATCATGGAAGCTTTCGTGGCCCTCGAAAACACCTGGTGAATCCGACGGTCGAGGATCGGTTTCAAGTTCGCGAGCTGCCTGTGTAGTTTTCTGTCAAAGATATTTTTGAATGTTTCTCCTCCTTTTATTCCAATAGAGAGGAAGGGAGTTGTAATTCCACATCCTCAGCCAAAAATAAAAAATAAAAAAGTTGTAATTATATTCCACACAAGTTGCCTGTATAGCTTTCTAAGTACCATAATTATGCCAGCTAGTTTTACCTTTGTTAATATCTAATGTATGTTTTTCATTATATTTCTTGGTTGAGGCAAATCTAAATATCAATTTATAAACAGGGTGATGCTAGCTATCTTCAACAGACATGAATATTTAGCGAGAATCATTGTGGGTGGGACTCACTCTTGTGTTTATTCGAAAATTCCGAATTCGAGATACCCAGCATTTTTCTTTGTAATTATTTCAAATTTTCAAGAGGTGAACTAATGAACTATTAGGAGATTTACTTTTCAAAAAGTAAGATGATTTTGGATATAACTTTTGCTCTCTTTGGGACAGTCATATTTTTCTTAAGCATTAAATAACACAGAATGGGTCATCGCCGGCCTTACTCATGCTCTAGGGGACAAAAGTCTTGTTGGGGGAGGGGGAGGGGGAATTCAGAGAGTTGTTTTCTTGAGTTGCTTGTCATCAAATGAGGGATGGCAAGGGCAAAAAATGTCGGGAAACTACATTAAGGAGATGATTTTTTTTTTAAAAAAAAAAAAAAAAAAAAGTGGTCAGAGAAAAAAATTAAGGAAACTACCTTAAGGAAAGGGAAATGACTAGAGAAAAACTCGAATTCCATAATTTTTCACAGCACGTAAAAATTGACAATTCGATGACAAATTCTATGATCCACCAAAATAAAGTGACATTTTACATCCGAAGAACTGCTTTCCAAGAAACATTCAGGTTGTTTACACTTTATTAATTAATCCGATGCCATGCGGTTGAATTGCACAAAAAATATGAAACAAATTCAATAATTTACCAAAATAAGGTGACCTTCCTAGTATGGAGGACTGTTTTCCAAGAAACATTCTGGCTCTTAATGCCTTATTAATCACAGTACTGTGCAAAAACTTCAGTATAAGATACCTACATCACAATCACAATGGCCACTAATCCAACTGAGCATGAGCATCAACAACCTCCATTTCAAAGATAACCTTTTCCTTTACAAACAAATGCAGCATCGCGCATCAACTGTAGTTTGAGGTAGCAACTCACAACCCCATGCGGTTAAGATTCCTACCTTTGAGACTCCATCAGTCCTGAGGCCTTCTAGCATAATTTGTTAGGTTATTATCTTCAATTTTTTCTTTAACAATTTTACCGTACCTTATTCCCGCCAAAGTTTGAGCCTAAACTAATCTCCTAACGGTTCATGTGAGAGGCCTCATACCCACACAGGTAGGAGTGAGGCAGCATAACTGCAAGAAATTGAAACAATGACAAAGAACACACCTAGGGTGCGTTAGACCGCTTGACCAACCCCACAGGAGCCTTATCTTTGTTTGATGAACAAGAAAATTTAAAGGACAGTTTCCCTCTGTTATTACACTCAAAGAACCTTCAAGAAGCTAGGAGACCTTATTACACTCAAAGAACAGTAAAGGAGAGGAAGCCGTAGCCTAACCGTCATAATATTTTATGTACTTTCTTGAGGTATCACACAAACCAACCCCCATGGACTAGCTCACACCAAGAATCGATTTCCTTCTAATGCATTCTATCTTGATAGAAAGATACAGGAGCAATTTCCCTCAGATAGCTTGCACCAGAAAGTACCTTTTGCCCGCTCTAAGACCCAATTAGATACACCTAGCTTCCTAACCTCAACAGACAAGAACAAGAGCAACCCCATTCATAATTTTCTATCCATGCTTCACAAAACATCTAGCCACTTGGCATGGAAAGGTAGGCCCTTATGGCAGTTTGTTTGGATGGAATTGGGGGAATAGGAATGGAATGAGATTTACATTTATTCCACATTTATTCCATTCCGATTCTCTTGATTCCATCCAAACAAATGAACCCTTATATCATTCATAGTCTTGAATCTAGGGCCAGGCAAGCAGCCAACCTTTAGCTCTTCAAACAATCAGTCATGAATATGATGTTGATTAAAAGTAAATAAGTAGACAATTTAAAAAGTTTTTGCGAAACCTTAAAAACCATTTTTTTTCTTCTTTGGGCCAGGCTATTGCCACCACATAAAATATTCTAAACACCCCATTTAATTTACATTTTTAAGATTTTATGAAAAATATAAAAAAAATTATGAAAACTAATCACATAGTCTACTAGAAAACATCATTCCGGACAACTTTGTAAAAGAAAGTTTTTCCAAAATTTGTCATTTAAGTAGACTTTTTAGCAATTTTTCATGGAAAATGAAATAGAGATTGTAAATGGCCAAAAAGTCTGCTTAAATGATAGATTTTGGAAAAAATTTCTTCCACAAAGTTGTTCAGAATGATGTTTTCTAGTGAACAATGCAATTAATTTTCGTAAAAACCTTTTATATTTTTCATAAAACCTCAAAAAATGTAAATTAATGGGGGCTTTGAGAGTTTGAGTACTTTATGTGGTGGCAATAGCCTCACTTTTTTTCTTTTTATTAGCAACTGTCACATTGGCTGAAAGAATATACATCAATTACAGAATCAAAGAAAACTAACTTGACACATTGTGCATAAGCAAAACCGTCAAATCATTTGTTAAATATACATGCATAAGCAGCACTTTTGCAATGATTTATTCAGTAATACATATATTAAGCAAAGGGAACACCATTGAAATTGTATATAGCAATTAGGACCCAAAAAATTCCAACCAAGAACATATACCAGGTATTAGATCCCAGAT
The DNA here is from genome assembly GCA_039720395.1 of Liquidambar formosana. Taxonomy (NCBI): domain Eukaryota; kingdom Viridiplantae; phylum Streptophyta; class Magnoliopsida; order Saxifragales; family Altingiaceae; genus Liquidambar; species Liquidambar formosana. The sequence goes on from CM077830.1 coordinate 1,757,070, forward strand.
GCATTACATTCTTCAAGTAAATTTAGGAGATTATGTTCAGGGGCACTGAGAGACGGTAGAATCAAGCGATTTGAATGGGGTGGCCGTGGTTTCGGCCCACCAGATTCGGATTCAAGAGAACCCCCTTCTTTCATGACTGGCAAGTCAGCCCTCCTTTGAATAGATGCAGATACTCGCTCCTTCCAGAATCTTCCATCCTGATAAGTGAGAAACTAAATATTAGAATCTTAAAACATAGGAGTTTCACCAATATGAATTAGAGATGAGTGAGGAAGAAAGTGGAAGCCAAGTATAAACCCTAAACACACATAGACACACACAACCACACATACTAAACCCACTTCATTGAATCTCAACCACTTTGTATTATATATTTTGAAGTAAAGATTGTAATGATTTAAAAGGGCACAGCCATGTACATAAGACTTATACAAGTAGGAGCCAAGTATACAACACTGAAACTTTAGCGAATCTACAAAAATGAACAAAATAGGACTCTGATTTACTATTTTGGATTCTTCACAAAAAGGATTCTTCACAAAAATAGACTTCAGATCAAGTATGAAGGCCTCGGACTCTTAAAAAACTTCTCCTATTCTTCTCCTTCCAAATTTTCCAAAAAAAGTGCATGCGAAACCATTTTCCAAACATGATCTGCACCTGATGGGGATCAAGATGGACTCCCGGAGAGGACTCATGTGCCATGCACAACTCAGACATATTCTAGGCAGGACCATAGGGTTTAGTTTATTTATTCTAGGGTTTAGTTTATTTATTTCCAATTTTTATAGTACTTTAGAAATCTTAAGGAGACATCTAGGAAACTATTGGAACGCTTTTATGAAAATTTCTTCCTTCTCTATTACTATTAGTGTATTTGGCTCGTAAAACTTTCAAACTCATCAATGCTCCATTTCCAATACAATTTAAAAAAAAAAAAAAAAAAGGAACAATTGAATCTTATAAAATATTGGAGATGGGATGGCTGTTGTAAGAATCCTCCTCAAACACCGCCACCCCACTACATCCTTTTCTCCTTACAACTTCCTGGTAATCACTAATCACCCAGAAAACTCCCAACTTTCCCTACAATGCACACTTTCAAAATTTGCTGGGGAACAGGTTTCCTTAAAATCCCCCCACCCCCACCCCTAACCCGAACATTCAGGTTTCCATCTGTTTCCCTAACACTTCACATCTGTGCCACCATAACTTTTTATATATTTCCTGTCCACTTCCAAATATATTATCCCATATGACATTTCTTATATCATTTCAAGTCATGTTTCTTGTTTCTCTTTCCATTCCCATCTCCAATACCAAAGTCACAAACTATGGTCAAGACTCAAGAGTACCACGTGTGATAACCAATCATATCAAAACTTCTCAAACTGAATGCCCAGAACAACTTAAATAGAAGGAGAAAAAAAATTTCTCAAAAAAGTCAAAAGTTAACTCAAGTGGCTTTAGTCATGAAGTTGAGTTCGAATCAAGAGCATATATATTCTTGGGTCCTCAATCCTCATTTAGGGTATTGGTCCAGGTCATGAAATCATTAGGCCTCGATATCACCCACTATTGGCCAATACACACTAATACATATATAGCCACACAAAAAAGTGATAAAAGAAAATTATTTAAAGCATACACACACTAAAACCTGAAAAGTAATCAAATGTACAGTTTAGTTTATACAATACCATAAATCCACTACATGTAATGATGTGTTGATTTATCATATACTGTACAAAATTTGAGCACTTAATATCTGATACCATCCTAAAAATTTAATAGATAAAACTAAATATCACCTTCTTTTTTTTGATAAGCAAATATCACCTTCTACTTCACCACAATTCTGTCAAATCTTTTTATCTTCATATCCAGTACATGCATTCATAAACATTCTCCCAAGCTCGTACATCTTAATTCTAACCGTCACCATCCAAAAAATCTTGTAGATAATTTTATTGCTCATCAGAAGAATATTGCCATTGATTGCCCTTATGGTGGCGAAGATGGAACAAGAACAACCCAAATCAGAGATGAACTCAATCCTAAGCAACTGATAATTGTGGTTTGAGAAATGAGGAGGTACAATTGTATTGATTATCTTGATAAAATAAAAATACAATTTGTCAAGGACTGGTGGCATAAGGAAGGGAATAATGCTTTTATCCTATGGATGGCAAAGGCTAGCAAAACCAATAAAACTATTTGTCAACCCTCATGAGATTTTTATTGTGTCAAATATTGTTTATATAATCAGGTTGGCAGGTAGAGATGGTCAGGTTCAGATCAAGACACCTGAACCCTATGTCCCTATCCATTGTCTTCCCTGACATTCAGGCAAGTCTTAGGCATTATGAAATTCATAATTTTCAACTGTCGCAAAAAAGTTCGACAATCGAGAGCATATTAGAACTCTTAGCACTGTTTTATCCAGAAAAATCATAGGAGCTGAAATATAAAACAAGATAAGCCAAAAGGACAGGTATTCTTTTTTCCTCCTTCGAGCTACTGCATCAATGAACTACAAGTACATGTCTCCGTGTGTGTGTGTGTGTGTGTTCATGTGTGCATGTGTCTTCATGTTTAGATGTACACTGAAAGACACACCGATATGCATAAACACAGAATTTTAGAAATGGAAATGATTTTCAAGCTTACATTAAGAATTGATGGTTCAGGTAGAGGGCATTGGACTGGTCGATCATTGTCAGGAGGTTCAGTCGGGTGTTCAACTGGCTTAAACTCTACTGCTATTTCAATCCCATGAGCAGCAGGAGTAGCAACAGTAGTAGCTGCACCGGTAGCCTCTGGATTTGAGGGCAACACTTCTCTCTCATCCTGCACCACAAGAACCAATTCATAATGTAAATTAACTACTAATGTCCAGTTGCAGATGTGCATGCAGATATACAAAACAGCAAAATGCATAAGATATAAGTGGTGACCAACAAGAATTCAGATACAAAACTTACAATCTGGATGGAAATTCATGGGAGCAGGGTACTAATTTGGTTGGTGATCATTAATATGGTGTGTGTATTCCGTAACAAGAGATCGGCATGTGGAGCAACCTCTCAGTATTTTCAATTAGGTGCAACACAAAAACAACATTTCTTTTAGCAACCCACTTCAATCATTTCAGACCCAATTACTAAAAATAGCTCATTAATCTAAGATGAGGCCACCACGAATCAAAACAACCGAAACCAGTAGTTGAATTTGGAAATGTAATAATCAGGCAGCAAAAATGTTCAGCAAAATGAACCCTCCACGGCAAAATCCCATCAAGTTATTTAAAAACTAGCAGGATTCAAAAACGATCAACCTGTACATAACTTACATATATATATATATATATATATATAGAGAGAGAGAGAGAGAGAGAGAGACATGATCAGGTAGCCTAGATGGTATAACACAAGGCAATAGTCAAATTCATTAAAAAAAGGTACAATATTTCAGCGTAAATCAGAAAAATTCCAAAAACCCAGTAACATACAGAGAGGGCAAATTTCATTAATAGTCCACATTCTAGACTGAATCAAACCCAATTCCTGAAAATTAAAGAACCAATGAAAAGGTCAACCCAAACCAAGAAAAAAACAATCCCCAACTATAAATACCCCAAAAACCTAAAGACCCATCCAAATGGATTTATAGATTCGCACATAACATAATCAAATCAAATCGACAAAATCAATGAAAAAAAGTCACTGAGTGAGAGACAGAGAGGGCTCTTACAAGTGCACTTTGGGTTCGACGATGGCTTGTTCGGCTGACAGAAAATCTAGAGAAAATACCCACCATTTTTTTTTTGTCTTGTTTTCAGCTCAAAATCTATTCACGCAAAAGGGTGTTTGTTCCAATCTTTGGTTTCGTTCGGCCTACAAATCAGTATCTCTCTCTTTTTACCGTCTACTACACACCGTATATATATATAGAGAGAGAAGGAACTAGAGGAAAGCGAGAAAGTGCAGAGTGGGAAGACGATAAGGGGAAGCTGGCTTTGCTTGGCGTGATGGGCTCGTCTGTATGGATTCTGGCTGTCGTAGTAATTACATATGCTTTGGAGTCTTCTGCACTGTGAAAAACTGTGACTAGGAAGAAAGGGACGGTTGGGAGAATCCATGTATTTAAAATGAGGAATTACGGAGTAAAACATTTATTAAGCAAACATCCCCTAAAATAAAAAATAAAAAAGACAAGGTAAATTGTGCACGACGTTGACACAGTTTTTTGGTCTTTCGTTTGATGAAAAAAAAAAAAAAAATTTCTCCTATAAATCCTTTTTTATCTCGGTAAGTAAAAAGGTAGATAACGTGTGAGGGTCCAACCGGGTTTGAACCGGTGACCTCTTGATCTGCAGTCAAATGCTCTACCACTGAGCTATGAACCCTTCTCGATTATTTATAAATCCATTTTGATGTTCCTTTTCTTCCTTTTTTTTTTCTTTTTTTTTTTTTGGGCAAGTAAAGAGTTAGTTAACATACAAGGGCCCAACCGGGTTTGAACCGGTGACCTCTTGATCTGCAGTCAAATGCTAGACCACTGAGCTATGGACCCTTGTCTCTATCTATAAGTCCATTATGATGTTCTTCTTTTTTTTCTTTCCTTTTTTTGGTTAAGTAAAAAGTTAGTCAACAAGGGCCCAACCGGGTTCGAACCGGTGACCTCTTGATCTGCAGTCAAATGCTCTACCACTGAGCTATGGACCCTTGTCTCTATCTATAAGTCCATTATGATGTTCTCTCTCTCTCTTTTCTTTCCTTTTTTGGTTAAGTAAAAAGTTAGTCAACAAGGGCCCAACCGGGTTCGAACCGGTGACCTCTTGATCTGCAGTCAAATGCTCTACCACTGAGCTATGGACCCTTGTCTCTATCTATAAGTCCATTATGATGTTCTCTCTCTCTCTCTCTCTCTCTCTCTCTCTCTCTCTCTCTCTCTCTCTCTCTCTCTCTCTCTCTCTCTCTCTCTCTCTCTCTCTCTCTCTCTCTCTCTCTTTTGGGTTATTTACGGACCATATTTATCTTGTATATTAACTAATACGAAATGGTAATGATAATGGTATTACTAAAAAAGAATGGTTTACTTCAAGCTTGGAACAAAGGCTATCAAAATATTCAAGTTAAAAGTGACTCACAAATCATTGTCAAGATTTGTCATAATATTTATCATTGTCCTTAGCACATTACGATGATGATTCATGACATTCGGAAAATTATTGATAGACTTCAGACTATTGCATTTAGGCATGTATACAGACAAACTAAATAGGGTTGCTGATTGTGTTGCTAATATTGGATACTTTTGTGATAATTTTACTACTTGGAAGCATATATAGATTTCTTAAAAGGATGTGAAATATTTGTATGAATGATTGTTATGATGTAGAAACTCTTCGTTGTACTCATTAATTTCTTTTAATAATATATTTCCTTCATAAAAATAAAATGATAATGGTATTACTTGTATGTCAAGAGATTAAACAGATAATGTCCAAATATCCTTCTAGGGAACTGAAAGTAGCTCAAATGGCAAAGGATCATAGTTTAGAAATCATAGGTCCCAATTTTGAATCTCTACTCTATTCCTTTACTATTGAATGCATAGGTTTAGAAATGGTTTGTACATCATGGGAAATTAGTATGAGCCTAATGACTTAGGTCTTGGAATAGCCTCATTTGCCCCCCCAAAAAAAAATAGGGCAAACTACAAATTATTGTTATTAACTTTACCCCAAATTTTAATGTGGTGTACAAACTTATAATTTGCACAATTTAGTACATTAATTATGCATTTATGTTTTAATGTGGGAAAATACTGAACGGACGTTTGGTCTCTAACGGAGAAGCTCACATGCGCTCACGTGGTGGCCAGCTAGCGCTAACGTGGCGTCCCTCGTGGCCATATGACCTATTTTCCTCCTTCTCTCACTCGCGGGTCTGGTTTATTGGGAGGGAAATCTACATTTTCTAATCTAGAACTCGACGGTGAGGATTGTGGGTTTGTGGGATTTGCATTAGTTTGTTGGTCTATGGGTTTTGCTCAGTGAATAAAAAGTACCAAGAGTGATTGACGAAAAAAATGGAGTTTTAAGTGATCGATGACAGAGATGGACGGCATTCTCCCGCCGTATAAAGATCTGTTTCTCTGGTTCGCCTTCCCTCTTTCTCGTCTGGCGAGAGGTTCTTCAATGTTGGTTTGCCGGAAAAAATGGAGGGACGGTTGCTCTTGTTGAAATCGATCCAACCAAACGGGGAATAAAAAGGGGAGAAGAAAAACAGATCTATGAAATCTTGGAGGGACGATCTGAAATTGATGGGTTGTTGGGCGTTCACTGGATTTTTGGTATATTTTCCTCCACTTAAGATGGTCCGGCAATAACAACCATGGCTCTCAACACCTTCTTCTTCTTCTTCTTCTTCTTTTTATTTTATTTTTATTTTTTAACACAGAGAAGATCTGGTTTAGATCTGTGTGGGAGTAGATGGAGAGATGTAGATTGGAAGAAGTAAATTCTCCTTAAATCTGAACCAGATCTAACTTATTGGGAGAAGAGATCAGATGGAGATCTGAGAAAACATATGAATTTGCCCCAATTTTGACCCATGATCCATTATGCTTCTTCCTTCTCTCATCTCATTCTCATTCTCAATCCAAACACCCAGATTTGGCTTCCTCATCCTCAAAATCCTCATCCTCTCATAAAGCTCACCGGCCCCGCTCATCGCCCCTCCTCCTTTCACCAGCAACTCACCAGATCTGAAAACACACCGCAGTGCATTCTCTTTAGATCTGAAATCCCACAACCTCAATGCGACGTTGGAGCTTGCTCACTGCCATCACCACTCAAAACTCATCACCCCTCCTTCTCTCACTACCAAGAAGCTAAGTAAACACAAAGCTCACTGGAAAAAATGGCCAGCAAGCTTTTTTTTTTTAGAGGTTTTTATAACTTTTACATTACTGTAAAGAAAATAAAAGGTGGCTAGCAAGCTTTGCCGGAAAAAATAGAGCCCAATTCGTCGGAGAATTCAAAAATCCTCGCCATCGAGTTCTAGATCAGAAAAATGTAGATTTCCTTCCCAAGAACCTAGACCCGCGCGTGAGAGAAGGAGGAAAATGGGTCAAATGGCCATGAGGGACGCCACCTCAGCGCCAGCTGGCCACCACGTGAGCGCACGTGAGCTTCTCCGTTAGAAATCGAATGTTCGTCTAATGTTTTCCCACATTGAAACACAAATGTATAGTTAGTGCACTAAATTGTGCAAATTATAAGTTTGTACACCGCATTGAAATTTGAGATAAAGTTATTGACACTAATATGTAGTTTGCCCAAAAAAATAAATTCCTGTTATGGGGGAAAGGTAGCCTTCAATGAGGTCTCCTTTAATGAGATCTCCTTTCATAGATATGGCATATAGTATATGTGTGGAATATAATCCCGCATATTTAGACTCACATAGCTTAAGGTTAGGATCGATCAACATATACAATTTTTTATACAAATTCTTACACAAGTTTTTAAATAACCTATCTCCAATTCATATTTTGCGAAACCTACCGTTAGATTACATAGTCTTCCCATATAGGTCATCTACACAAAAAATCAAGTTGATTTGAAACTTGTTACCATTCGATCCAAAATCTTTTATTTTTAATTACTAAAAATTTTACATTTATAGGTGAAACAGCTCTTAATCTCTGATCAATTTGATTTTTTACATGCATGACTTATGTGAGAAGACTATCTAATCTAATAATGGATTTCGTAAAATATGAATTGGAAATAAGTTATTTAAAAACTTGTGTAAGAATTTGTATAAAAAATTGTGTATGTTGATCCTTACCCTATAGTATAATACTATAATGTGATGCATAGTATAAAATTTTAGCAAAAATAATTGATTTGCTTACATGTGTTGATTAAAAATATACTTTGTAAGCTTTTCTAATTTAATTACTTTGGATATAATTATTGGTCGACTTTGATTAATCAAGATTCATTTTTCACATATTTTTTGTTGAATCTTTATCAATATGACAATTTTTTTTCATCACACCCAAAACAGTAGGACTAAGGTAGAATCCAAACATGTTCTTATAAATGGCTTAACTTTTGAATAAGTGATAATGCCTTAAATACTTATACGCACGTCCATATCTAATTGATTCGTGACTTTTGTCTATTGCATTTGTGTTTCCAAGTTTGTCATTAAGACATTTTAAAATATATTAAAATATGGTTGTATTTACCTGCACGACAGTAGCTTTATGGTTGTTGCATGCCCGCATATATAAGTCACAAACAGTTTTGATCTACCTTGCACATGCACAATGTTGCACGGGTGAAGGAGGGGGTACACAGGGATAGGGATGGGGGCGTTTCCTAATAGCCTTACCCTTTCATTTTTAAACTTGAGATTAAGATTATTGAGATTAAGAAGACTAGAGAGAGATAATTATTTTACTCTTCTTGCTGCCGACTTGCTGTCCACTGAACTCCTATCCAATACCAGCGAAACGAAACACACAGCGGCCTCCTTTATCACGCTCCACTCTAAAATTTAAAAATTATTTTAAATTATATTTAAACCATCAATTCTTTATTTCTTTCCAATTTTATTTAAACGGGTAGTAAATCCCGAGATAAGCCGATACATCCAATTGATGCAATTGACTGATATGGGTCGATTCAGATTTATGATTAGATAAAAATCGATTTTAATAAGTAAACTTACATTATTTAAGTGAGTGGTAATTTTTTGTTGCAAAAATTGTATCATATTTTATGAAAAAAATAAATTATAAACACGCCACATGACAGTTTAATATTTAAAAGAGAAAAAGGTGACGCACTCTTCCAATCTCTTTTATATAATAGTATAGATTCCACATTTCCACTCAACAAAATATATTTTTCTTCTTTTTTATTTTTGTTTTATTATTATTATTTTTTTAATAACGGGAGAACCATCCACGGTAAGGTTTTTTGGACTCACTCATAAAGCCTAAATCTTTGAGGAGACTTGCGTAGTAACCCAGACCTCCACTTAAATTTTAAGTTGTTCTAATGGGAAATCGAACTTGTGACCGTACGCTTAACCACACAATCACAAGTTCATCCTTACTGATCAATCCTAGAATATCTTTATTGCCTCTTCCCTACTTTTCTAAAACATACTCTTATTTAGTGTTTTTTTTTTTTTCGCTTCTCAAACATTGTACTAAATCTTGGGTTTCGGGTAATCTTGGGTTGTCGTAGTGGAGAATTGAACATGTGACCGTACGCCTAACTACACAATTACAAATTCACCATTGTTAATCAATCTTAGAATATCCTTATTGCCTCTCCCCCACTTGTCTAAAATATATTCTTATTTTGTGTCTTTTTTGTTTCTCAAACATTGAAATAAAAATCCAAAATTGTGAAAAAAAAAAAAAAAAAAAAAACTATTGTACTAAAATGCCCTCATCATTTCCAATCACTCCAAACCCACCAAAAGTCATCACAACCATCTCAATTCTCCTAGCTATATATCCCCAAATTTATCAAAGCATCCCAAACTTTTCCAAAGTCATCCTGACCCTCCCAAAACTATCCTCAACCATCCTCCTTTTTTTTTATTTTTATTTTGTCACCTACCCTTTAACTACTTGAAGGGGGTGATAAGGGGGCAAACAATGGAATATGATTTGGAGATTATTTTGATTAATATGAGGAGGTTTTGGGATGCAAGGCATCTAATTATTCCTCTTCAATATATACACAGTTCTCTCATGTCACATACAAAGTAATTGTACAACAAAATGGGTAAAATTTTCTTGAGGTTTGGCATACTTGGAATTAAGAAATAGAAAATTCACAAAGAGATCCAGCTGGAATCAAATAGCCATGTATTCATGCGGGGTTTTACGATATCTATGAAAAAATACAGTGGGTTAGAAAGCAACGTCACATTATTCTGGAATTAAGAAATTCTAACTGAGTTGACTCGGACTGAGCTAACCAGTCATCAATCAATAGAGTCAAGGCAATGCTTCATTCAAAGCAGCCCTTTTCAGTAGTCCAGCAATCCACACCGCACCACTGTCTCCGCTTCCCAAACGCCTTCCAAGTACCCTCTTGAAAAAACTTGTATAAATCACACATACATCCGCTCAAGATTTAAAAAACGAGAAGCAATGAGTGAAGAGGGCTTTGAAGAATGGGACGCAGATTTCTTGGACCAACTCATCCAAGTCGAAGAACTAGCCTTGTCCTCTACTCAACACCTCCCTCCGCCGCCGCAACCACCACCACCACCACCACCACTACTGCTGCAGCATATAGGCCCTTCTCACGATAATACTGACATAAGCTATTCGCCTCCTCGAGAGCTTTCTCAAAGGACCATAGATTACAGTAACAAGAAGCCTTTCACTCAGTCTTCTAATGGCATTGCGACTTCGGCTGCTCCGCGGCTTCGCCGCTCCGGAAATGCCAATGAAGTCGAAATCGATAGACTAAAGGTCAGCCTTGCGCTTAGGGCTAGGGTTTTATTCGTTTTTGTTTTTGTTTTTTTATATAAAATTTATAATTTTTCTTTTAATGTTTTCATATTATGTTTGGTTGCTGAGAATATGTGGAAAAGAATCGAAATTATTAGTGTTGAATCGTAATGTTCCGTTTTCTTGCTGAGAAATTGGAGGGTAAGCAAAGTGAAATTGGAGCATTTTACTTTCCTTAGTTGGCTGCTTTAAGTTGAGTTTCCCCCTCCCTCTTTGTTTTATCGGCAACACTGGAGCTGAAAAGCTGTTTGATTGCTTAGAAAATTTAGAAAAATAGCAGTAAGTCGAAATTTTGGACCTTAAATGTTTGATTGGCGACGGCTTGAGAAAACAGAAAAAATCTGCTTGTGTCAACCTACGACCATTTTGCTTTGTTCAGTTGAATTTTGCTTTCGTAGGACCCAAAATTTGTTTTGCATTTTTTTCTTTTGATATGTTTTCTCACCAATCGAACAATCCATTAAGATTTTCAGTATTTAGGACACTAGAATACCTAAAAATCCACTCAGCCTAGCCTGATACAGTTACGGTTATTTGGTGTTGTTGAGGTGGGGTTATCAATTTAAAGAACAAACAGTACAAAAAACGACAAACAGTACAAAAAACTATATATATATATATCTATATATATATATATATATATATATATATATTTATTTATTTATTTATTTTCCTCCATTTTCTCAGCAACCAAGTGGGGGTTTTTTCCATTTTTCTTTCGTTTTCAAATATATTTCAAAGGAAGTCTAATGGAGGTGTCATGAATTGTAATTACAGAGGGAGCTAGGGCATGTCTCGAAGCAGCTTACACACCTGGTATGTTTGTATCTCTAAACATTGCTACTTATTTGCTAGTATAGTTTTTATTTTATTTTATTTATCTCTACTGGAATTTTTGTATTGCTGCATTTGGGGTTTCTTTCTCCAGTTTCCATGTTAGAATTTGTTATTGCATACAAATTATCAGATAGGCCAATTGCATGAAAGGACAATGGAGAGGACAGTTTATAATTTAGATGGTAGTTGATTCTATAATAGGATTATATGCCTAAAGAATTGGGCAGCTAATGAAATGTCATTGTACCTCTCTCCTGTCCCTAATTTCTAAAACAATGAATAACATGCTCACCCCAAGTACCAGATGTCTTTGTTAATGGAACCTCTGAAACGAAGCTAGTTGTTAATAGTTCCTTTGTCTAGCCCAGATTAGGATTATCTAATTAAGCTTATGGTTTTCTCCCTTCATGTGTTCATTTGCACAACTTTCTTATACTGGTGGGTTTTATTTTTAGTAGAATCAGATTTATGTGTATGATTTGATCTTGTTTATATCTGCCTGATTCTCAAGCTGTTCATTGTTCCTTTATTCAATGCCAAAGGCTGTACCATGACAGTTAATCTGTCTATTCTCTTAAAGCTTTATATCTCATGAATGGGTTCGAAGGTAATAAATAATTATGCACTTCCAGGAACAGGAATGCTTAGAACTTCGGAAGGAAAGGGACACGAAAGAGGAGCAGCTTAAATCTGTATTTTCACAGATTGGAGCAAAAGATGCTGATGTTTATTGTTTAAAGAGTACAAATTTGTGAGTAAAGCTTTTCTTTATTGGTTACATAGTGTGTTGTATACAGGAAGTAGATGAGGCTTTTTCTTCCCCCAATTTGATGTCACTCATAAAGTATGCAAATACATTGGGTTGGTTTGTTGTCCTCACACTACTGAGACTTCTTTTTTTTTTTTTTTTTTTTTTTTGTTGGGCACTGTCATTGTCATGGTATTGTAGGCCATAAACAATGTGTGTGTGTGTGTGTGTGTATATATATTTATATATATGATGCGTGAGGCAATTTCCTGGTAGGATTTTAGGTGATTATTCCAAATTTGTGGCCAAATAACATAAAAAGGACATTTTGTCCTTAGATTTAAAGGCAAAAGAATTTAGTGAATGAGGTAAAAATACAATATTGTATGATATAATTGCATAATACGATTCATACGTAAATATGAGAATATAAAATAACATGCCTTGTGTCCGTAATTCGTTGTTGTTGTTGGGTTTTTTTTTTTTTTTTTTTTTTTTTGGTGTTTGTCAAACCTGATTTGTAGAAATGTTAATTCGGACACCTAAACTCTTGCCTATGCAACATAGTTTATATTATTTTTGGTGGCCAATCATGTTGGATAAACCTTAATTATTCTCATTTGAAATCAGGTTTGGCTCATGACGAGTCAGACCCACAACTAGCACAGATGGGTTGGCTATTTGGGCCTTAAGAAGCTCTTACTTTTCATCATTTATTTTAATGTCAAGTATATATTCGTGTCATAAGTGTAGCTGGCTCTTTTACAGTGCACCTATTTTAAATATTTGCTTGGAAATTGTGAATGACTCTGGCCACAGTGGCAGGGAATATGGAGTTTTGGTCCAGGATCATTCTGGAATTCCACTACATTGCCAAAACACGAACATTTCAAATGAGCAGGTTGGCCCTCGGGTCGATATAGGTGAGAAATGAGTTGGAGATACTCTTGAAACCATTGACTTTCGTCTCTTCCTGCTATTCTAATCTTCAATAGTGCTTCTGACATCTCTGTTCGTTGTTTTTATGGTATGTTAGCTGTATCAACCAGTAAAAGCGTAGGAATTCAGACAGACAAAGCTGGTGATTCTACCCATTTAACTATAAATAGTAGTCAATCCACTCACTGTGATCTTTCCAACAAGTTGCTAGCCATCTGGGGCTCTCCAACTGGCCAAAGATCGGGAAGAAATCTAGTTTCGAAGTTGTTTGTGGCATGTGCAACAGATTTTCATGTCATTTTTGGGTGCTTAAACATGAATTTGTCCTCCAAAATAACACTGGGCTCTCTCGAAGACGACAGCTCTTCTGATGTGGCTTTGCAGGAAAAGTTTCAGTCTTCTCAATCTTTTGAAGCTGCAAAAGTGTCTCACCTCTACACAGTGTTGACAATGGTACTTTGCTTTATGATGCCATTACATAAATTATATTTATATGTTTAAAAGTTATTCACAGATGCAGACTGTATGCTTTTATTTATTTATTTATTTTTATGAAGTAGCTGCAGACTGTATGCTACCATCTAAGCACATGTAGCAATTGTCCAATCTCAGCAAATTCCTGCTTTTTCTAAATTTATTTATGATGATATTATTTTACATAGCATGATTTATCTTATGCAAATCTTGTTTAACCACCTATTTCATGTTGTTGACCTAAAAAATGGGGTTACTTTGCTATGTGGCATGGGGTTCGAATGTCATCTTTATAATTGTTGAAGATTTTCTTGAAGCACACCTTTCTTTGTCTCCTCTTGGGCATTTGAAGGATGCCCTATCATTCTCTTATGAATTATTTTTCCCCTTAAGTAAAGTTTTGTTTCTTAACCAAAAAAAAAAAAAAAAAAAAAACTCTAGTGGCATATTAGAATGCTTAAATAACAAATATAATTAATATTTACCCAAAAATTAAAGTGTTTGAAAATTGTCCATAAAAATACCGAAACAGAAGTATGATTATATTCAAAGGAACAAAAGAAGAAACATGGTAATGATTATTTCTCAACTATAATTTTTTTTATAAGAAGCATGATAGTCCCTTTGAGAACTAATTGATGAATAATTAACTGATTCAATGTTCATATGAAATATGTCTTCCAAGTTGAGGTGCAAATAGGTGCAAAAAGTGCTCCTTTGACTAAGCCTTGGATTGTGAGGTGTATGACTAATGGGGCCAATACATAGTTTATTAATGGATTTCATAATGCCTTCCCTCAACCTCATGATGAACCTCAAAAATGACTTCTAAAACTGGGGATTTGAAGAATCCAACACAGACACACAGATCTGCACCTGGACACGTGTACTTTCGTCCATGTGACATAGCATGCATTAATTTCAATCTTTTTTTATCATATACCAGTGCATAATATCTATCTGCCAAACACATTAACCTAATGGCAATGTTATATTGAACATCCTTTTTTTTTCCCCCTCATTCAGGATTTTTCTGTATGATGCATGTCTATTTGTGTGTCTATTTGCATTTCATTCAATCTTTCTTTGAATTTAACTTCTAGAATTGAGATTTAATATCTTACATGAAGTTGCATATGTTATCTGGGTGCCACAAAGGTTGAGTGCCTTTGATTTTGGAGTATGGAACCACAGGCACGCACACACACACACATATGTTTGAAGCTAGTAATGGTAAGTAGTAACTAGATCAACTTCATTACCCTGTTGGAACTTAAATAGATGGCCAAGGTTTTGGTCGATAATCCTTTATCAGTTACAGGCTTACAAAAGTCATCCAACTTTATAATTATTCTTGTTGCACAGTGGACATGTTTTATCTTGTTCTTAAGTTAATTGAATTATGATAATTTGATTGTTTTTGTTTTTGTTTTTTTTTTTTTTCCCTGTTAACTGATTCTTATTTATATGGCAGATCAGTAATGGGATGGTACAGTTGGAGTCTTTGTTGGAAGCATTACTTGATCTTTGTAATCTTGAAAATGTGAGTTACTAAATTTTCATCTTTTAGGGACTTTTTAGACTTGGTGAATCTTCTAGATGTTTATTTCAAAATATTTTCAAAATTTCCTGAGATACACAAGTATTTACTGAGAAATATTTCATCATCTTTTGAAGCAGTTATACCAGATTCACTGCTGATCAAAAAAGTTATACCATATTCACCATGGAAACCGAATATGCAATAAAAATAGGGATGAAAGGTTCTTGAATAAAAAAGTACTTACTGGATAGCGAATTTGTAGGATCAAATCATGGAATCCTTTCTGCCCGAAGGGAGTACACTTTAGGGTAACGTTTAACCACTGAGTATATTAATTTGAACTAGCTGATATTTATGTTTAGCTGAAGTAGTCTCGACCCTCAACTCATAGGATGGTAATCCTCTCTAATATTAATGTGTAGCAGTTAAGGCCTTTCATTGTTGGGAAGTTAATTAACGTTACTATTACTGTCATGATATTGTTTGTGGTGAATGTGATTAGCAAACTTTGGCATTAATACTGGAAGTTCCATCTCAAACTCCTATGGATCCTAATATTAAAGTTGATGAGGTTGATGGTGAACTAGTAAGAAACCCTAGAAGGTATAGAAGGCTTATGAGAAAATTGATATGTCTCATTGTGACACATCATGATATCACTTTTGCTATAACTGTGGTTAGCCAATTTATATGTGTAATCTAAGTCAATGTCATTGGGAGGCAATATGTCAAGTTTTGAGTAATTTAAAAGGGCCCTCCTGGAAGGAGCCTTGTAATTTGGTCTTCTAGTAATATAAATATCACCAACTTTGTTGTTGCGATTGGTTTGTGATCATCTAGATAGAGAATCCATTTTTGGTTGTTATACTTTTGAAGATTCCTGTATGGTGTGTATATATTGTTTGTGTTCAGGGTATGGTGGAAAGGAGTTCTTAATGTACCTATCTATTATTGTGTCAAATGAGAGTATGCAAATTTTTATTTTTGATCTTTTTCAAGATACTTTCCTTTATTCTGTATGATGCAACTTGTGAATTACTGGTTTTCTGACTGTTTCTCCTCTAATTTTTCCTTTTCCTTTGCTTTCATGAATATTTCCATTTTGTACAGGTTGTTATTGTTTATAGATCTCTACGTATACTGCGTGTGGTTTTAAATGACCTGCTGAGCTTAGAAAAGAAATCTGAAAGAAGGTATGACTTATACTGCTCATCTTTTCTTTTCGTTGCCTTAGTTGTCATGAATGGTCACTCTTCACTCATTTCTAATTTTCAATTTTGCATAAAGTTATGTTTCATAGAATCTACTTTTAAACTACTTATCTTGACTTCTTTTGGATGTAGAGCATCTTTATGAAATCCTAATGTGGAAACCAAAATTTGCTATGACTTAAGTGTCATCAATCAGACTTTACTGTCAACAACCACTAAATACTATGAGGCCTCTTCCTTAAAATTAATTTACAGCCAGTATTTATTACCTATGCAAATGGATATGGGCTCAATAATGTCATTTGATGTAAGCCTATCGTGATTGGGAAATGAATTTCTTTTCTGCAGTTATTCTAATTCTGTTTAGCACTCCATTGGGCATGTCCTTGATATCATCAATAAATGTGGTTGACATCCATTCTTTTTCCCTTCCAACTCATCATTTTCTCTCTTTAAAGACCATATCGTATGCTGTCTAAGTCGATAAGAATTATACAGAAGTCTTTATTCTTCTCTTCAAACCTTTTTATTAGTTTCAAGTAAGATATGTTTTGCAGTTCATCAACATGGACTAAAGCCGAAGTAATTTTGTATTCTCTTGTTCCATGTTGTAGATTTTACAGTGCAATTTATTAATTTGATTCCACAATAGTTGGTAAAACTTTAAGTGTCAACTTTATTCTTTTATATTGGTACCATTGTTTTCTCTCCATTCGTTTGTCATTTTATTATTATTATTATTTTTTTTGGGTGCAAATTGATTTGACAACTAGTCAATAAGTCTACAACATCATCATCTGTATACTTCCAATTTTCAACTCTAACTAATAGTTTATAAACATTTCAGTTGAACAGTTTCGGTTTTTGTGTTGGTTGATGTAACCTGGCTTGAAAATTCAAATTTTTTATTCTGAATTTCAAACTCAGATGATTATTTGATTGTTTTGATAGATTCAGTTGGTCCGTTAGAAAGTCTTTACTACTTTGATCGAAACAACTGAAACCCTTGAAGGAAAAATTAAAAGTTCAAACAAGGGGAAGAGACAAAGTGATTACTTGAATTTGATTCTTCACTCTTCTGCCTCTTCTTTCTCCTCCTTGCCATCCCTCTTCTTAGGGCTATAAAACAGCAGGAGTAGCTCAACCTTGACTTGAACTTGGCTTGTTTAAAACTTGCTCAGAATCGTTTGTTGTACTAATCAATTTGAACTCAAGTTTAATTTACAGCTCATTGTCTAAGTGAGTTGAGATTGAGCAACCATATACTTGGATTGTGGCATTGTGCAGCTCGTGACTCGTGAGTAGGCTTTATAGAACAATTTAAGTGGCATATATTAATGTAAACTACTGTCACATAAGATGAAATCACCTGCAATTGGAAAATTTCATTCAGATTTTAAAAAATTAAAAGTATGTAAAGGTATAGAGTGTGGCCTAATGGCTTTCCTTTACAGGCATGTTGTTTTGGCACTTTTTTCTTTTGTATTCTACAAAAGCTGTTCATGCCAGAATGATGTGACAACTCACAAGTTTAAGTTTTTTTCCTTACCTGAACACACACGTCACATCGTTAGGAGCATAATCACTAAAATATCCTTACTATAATACATATATGAACTGAAAAGCCATTGCACTACCAAGCCTAGTTGAGCCAAGCTCGAGTTTCTTCTCAAAGTTTTGAGCCGAGCTTGAGCTACTTTGGCTAAATTTTTGCTAAGATTGAGTCAGGCCCAAACACTGTCCTTGTTTCATTGAGCCAATCTCAAACAATAATAAGTTTGGTTTGGTTCAGTTTGGCTTGTTTACATCCCTATTTTTCTGTTCTTGTTCTTTATTGATGATGTGAGAATGAGTTTTAGAGGCATTTTTATTGTTGTTATTATTGTTAATACTACTAACAGATACAAAGAGAAGGTTCCTTTGTTTTGTTTTTTTTTTAAATTTTCTTGACTTTGTGAGACATTCAAAGAAACCAAATTATCGTTAATTAATTGGGTACCCTAAATAATTTGAGCAATTTCATCCCTATTTCGAAGTTATATTTGTTATTGTCCTATTGATAATAGGGCGGTCCTCTATCAACTCCTGATTTTGCATTATTTTGCTGCATCTACCAAAGTTCTCTCTCCCATCATTCAGATGGATGCCACAATACTTCAATGGAAATAGCAATTTTATGTTTATGGCTGTGTCCTACTGTGTTGGTTTGTCCTTTCATGTCCAACCCTTGTCTTATATCTGTATTCATGCTATGTATATTATCAAATATTATCTGATTTCCTTTTAACTTATGCCATGTTGAATATAGTAATGTATATGAACAAAAATGGTTAAGAATGTATGTCATGTATTCGTCTCATATTTGGTTACAAATTTTTATATGATTGTATCTTTACGTAACATTACTTTTTAAAGACCGGAAGACCTGTACTTTGCTCTTCATGTCATCCTGGTAGATTGATAAGTCTGTGTTCTATGAGGCGATGGTCCTAAATTCTTTATAAGGTTCGTGCGCTTATGATCTTTGATTTGATCTTTCCAGTGCACTCTACTCAGGGACAATGTTACGGTTGAGGGACTTGGCCCTAGGAGCAACGTTGTGGATTTCAATGGATCTGATAGTGCCAAAACTGGAGGCATGTTTTGTGTGAGGAGCGACAAGACATCTTGTTCAGGCCACAGTCGGTGTGGAATGAGAATATTTGATTCAGATATTCCATGCAAGAATGGATGCTGTAATGATGGCACTGCAATCTTGAGTTCTTGTGTAGACTGGGTTTCTCTCTTTGAACTAATGCATCAAATTTCCATGAGGAATACTGAAGAACATGTAAGATATGAAGCCGTCTCCATCATGAATGTGGTATTTATGAAAAGTAATGCCTACTTGGAAAGAGAGAAGTAAGTGTAGACTTCTATCCATTGAATTTACTCACATTTTGATCTACTTTCTTGTTTTCTGAATGAAAGTCCTCCTTCAAACAGGTTTGGGCAGACACTAGTTCTTGAAAGTGTTTCCCAATTGCTAAGGAAGGAAGCTGGCTTACGTGTGCAAAAGCAAGCTGTGCATCTTCTGTACCTGCTATTAAATTGTAAGGCCACACCATTTTGTTTCTTTTTCCTTTCTATTGTTGAATTAAATTGTCAAAACATGCTGCTTCTGCCACTATATTTCTTTTTTCATTTTTTTAGATAGGCAACATAATTTTATTAACAGAAAAAAGGTACAAAAAGGACAAGAAGTTCTTCATATGAGGAAAAACCGAAAAAGGATAAAAGAAATAAAAACAATAAAAAAGTGCTACAGAAAGTACTGTCATCTGTTGAAAGCAGGAGGGCCTGCAAGTGTATTGAGCCAAGTAAGCCCAAGCTCGTGGTCAGCTCAAAAGATATGTTATCACATCATAACACAGTTAGAAAAAGTTTTGGTTGCAGGCATAAAGCTGAAAGGTTTCCTTTTTGTTAAAAAAGAAAGAAAGCAAAGGTCTTGATTGTTTCTTAAAATTTATTTACAGTTACGAACAAGTGAAGTGAGATGTTATTTCTTAAACTAATGTGACTTGAAATTCAAACTTTTGCCAGATACAATGGAGGGAATGTAAGTGTATGTTTTTGTACATGATGTGCAATACAAAAAGTACAGAGACCGATAAACAATTTGGCAACTAGGATTTTGAGAGAGGGGCCTTGACACTTTCAACTCTTACACTTTTTTAAACAAGCAAGTGTAGAAAGGATACAAATAATCTAAATGCACAATATAATATAGTTTAAGAAAAGTTATAGCTGTCAAACTTAAAGCAAAATTGTCTTTTTGGAGGGAGGGAGATAGAGAGAGTGCACAATTGTTAATTAAGTGAACAATCAATTTAAAAGTTGCTTCTGAGGTACCACTCTATCACTACAAATAAATTTGGGTTTTTGATTTTGGAATGTGTGGCTAATCCACGTCTGTCCTTCCATACATTTACCTGTTCTACTGGCAACTTATGTTTCTCTGTTAAATTGAAGGTCCAAAACTGTTGGTCATATTCTGTTCTGGCTGTAAAGAGGGAGGGAGTGCTGTTGCTGGAAATGAGGATGCCAAAAATAGTTCAGCTTTTCGAGGATTCAGTATTATCCTTGAGGGCTTAGCAGACTGTCTAGCAGGCTGTGGAAATGGTGCACAGGTAGACATACTATCAAAGAGGTTCCGATCAAACAAAGTTAATTTGAGTATTTAACTTTATTTATCAATTTGACAAGCTTGCAACCCTCTCTTCCCTTCATCTCCCCAAAAAAGAAACCAAAAGAAAAAGAAAAAGAATAAATCCTCTTAATTTGTTACAGCTTCTCTCTCATGCTACATATCGTGGCATCATGCATGTTTATGTTGTCACATTCTCACCAAGACGTAAACTATACTAGAATTGTACGTGTTAAATTCAATTTTGATGAGTGTTCTTTGGGTAATCTGGGGTGTTGGGGGTACTGATCGGAACATTTATAATTTCTCCTTGCTGTACGGTTTTGGTGCGGTTATTGAAGCGGAGGTTGGGGCTCTTTTGGTTGGTCTTAGATATGCTTAGGAACATAATTTCAGAAATGTTCTTATTGAGAGGGATTCTGCGACAATTATTTCTTGGCAATGAATAGGGAGGAAGGTACAAGAAATTTTTGCATCCATTTTCTAATGGTGAGGTGGACTTTCTTACTAAAACCCTTTATGGGACACTTCTATGCTCCTTTATTTTTTTTTTGGGTGGGCGGGGTGGGGAGTGGGGAGGGGTTTATTGCTTTCATCTTTGTTGAACTATTTGACCTCATTTTTAATCTCTTCTATTTATAAAATTAGTGAATTGTGAATAAAAGCCTTAGCTTTTAGGTAGAGGGTCCAAACACGCATTTAAACTTATGAAGCCCATATCAAAGTCTATTTGGAGGATTTGAGATGTGTCTTTCCAACACTCCCCTTCACCTGTAGGCCTAACAGAATAAGAATGACATGCTTTGATACAATGTTAAGCTTTCAACCTTAAAGCATAAGTTGTTTGGTAGAGGGCCTAAACAAGTATATGAAGTCCTATCAAAGTCAATATTTAGATGATGTGGGATGTGAGACTTCCCAACATTTAGTAACTTTTTATCTATTTATATTTTCTCTCCATTTTAAAAATCTGGGTTGAATGATATTTTTTGAAGCAACATAGAGTGACAGGCCAAGAGCTTTTAGTTCCTTGATTGATGAATGGGTCGATTCTATGTTAAATAATTGTGTGGGTTGACAAACATTAATCTTGTAAAAATCTCTTTCAATTATGTTGTTAAGACACCTTATAGGGTTTAGAATTTATTGCTTTAGCCTACTATTCCATTGTTTTTGGTTTAATTGACTTGTTTGAATAAATGGGTAAATCTTTTCAGGACTTGAAACTTCGCAGGAATGCTATCATTGTGCTTGCTTTCTTAGCTTCTTCAGGAAATTCTGGCTTTGAAATTCTGTTGAGTCATAAGCTATCCAGAAGGAGCAACTTTCTTGTGTTGATTTTGCAAGCATTGGTATCAGAGATGGATATTGAAGCAACAGAGTCTACTGAGCCAGCAGAGATTTTTAAAGAGAGGTAACACTGAATTGCTCATCAATAAGGGATGTGCCACCCCAAGGGGTAGCTTAGTTGGTTTAGGTACCTACACCTCAGGAAGTGGAAGGTACTTGTTTCAAGAAAAGATAGGCATGTGCATTTGGATCCCATTGCGCCCCCCACCCCCATAAGAAAAAAAGGAAGAAACCGTGCATTTGTTTCAAGAAGAGGAACTCTTCAAAAAGCTTTGAGGGAGAAGCCCAAAAAGAAGCCGGATTTTCCAAATTTGTCAATGATATCCCTTGTTTTGTTATCCAAGAAAATTCATGGATTTCTTTCTTCCCTAATAACCAAAAATCGTCTTCCCTCATTTTCTAATCCAAGAAAATTATTTGATTCTTTTCCTCCCTGATATTCAATCTAAAAGCTTTGACTTCCCTATTCATATCTTTTTACTCATACTTTTGTAGGTAGCAAAATTTGAATTACAGATTGAGCTCATCCTATCGAGAATATTTTTCCCAAATCCCTACACTGGTTCAGATCTTCCAAATATTTAATTGCTGGATTTTATTTTTTATTTTTTTATTTATAAATTGAGAATAGTCTTTTCAAACATCTCTTTGGGTTTTTTTAGGATTCTTTTTGCCATTGCATTGCTGATTTTTTCTTCTTTTGTTCTCTCCTTTTTCATGCTTCTTATACTATGAGAATTTTGTATGCAGGACCTTGCTGATTAGGGAGGCACTGATTTTTCTTAATAGAGTAGTGTCAAACCCTGTGTACTCCTCTACTGTCTTGCGAGTATTAACAAACAGCAGAGATGTGACCAGCTTGACTGTTAAAATTGCAAACAGGTTGTCCCAGAAAGGCCAGAGACACTGGCAGTCTGATAGCATGACTAGGCAGATGAGGGAATGTGAAATTGTAGACTTAGCTCGAGTATTTAAGAAAAGGGTTTTCACCTTTTTAGGAGATAACATTTCATAAAACGCTTAACACCATGGATGAAATGATTTACTGAATTAGTATTGATCAACGTTAGTCGTGATAATGGCAACCACCAACAAGCAAATCGGGGATTTTGAAGGGTGCCAAGCACCTTAAGATTTTTGGAAGATTAGCTCTCTAGGAGCAGAAATTTTTTGACGGCCCTTGGTAAGATATACTAAGAACCTGATGTAATCAGTTCTTGATTCGTGCCGAAGTTTCCTTTTCTTTTTGAGTTTCCTTTTGGCCTGCTGTAAGGGGTTGTGTGGCCCTAGTTGTATGTAAAAAAATTGTATGGGCTTATAAAATTGGCTGTAAATACTAAATAGCTATGCCATTTAATGTAATAGTCTTTTCATCTAACTATATGCTCATTCAATGCATGGACTTTCATTTCTTTGGGGTCATAGATAGTTAGGATATACTTTTACAGTATTATGTGTTATCACGATCCCAAATCCTTTTCTTTTTTTTTTTTTTCCCCATGCGAGTTTGAGTCTACTTGATTTTCCATGCTATTATTGGTTATTAGGTCTCGTTGATATTCTAATTCATGTTTATATCTTTTATTTTATTTTATTGTGGTTTTTTTGGGGCGTGGGGTTATTTAAATTACAAAAAATGCTACCATGAAGAGTGGGTGATTTGTGTTGAAGGTAGACTGAAACAAGGCAAGTAAATGTATGCCTTTGCTTGCAACATTATACTCGTCAATGGTGGCCTTTTCTACCCTCACAGGAACTAGATGATTGAAGAACTTGATCGGTATGTCATTGAATGAAGCTTCGTTGTAGTCTTTGGAGCACAATTGCGGAAGATGATTTTCCAGCGGTAGTAAATCTAGCTAGAAGACTGTAAATAGAATTTATTTATTTTTTACCCAATACTCTTCTCAAAAAGGTGCTTGCTTGCTTGTAGGAAGTAAAATGTGTAACTTCTATAAACTTGTGGCAAGCACCATTGTTTTTACTTTGCATTCTTTTAGGTGAAGGTGGGTGGGAGATAGGGGAGTGTTGACGGTAGTCACACCAACTGCTTGATAAGATGCTTGAATGAGAAAGAATACGGGTATACTCACACCAACTGCTTGATAAAACGCTTGAAGGAGAAATCATAAGGGTAGACTCACACCAACTGCTTGATAAAATGCTTGAAACTAATTCCAAAAATAAATTTTCTTTTACAACAAAATGTTAAAAGCAAAAATAATTTGATAAGCTTACAAGTGATCCTATGATTTCAAAGGTCACCACATGCATGCTAGAATAATGCTTAAATGAATTTTTTGAAAAAAAGAAAAAGAAAAAGAAAAAAGGGATTTCATCCGACACTAAGATTGAAAGGTTGATTCGTTTCTTTTTTACATTCTTCTTTTTCTTTCTGGTGTAGAAATTGAATGAAGCAGAATCAATGAGTTCGATAAAATTAGACCATCTCCAAGGGAGAATGCCAAATGGGTGGCAAAGATATAATTTGACATAACTACAATGCCCAATTATAACTTTGACACCCCATTTAACACCTCTATTGGAGATGCTTTGACAAACTTAACAAAAGAAAAAGGAAAATCAGACTTGGTATGTCATTTAAAAATAGCCAATTTGAGCATTGGATCCACTTACAAGGTTTATGGCCCCTCCTTAGGTGGTACCATGTCTGTGACTTACAGCCAATTACGAAATGAACTGCTCCTTATCGCAGTGCTAGGCCCTTCACGTCTCTGTCTCTTGCTTAGCCTCTCTAAAGAGTATGCATCCCAACCACCATCTCTCCAGTAGGTAGAATACACCTCTGGAATGTGAGCGACTTTCGCATAATCCACCTGTCTGTCCGGCCAGATCGTCATGGTCAAATCATCAGGCATATCAAAAAATTCAAGCACCTTTAGCTTGGATAAGTGTTCGATTCCCGCCGGCAGCTTCTTCAACCCATTACAACGCTGGATGATGAGCTTTTCAAGGTCAGGCATTGCTCCTTTCTCCACTGTCACCCTCTCCAGTCTGTCCATTTTTTCAAGATTGAGAAACTTGAGCTTTTGAAACCCTCCATTCTTGAAACACAATGTCCTTCCTTCATAGACCTGAAGAAGTTCAAGGTGCACTAAACTGGGCAAATCTTTAAGTGTTTCAAGTGGGTCTTCTCTTAACCGACTCCACTTCAAAAACAATCTGATCAACCCATGAAGAGAAGATATCCATTGAGGTAAAGATTCTAATCGTCCTCTCAAGTATAGCCGTTGAAGAAACTTGGGTGGAGAATACAGATAATGTAGATCAATTATCTCGTCCTCTCTTATTGAAGTCACGTACAAAGATCGAAGGTTGCTCAGCCTTTCAATGGAAGAGAATAGTACCTTCCGTCTTGTCTTCTCAACTTTAGAACGCCTAATCTTCGAAGTTGACTTAGCTTCCCAATCTCTCCCATTAAGTGGCCACTAGCCTCACTTGCCTCTAGATAATTGAGCTTTTGTAGGGATGGTAACCCTCCTATCCCTTCCAATGCCTTGAAGCCTTGTAGATGGTGAAAGGCTTGATAAGGTTCAAGAATATTCTTGTAATGATACGCCAAGAGATGTCGAAGTCGATGGAGTTTTAGAATCTCAACAGGCAATTCAGTGACAAAAGTATGTTTAAGATCCAAAGTTTCAAGGTTTTGAAGCTGCCCAATAGAGCTTGGAAGTGTTCTTATCTTTGTATCTCTCAAGCTGAGATACCTTAGATTGAATTGTAGGACAATTCCCTCTGGAAAAATCTCCAAAGGCACCCCTCTCAAATCCAACACCTTAAGCAGCCTAAGACCACCACAGAACAATGAGAGCTTAGGATGAGTTGGACAGGCAAATCTACTACCCCAAACATGAGAACAGAGCGTAGCTGAGAGATATTCGTGTTTTCTTGTACATTTTCCCAGCTGTTGTGGACCGATAGGCGTCGGACTCTTTCTGGCCACCTTCTATTTCCTTCACCAGCTATTGCTACGAAGTATTGATCTTTTGATTTGGAAAGAATAGTCTCCCGGAGAAGGTCATGGATGCGGAACAAATGGACCTTTCCATATGCGGTTATCCCTGCCACTTGGATTAGGCTTCTATTAACGAGCTGATTGATGTAGCCCTCTGCAACTTCTTCTAGTGTCCGTCCTTCTTTTTCTTCCACAAACCCTTCTGCAATCCATAGCCGGATCAATCTCATACGCTCAATCAAGTGATCCTCAGGAAAAATGCTCAGGTACAAGAAACAAGATTTCAGGTAGCAAGGCAAGTTATGGTAACTAAGTGAAAGTATTTTCTTCATACACTTGAATCTGTCATCGCTTTCTAATTCAGCACCAAGGCTACGATGAACCATTTCCCATTCATCGATTCTGTGATTATCCTTTGTTGCTAGAACACCGCTGATTACCACAATAGCAAGCGGCAATCCCTCGCATCTTTTCAAAATACTTCTTGAAAGCTCCTCCAAATGGGGAGGGCATTCATCATCGTTAAACGTCTTCCTGCAAAATAGAGTCCAAGATTCTTCAAGAGACAGAGGCTTCAATTCATAGACATTGCCATGGCATTCTTTGCTAGAAGCAGAGGCTACTTCTCCAATGCGTGTTGTGAGCATTACTCTGCTTCCACAATGTTTGTTGGGGAAGGCATTTCTGAAAGCACCCCAATCATTCGTGTTCCATACATCGTCTAAAACAAGCAAGTACCTTTTATCCTGGAGGAATTCATTGATCACCTTCTTGAGCCCTTGGTTGTTCATGGTTTCCACTCCTGGAGGAATTGGCTGCATTGATTTCCTTGAAAAGTTGTCGAATCATGTCCCTCAGAAGCTCCTCCATCTTGAATGATTGAGAAACAGTGATCCAAGCATGGCTTTGGAAACGCATCTTCACTTCAGGATCGTCGTAGACTTTCTTTACCAGGGTGGTTTTCCCCAACCCACCCATTCCAACCACCGAAACCGCCTTCAATCCTGAGTCTCCCTCTATAAGAAGCCATTCAATAAGCTCCCTTTTGCGATTGCCGATACCCACTAGCTCAGCTTCTTCCAGTAGAAGTGCATCCCCACGACGATCACACCAGGTGTTGCTTTCCAGCAGTTGGGCTTGATCCTTGCTTTAGAACCGCATTCCTGTGATTATTGTACCTCTTTTGTCCCTCCGATATATCACGAACTCTATACTTAATGCTTTTTATTTCAGAAGCAACCCAACAATAAGCTGTAAGGTTCACAATAGAGCAAGAAATCTTGCGAAAAGAGGCGAAGATTCCATGCCCATGATGATGCACAAGTCGAACCAGTGAATTCATCGATGACATCCTCTATGTCATAGGCGAATATCTCTCACTTGCTTAACCCATACTTTGATACTTTCATCGCTCTCCTCCGCCGCATCAGAGACTCCCAGAAAGGCCCTCATGCGCTCCAATTCGTCTTTGATGTACTCCACCTCTGTCCTCATCCCCCACAGAAGTTGCACCTCATCTTGGAGTAGAGCTCCAAGCTTTTCGAGTGCAAAGGAAACAACACTCTCTGCCATTCTTCTCTTTTTTGGCTCTACAAAACTGTGAAGAGGCAGCATTCCTCACCCAGTCATGGCGATTTTAGGCCCGCAGGCTCATTCTGTAAATTGCCAAATATTGGGTTGACCAAGACTAGTATAACTCCTAACCATGTATTGAATTGTTTTATTAACTTTGTAGTTGTTACATTATTTTGTCACGTCAAAGTCCAATAGGTGACTGGCTAATTGGTCACTTCTACCTATTGGCGGGCTTGACCTTTAAAGGGATACCCAGAGAATATGACATTTAAAAATAATATTATAGTTGGATGCCCCGTTCAAAGCAAGACTAAGGCCACTCTCCCCTCATCCTAGGTGGTTGAGATTCCAAGACTTTCACTTGAAGTCTTGGATCAAGCATTGGCATGTCCATCCAAAAGTAAGACTAAGGTCTTGGGCCCATAGAACACCCTTTTCAATAAAATTTTGTTCGACCCATAGAGGGGTGCACCAGTTTATGTCTTAGAAATCAGAGTTTTTGAATTTGAATTTTTGCAATTTCATTATCTAATGCATGGGTTTGTAGGTAGAACCTCGATCGAAGCAAGTTTGGGATATCTATGTTTAACAATATAAAATAAAATATTGTTTAAAAACTCATGTAGCAGTGTTAATCGGCATTAATTGTCTAATAATGGCCTATTTTCACATCCCTTTTGCTCCATCCACACCCTTTCACAAGCAATCTCAGTCATGTCCTTTCATTCCCCTCTCTTTTTTCATAAAATGACGAAATTGCCCATAAAAGAGAGTGAATACAGCCAACAGGAGTACGCAAATTGGTCCTCTCCAATTGAAAAGTGATACTAGAGCTGGTTTGCCCCGTCAAAAACGAGTCTAGAGGTCTCGCACCCATTAGAACGCACTGTCTTTATGATTCTTCTACTGTCTTTATTTATTTATTTTTTTTTAAAAGTGTTTCTAGTCAAATTGATTATGAGAAAATATGTAAATAAAGAGCCGTTTACCAATTCAAACTTTAGGCAGGTTAGTTCCACTTTAAGGCCCTCCATAGCAATTTCTAGGCATACAACCAACCCCTGCCAGGGGAATTTGAATGCACACATCTTTTCTTTTTTTCTTTCTTTTTTTTTTTCCCAAAAACAGAGCTAAAAGCATCAAAGAGTAGCAAAGAATCTCAACTAAGTTGGCACCCTAAGAACTCACCATCAGTTGCCCTCAGCTCCAAATGTTATTAATGAAAAAAAAGAAAATGAAAGAAAGATTACAATGAGATAAATTGCACACATCTTTTCTAAAACATGTTTTGTTAGAAAAATGTATCGTTACTCCCCGGCGCCCCCCCCCCCCCCCAAAAAAAATGGCATAAATCTCAATGAAACACAAATCTGGAATCAAAACCAGGGTATACTATGTGCATATGAACTGCATTCGTAAATTTAAATATTCAATCCTAGTAGTGGAACACCCAATATATAAAAATATATCGTCCAATTTCAAATATGAAAGTAAGAGCGGAATATAATTCCAAACACTCCTTTACAATCACACCTTCCTTTTTTTTTTTTTTTTTTTTCTTTTGGGGGGGGTTAAATACACATAAGCGACACACAAATGAGGAAGCCCATGAACTCCATTGACTTAAATAAGTAATGATCAAACATATAATCGTAGTAAAAGAGCTCCATATTGGCTTGGAGCAATACCTCTCCCGTTCATCTTCTTTCCTTCTGAAATATATTGGAAATACAGTAAGTTTATATCCCAATAAATAGATTTCTAATAATCTTAAAATAAGTCACATATGATCAAATATTATAAGCAAAAGTACAACAATGTATTTCTGACTCAAGGTTCAACCACATAGAAGTATATAACCCACCCATATATATATATATATATATATATATATATATATATATATATATAGGGTACAATCTTTAATGCATAACCTTATGTAAATTAGATCAGGGTTAATCGATGTCATCTAACAAACTTTTGTGTGATATACACGTGCATTAAAAAAAGTACCCATACTCTAGCATACCACTTTATAGCCAACTAGCCGAGGTATGATTAATTATCCTAACATTTCATGTGTACCTTATGATTCTAGGGACTTTTAGCCCATGCGTCAAAAGCGTCCAACCTATTTTCTTTTAGGCACTCAAGATCCAAGATTCCATGGAACTCTAGCCACCAAGCACCTCCAAAGGAATATACTGATATAGCACTACCCACGGCAGAGGAACAATCCATGAATATTTTTCCACAATGATTATCATCCTTTAATCATCATGTTTAAAGGCTATTACCAATTGCAATATGAAAGTAAGAGCGGAATATAATTCCAAACACTCCTTTACAATCATACCTTTTTTTTTGGGGGTTAAATAAATAGTAGGGAAGGGACTCCCCCTCATCTATAAAGGAGAGGCTTTATTGAGAGAATAGGGGCGGTAAGCATTTGCAGTAGTAGGTATTCTGTAAAGTCCATGTTTTCAATGTTGTCATATTCCGTGCCAAAGTATGGTTGAGTCTTGGGTTGATTGAAGATATGTGAAGCTTCAAAGATGCGTTAAAGAACAAAGGCTCAAAGCTATGCGGCTCTCACTCATTCTCTAGGAAGGTAAGTGACCATAGTTGCCAATTTCATAGGTGTTTAATTCATTAAACATCATTTTTAATGTTTTCATCAAAGGAAGAGTGGTTTTTAAGGTTTTGGTGACATTCCCAATCGATTGGGGTTGATAACCAATCGATTGGAGAAGTTTTGTTAAAAAAATTTTGCTACTGTTTTCTAGGATCGATCCTAGGGTCTGGAGGATCAATCCTAGGGTACCCAGAAATGACATTTTGCCACTGTTTTTTAGGATCGATCCTAGGGTCCTGGAGGATCGATCCTAGTTCGTAAAAATCAGTTTTTAAAGTATTTAAAACCTTCCTATTTGATCCTAAAACGAATCCTAGTCTTTTGGGGTTTCTTAGTCTCTATATATAGAGGCTATTTCAATAGAGAAAGGGAAGCAAGCCTCTCCCTATTAGGGTTTTCATTGTTCATCTTCTTAAAACCTCTCTAGAGCACTTTAACCTAGGTTTTCATTGATATGCTCTAGAGATTATCAAACCACACACTTTTCACATCCTTGAATGTTTGTGAGGCCGTTGCGACGGTGATCGAGCTTGCGAGTTCGTGATTGAAGGCATCGCTGTGAAAGAGGTTGGTTGCGACCAAAGCCGTGACGACGGAGATCGATCGTGTGTGATCGTGGGAGTGAAGACAACTGCATGAGTCCATGTGTGGTTTGTAAGTGTGTCTTGTACTCGTTTATTTCATAGTGGATTTGCTTCAACTGGACGAGGTCCCGTGGTTTTTCCCATCTAGGGTTTTCCACGTAAAAAATCTCTTGTGCAATCTCTTACATAATTTTATACTTGCTATGAGATTGAATTGATTGTGATAATTGGGATTTTGAGTGTTCATAATAAAAATTGGGTAAAATAAATTTAAATACCTATTCAACCCCCCTTCTAGGTATTGTAGGCTTGGTAAAACCGGAATTTCATATTCCCCCAGGGGGCTTAGGGGGGCTGGGCTGCTAAGGGGATTGCTTTTGTTAGAGTTGTTTCTTGTTCTTCCCCCTATCCCTTAGGGCTGGGCTGTTAGCGTGACTTGTTAGGACATAAGCAACACACAAATGAGGAACCCCACAAACTCCACGACTTAAATAAGTAATAATCAAACATAATAATAGTAGTAAAAGAGCTCCATATCGGCTTGGAGCAATACGTCTCCCGTTCGTCTTCTTTCCTTCTGAAATATTCTGTAAATACAGTAGGTTTATATCCCAATAAATAGATTTCTGCCAATCTTAAAATAGGTCACATATGATCAAATATTATAAGCAAAAGTACAACAAGGCATTTCTGACTCAAGGTTCAGCCACATAGAAGTATATAACCTACCCATATATAGGGTACAATCTTTAATCCTCTTAATTTGTTACAGCTTCTTTCTCATGCTACATATCGTGGCATCATGCATGTTTATGTTGTCACATTCTCACCAAGACGTAAACTATACTAGAATTGTACGTGTTAAATTCAATTTTGATGAGTGTTCTTTGGGTAATCTGGGGTGTTGGGGGTACTGATCGGAACATTTATAATTTCTCCTTGCTGTACGGTTTTGGTGTGGTTATTGAAGCCGAGGTTCGGGCTCTTTTGGTTGGTCTTAGATATGCTTAGGAACATAATTTCAGAAATGTTCTTATCGTGAGGGATTCTGCGACAATTATTTCTTGGGCAATGAAAAGGGACTTGAAATGCAATAGACGACAATTTTTTTCTTTTGCTATTATGCTGCTGCTGCTGCTGCTATCCTTGGAGGTGTATTACAAGCTTTATGTTAGGGATTTTTTTTTTTTTTTTTTGGGAAATATGCAATACATGTTCAAAATAGCAAAAAAAAGGGGTTAAGATTTATCAGAATCAATGGAAGTTGACCATGCCAAAGAACCGAAAGCCCAATTTGTTGAAAATCAATTGTCATAAATTGAGTTACTAAAATTGACTTGTCTACTAAATGGGTTGGTTAGGTTAACATTGGATTTCAATGAGGTATTGTCACCTAAATTTTTGCCTAATGTTTGGACCAACACACACAGTCAACATGCCCCCCGATGTAACAAGCTTGTGTTAGGGAAATTTTTTATTTTTTATTTTTGGTTGAAATATGCAATACAAGTTCACAGGTGAACAAGATGCAAATGCATATTGCATTTGAAAGATTGAATAACAGGAAGTAGAAACCTGTTTTTTTGCTGCTAGTGCTGGGTTAGTTTAGGGGTTTAGGGGTTAGGGGTTAGTGTATTTTCCCTTTTTGTATGATCCGTTAGCTCACCTCCATTCCCCACCCCAAAAAAAAAAAAAAAAAAAAAAAAATATATCGTTTACGATAATATATAGTTAATAGTTTTCTATTTGTTTTGAAGCACATTACATTTCTATAATAGGACTTGATGAATTGCAGTAGATCATATGCTCCTTGAAATATTATTGGCAGGGTAGTCAATAAGATTGGTTTTGGTTCAGTGTAAAGTCTTGTTCAAAATTACTTGGGGTCTGCTACGCCAATTATTTTTCGCCATGTAACTATATATGTATACATCTTTGCTGCATCTACATCAATCTTGACCTAAATTATTTACTGTCCTGTCTTTCCTTACCCCCTTGACCCACAATTTTTTTGGATCCTCTTGTTCTTGTCCCATTTACTTCTTATATGTGCAGACTAGTCCATCTCAACATGCTTATTTCAGGTGCATCATTTTTCAAATATATCTCTTCCTCACTGCCTATGTTCCTAAAATTTCATGGGTATTTTATCAATCAGCTCAACAGAGCTTTTCTTCTCTTTAATTCATCCTACTGAAATTCTGTGAGCAACATTCTTTTCAATCTCCCCTTACTTACCCTCTATTTGGTTCATGGTTTTACCATGGAAAAATAAGGGAAGGGAAAAAAAATGTGGAGGAAAGAAAATGAAAGGAAAAGATGAAATCATATCAAGTTAAAATTATTTTAACTATTCTTCTTCTACAAATTTTCCATCGCAACCAAACAAGAAAAAGTACAATTCTTTATATTTTATTTTTTTTCCTTGATAAAATTCGTGAACCAAATAGAGCCTTATGGTTGTGGATGATGGACCCTAGATGACAAATATGATTGCTTTGAGTGAATAAGATTAAAGAGCCATAAAATAAAAAGAATGAAAAGATGGGTTGATTAATCTCTATGTGTTGATGAAAATGAATTTGTAAAAATCCCTTTTTGAAATATGCAACACATGTTCCCTTTTTGTATGTATTAAGTGGACAAATCCTGAAATAGGAAATTTAATTTTCTTTACATATATATTACAAAAAAGTCTTTGTGAAGTTATCTTGTTGTCACTACAAAAAACTTAGGCTTTGCCGGCTATTAAAACAGCCAGCAAAGGCTTGATATTTGGCCAGTAAATGATTTGCCAGCAATCACAATATCAGCCGGCCAATCCTCAGTCGGCAAAGCCTTTCCCGGCTTGTACAATTATGGCTGGGAATAGTGGTTAATGCTGGCAATGAAAACAGCTGGCAATGAATGATACCAACAGTCAGCAAAGCCATGCCCAGCAGCTGGCAAACATCAACAATTAGAGAACATGGGGTCACACGTTTGATGCTTTATTGGGCAGCTTAAACTACCTCTATTGGGCAGCCTATTTAACCAGACCCAAACACACAAATGGGCTCTCAACACAACCCAAACACACCATGCTATTGCTGTGTAAAAAAATACCATTCATCCTTTATTATTCCAAGCATCCAAAAAACCATTCATCCTTTATCATTCCAAGCATCCAAAAATTATCAGTATTATAAAAGCCGAAATTACATTTAAAAAAAAAAAAAAAAACATTCATCCTTTATTATTCCAAGCATTCAAAGTGAGAACAAAAGAATAGAACACCCAAAGCTGCCTTAATCCCACTCAACGTGCTTGCTACTGATTGTATGAGAAATGACCCTTCTAAAACCTACAAAAAGGTAAATAAATAAATGTTTCATTAGATCCATTTGCAGAACTTTTCTTGTTTAATTCACAACAGTTTCTTGCTTTGTACTATTACAAACTAAAAGCAAAGAAGTAAGTAATATTCTATCATATATGAGGCATAGAGATAGTTCATGCATGATACTAAACCTTAACAACCAATGTTAGAACATGCATTGTAAGAAGCTCTATACAAAACTATAAACCCAACATGCATCCAATCAAAGAAACCAAAATGAATGCCAACATCAGCGAATACACTAGAACAAAGCAAATTATATCCAAAAATAATATTTCAATGTTATTAAAGTATAGCAATAGAACCAGATATTAGAGCTTGTCATGCAACCGTTGTATGATTTAGGACTTGAGATATTTGGAGAATATTATGGCCAAAGCATCATATACTGAAGTTGGATATTTTCAATTTTAGTTTACAGACGTATTATTTTGGATGCTCACTGCTTCATCCAGCTATTATTTTCCATCCAAAATAGAAAATATTAAGGCATCTCAGTTTTTAACTCTATTTTGGGCCATACCTGAATTTGTTGCTATTTTATTGCCCATGATTTTCAGTCAGTTTTAAATGAAAGCATATAAAGGGAACACTTTGCTCACAAACCATCATTAATTCTGTGTGTATTTGGGAGTTTTAGACCAACAAGCTATATCAAACATTTAAGTCAAACATATATTGGAACTACTGAATACTTGCATAATCTCACATAAGATCCTATATCAAAATTAATAGATGAAAATGCAAGCTAGAACTCTTTCAAACATCAAATGACAAGCGCAAGCAAACATTACTCGGCAGGTTCAAGATTATCATATCAAGTTGTGCTTGTATCCCCTTATATTGTCCTCCCATATCTTCATATTTTTTCTCCATGTTATCCATTTGTTCTTTATATTTTTGCTCCATGATATCCATTTTCTCTTGATATTTTTTCTCCATATTCTCCATTTGCTCTTGCATTCGTTGCTCCCTCTCCAGAGTTGACCTCAAAGCCCCAAAGGCCTCATAGCTCTCATCGTGTACATATTTACACTCTCATTACAGAGAAATAAAAATTATGTGTCTGAAGAAGCAACATCAACGCATTGATGCCACTTCTGTAAATGTAGCATATTTCCACTTCAGGACTTAGCACCCACCCCAAATTTTTAACTAAATGCTTGCCAAATGTACAACTACATCCACCTCTTTAACATGGGGTTCGAATTTCAAGCCATACAACTAAGCATTCACATTACTTTTGAACTTAAGATTCAATATCCATACATTGTAATGGGGACACAGACTAAAAAACGTTTCCAATGTAATTTGTAATTAGACATCTTCCCTCTGTTTGGTTCGCAGGGAAGAATGAAGGAAAGGAAAATTAAAGTTTAAGCATCTTCCAATCCTTTTTTTTTCCTCCGTCATTCTTTACGCATTTTCGAGCCAAACAGAGCCTCAAGTACCAAAAAAGTTACCTGATCAAGAGTAATAAGGACAACCTTAGCCTCACTCAGCAGTTCCCTTTTCCTTCTTGAAGCTTGCACCGAGTTTATCATACTCTGGAGCAAGCCTTTTACGGTGTCCACACCTACTAGGAGAAACAAAATCAATATTTCAGGTCCTATCATGTGATAATCAGATGTATAACCAATAACGACGTAAAAATGAGTAGTAACACTAGAAATTTTATATTTTTTTTCATTTTGTTTTTTTGCTCAAAATACTCTCTGTTTGGTTGCTGAGAAACCTATGATTTTCAAATCATCGTTTAGTTAAATTTCAGAAACAGGAGAGTAGAAAACATTAAAAGTCATTGCCCAATTTCTACAAACCTACCTTTTCTCATTAACCAAACGACGCAAAAAAGTGAACGGTGAAGAAGAAAACCTGAAGTGTCCTGTTTGTTTTCGACTCTCACGTATCCTTCGATCCCTTGCTTCCCTTTCCCAAGCTCTTCACCTTCTTCCCACCCCTATAACAACATCATCATAGAATCAACCACTGAAAATCAAATTCCAAGGGCCCGTTTGGTAAATCTCACCTTATAGCAGAAAATCAAACCACAAAATTAAGTCAAAATCGTTCACACATAGCAGAAAATCTCACCTTAATTAAGTTTTACCAGATGAGCTTCATTATCGCTGTGAGAGATGTGAGATTTAGAGTCCGAAGCAAAACACCTCCGATTTCTAACACTTCCGAGATGAGATCGAGGGTGAGAGAGAAGAGAGATGAGAACGAGAGTGGGAGCGAAGAGAGATTAGATCTGAGAGGTGAGATCTAACCCATTTCTAATCTGATCGGAAGTGAGAGAGAAGAGAGAACAGATCCGATCAGATCAGATCTGAGTTTCTAATCTGCTGGTGTAAATTGCTTTCACTTTCCCCTTTTTTTTTCTTTTTTTTTTTTGGGTAAGTAAATGAAATCACGTGTACCCCATGTGCCAGCTGTAAAATAAGCCGGGAAACCCCTTTTTTGTCGGCTAGACAAAAGCAGCCGGGGAAACATAGCTGGCAATAGTTGATATTTTTGTAGTGTGTTAAGGAAATTTTTGTTTTTTTTTTTTTTAAATGTGCAATACATGTTCAAAAATTTGTTTTGCGTGTGGAATGAAAGATTTCATTTTTATATCATATACATCTTCAATATTTGTAAGGTTTTAATTTTTTTTTTTTATACATATACATTAATCTTTTTATTTATGTCTACATATAGAGGGTTTTACCTTAAGCCCACCATTGGATTCGATGTTTTGCTCAACCCCACCACCAAATAGCATGTGAGGGTTTTCTAGCGACAAATATTGATGGTTCAACTTGGGCATTTGAGCCTTGTCAAGGCTCAAATAACCTTTCTGCTATTGAGGATTGATTGGCAAAGCATGGAATGAATCCAAAAGAATGATTTTTGTCTCAATGATTTTTATTTGATGCATTTTGGTTTAATGTGTACACTGAATATTGGTGTAAACCTTACAAAAATCATTTTTGTAATTTTTCTGCATTGATATATTGTTAGTTGCTGAAAGAATAGTGAGTAGTTTGTGTGAGTGCACTGATTTTCTCCACGCGCTAGCTTTTTACCTGTATTTTACCTGCTTTTGGTTCAGATGGTGCTAACCCCGAAGGATTAGCATATGAATAAGAGTCGTCACCTAAAAGGGTTAAGGACCAGTTTTGTTGACCAGAGAAAGGTTTGGGGTTAGGGTACATGTTAGGAAGGTGTCTGGTAATAAACTGGCCCTCATTTTATATTCATTGACCATATTTAATATTTTAATTTAATCTGGATTGCCTTTGAATCATGCAACAATTAAAGACACACACAAATGACAAGTTAATAGCATAGGATAACATATAAACAATTGATAACAAAATATAAACAATAATTAAAACTAACGTGCGTACACATATTATATGTACACGCACGTTACTAAACAACACCTGCACAAATGTTAGATACCAAATTTAAAATATAATAAACTAAGAAATAATAATAAACTAATAACAATAAACTAACAACATCAATAAACTAATAAAAATCAGGAAAATAAGTAACATGCGTACACATATGCTAGATATGCATACTCATTACATGTCATGCGTGTGCATGGCATCATTGGTTCATCTTCTCCACGACGAAACCAGCTCACCTGCAAAAGGGGTTAGTCCAAACAAATATTGCATGCAACAAAATTACAATCTGAACAATTTATGCAATCCAACTATCAAATATCAAAAGAAATTGGTTAGTGTTCAAACTATCCCTCAGGTCCATTGTCAATCCGGTAGCATCTCTTCCGTTGAGCCAAGCAAGCTATTTCCCTTCCTCACAAGTCATCTCTCTTTTATTTTCTCTCAATGCAACTTCTCTCTTTTTTAGTATTTTCCTTACAAGAACTCTTCTCCCCAAGTCTCTCTTTCCATCTATTTTTTCTCAGTCTCAGCATTCCCTCTGGACCCTCTAATTTTTTGATCTCCTTGAACTCTCCCAAGTTCTTGCTATTTATAGGAAATGATCAATGTGCAAAATTATTCGCTTACTTGATTTCCCCCACCATTCCCCACTTCTATCCCTTCTTGGAGTGGGTTTCTCACTTAAAAGGAAAGAAGTTGTTGAAACAGTGAAGTTATCAGTCAATTTGACATAAGTTGGCAGTAATAGTGGATGAATCACTTGTGGTAAATGGTAGGTACACCATTTGATAATGATAGATGAATCACTTGAGATAAATAGTGGATGCACCATTTGGTAAATGGGATATGAATTCATCATCACTTCAAATGTTAGGTAAATGTGAACCTATATAAAGAAGGCTTTGGTTGGAGGCAATGAATACAATTGAGAAGGAATGAGTTGAAGGGAATGAAAATGGTGAGAAGAGTACATAGGGAGGACTCTACCCAATTGGTCTTATATACATACACACACACATATATATGCACCTAACCCAATTGCTTGCTTTACTCGCAGAAAAGAGACCCAGGTTGACAATAAACATCACGGACCTCATCATCGGAAACTCACCATCAAATATAGGGACAAAATGGGATGTTTACAATTTACTTTTGTACAGGTTTGATAAGTCAATAACTTGGGATGGTCCTAGTTATAAACAAGGTCATGCCTGAATTTCTAAAAAAAATTAGTACCTTGATATATTGTTGGTTGCTAAACAAATAGTGAGTAGTTTGATTTTGTATAGATTTGGTAAGTTGATAACTTGAGATATCCTGATTATAGATAGGGTTATGCTTGAATTTCTAAAAAAAATTGGTACTTTGATATATTATTGGTTGATGAACGAATGGTGAGTAGTTTGATTTTGTACAGGTTTGGTAAGTCGATAACCTGGGATATCCTAGTTATAGATAGGGTCATGCTTGAATTTCTAAAAAAAATTGGTGCCTTCATATATTGGGAGACAAAAAATTTTCTTTGTTTAAAAAAGAAAAACCAATGCCTTATTAGGGGCTTGAAGCTAATACAATGGTTGTGTCCCATTACAATGACAAAGAAAGAGGGACATGTCCCATTAAATATTCAATCGATCATCCCAAAAAGAAGCAAAAAAATGTTACCAAACTCTCACTAACAAATAAATCAGCTGGTGTACAAAATTGTGTTTCCCTTATCCTAATCCATACATATTCCGAATTTTTGGTTTCATTGGCAATTACTACATTTAAGCCATGAGTAGTACAAACCCTTCTCATTTAGGAAAGATAAACCAATGCAAGGCCAAATCTTCATAAAGTATAAAACCATGCCCATTAATCATCGTTAAGTCATATGCCACTATGAGAGGAGAGCCAAAATCACACTATCCACAACCAATGGCAAAATGTTCATCGCATTTACATGATGTATTGTTTTCTACTACTACCATTGGTACATCCACACATAATCACACTTCAGAATAATAAATTCATTCAAAATTAGTAGTAATTGGAATTTCCAAATAAAAGTTAATTACAGAAACTGATAGTAATATTGCAAAATAGATGGTTAGATCTAAGCTGGCCTCAATAAAGCCAATGCCAAAACACCCAAGATAGAGCGTTAATGGAAAAGGCGACTAATCTATAAACCCCAAAATGACCACAATTGGTGCTCAAATTGCTGTGCCGGCTGAGTAGCCAAGCCCAACTATAACTTTCTTTTAGTTGGCTTGGAAGGAGCTGCCGTCAAGTTGCCGATATAGTAGGGTGCTTTTGCGTGATCCTAAAAAAAAAAAAATAGCATAACATAAATGACAATATCAATCTATTGAATAGAAATATAATGCAGCTTTTATCAATTGTTTGAGTATACATAGCAGGTGTACCCCATGCTAATGATCATCAAGAATTTTTTGACAGCTCAAATTAACAACATATTTTACATGAGAAGCACTAACAATACAAAATAATTTACTTCAATCCTATAGATGATGAGGGAGCTAATCACTTTAATACATTTGCAGTCATATTTCACACAAACAAATGACAAAACCAATAACCTATAGGTCATCCTTTGATATGGAGAGGGTGTCTTAAAAACTTCAGAAACATGAGGTTGGAGGTTCAAGCCAGCTCATGGAGGGGGTATCGACTAAGTGCTATGTAATGTTCTGATATTCTTGCACCAGAAAAGAAAATTTTAAAATAAAATAATTTTATTAGCCAAGTGATACTTCCGCTTTCTAAAGATCAAAATACTAGCATATAACACAAAATATGGATTATATATCATTTATGTAAGTCCAAGTCTTGAAACTGCCCCATGTTGTTATTGATGACATCGAAGGCCCTTAGTACATCAACTGATGAATTGTCCACCTGATTATAAACTCTATAATTTCCATTTAAAATAATAAAATAAAGTGAAGGACCAACCACCAACATCACCTCCATGGCTCCATCACTCCAATGCTAGTAGACCAAAATGGATTTTTATTTTTTAGTTTTTACTTTACAATATTTTCTGATTAGTAAACAAGCATTGTAAATTTGTAACGTATTCGATTTTATTAATTCTTTAACCTTATGGTGGTCTATTACTCTTGTAATATCCCTACTCTAATTTTGAGTTAATTATATTATTTTGGATCTATTAGCGATTGGTTTTGATCGCTAATTGGGGGTTAAATAATTTTGCTTTGACTTAGTGTTAAGTTTATAATCATCTTATTTAATTATTTGATTATTTTTAGACGGGTCAATTTCAAATTTTGATGACGTGTACAGAATTTTATTTTATTTTATTTTCGAGGTCATCAAATCTATATTGCCAGTGTTACTTATTAATTTGATATTAATTATGGCGGGTTATACACGATAATTATTTAGAATGTCATTATTTTATTTTTATGTGATAAATTATTTTGATGTGGGCCCTAAAGTTTTAAAACTTAATTAGACTACATGTGCTATTTAACATTGGTGGGATTAAGCATTATTAATTTTTATATTTTTTATGTGGACCTAGACCTTATGTTATATTTGGGTCTTTATTTTATATTGGATCCAATACATTTTGGACCTAATGCTATATTAGTTGTAATTGGGTGAGCCTAATTAGTGGAATACATGCCTAACTTAGCTTTGCATATTAGACACTTGTCGTCTTGTCCTAAGGGTAGTGAACTAATATATATAGTGGGTTAAAGGCCAAAACAGCCCATTTACTCCCATTTTTAAGATCTGCCTTTTTAGAGAGATAGAATAAGAGAAAGAGGGAATAGAAAGAGGAGAAGAAGAAGAGGGGCTGTACGGACCTTGTACGGACACCATGGGGAGCTTATCCTTCACCAATTTTCTGCATTTTCTCTTTCTCTTTCTCATCCAAATAGGTAAGTACATATTTCTCCTTGATAGATTAAGGGTATTTGGGAAATATGGAATTATTTTCTCTATTAATTATTAGATTATTTTGCATGATTTGTGATTTTTATGAAAGAAATTTGTATTTTGGTATGAAACCCTCATATATATTGGAAATTACTCTTGTGATCTTTGTATATTGGTTAGGTATCTGTAAAAGAAACCATTTTTATTATGGATCCAAACATGCAAGATTATATTCATGAGTTTTGGCTTTCAAAAATAAAATATGTGATAGAGGATGATAAGTTGGATTTTTATTTACATGTATGTGTCTAGATTTAAGCTTTAATCAATTTATATTCTTTGAATGAGGGTGTTATCATGGTTAAAGATAAAGAAATTCATATTTTATAGTTCATTTGTTGTTCTTGGAATTTATTATAAATATTTGTGTTATTGGAATTTATTATAAATATTTGTGTTATTTGGGATGTCGATACGTATTTATTGACTTGTGATTTGTGTCAAGTTCGAATTGCTTAGTTGAAATTGTGAATGTATATGTATATATGTTCTCTATGAGAGTTTAGAGAGGTATGAAGGCTTAATTGGTATAATTAGGGATGGTTTTGTAACACTCGAACCATTTTACATGTGCGCTTTACTGTGCTGACAGCACGAACCCGTTTTACCATTTAATTCATAACTTTCGTTCTAATTATGATTTTGCGATGAAACGAATTAGAGTTTGTCACTGACTTGTTGGGCTAACATCCTACAAATTTTCGTGTCATTTGATGACCATTTGGTATTTTTGGTTGAATTATTTCGTGGTACACCTGAAGCTGGGATATCTGTTGGGCAGCAGTAACTTCATATTGAAACATATTTTTGGAAGGGTTTTGTTGGGTATTTCCCTACCAAACTTTGAGGGTACAAAATACATTTGATATAATTTTAAGTGATATAAACCTCAAAGCCTATTTCTTTGTGGATTAAATTATAAAACTTCGTTTGTACGTGTTACTAGTTGTGTTCACTGATCGAAATTTCAAATTTGGTCTTTTGACTTGAATATATTTTCAAGCTATAGAAATTTTGGATAATGGAAACATGATATTTTCCATAATTAGTCATTGGTTATATGTTTCATAATTTGGAATTACAATTGGTATGGGATTAAATTGTAAGATTATGGAAAATGATCTTCTAGACCTTGTCGATGTAAAATTTTATGTTTTGGGTAAAGTTGCATAATTGTGGCCTTTTCGAATTAAGTTATTGACTTGGATTTTATAAAAGAAAATATAAGAATAATAAATATGGTTATTTCTTTCATTGCTATTGCTGGAACTATTATGTGAGATTATTTTCTTGATATTTATTATGGAAAATAAGTGTAGGCATGCCAAACGTCGGTATAATACTTTATATTGTAAATTATGGGGATATCGTGTTGATATGAGAATTGTTTTGCTAACTATGGGATTATTAGCTTGATTGGCATAATCACGTTCCATTGGCATTCATTGCATAGCAATGCATTGAAAATTGACTTAATAAATACTTGGTAAAAGTATTGAAGGGGTCATTGGGTATGGTTTGCTTGCGGTTAAGGGACTAAGCTGTGTATTCCATTCCTTTGGTTCTGGAAGCTTTCTGGTTCCAGGTAGGAACCCTTGTTGTCCAAGAATTGAGGCCGCTTTCCGGTCTCAAGTAGGGACCCTTATGTGGTCCTCTTGGAGGTTGGGTTTAAATCCTCCGTTTTCGCGAAAACTCCTGTAGGAGTGGTTTGGTAATTGAGGAATAAATGTAATTGGACATGGAGTCATATATTGCATTATCATGACATGGCATTCGTTGCATTAAGTTATAGATATATAACTTATTGTATCTATTGGTTGTTTATTCAATTAGTTTATGAAATTTATAGAAATGAATATGAGTTTATACTTTGAATCTATGGGTTGTCTTTGATATAGAATTGGACTTGAATATTTTCTATATTGTGTGTATGAGTGTTTTTATATATCTTGTGGTTTTAAATGGATTTTTAAAACCTTGATAGACTTTGTAGAAATATGTAACTTATTGAGAGTTAGCTCACCCCCTACAGTTTTGCAGGTTTTTAAAGATAAAGAAGTTGTTTGAGTTACAATATTTTGATGAAATACTTGTATATTGGTTCACGAGGCATTCTACATAATGGAGGATACGTTTTGTGATAGGCTCTGAATTAATGATGTATTAAATTATGATTGAATATAATTTAATTTCTTGGTGATGTATATATTATTAATTTGGAATTGTAATAATTAATTTTGGTTGGGAACCATGTGAAATTAGAGGCAAACAGTGATACCCTTGTGGATGGATGCTTTTGTATATATATATATATATATATATATATTTTTTTTAACAAGTTAATAATGATTTTACTTGGCTAGCCCGTATAGCAAACAGGTCATGCCGGATTTTTATTAAAATAATGGTTAAAATTATTTTATTCTCACTTACTAATGGATTTAAAACCTCTTTTATTTTGAAAAGTCAAAGTTCAATTTATCCAAAATACCAAATACTTTATTAAATCAATCTCGTTTTATTGCTCTTGATCATGACTCGATAATTTCAAGTCGTGACAACTCCATTATTTCTTTTTAGTACAATTTTTTCTTCTTAAAGCTCCCCCCCCCCCCCCCAAAAAAAAGAAAAAAGAAAAAAGAAAAAAAAAGAAGATGATATGAGCAGGCACCATTCACCGTATATGTATATGTTCATAGAACTTGAAGCCATACAATGCGACAGAGTAAGCTTTCATGCCGTAGGTCTAGTAGGGTATCCACCAAGGAACCATTGGAAAGTCAATCAATATCCCTGCACTTCAAAACTAAGGAAATAACCCCCTCCACTAATAAATTGTAACAGTGTGCCTCCATTTGCCTATTTGACATTAGAGGAAAATAGATCTTGTCAGCATCACAAGATGGCACTAAACATAGGAGGATTTGGCCACAAGTCGTTAAAATGAGACTTGTATAGTCAGAAGTCTAAAAGAAAAACTTATAAGACATGAAATCCATTAAATATCCGTGTGACAAAAATGCCCTCATAGGACAGTATTACATCTTTTCTTTTCTTTTATTTTATCATGGTTTTTTTTTTGGGGGGGTGGT
Source organism: Liquidambar formosana (assembly GCA_039720395.1). Lineage (NCBI taxonomy): Eukaryota > Viridiplantae > Streptophyta > Magnoliopsida > Saxifragales > Altingiaceae > Liquidambar > Liquidambar formosana. The sequence goes on from CM077830.1 coordinate 1,801,541, forward strand.
TTAAATTACAAAAAACTACCATGAAGAGTGGGTGATTTGTGTTGAAGGTAGACTGAAACAAGGCAAATAAATGTATGCCTTTGCTTGCAACATTATACTCGTCAATGGTGGCCTTTTCTACCTTCACAGGAACTAGATGATTGAAGAACTTGATTGCTAGGTCATTGAATGAAGCTTCGTTGTAGTCTTTGGAGCACAATTGCGGAAGATGATTTTCCAGCGGTAGTAAATCTAGCTAGAAGACTGGAAACAGAATTTATTTATTTTTTACCCAATATTCTTCTCAAAGGTGCTTCCTTGCTCTTAGGAAGTAAAATGTATAACTTTTATACATTTGTGGCAAGCACCATTGCTTTTATTGAGCATCCTTGTAGGTGAGGTGGGTGGGAGATAGAGGAGTGTAAAAGGTAGTCACACCAACTGTTTAATAAAATGCTTGACTGAGAAACAATACACACCAACTGCTTGATACAACGCTTGAATGAGAAAGAATAAGGGTAGACTCACGCAAACTGCTTGATAAAATGCTTGAAACTAATACCAAACATAAATTTGCTTTTACCAAAAAATGTTAAAGCAAAAATGATTTCGATAAGCTTGCAAGTGAACCTATGATTTCAAGGGTCACCACTGGTATGCTAGAATAATGCTTAAATGTATTTTTGAAAAAAAGGAAGAGAAAAAGAAGGGGATTTCATCCAACATTGAGACTAAAAGGTTGATTCGTTTCTTTTTGACATTTTTTTTTTCTTTCTGGTGTAGAAATTGAATGATAAAATTAGACCATGTCCAATGGAGAATGCTAAATTGGGTGGCAAAGCTATAATGTGACATAGCTACAATGCCAAATTATAACTTTGACACCCCATTTGACACCTCTATTCGAGATGCTTTGACAAACTTGACAAAAGAAAAAAGAAAACCAAACTTGGTAAGTCTTTCAAAAATAGCCAATTTGAGCCTTGGATCCACTGACAAGGTTTATGGCCCCTCCTTAGGTGGTGCCATGTTTGTGCCAATTACGAAATGAACTGCCCCTTATCACAGTGCTGGGCCCTTCACGTCTCTGTCTCTTGCTCAGCCTATCTAAAGAGCATGCATCCCAACCACCATATCTCCAGTAGGTAGAATACACCTTTGGAATGTGTGCAACTTTCGCATAATCACCCTGTTTGTCTGGCTGGATCGTCGTGATCAAATCATCAGGCATATCAAAAAATTCAAGCAACTTTAGCTTGGATAAGTGTTCGATTCCTGTCGGCATCTTCTTCAACCCATTACAACGCTGGATGATGAGCGTTTCGAGATCAGGCATTGCTCCTTTCTCCACTGTCACCCTCTCCAGTCTGTCCATTTTTTCAAGATTGAGAAACTTGAACCCTCCATTCTTGAAACACAATGTCCTTCCTTCATAGACCTGAAGAAGTTCAAGTTGCACTAAACTGGGCAAACTTTTAAGTGTTTCAAGTGGGTCTTCTCTTAACCGACTCCACTTCAAAAACAATTTGATCAACCCGTGAAGAGAAGATATCCATTGAGGTAAAGATTCTAATCGTCCTCTCAAGAATAGCCGTTGAAGAAACTTGGGTGGAGAATACGGATAAGGTAGATCAATCATCTCGTCCTCTCTTATTGAAGTCACGTACAAAGATCGAAGGTTGCTCAGCCTTTTGATGGAAGAGAATAGTACCTTCCCATCTTGTCTTCTTAACTTTAGAACGCCTAATCTTCGAAGTTGACTTAGCTTCCCAATCTCTCTCATTAAGTGGCCACTAGCCTCACTTGCCTCTAGATAATTGAGCTTTTGTAGGGATGGTAACCTTCCTATCCCTTCCAATGCCTTGAAGCCTTGTAGATGGTGAAAGGCTTGATAAGGTTCAAGACTATTGTTGTAATGATATGCCAAGAGATGTCGAAGTCGATGGAGTTTTAGAATCTCAACAGGCAATTTAGTGACAAAAGTATGTTTAAGATCCAACGTTTCAAGGTTTTGAAGCTGCCCAATAGAGGTTGGAAGTGTTCTTATCTTGGTCCGTCTCAAGCTGAGGTACCTTAGATTGAATTGTTGGACGATTCCCTCTGGAAAAATCTCCAAAGGTAACCCTCTCAAATCCAACACCTTGAGCAGCCTAAGACCTCCACAGAACAATGAGAGCTTAGATGAGTTGGAAAGCAAATCTACTACGCCAAACATGAGAACAGAGCGTAGCTGAGAGATATTTGAGTTTTCTTGTACATTTTCCCAGCTGTTGTGGACCGATAGGCGTCGGACTCTTTCTGGCCACCTTCTATTTCCTTCACCAGCTATTGCTACGAAGTATTGATCTTTTGATTTGGAAAGAATAGTCTCCCGGAGAAGGTCATGGATGCGTAACAAATGGACCTTATCATATGGGGTTATCCGTGCCACTTGGATTAGGCTCCTATTAATGAGCTGATTGATGTAGCCCTCTGCAACTTCTTTTAGTGTCCGTCCGTCTTTTTCTTCCACAAACCCTTCTGCAATCCATAGCCAGATCAATCTCATACACTCAATCAAGTGACCCTCGGGAAAAATGCTCAAGTACAAAAAACAATATTTCAGGTAGCGAGGCAAGTTATGGTAACTAAGTGACAGTATTGTCTTCATACACTTGAATCTATCATCGCTTTCTAATTCAGCACCAAGGCTACGATGAACCATTTCCCATTCATCGATTCTGTGATTATCCTTTGGGTTGAAGAGCCTCCTCTTGATGTCCTTTTAGCTCTCCAAACTCGTAGCTTCCTCCCTCTCTAAGTATAAAGTGCAAATTGTCCTCCCCCATGTGCTGAATATCATGTCCTTTATATAGAGAACTGACCCCCTAAACCAATAGCTAAGATTAATTCATTAAATAATGATCCTAGGGCTATTAGAGACTCTCTTGTTGCTCAAACAACTCAAATTTACACAATCTTAGGAGGAAACAACTTGCAAGGGCGGAGGAAACCGTCAAAAGAGGGAAGAAGGAGTCAGCATCCCAATTGAGGACGGACTCCTCGGGTGACCATCTAGGCTTGGTTGGTTAGCTGTCTGAGCCTAGACGGCTGACCGTCCAGCCCCGAACGGTTACCCGAGGGCCCTCTTTTTCTCGCTCCAGTTTTGACTTCTACTTGCTTTAGGAGTCCTATAGAGGTCAAATTAAGTTCGATTTTGACGAAATAAAAGCCAAAACGACCGTGTTTCAAAGAGGAACACATTTTTAGGCATTTTAGGACAAAATTCCTTGACCATGGGTGCATGGTTAGGTTTTACAAAGGCGGCTAACTATGGTGCCTCACCGTCGCTAAGCTTGGGCTTGCACACAAGGTCAAACCAAATGCTTTCCAAATCAAAATTCAACCTTCTTAAACATGTCTAGGATGTAAATAAAGCCCAATTGAAGTTAAATGAGAGAAAATTGAGTGGGTCTTGTGAGTCAATTTAAGCAAACCAAAAAAGGGTCTTTTAACCAACCTGAACCGTTATAAGCTGAATTGATCTTAAACCATTAATTCATGAAATTGAACCTATATATGGACTCTATATAACCATATGAATTCAATGGAATGACACGGGATTCATTCCAAAGTCAAATGGAAAATATACGACTTAAAAGACGATTATGCCCCTAAAGTCGCAAAAGTTCTTACTAACTATTGAAATGAACTCCAAATCACTTCAAAATTCATACACATGATATTCAATGCCATAGAAACTCAATGCAAAAGACTAGACTCAAAAATAACTCAAAATCCTACATGAAATTATATATCCTGGTCATGGTGACAAAAATGGGGTGTGACACTAAGATGCTGATGACGAAGATGGTGTGAATATTACCAACGTTCTCCTTCAACGATGGTGATTATGGTGCAATGCCATGGAGGAGACCATATACAACTCACAAAAAGGCTGAAGGAAGTGCATCGGTGGTCTAGAAACTTCTGGTAGAAGCTCTTATACGGGGAAGTCAAAAAGCGGGAAAAGTGATTGGGGGGGCTTCTTAGTCATTTTGCTTCTTCTGCACTAAGGGCAATTTGGTCATTCCATGCATTCCGTTAACACTGTCAGCCAATTACTCTGTTCCATTATTTCAGGGGGTATTTGTAGGATTTTGTAGATGAGGGGTGAAGAGTCATTTTTAGCAAAAGATAGAGGGGGCAAAGTGTAATTTTCCCTTCTTTTTTTTTTTTTTTTTTTTTTTTTTTGTGGAAAAAGTTGGGGTCTTCTTTTTTCTATTTGGGGATTCAGCAAAAGCTGGCCAGTTGGGGTCTTCACCTCCATTGCTTTATTTGTCTTTAGATTTTTTTTATATGTAACTTACAATTGTTTATACACTTTTTTTTAATGTAAATTGGGTGTATGCTGACATAGTCACATGCTTTGTCTCATTTTTTGTCTATGCTGCACTTTTTATACTATTTTATATATTGTTGTTGTAGTGATTACCTTTTTTAAAATTTTTTTTTATATGTGACTTGTAATTGCACTTAGTTGTATGCTCTTGCAATAATTTATATATAACTATATCTAATGGATTATGTCTTTTTTATTTCCATGCATTTCAATACTTTTTTTGATTTGTATAATAGAATTTAGGAATTATATATATAATTATAAATTATAAATATGTATTTATTTATTGCCGTGGCCCCATCGTGTCTTGTCCAAATTTTTTTAGGATTTACCGTGTCGAAGTATCCGTGTCATGAGGTATCCTTGTAAGAATTTTTTGGACTCTCTAGCTTATATTTTGTTTAGATTAAATTCTGAGTTAATTGTGATGATCTTGTAAAAGTGGGACCCATAGATCAAACGATTTTTTGTCAATCACAGTGAATATGTTTTGAATATGTTATCTGGAAGCTTCCTGTGGAAGCTTTTAGTATACTAAAATGTTGATGACTAAGATGGTGTGAATATTACCAACGTTCTCCCTTAACGATGGTGATTATGGTGCAACGCCATGGAGGAGACCATATACAGCACACAAAAAGGCTGAAGGAACTGCACCAGTGGTCTGGAAGCTTCTTGTGGAAGCTCTTATACGGGGAAGTCAAAAAGCGGGAAAAGTGAATGGGAGGGCTTCCTAGTCATTTTGCTCCTTCAGCACTAGAGGCAAATTGGTCATTCTATGCATTCCGTTAATGCCGTCAGCCTATTACTCTGTCAGTATTTCAGAGGGTATTTATAGGATTTTGTAGATGAGGGGTGAAGAGTGATTTTTAGCAAAAGATGGAAGGGGTAAAGTGTAATTTTCCCTTCTTTTTTTTTTTTTTGTGTGCAAGAAGCTGGGTTTTTTTTTCTTTTTTTTTGGCATTCAGGAAAAGCTGGCCAGTTGGGGTCTTCACCTCCATCGCTTTATCTGTCTTTAGATTTTTTTATATGTAACTTACAATTGTTTATACACTTTTTTTTAATGTAAATTGGGTGTATGCTGACATAGTCACATGCTTTGTCTCATTTTTTGTCAATGCTGCACTTTTTATACTATTTTATATATTGTTGTTGTAGTGATTACCTTTTCCAAATTTTTTTTATATGTGACTTGTAATTGCACTTAGGTGTATGCTCTTGCAATAATCTATATATAACTATATACAATGGATTATGTATTTTTATTTCCATGCATTTCAATACTTTTGTTGATTTGTATAGTAGATTTTAGGAATTATATATATAATTATAAATTATAAATATATATTTATTTATTGCCGTGTCCCCATCGTGTCGTGTCCTAATTTTTTTAGGATTTACCGTTTCGAAGTGTTCGTCTCATGTGCTATCCTTGTAAGAATTTTTTGGACTCTATAGCTTATATTTTATTTAGATTAAATTCTGAGTTAATTGTGATGATCTTGTAAAAGTGCGACCCATAGATTAAACGGTTTTTTGTCAATCACAGTGAATATGTTTTGAATATGTTATTTGGAAGCTTCCCATGGAAGCTTTTGGTATACTAAGTGTGAACCTCGGAAATTGGGCCCACGAGGGATCGACAAAACGATTGGGGTTGTTTGAAAAAGACAATGGGAGTCGCCACCTTATTTTTTAAAGGAAACAAGGAAAACCCTAAAAAACAGTTTTGTTTTAGGAAAACAAAAGATTGACTCCATATTTAAAAATGGTAAGGCAAATGATCTTTTGGAAACCAGAGAAATCGGGGATTCGGAGGCTAAGTTACGATATGGGAAGGTTCTAGGCAAAGCCTATAGGCACCCATATCGCCCTAAACGGTCTCTTAATTTAATTGGGCTAAATCAAAGTCTTAATCACACACAAATCAACAATTATCATCACAAAAACAGCATGCATATCATTCATTCATTCATCCATATAATCAAATAAATCAAAGAAAAACAGAAAAAAGAAAGAGAGATGGGAGAAAACCTAGGATACTTTGTATCCTAGGGTGGACTTGAACCTCACGAAGAGCGCCTACGTACCATGTATGGAAATACACGGATCAAAGTCCACGTAGTTCGAAAGGGAATAGGGTTATAACCTAATCGAGGCCTATGGTAAACCCTAAGTTTCCTTTCATGTAAAACATGGTAAGTTTCCAAAATAAATGATTCTCAAAAGATTTTTGGTAAATATGGAATTTGATAAAAATGGAAACTTTGATTTAAAAGTATTTTTTATTGGAAGGAAACTATAAGGATTGCCATGTTCCCATATTAGGAAATAACCCTAGGGGGGGAGAAAGGGAAAGTTTCAAGGAAAGGAAAGAAGGGTGAATTGGGGCACCCTCATACCCTACTTACCTTTAAGCAAAAGCAACCTGTCAAAATAACCACCCTATTGCATAGGGTAATTACCTTATTTGTAAGATTTCATCTCACAATAGCCAAAATAACCACCCCACATTGGTGGGGTAGTTGCACCTGTTGTACCTGTCAAAGCACCTGCAATTTCCATGCAAAACATACCAAAATACCAACCAACCAAGCTAGATTCCAAATCAAGCCATTATCATGCTTAAACATAAGCAAACACATGCTCAAAACTCATCATTAAAGCCATTAAACAGATCTGGACAGAATTGAAATAAGATCTAAAAATCAACCATAAATCATGTAAACAACATGAATTATAAGCTAACTAAAACCCTAACTCAACCCTACATGCAATGATATGCAATAAACCCTAAAATACACTACTATGAATGCAAAAATATCATTTTTAAGGTACTAAACAAATCTGGACAGAATTGAATTAAAGCCTATGTTCATCCACTAAGCATGCAAACAACATAAATAGTGAACAACAATAAACCCTAATTTGATCCTAGAACCATGACATGCATAAAGACCCTAAAACCAACTATGTGAATGCTCAAAAATATCATAGTTATCAAATATGCAACACATATATATTAACTATGAAGAAAACACAAAGAAAAACCCTAAGCTATCATGCTATATGCAACTTTCCTAATACAAGGATGAGTGAAACCCTAGAATCACAATTGTGCTCAAAATCACATAAAATAACTCCAAATCATGCAAAACTCATCATGGACATCATTCTAATCATGCATATTAATCACTAGAAGCATCAACACATGATAAAAACACAAGCTTGCACATGAAATATAGCTATTCTAAGTAAAAACCTAATTTCAGCACAAGAGAAACCCTAGAATTGCAAACATGCATTAAATCACATGGAACAGCATCCTAGGATACTAAACAGCCCATAAACATTATCCTAATCATGCATACATACCAATGGAAGCAACAAGACATGATAAAAACATAAGCTTTAATATGCAAAAGTGTTATTTCATGTAGAAAACCAATTTCAGTACTAAGGGAACCCTAGAATCCCAAACATGCAGTAAATCACATGAAAAAACACCCTAGCATACTAAACAGCCCATAAACATTATCCTAATCATGCATACATACCAATGGAAGCTACAAGACATGATAAAAATATAAGCTTTAATATGCCATCATCTTATTCCATGCAAAACCCTAACTTTAAAAGAGAGAAGAGGAGGAAGGGGGTATACCTATGGTGAAGTATCCTCTTGCTGCTGTAGAGAGTCCTCCTTCCTTTTATGCACTGTTGGGGATTCCTTCCTTCAAGCCTTCAAGCCAAACTCCAGCCCTCCTTTAAGCTTTCTCTTACACTCTCTCACTCAAAGTTTAGGTTAAACTACCCTAAGGATGGCTGCCATAGCCTCCAATATGCCTCTCACTTCAGAAATTCCCTCCCCCTATTGCTGAAGTATAAGGGGGTATTTATAAGGATTGAGGGGAAACCCTCAATGGTTGGGATTAAAACCCTAGGGATTGATCCAAGGGCTCTTAGGGGTTCCCTTGGGGCTCAAGTAGGTCAAATAGGGCTGAAATTAGGGTTAAATGGCGGCTGGAGGCGAGCAAATCCGAGGAAATAGGGAGGGAGCCGCGTCAAAGCTTAAAAAAGGAAAGTGGCTCAGGTGACCACCTGGGGTTGGGCGGCTAGCCGCCTGGGCCCAGGCGGCTAGCCGCCCAGGCCTGGGTGGTCACCTGAGGCCCTGTCAGCTTATGCCCATTTTTGACCCTTTCGACTTCCAAATGTGTTTTAGGGCTCAAATCAACTCCGATTTTGACGAAACGAAAGCCAAAACGACCGTGTTTCGAAGGGGAATGTAATTTGAGTCACTTGAGGGCAAGAAAACCTAGCCATGGCTGCATGTTTGGGTCCTACAAAGGTGGTTAACCGCTATGCCTCACATCGCTTAGCTTAGGTATGCACATAGGGTTGCGCCGAATGCTTTCCAATTCGAAATTCAACCTCCCTAAACACATTTGGGGATGAAATTAAGACTAATCAAGGTCAAATGAGTAGTCATAGAGTGAAAATCACAAGCCAATTCGGGCTAACCCGAAGTAGGTCTCTTAGCCAACCTGAGCCTTGTTGAGCCATTCTAATCCCGAACCTTCAATTCATCGAATCGAACCCACAAATACCTCAAATGCAACCATATGAACTCCAATTGGCAACTTGGAGATCATTTCAAGGTCAAATGGAAAGTTTGTGACCTAAAAGACGATTATGCCCCTCAAGTCACAAAAGTTCTTATTAACCCTCAAGATCAACTCCAAATCGAACCAAAATTCATACACATCATCTTTAGGACCCTAGAAACTCAATGCAAAAGACTAGACTCAAAAAGGAAACAAAATGACACATGCAATGACAAACCCTAGCTAAGGTGGCAAAAATGGGGTGTGACACTAAGATGTTGATGAAGAAGATGGTGTGAATATTATCAACTTTCTCCTTCAACGATGGTGATTATGGAGCAACGCCATGGAGGAAACCATATACAGCACACAAAAAGGCTGAAGGAAGTCAATCGGTGGTCTGGAACCTTCCTGTGGAAGCTCTTATACGGGGAAGTCAAAAAGCGAGAAAAGTTAATGGGGGGCTTCTTAGTCATTTTGTTTCTTCAGCACTAAGAGCAAATTGGTCATTCCATGCATTCTGTTAACGTCGTAAGCCTATTACTCTATTCCAGTATTTCAGGGGGTATTTACAAGATTTTGTAGATGAGGGGTGAAGAGTGATTTTTAGCAAAAGATGGAGAGGGCAATGTGTAATTTTCCCTTCTTCTTCTTCTTCTTCTTCTTTTTTTTTTTTTTAATGGAAAAAGTTGGGGTCTTTTTCTGTTTTTTTGGGATTCAGCAAAAGCTAGCCAGTTGGGGTCTTCACCTCCATCACTTTATCTGTCTTTAGATTTTTTATATGTAACTTACAGTTGCTTATACACTTTTTTTTAATGTAAATTGGGTGTTTGCTAACATAGTCACATGCTTTGTCTCATTTTTTGTCTATGCTGCACTTTTTATACTATTTTATATATTGTTGTTGTAGTGATTACCTTTTTTTAAATTTTTTTATATGTGACTTGTAATGGCAGTTAGGTGTATGCTCTTGCAATAATTTATATATAACTATATACAATGGATTATGTCTTTTTATTTCCATGCATTTCAATACTTTTTATAATTTGTATAGTAGAATTTTGGAATTATATATATAATTAAAAATTAAAAATATATATTTATTTATTGCCGTGTCCCCATCATGTTGTGTCCTAATTTTTTTTAGGATTTACTGTGTCGAAATGTCCGTGTCATGTGGTATCCTTGTAAGTATTTTTTGGACTCTATAGCTTATACTTTATTTAGATTAATTTCTAAGTTAATTGTGATGATCTTGTAAAAGTGGGACCCATAGATCAAATGGTTTTTTGTCAATCACAGTGAATATGTTTTGAATATGTTATCTGGAAGCTTCCTGTGGTAGCTTCTGGTATACTAAGATGCTGATGACGAAGATGGTGTGAATATTACCAACGTTTTCCTTTAATGATGGTGATTATGGTGTAACGCCAGGGAGGAGACCATATACAGCACACAAAAAGGCTAAAGGAAGTGCATCGGTGGTCTGGAAGCTTCCTGAGGAAGCTCTTATATGGGGAAGTCAAAAAGCAGGAAAAGTGAATGGGGGCTTCTTGGTTATTTTGTTTCTTCAGCACTAAGGGCAAATTGGTCATTCCATGCATTCCGTTAACGCCGTCAGCCTATTACTCTGTTCTAGTATTTTAGGGGGTATTTGTAGGATTTTGTAGATGAGGGGTGAAGAGTGATTTTTAGCAAAAGATGGAGGGGGCAAAGTGTAATTTTCCCTTCTTTTTTTTTTTTTTTTTTTTTTTTTTTGTGTGGAAAAAGCTGGGGTCTTTCTCTTTTTTTTTTTTGGGATTCAGCCAAAGCTAGCGAGTTGGGGTCTTCACCTCCATCGCTTTATCTGTCTTTAGGTTTTTTTATATGTAACTTACAATTGTTTATACACTTTTTTTTAATGTAAATTGGGTGTATGCTGACATAGTCACATGCTTTGTCTCATTTTTTTATGTGACTTGTAATTGCACTTAGGTGTATGCTCTTGCAATAATTTATATATAACTTTACACATTGGATTATGTCTTTTTATTTCCATGCCTTTCAATATTTTTTTTGATTTGTATAGTGGAATTTAGGAATTATATATATAATAATAAATTGTAAATATATATTTATTTATTATCGTGTCATGTCCTAATTTTTTTAGGATTTACCATGTCGAAGTGTTCGTCTTATGTGGTATCCTTGTAAGAATTTTTTGGACTCTATAGCTTATATTTTATTTAGATTAAATTCTAAGTTAATTGTGATGATCTTGTAAAAGTGGGACCCATAGATCAAACGGTTTTTTGTCAATCACAGTGAATATGTTTTGAATATGTTATTTGGAAGCTTTTTGTGGATGCTTTTGATATACTAAGATGCTGATGACAAAGATGGTGTGAATATTACCAACGTTCTCCTTCAATGATGGTGATTATAGTGCAACGCCAGGGAGGAGACCATATACAGCACACAAAAAGGTTGAAGGAAGTGCATTGGTGGTCTGGAAGCTTCCTGTGGAAGCTTTTATACGGGGAAGTCAATAGGCTGGAAAAGTGAATGGGGGGGCTTCTTAGTCATTTCGCTTCTTCAGCACTAAGGGCAAATTGGTCATTCCATGCTTTCCGTTAACGCCGTCAGCCAATTACTCTGTTCTAGTATTTCAAGGGGTATTTGTAGGATTTTGTAGATTAGGGGTGAAGTATGATTTTTAGCAAAATATGGACGAGGCAAAGTGTAATTTTCCCTTCCACAGCGTGTATAAAATAACCGAAATTCGTTAGGAACATAATTCCCAAATTAGATTATCAAATACCCATAATCTCATTCCAAGATCCATTCCATAAATCTTTTATATATATATTATACGCCCAAGAATACCAAATACTATGATAATATATACCATATTATCATGTCAATAGTTTAAACCTATGTAAATTGCACCTACCTCAACCAAATGCGTAGAAAAATATAACCTTTGATGTTGTGGGTATGAAATCCAAGCCCTATGATGCAAATACAAACTCCCAATCCAAGCCCTAGCTCCCAAATGACTTGGTTGATGAAGATAATGGAGGTCCCAACTCCAAATCGCTACCAAAACTCCCCAATATGCATGAATAACTCAGAAATGTAAGAATGAGATAATAACCCAAAATAAATTACAAATCCCAACTCCAAAATGTGAGAAAATACCTCTAAAAGTGCAAAAGAGTTGGTGAGGATGACAATCCATGTCCAAACCCATGAAATCCAAGCTCAAGCCACCATGAACAAACTCCAAGCTCCACTAAGAGGTTGGAGAAGATGAATCCAACCATAATAATGCATTCCCAAGCATCAAAGAGAGAGAAAAACCCAAATCCACAACCATACGCGCGTAGATCGGGCCAAAATATGCTAGATCCGAGCTCGCCGGCTTCGGATCGAGGTCACCGTGCTCCGGCGAGTCGCCTTCGAGCCTCCACCCCCTCTTCTCCTTCTCTCCTTCTCTATTGAACTAAAAAGACCAGATCTGGTCTTTAAAGTCGTGGGTGATGGTTTTTAAAAGGGGTAAGGGGCACATGCGTCATTTGACGCATTCTAAAAAAATTTGCGAAATCTACGATGCACGATCGATCGTGGGTTGAGGGCACGATCGATCGTGTTTAACAGAAGTGAAATTGCATTTCTGGGGCAGCTACTATCGATCGTCCCCAAGGCACGATCGATTGTCCCTTGCTAAAAATGCCTAGTAACTCAGGCAAGTAATCTTCTCCATTCTTTTATTCTTCCTTTTACTTTAAGTTATTTAATGAAAATAAGCAAATAACCCCCCATTTAAATCCAAATAAAATACAAGAAAAATCAAATTCCCAATATATCAAAATCTCATTTTCAAGTTTTAGTACAAAATCCGTCTCCCGACAGATTTTCCTAAAACAAACATGCGTGGAACCCAATCCAAACATGCTAATAAAATCCCATAAAATCACCAATGTCTTATAATTTTACAAACTCCCATTACTGCCAAAAATTATCCTGTAAAACGAAGATTTACAAAAATTCACTTTTTCCCAAAACTTAGCCAAATTTCAGCAGCTTAAACCCTTAAGTTGCAAATAAGGCTAAACGCACCCGAAAGATACTCAATGCACAAAACAAGCATCAAAACACATCCAACATCATAATATCATACACATGTATTACCCATACATGTGATCATCCGATAAGTCATGGGATTAACTATGCTAACCATAGATTAAACCCTTAATACCCTTTTAAAAAATTACGGGTGTTACATATACAGCACACAAAAAGGCTGAAGGAAGTGTATCGGTGGTCTGGAAGCTTCCTGTGGAAGCTCTTATACGGGGAAGTCAAAAAGCTGGAAAAGTGAATAGGGGAGCTTCTTAGTCATTTCGCTTCTTCAGCACTAAGGGCAAATTGGTCATTCCATGCATTCCGTTAACGCCGTCAGCCAATTACTCTGTTCCAATATTTCAGGGGGTATTTGTAGGATTTTGTAGATGAGGGGTGAAGTGTGATTTTTGGCAAAAGATGGAGGGGGCAAAGTGTAATTTTCCCTTCTTTTTTTTTTTTTTTTTGTGGAAAAAGTTGGGGTCTTTTTCTTTTTTTTTTGGGATTCAACAAAAGTGGGCCAATTGGGGTCTTCACCTCCATCGCTTTATCTGTCTTTAGATTTTTTTATATGTAACTTACAATTGTTTATACACTTTTCTTTTAATGTAAATTGGGTGTATGCTGACATAGTCACATGCTTTGTCTCATTTTTTGTCTATGCTGCACTTTTTATACTATTTTATATATTGTTGTTGCAGTGATTACCTTTTTTAAAATTTTTTTATATGTGACTTGTAATTGCAATTGGGTGTATCCTCTTGCAATAATTTATATAAAACTATATGTAATGGATTATGTCTTTTTTATTTCCATGCATTTCAATAATTCTTTTGATTTGTGTAATAGAATTTAGGAATTATCTATATAATTATAAATTATAAATATTTATTTATTTATTTATTTATTGCCGTGTCCCCATTGTGTCTTGTCCTAATTTTTTTAGGATTTACTGTGTCGAAGTGTCCGTGTAGTGTGGTATCCTTGTAAGAATTTTTTGGATTCTAGCTATAGCTTTTATTTTATTTAGATTAAATTCTGAGTTAATTGTGATGATCTTGTAAAAGTGCGACCCATAAATCAAACGGTTTTTTGTCAATCACAGTGAATATGTTTTGAATATGTTATCTGGAAGCTTACTGTGGAAGCTTTTGGTATACTAAGATGCTGATGACAAAGATGGTGTGAATATTACAACCGTTCTCCTTGAACGACAGTGATTATGGTGCAATGCCATGGAGGAGACCACATACAGCACACAAAAAAGCTGAAGGAAGTGCATCGGTGGTCTAGAAGCTTCCTGTGGAAGCTCTTATACGGGGAAGTCAAAAAGCTGGAAAAGTGAATGGGGGGCTTCTTAGTCATTTCGCTTCTTCAGCACAAAGGGCAAATTGGTCATTCCATGCATTCCGTTAACGCCGTCAGCCTATTACTCTGTTCTAGTATTTCAGGGCGTATTTGTAGGATTTTGTAGATGAGGGGTGAAGAGTGATTTTTAGCAAAAGATGGAGGAGGCAAAGTGTAATTTTCCCTTCTTTTTTCTTTTTTTTTTTTTTTTTTGGTGCAAAAAGCTGGGGTCTTTTTCTTTTGTTTTTTTTTGGGATTCAACAAAAGCTGGCTAATTGGGGTCTTCACCTCCATCGCTTTATCTTGTTGGGAATCAAACAAGAGGGAAAAATAGAAGTGCGGAATATAAAAAAATTTTCCTACGATTCCCAATCCCATGAATCTAACTATGCATAACACAAAATCAAACCCTAACTACAAAGAGGGTTAGAACACTTACAGAATTTTTGTCTTCTCCTTTTTGCTCCAAGCTTTGATTCCGGACAGCGGTGAATGAGCAGCCCAAGTGTGCTGCCTCCAACGGTATCCACACCTAGCTAGAGCTTCAAGTCCTTTCTTTCTTCTTCCTTGTTGTTGCTAGAGGTGGAGAAGAGAGAGAGAGAGAAGAGAGCCTCCAAAGGGCTGGACGGCTAGGGTTTATTGTGCAAGCCTCTTATGCCATGTCACACATAAGTGTGACTTATATAGGCAGCCCACTAAAGGGGGCTGGCCATGGGGAAGAAACCCTAATAGGGTTATGTGTAATTACTCTTAATTGCACATTAACCCCTATTATTTGTATCAAATACAAATAGGCCCATAAAGAACTATTCTTTATTCACTAAAACCCTTTCTCTCATAGACTTTAAAGCCCTTCTTGCATGATCAGTGTGTGACCCATTGGGTTCACATCATTAAGTAGTAGGAATAGCACGAGGTGTGCACAATGGAACACTTTCCATTTAGGGTCTAATTGGAACAACTTCCAATTCCCTAATTGATTATAACTCACTTATATCAATTAGGGCTTCTACTAACCATGAGTAACACCTAGCATATGGCTCATGGTGTGGTCCTTAATGAGGTGAATAGTCATTTACAAAGAACCCTTCTGTTATAGTTTATAGGTTACAATTGCATCCTTCCTTCAACACAATGTCTCCAATTGAACTAATAGGACATGGAAGTCTGTCAAGTCCCTAGTTCAATTACTTTATACTCATTCATAGATATCAACTCATTGATGAACTCATGAAACTCTTTTCATATTCATCCTACCATGGCCATGGATTTAATGAGTTATATTATGAATGCTATATGAGACATTCTCTCTCTTTTTCCTGAGAGTGATGGATCCCTTGTTGATCACTCACATGCCTTCATACACATAGCAGTAGGGCCAATGAACACCTTTGCAAACCCCTGAATAGGATCTGCACTTAGTGTTATCAAACTTCTAAAGCTACATGCATAAGGCAACTATGGTGTCTCAGGTCTAAGGATTACTTGTACCACTATAACAATGAGAAACTGATTGACAGGCAGGATAAAACTCCATTCAGTTTATCTCATATCTTTGGTCACATTCAGTGTACCTATTCTTATAATAGGCACCCACTTGTTGGTTGTAGTGTCTCCACACAAATAGCTTGAGACTAGCTATCCTCCTATAGAGTCAACCTAACAAGTGCTAGTCCTATGGTTCATTACTGTCCATCATAGTGAACCTTCAACTAGGAATGCTTAAGGAGTTTAGTACAGAGATATATCTATAGTCTCAAAATTACAACTCTTTGTAATTCCATATTCTCAACTCTAACTCCATGGACATATTATGTAAATATAAATGATGCATATAAACATAATAGAATAAGCCCTTTTATTAAATCAATAATAAATGTGACATACATAAATGAAATCAAATGATTGTTCCTAATCCCTAAACAATCATCTCTATGATTGGCTCTAGGGCATAATCCTAACAATCTCCCACTTGCACTGAAGCCAATCGACCATGTATCGCATACCTATCTTCTCAAGATGTTGGTCTTAGACATAACCAATTATGTTTTAAAGCTTTAGTCAGTAGGTCTACAAAAACTTATGTAGATAATATCTTCTGTAATGTATCTATTACCTTTTCCAATGATTCCTCTAATCACTTGGAATTGTCACTCTATGAGTTTGGACTTTTGATGAGACCGTGATTCCTATACTTGAGCTATAGACCCATTGTTGTCACAAAACAAGGTGTGGGCAACTCAATGGAAGGAACAACTCTAAGTTCTAAATGAACTTATAGATCCAAACAGTCTCCTAGACAATGCGACAATTAATTCACCCTTAATAATGGAATCCACTGTATCTTTCATACAGTTCTTCCATTAAGTATTTCACCAACTAAAGTGAATATAAAATATACCCCATATGGATTATATCCAAATCCATATACCCATCTACTATGAGTTTACAATTTCCATATACAATCCAATATTCCAAATTTGAATTGACTGACAACTATTTGTAACAATTACAACATAATAGATATCAGGTTCAATACATAGTGTAGAATAAGGCTTCTTAACACTTTAAGAACCTTACTTGCGTTATCCTAGGGCACATGCCCTTGAATAACGAATTCTTATCTGAAGTAAATCAAACCTCTTTTAGAATTCTCCATGTTGAACTCCTTCAACATTTCAACTATGTTTAATGACTTGGAGATACTTAGCAATCTATATGATCTATCTCTATAGATCTTGTTGGATGCTTCTACCAAATCTTTCATGAAGAAGTTTTTCTCAAAAACTAAAACTTCACATTAGATAACATTTATATATCATTCATAATGATTATGATGTCATCCATACTTAGGATAAAGAAAAACGATCGCACTCCCACTAACCTTTTATACACTCATGGTCCATCTATACAATGAGAGAAATCAAACAATTTGATTACTTCAACTTTATAGATGTTCTAATTATGAGAACCTTGTAGTCTATTAATAGACTTCTATAACTTACACACTTTTATGGTTTTTCACCATTTGATATAACATCTTTATATCCTTTTTGACATATCTTATATTCAAAATGTGTGTTTATAGATAACAAGATCCAAATGGATTTCAGCATAACTATTATCAAACAAGTTTCTTTATAGACAACTTTTTGCCTATGTTGAAAACATTCTTAAATAGCGAAGCCTTTTAGGTCTCTACCTATCCATATTGGATTTAATGACTCTTAGTCATTTCTCGAGTTGATGTGAAACATCGTCTAGTCATAATCAATAGGATTATCTTGGTGATCTTTATCACCAAAGAACAATTCTTTCACATTCTAATAGAGATACAATATCTCTCTTATGTTAAGAAATATCCAATTTGATCTATGAAAAGATTGTAGTGTAGTTAAGGGTTTTGTCTTAACAGAGACAAGGGTTGGATCTTTGTTCGTTTGTGGCTTTACAGACAATTCTATAAATTCTATCTACTTTTGCATCTTCTTGAATGAACTCTTTCTCAAGAAAATCCAGCAAACATCCTAATGGACAACTTTTGTTCATTAGGGTAATAGAAATACTATCCCAACCACTTTTGGGATATACCACAATTCAACACTTACTTGACCGTATTTCCAGATTGTCTACATTATGTTTCCAGACATACGTAGCACAAGCCCAAGCCTTAACTTCTATAAGTTGGGTTTCTTCCCATATCATATCTGATATAATTGGGACAAAACTGGAGTGAACCCTAAATTATCAATATGTAGCAATTTTAAGGTATATCCTAGATGGATACATTAGTAAAACTCATCATGGATCAAACCATATCTTAATAGGGTTCAATTCGTTCTCTTAGATTCACCATTGAGCTATGGTATTCTAAGAGGAGTCTACTGTAATTGAATGCATGCTCTATATGACTATATACATCACAATGTATTAGTCAAATTATAAATGTAACTCTTTCACTTCACTAAGTAAAAGATGGGTTTGGTCATCTCATAACCAAGTTATAATCGTTACATTTAAATGAGAGTCTCTACATCTCTTGTATTCTCGGAATACGTTGCATTCGCTCTAATTAGTCATTTAAATTCAGAAATCAAATTTCTAGAATGTCTTAAATGACCTAGTTAAGAAATAAGTTCCAAAATTAATCTAGCAACTCTTGCTCTATTAAAATTTTTAAAGGTAACTTATTATCTACTTAACTTTCTGCTTCGATTTAGATTACACTAGAATCCAAAAACCAAGAAGTAGAACTAACCAACAATTTAGTTTAGAGCATGAACCAAAATTTCAAAAGTTTGGTTCTTCTAGGAAGACTGATACTTTATCAAGTTCCCTTTTCAATACCTTATATTTACTACAAAATAATTATATTTCTTTGTCTTTGACTTTTCAAGACTTGCTTCTCTCTATGCTTCCATTTTTAAATCACATCTAGCTTCTCAAGCTATTCTATGTGATTAATCATTTTTCAAAAGAATGATTATTAATAAACAACTTTTATTACATCCTAGTCCAGAAGAAGTCCTTTACAAGTACTATACTTTATAGTATTATTTTACTCACAATACAACCTTCGTATGTGATGTAGGACATCAAAGGCACTTGCATTGACTAATTTTGCTTCTAAAGCTCATTAGTCATCAATACTATCATATAGCATGGCAACAAGATGCCAATTGCGCATAGTGTCTTTTTCTTCTTAGGATGTTTTATGGAGGGCCTTTAATAAAAGGCCTAATAGCATATAAACAATCTTTTGAAATTGAGAACAATTCTCAATTTCCTAAGTCAATCAAAGAAATCGGGTTTAGTCAAACTATCAATATCCTATATATTAGGAAATAGGGGTTTTGAGGTGAGTAATTAGGTAATCTACATAAACAGAGAATTAGATTTCATTTTTATCCATAATGATTGGGTCTTTAATCATATGGTACCTCCCACTATTTTATCAAATTCCATACACCCTCTAATGGAATTCGGGAATCTCATTCCTAATGGGGATTGGGGTCCCACTGTGACCTAGAAGCCTCACATGTTAGTTTCTTGGCTTCTAACCCACAATAAGAAGACAACTCTTTGTCTATTGCTTCATAAGCAAGTTCCAATCGTTTTGCCTCTAGGGAACATACACCTCACATGTTAGTTTCTTGGAATACTTCCCTAGTTAAGTTAAACCCATCATTCACACAGGTATGTTTCGCCAAATATATACCTCACATGTTAGTTTCTTGGTATATACCAGTTTAGGCACCCCATGATATCTCATATGTGATAGTTTCAAGTAATGTCTTTAACATGGGTAGCTCCTACATGTCTGTAGCCAGGTACCCACATTAAGGGACGTTAGATGATCCTATAATGATGGAAGGCAATGAAGAATTCATTCCCTATGATTTCTTCATTTTCAACTTAATATTAAAAGAGAGGGGTTTTAAGGGGTCTCATCAAATTAACATGCATCCTATGTATCAAAATTTAAACATATAAATTATGCTATTTATAATCATCTCATGCTATTATAAATCATACATCGCATGCTATTATATATCAACATATATAAAGTACCATATTTTGATATTAGTCCCTAAGTGAATAGGTAACATATACCAAACTATGGTATTGGAGCTAATACAATTATCTCATAAATTAAAGCTCCCACTATGATGATTATGGACTTTGAGAAGATTCAATCCAAGCCAATAGATTGAATCCTAGGTCTATGGTGGGTGTAGGTGATCGTAAAATAAACCATTCGTAACATGCATGCTTTCTTGAAAAACTTCTCTAAGCTTTCAAGTCCTTCAATCTGCTCCCTTGGCTTGATGGTCTCCACCATTGGCTTGTTGGTCTCCACCATTGGCTTGTTGGGCTCCATCATACTCCTTTGGGTCCACCATGCTCCTTAGTGCGCTCTCGATTACATAACATTTACATAATATATAGAAAGGGATACATAAGGGGAATGTGGGGTACATAAGAGAATGATAGAGAGAGAGGGAAGGTGGCATGCAAGCCCCAAATAATAAATTACATCACCATAATAAAATTACAACTCTTGAAAAATTATTACAACCCATTCATAAGACGGCCAATCACAATTGGTTTAAGGGGTATAGTCCATAATCATCATCCAAACACATACATACAATCTCATTGCATAATGTAAAGAAAAACTATAAGCATTAAGACATATGGGCATTATGGTAATTCTCTTGAATGATTTACATTAATCTCATTAATGCATCCTAATCTTATTAGGTTTAAACAAAAATATCCAGAATTAAATAAAGTCTTAACATTTAAGACATTTAGTTTCAATTAATCAAATTAATAGAAACATATAAAGTTTCCTAAAATAACTCTAATATCCAATATTAGGGTTTCCTTAATTAAACAAAACAATTTCATTTAATTAAGAATTTCCAGATTTTAATTTAATCCCTAATTGTGTTTTAAACCATTTAAAACATTATAAAATTAATCAATATTAATTAAATAATTAATATAGGAATTAAATAAAATCATTAAAATGATGAATTAGTGTATTAGGGTTTCCTAAAACCCTAAACCCTAAATGCATAACCCTAAACCCTAAATGCAAGCCCTAATCATTAAATGCCTTATGATTGGTCATTTAATGTCCAATCATTAAAACCCTAGGTTCATATGGTATTTAATAAAAGGGATTAGGGTTTAATTAATGCCAAATAGGGTATTAATTACCCTTAATTAATTACACTAATTAGGGTTTCCAAAACCCTAACCCTAGACATCATTAATGGTATTAATTATGCCCTAACAATTAATAACCATGATTGGTCATTTAATGACCAATCATTAACTCTTAATTAAGGTAATTAATATTCCAATTAGGGTTTTAATTAATGCCATAATGAAATTAGGGTTTCATCATTAACTCAAAATTAGGGTTTCATCCTTAACTCTATGCAGCCGTCACTACCAGGGGGCTGCCTGAGCTTGGCTAGGCTGCCATGGCCACCAACAACTGTGGGAGGCCATGGCCAGTCATGGGAGAACATCCTAGGGGTGTGGGACAAGCCTCTGGACATGTGAGAAGTGGTGGAAGTGGCTGCCATCATCAAGAACAATCAGGGTTTCCAAAACCCATTGCTGGAGCCATTGTTGCAGACCTTGAAGGTCACAATAGCTTCTAAATCCTTATCAATTCGACTCCTCCATTGAAACCAGCTTTTGTATCATGTCCCTACATGAAATACTAAGCTAATAGAAGAGATTTGGATGATCAAATCATCACCAATTGTTCTAAACAATTAAAACAACAGTAGGCTGCCCAGAATTTGACAGCACACTGTCCATGGTCAGAAATTGATTTAAAACCCAGCAAGATGAATGAATTAGGCTACCAAACGAATTTTCCCAGTATCCTACATGTCTTAGGAAACTAATGCAATTGGTTTCATGCAATTTGGAGTTCCCTAACTCAAGTTCTAATCAAAACTCCATTGATGACTTTTCTGCAGAGAAAATCTGCTATGCTGTTCATGAAAAATTTTCAAACTTTTTGAATCTTTTTCCATCAAAACCTTTTTGAAACTTAAAGAAAATCATATACACATGATATATAATGATCCTAAAATAGATTTGCATCAAAATACAGAAGCTTTGATTGAATTTAATTGCAAGAACCTCTGGGTTCTAAAACCCAGATTCAGCCTCCATGGTGTTCTTCTCCTTCTTCCTTCTGTTCTAGCATCTTAATCCAATTATGATGCATCTAAATGCTTGGGAACCTTTCCCTACCATGTCTAGAACATAACCCAAGTGGTGGCAACCATTGCCATGCCTTTGATCTCCATCAATAACTCAAAGTTGTGGCTATTGCATCATTCCCGAGCAAAACTGTCTTTCCAGACAGCCTGTAGTAAAAAATTCATAACTTTCACTACAGAACTCGGATTGACGCACCGTTTGTTGGGTTGGAAAGCTTATTTGAAGAGCTTTCTAACTATATATGGCTCGAAAATTTTGGAGAAGAACTCTGAATTCGGCATGCAAAACAAGATGACGGTTTTTCATGGCTACCATGAAAACTGTTCATAGCAGTTTTATAAAACCCTAGTTTCCTTATTCTTCTTCCCTAAACTCAAACCCTATGCAACCTATTGCATCCATGGCTACACTTAACCATCAATTAGAAGAGGAGAAGAAGAGAATTGACCTAGGGTTCCAAACCCTAGGTTCAGCCATGGAGGAAAACCAATTATGCAGAAAAATTTTCCAGATTTTTGAATCATTCAACTACACCATAATTACCAGCCCATATGTATTTTGTATTATGCATAATCATGGCTCTGATACCACTGTTGGGAATCGAACAAGAGGGAAAAATAGAAGTGCGGAATATAAAAAAATTTTCCTACGATTCCCAATCCCATGAATCTAACTATGCATAACACAAAATCAAACCCTAACTACAAAGAGGGTTAGAACACTTACAGAATTTTTGTCTTCTCCTTTTTGCTCCAAGCTTTGATTCCGGACAGCGGTGAATGAGCAGCCCAAGTGTGCTGCCTCCAACGGTATCCACACCTAGCTAGAGCTTCAAGTCCTTTCTTTCTTCTTCCTTGTTGTTGCTAGAGGTGGAGAAGAGAGAGAGAGAAGAGAGCCTCCAAAGGGCTGGACGGCTAGGGTTTATTGTGCAAGCCTCTTATGCCATGTCACACATAAGTGTGACTTATATAGGCAGCCCACTAAAGGGGGCTGGCCATGGGGAAGAAACCCTAATAGGGTTATGTGTAATTACTCTTAATTGCACATTAACCCCTATTATTTGTATCAAATACAAATAGGCCCATAAAGAACTATTCTTTATTCACTAAAACCCTTTCTCTCATAGACTTTAAAGCCCTTCTTGCATGATCAGTGTGTGACCCATTGGGTTCACATCATTAAGTAGTAGGAATAGCACGAGGTGTGCACAATGGAACACTTTCCATTTAGGGTCTAATTGGAACAACTTCTAATTCCCTAATTGATTATAACTCACTTATATCAATTAGGGCTTCTACTAACCATGAGTAACACCTAGCATATGGCTCATGGTGTGGTCCTTAATGAGGTGAATAGTCATTTACAAAGAACCCTTCTGTTATAGTTTATAGGTTACAATTGCATCCTTCCTTCAACACAATGTCTCCAATTGAACTAATAGGACATGGAAGTCTGTCAAGTCCCTAGTTCAATTACTTTATACTCATTCATAGATATCAACTCATTGATGAACTCATGAAACTCTTTTCATATTCATCCTACCATGGCCATGGATTTAATGAGTTATATTATGAATGCTATATAAGACATTCTCTCTCTTTTTCCTGAGAGTGATGGATCCCTTGTTGATCACTCACATGCCTTCATACACATAGCAGTAGGGCCAATGAACACCTTTGCAAACCCCTGAATAGGATCTGCACTTAGTGTTATCAAACTTCTAAAGCTACATGCATAAGGCAACTATGGTGTCTCAGGTCTAAGGATTACTTGTACCACTATAACAATGAGAAACTGATTGACAGGCAGGATAAAACTCCATTCAGTTTATCTCATATCTTTGGTCACATTCAGTGTACCTATTCTTATAATAGGCACCCACTTGTTGGTTGTAGTGTCTCCACACAAATAGCTTGAGACTAGCTATCCTCCTATAGAGTCAACCTAACAAGTGCTAGTCCTATGGTTCATTACTGTCCATCATAGTGAACCTTCAACTAGGAATGCTTAAGGAGTTTAGTACAGAGATATATCTATAGTCTCAAAATTACAACTCTTTGTAATTCCATATTCTCAACTCTAACTCCATGGACATATTATGTAAATATAAATGATGCATATAAACATAATAGAATAAGCCCTTTTATTAAATCAATAATAAATGTGACATACATAAATGAAATCAAATGATTGTTCCTAATCCCTAAACAATCATCTCTATGATTGGCTCTAGGGCATAATCCTAACAATCTCCCACTTGCACTGAAGCCAATCGACCATGTATCGCATACCTATCTTCTCAAGATGTTGGTCTTAGACATAACCAATTATGTTTTAAAGCTTTAGTCAGTAGGTCTACAAAAACTTATGTAGATAATATCTTCTGTAATGTATCTATTACCTTTTCCAATGATTCCTCTAATCACTTGGAATTGTCACTCTATGAGTTTGGACTTTTGATGAGACCGTGATTCCTATACTTGAGCTATAGACCCATTGTTGTCACAAAACAAGGTGTGGGCAACTCAATGGAAGGAACAACTCTAAGTTCTAAATGAACTTATAGATCCAAACAGTCTCCTAGACAATGCGACAATTAATTCACCCTTAATAATGGAATCCACTGTATCTTTCATACAGTTCTTCCATTAAGTATTTCACCAACTAAAGTGAATATAAAATATACCCCATATGGATTATATCCAAATCCATATACCCATCTACTATGAGTTTACAATTTCCATATACAATCCAATATTCCAAATTTGAATTGACTGACAACTATTTGTAACAATTACAACATAATAGATATCAGGTTCAATACATAGTGTAGAATAAGGCTTCTTAACACTTTAAGAACCTTACTTGCGTTATCCTAGGGCACATGCCCTTGAATAACGAATTCTTATCTGAAGTAAATCAAACCTCTTTTAGAATTCTCCATGTTGAACTCCTTCAACATTTCAACTATGTTTAATGACTTGGAGATACTTAGCAATCTATATGATCTATCTCTATAGATCTTGTTGGATGCTTCTACCAAATCTTTCATGAAGAAGTTTTTCTCAAAAACTAAAACTTCACATTAGATAACATTTATATATCATTCATAATGATTATGATGTCATCCATACTTAGGATAAAGAAAAACGATCGCACTCCCACTAACCTTTTATACACTCATGGTCCATCTATACAATGAGAGAAATCAAACAATTTGATTACTTCAACTTTATAGATGTTCTAATTATGAGAACCTTGTAGTCTATTAATAGACTTCTATAACTTACACACTTTTATGGTTTTTCACCATTTGATATAACATCTTTATATCCTTTTTGACATATCTTATATTCAAAATGTGTGTTTATAGATAACAAGATCCAAATGGATTTCAGCATAACTATTATCAAACAAGTTTCTTTATAGACAACTTTTTGCCTATGTTGAAAACATTCTTAAATAGCGAAGCCTTTTAGGTCTCTACCTATCCATATTGGATTTAATGACTCTTAGTCATTTCTCGAGTTGATGTGAAACATCGTCTAGTCATAATCAATAGGATTATCTTGGTGATCTTTATCACCAAAGAACAATTCTTTCACATTCTAATAGAGATACAATATCTCTCTTATGTTAAGAAATATCCAATTTGATCTATGAAAAGATTGTAGTGTAGTTAAGGGTTTTGTCTTAACAGAGACAAGGGTTGGATCTTTGTTCGTTTGTGGCTTTACAGACAATTCTATAAATTCTATCTACTTTTGCATCTTCTTGAATGAACTCTTTCTCAAGAAAATCCAGCAAACATCCTAATGGACAACTTTTGTTCATTAGGGTAATAGAAATACTATCCCAACCACTTTTGGGATATACCACAATTCAACACTTACTTGACCGTATTTCCAGATTGTCTACATTATGTTTCCAGACATACGTAGCACAAGCCCAAGCCTTAACTTCTATAAGTTGGGTTTCTTCCCATATCATATCTGATATAATTGGGACAAAACTGGAGTGAACCCTAAATTATCAATATGTAGCAATTTTAAGGTATATCCTAGATGGATACATTAGTAAAACTCATCATGGATCAAACCATATCTTAATAGGGTTCAATTCGTTCTCTTAGATTCACCATTGAGCTATGGTATTCTAAGAGGAGTCTACTGTAATTGAATGCATGCTCTATATGACTATATACATCACAATGTATTAGTCAAATTATAAATGTAACTCTTTCACTTCACTAAGTAAAAGATGGGTTTGGTCATCTCATAACCAAGTTATAATCGTTACATTTAAATGAGAGTCTCTACATCTCTTGTATTCTCGGAATACGTTGCATTCGCTCTAATTAGTCATTTAAATTCAGAAATCAAATTTCTAGAATGTCTTAAATGACCTAGTTAAGAAATAAGTTCCAAAATTAATCTAGCAACTCTTGCTCTATTAAAATTTTTAAAGGTAACTTATTATCTACTTAACTTTCTGCTTCGATTTAGATTACACTAGAATCCAAAAACCAAGAAGTAGAACTAACCAACAATTTAGTTTAGAGCATGAACCAAAATTTCAAAAGTTTGGTTCTTCTAGGAAGACTGATACTTTATCAAGTTCCCTTTTCAATACCTTATATTTACTACAAAATAATTATATTTCTTTGTCTTTGACTTTTCAAGACTTGCTTCTCTCTATGCTTCCATTTTTAAATCACATCTAGCTTCTCAAGCTATTCTATGTGATTAATCATTTTTCAAAAGAATGATTATTAATAAACAACTTTTATTACATCCTAGTCCAGAAGAAGTCCTTTACAAGTACTATACTTTATAGTATTATTTTACTCACAATACAACCTTCGTATGTGATGTAGGACATCAAAGGCACTTGCATTGACTAATTTTGCTTCTAAAGCTCATTAGTCATCAATACTATCATATAGCATGGCAACAAGATGCCAATTGCGCATAGTGTCTTTTTCTTCTTAGGATGTTTTATGGAGGGCCTTTAATAAAAGGCCTAATAGCATATAAACAATCTTTTGAAATTGAGAACAATTCTCAATTTCCTAAGTCAATCAAAGAAATCGGGTTTAGTCAAACTATCAATATCCTATATATTAGGAAATAGGGGTTTTGAGGTGAGTAATTAGGTAATCTACATAAACAGAGAATTAGATTTCATTTTTATCCATAATGATTGGGTCTTTAATCATATGGTACCTCCCACTATTTTATCAAATTCCATACACCCTCTAATGGAATTCGGGAATCTCATTCCTAATGGGGATTGGGGTCCCACTGTGACCTAGAAGCCTCACATGTTAGTTTCTTGGCTTCTAACCCACAATAAGAAGACAACTCTTTGTCTATTGCTTCATAAGCAAGTTCCAATCGTTTTGCCTCTAGGGAACATACACCTCACATGTTAGTTTCTTGGAATACTTCCCTAGTTAAGTTAAACCCATCATTCACACAGGTATGTTTCGCCAAATATATACCTCACATGTTAGTTTCTTGGTATATACCAGTTTAGGCACCCCATGATATCTCATATGTGATAGTTTCAAGTAATGTCTTTAACATGGGTAGCTCCTACATGTCTGTAGCCAGGTACCCACATTAAGGGACGTTAGATGATCCTATAATGATGGAAGGCAATGAAGAATTCATTCCCTATGATTTCTTCATTTTCAACTTAATATTAAAAGAGAGGGGTTTTAAGGGGTCTCATCAAATTAACATGCATCCTATGTATCAAAATTTAAACATATAAATTATGCTATTTATAATCATCTCATGCTATTATAAATCATACATCGCATGCTATTATATATCAACATATATAAAGTACCATATTTTGATATTAGTCCCTAAGTGAATAGGTAACATATACCAAACTATGGTATTGGAGCTAATACAATTATCTCATAAATTAAAGCTCCCACTATGATGATTATGGACTTTGAGAAGATTCAATCCAAGCCAATAGATTGAATCCTAGGTCTATGGTGGGTGTAGGTGATCGTAAAATAAACCATTCGTAACATGCATGCTTTCTTGAAAAACTTCTCTAAGCTTTCAAGTCCTTCAATCTGCTCCCTTGGCTTGATGGTCTCCACCATTGGCTTGTTGGTCTCCACCATTGGCTTGTTGGGCTCCATCATACTCCTTTGGGTCCACCATGCTCCTTAGTGCGCTCTCGATTACATAACATTTACATAATATATAGAAAGGGATACATAAGGGGAATGTGGGGTACATAAGAGAATGATAGAGAGAGAGGGAAGGTGGCATGCAAGCCCCAAATAATAAATTACATCACCATAATAAAATTACAACTCTTGAAAAATTATTACAACCCATTCATAAGACGGCCAATCACAATTGGTTTAAGGGGTATAGTCCATAATCATCATCCAAACACATACATACAATCTCATTGCATAATGTAAAGAAAAACTATAAGCATTAAGACATATGGGCATTATGGTAATTCTCTTGAATGATTTACATTAATCTCATTAATGCATCCTAATCTTATTAGGTTTAAACAAAAATATCCAGAATTAAATAAAGTCTTAACATTTAAGACATTTAGTTTCAATTAATCAAATTAATAGAAACATATAAAGTTTCCTAAAATAACTCTAATATCCAATATTAGGGTTTCCTTAATTAAACAAAACAATTTCATTTAATTAAGAATTTCCAGATTTTAATTTAATCCCTAATTGTGTTTTAAACCATTTAAAACATTATAAAATTAATCAATATTAATTAAATAATTAATATAGGAATTAAATAAAATCATTAAAATGATGAATTAGTGTATTAGGGTTTCCTAAAACCCTAAACCCTAAATGCATAACCCTAAACCCTAAATGCAAGCCCTAATCATTAAATGCCTTATGATTGGTCATTTAATGTCCAATCATTAAAACCCTAGGTTCATATGGTATTTAATAAAAGGGATTAGGGTTTAATTAATGCCAAATAGGGTATTAATTACCCTTAATTAATTACACTAATTAGGGTTTCCAAAACCCTAACCCTAGACATCATTAATGGTATTAATTATGCCCTAACAATTAATAACCATGATTGGTCATTTAATGACCAATCATTAACTCTTAATTAAGGTAATTAATATTCCAATTAGGGTTTTAATTAATGCCATAATGAAATTAGGGTTTCATCATTAACTCAAAATTAGGGTTTCATCCTTAACTCTATGCAGCCGTCACTACCAGGGGGCTGCCTGAGCTTGGCTAGGCTGCCATGGCCACCAACAACTGTGGGAGGCCATGGCCAGTCATGGGAGAACATCCTAGGGGTGTGGGACAAGCCTCTGGACATGTGAGAAGTGGTGGAAGTGGCTGCCATCATCAAGAACAATCAGGGTTTCCAAAACCCATTGCTGGAGCCATTGTTGCAGACCTTGAAGGTCACAATAGCTTCTAAATCCTTATCAATTCGACTCCTCCATTGAAACCAGCTTTTGTATCATGTCCCTACATGAAATACTAAGCTAATAGAAGAGATTTGGATGATCAAATCATCACCAATTGTTCTAAACAATTAAAACAACAGTAGGCTGCCCAGAATTTGACAGCACACTGTCCATGGTCAGAAATTGATTTAAAACCCAGCAAGATGAATGAATTAGGCTACCAAACGAATTTTCCCAGTATCCTACATGTCTTAGGAAACTAATGCAATTGGTTTCATGCAATTTGGAGTTCCCTAACTCAAGTTCTAATCAAAACTCCATTGATGACTTTTCTGCAGAGAAAATCTGCTATGCTGTTCATGAAAAATTTTCAAACTTTTTGAATCTTTTTCCATCAAAACCTTTTTGAAACTTAAAGAAAATCATATACACATGATATATAATGATCCTAAAATAGATTTGCATCAAAAATACAGAAGCTTTGATTGAATTTAATTGCAAGAACCTCTGGGTTCTAAAACCCAGATTCAGCCTCCATGGTGTTCTTCTCCTTCTTCCTTCTGTTCTAGCATCTTAATCCAATTATGATGCATCTAAATGCTTGGGAACCTTTCCCTACCATGTCTAGAACATAACCCAAGTGGTGGCAACCATTGCCATGCCTTTGATCTCCATCAATAACTCAAAGTTGTGGCTATTGCATCATTCCCGAGCAAAACTGTCTTTCCAGACAGCCTGTAGTAAAAAATTCATAACTTTCACTACAGAACTCGGATTGACGCACCGTTTGTTGGGTTGGAAAGCTTATTTGAAGAGCTTTCTAACTATATATGGCTCGAAAATTTTGGAGAAGAACTCTGAATTCGGCATGCAAAACAAGATGACGGTTTTTCATGGCTACCATGAAAACTGTTCATAGCAGTTTTATAAAACCCTAGTTTCCTTATTCTTCTTCCCTAAACTCAAACCCTATGCAACCTATTGCATCCATGGCTACACTTAACCATCAATTAGAAGAGGAGAAGAAGAGAATTGACCTAGGGTTCCAAACCCTAGGTTCAGCCATGGAGGAAAACCAATTATGCAGAAAAATTTTCCAGATTTTTGAATCATTCAACTACACCATAATTACCAGCCCATATGTATTTTGTATTATGCATAATCATGGCTCTGATACCACTGTTGGGAATCGAACAAGAGGGAAAAATAGAAGTGCGGAATATAAAAAAATTTTCCTACGATTCCCAATCCCATGAATCTAACTATGCATAACACAAAATCAAACCCTAACTACAAAGAGGGTTAGAACACTTACAGAATTTTTGTCTTCTCCTTTTTGCTCCAAGCTTTGATTCCGGACAGCGGTGAATGAGCAGCCCAAGTGTGCTGCCTCCAACGGTATCCACACCTAGCTAGAGCTTCAAGTCCTTTCTTTCTTCTTCCTTGTTGTTGCTAGAGGTGGAGAAGAGAGAGAGAGAGAAGAGAGCCTCCAAAGGGCTGGACGGCTAGGGTTTATTGTGCAAGCCTCTTATGCCATGTCACACATAAGTGTGACTTATATAGGCAGCCCACTAAAGGGGGCTGGCCATGGGGAAGAAACCCTAATAGGGTTATGTGTAATTACTCTTAATTGCACATTAACCCCTATTATTTGTATCAAATACAAATAGGCCCATAAAGAACTATTCTTTATTCACTAAAACCCTTTCTCTCATAGACTTTAAAGCCCTTCTTGCATGATCAGTGTGTGACCCATTGGGTTCACATCATTAAGTAGTAGGAATAGCACGAGGTGTGCACAATGGAACACTTTCCATTTAGGGTCTAATTGGAACAACTTCTAATTCCCTAATTGATTATAACTCACTTATATCAATTAGGGCTTCTACTAACCATGAGTAACACCTAGCATATGGCTCATGGTGTGGTCCTTAATGAGGTGAATAGTCATTTACAAAGAACCCTTCTGTTATAGTTTATAGGTTACAATTGCATCCTTCCTTCAACACAATGTCTCCAATTGAACTAATAGGACATGGAAGTCTGTCAAGTCCCTAGTTCAATTACTTTATACTCATTCATAGATATCAACTCATTGATGAACTCATGAAACTCTTTTCATATTCATCCTACCATGGCCATGGATTTAATGAGTTATATTATGAATGCTATATAAGACATTCTCTCTCTTTTTCCTGAGAGTGATGGATCCCTTGTTGATCACTCACATGCCTTCATACACATAGCAGTAGGGCCAATGAACACCTTTGCAAACCCCTGAATAGGATCTGCACTTAGTGTTATCAAACTTCTAAAGCTACATGCATAAGGCAACTATGGTGTCTCAGGTCTAAGGATTACTTGTACCACTATAACAATGAGAAACTGATTGACAGGCAGGATAAAACTCCATTCAGTTTATCTCATATCTTTGGTCACATTCAGTGTACCTATTCTTATAATAGGCACCCACTTGTTGGTTGTAGTGTCTCCACACAAATAGCTTGAGACTAGCTATCCTCCTATAGAGTCAACCTAACAAGTGCTAGTCCTATGGTTCATTACTGTCCATCATAGTGAACCTTCAACTAGGAATGCTTAAGGAGTTTAGTACAGAGATATATCTATAGTCTCAAAATTACAACTCTTTGTAATTCCATATTCTCAACTCTAACTCCATGGACATATTATGTAAATATAAATGATGCATATAAACATAATAGAATAAGCCCTTTTATTAAATCAATAATAAATGTGACATACATAAATGAAATCAAATGATTGTTCCTAATCCCTAAACAATCATCTCTATGATTGGCTCTAGGGCATAATCCTAACATATCTGTCTTTAGATTTTTTTATATGTAACTTACAATTGTTTATACACTTTTTTTTAATGTAAATCAGGTGTATGCTGACATAGTCACATGCTTTGTCTCATTTTTTTGTCTATGTTACACTTTTTATACTATTTTATATATTGTTGTTGTAGTGATTACCTTTTTTAAAAATTTTTTATATGTGACTTGTAATTGCACTTAGGTGTATGCTCTTGCAATAATTTATATATAACTATATACAATGGATTATGTCTTTTTATTTCCATGCATTTCAATACAATTTTTTATTTGTATAGTAGAATTTCGGAATTATATATATAATTATAAATTATAAATATATATTTATTTATTACCGTGTCCCCATTGTGTCGTCTCCTAATTTTTTTCGGATTTACCGTGTCGAAGTGTCCGTGTCGTGTGGTATCCTTGTAAGAATTTTTTGGACTCTATAGCTTATATTTTATTTATATTAAATTTTGAGTTAATTGTGATGATCTTGTAAAAGTGCGACCCATTGTGAACCTCGGAAATTGGGCCCACAAGGGTTTTGGAAAGAAAATAGATAGGTTTGAAAAAGAAAAAGGGAGTCGCCACCTTATTTTTTAAAGGAAACAAGGAAAACCCTAAAAATAGTTTGTTTTAGGAAAACAATTTGAATGACTCCATGTTTAAAAAGGAAAGGCAAAAACAGTCTCTTGGAAACCAAAGAAATCGGGGATTCGGAGGCTAAGTTATGACATGGGAAGGTTCTAGGCAAAGCCTATAGGCACCCATGTCACCCTTTCGGTCTCTCAGTTCATTTGGGCTAAATCAAGATCTTTTCCATACAAAAATCAGCAAGTATATCATCACAAGGATTGCATGCATATCATATATTCCATCCATCCATCCATGCATAATAAGCACATAAAAACAGAAAATAAGGAAAAAGAAAACAACACAAAAAGAAACCTAGGATGCTTGGATCCTAGAACGGACTTGAGCCTCATGAAGAGCGCCTACGTACCATGCAGCGAAATACATGGATCAAAGTCCACGTAGTTCGATTAGAATTAGGGTTAAGACTTAATACAAACCTATGGTAAAAACCCTAGGTTTCCTTATTTGATCAAAAGAGATGAATAAACAAAGTTTGATTTTAGGAAAATTCCACAAAATGGAAACCTTGATAAAAATAGAATTTTATTATTGAAGGAAACCTTTGATTATACCATAGACATGCATTAAAAACTAACCCTAGAGAGGGAGAAGGGAAAGAGTTAGGAAGAGAGGTGAATTGGGGCACCTTCACACCCACTTACCTGAGCGCAATAGCTCCAAGCATTAGCCATTTCAAGCATTGACAGCCCTATTTACCATGGGACAATTACCACACCTATTTGCACCCTTACAAGTGCTCAAAACCATGCAAAAACACTAACATGCAAATCTGGACAGAATAGTATTATGGCCTAAAATCATCCACTAAACATGCCAACAGCAAAAACAGCAAACTTTCATAAGCCCTAACACAATCTTAGAACCATATCATGCATAAAAACCCTAGAATGAACTATCATGCATGCAAAAATATCATATTCGCTCCATATGAAAAACATATACAGCAAACATGAAGAAAAACCAATGAAAAGACCTACTTTATCATGCTGTATGAAAACTAACATAAAACAAGGACTCTAAAACCCTAAACTCACAAATATGCTTAAAAACATACAAGACAAACTCTAAACATGCTAAAATAAAACTAAACAGAACTTAAATCATGCATATTAACTAACTAAAACAATAGAACATGACAAAAAACCTAACTCTAACATGCCATGACACTATCCTAGAACAAGGACAACAGAAGCACAAAAATCACCACTATGCATTGAAACCTATGAACTAACTCTAAAGCATGCAAAACTCATCATGAACATCATCATTATCACATGTATTAACTAATAGAAACCTCAATCCATGGTAGAAATCAGAAGCATTGCATGCAATAGAGCTATCCTACATGATACCTTTGCTAAAACTTGAATAGAAAAGAGGAATACCTTGGGAAGGGCCTTCCTTGCTGCTGTATGAACTCCCTCTTGCTCTTGTGGATGACTTGAATCAATGTTCTTCAAGGCTACAGCAAGAACCCCAGCTCTCCTTCAAGTCTCTCTCTCTTATTCTCTCTCAAACACTCAAGTATTAATGCATAAAGTGGCTCCCCTTGTGCTGAAGCATATGGGGTATTTATAGACTTCAATTAGGATTAACCAATGGCTGGGATTAAAACCCTAATAATTAATCCAAGGGCTATTAGAAACCCCCTTGGGGCTTAAGTAACTCAGGAGTTACCAAAAATTAGAAGGAAACTCGTCCAAAAGAGTCCTTGTTCGTCAAAATAGGGAGAAATCCGCTTCAGCAAGGAAACATAGAGCAATTAGGAAAGTGGCCTCGGGTGACCACCCAAGGCTGGGCAGCTAGCCACCTGGGCCCATGCGACTAGCCGCCCAGGCTTGGGTGGTCACCCGAGCCCACTTCTGATTTTTCTCCTATTTTGCCTCCTAATTCTTCTAGAAGTGTTTCAGGGGGCAAATTAACTCCGATTTTGATGAAACAAAAGCCAAAACGATCGTGTTTCGATGAGGAATATGTTTTTGAACATTTTAGGGTGAAAACCACTAACCATGGGGGCATGGTTAGGTTTGAACAAGGTGGTTAACCATTATGCTCTACCTTTGCTAAGCATAGGCATGCACATAGGGTCAAACCAAACACTTTCCATATCAAAATTGAACTTCATGAAACACTTTTGGGGGTAAAATGATGACTAATGAAAGTCAATTTGAAAAGATTTGGTTGATAATTGTGAGTCAATTAGAGCTAACCCAAAGAAGGGTCAATTAACCAACTTGAACTACATCGAGCTATTTTAATCTCGAGCCATTGATTCATCAGATTGAACCTAGAAATACCTCCTATGCATCCATATGAACTCCAATTGACAATTTGGAGATCATTCCAAGGTCAAATGAAAAGTTTGGGACTTAAAAGACGATTATGCCCCTCAAGTCACAAAAGCTCTTATTATCCCACAAAATCAACTCCGAATTGAACCAAAATTCATATCCATTGTCCTTGTGACTCTAGAAAACTAATGCAAGTGACTAGACTCAAAAACAAAACAAAAACATGCATGAAATGATGAGCCCTAGTAAGGTGGTGCAAAAATGGGGTGTGACACCCATAGATCAAACGGTTTTTTGTCAATCACTGTGAATATGTTTTGAATATGTTATCTGGAAGCTTCCCGTGGAAGCTTTTGGTATACTAAGATGCTGATGACGATGATGGTGTGAATATTACCAACGTTCTCCTTCAACGATGGTGGTTATGGTGCAATGCCATAGAGGAGACCATATACAACACACAAAAAGGCTGAAGGAAGTGCATCGGTGGTCTGGAAGCTTCCTGTGGAAGCTCTTATACGGGGAAGTCAAAAAGCTAGAAAAGTGAATGGGGGGCTTCTTAGTCATTTTGCTTCTTCAGCACTAAGGGCAAATTGGTCATTCCATGCATTCCGTTAACGCCGTTAGCCTATTACTCTATTCCAGTATTTCAGGGGGTATTTGTAGGATTTTGTAGATGAGGGGTGAAGTGTGATTTTTAGCGAAAGATGGAGGGGGC
This sequence comes from Liquidambar formosana, assembly GCA_039720395.1. Taxonomy (NCBI): domain Eukaryota; kingdom Viridiplantae; phylum Streptophyta; class Magnoliopsida; order Saxifragales; family Altingiaceae; genus Liquidambar; species Liquidambar formosana. The sequence goes on from CM077830.1 coordinate 1,837,678, forward strand.
AAAGTGTGATTTTCCCTTCTTTTATTTTTTCCTTTTTTTTTTTTTTTTGGTGGAAAAATCTAAGGTCTTTTTTTTTTTTTTTTTTTGGGATTCAGCAAAAGCTGGCCAATTGGGGTCTTCACCTCCATCGCTTTATCTGTCTTTAGATTTTTTTATATGTAACTTACAATTGTTTATACACTTTTTTTAATGTAAATTGGGTGTATGCTGACATAGTCACATGCTTTGTCTCATTTTTTGTCTATGTTGCACTTTTTATACTATTTTATATATTGTTGTTGTAGTGATTACCTTTTTTTAAAATTTTTTATATGTGACTTGTAATTGCAATTAGGTGTATTCTCTTGCAATAATTTATATATAACTATATACAATGGATTATGTCTTTTTATTTCCATGCATTTCAATACTTTTTTTGATTTGTATAGTAGAATTTAGGAATTATATATATAATTATAAATTATAAATATTTATTTATTTATTACCGTGTCCCCATCGTGTTGTGTTCTAATTTTTTTTGGATTTACCGTGTCGATGTGTCCTTGTCATGTGGTATCCTTTTAAGAATTTTTTGGACTCTATAGCTTATATTTTGTTTAGATTAAATTCTGAGTTAATTGTGATGATCTTGTAAAAGTGGGACCCATAGATCAAACGGTTTTTTGTCAATCACGGTGAATATGATTTGAATATGTTTTCTGGGAGCTTCCTGTAGAAGCTTTTGGTATACTAAGATGCTGATGATGAAGATGGTGTGAATATTACCAACGTTCTCCTTCAATGATGGTGATTATGGTGCAACGCCATGGAGGAGACCACATACAGCTCACAAAAATGCTGAAGGAAGTGCATCGGTGGTCTGAAAACTTCCTGTAGAAGCTCTTATACGAGGAAGTCAAAAAGTAGGAAAAGTGATTGGGGGGGGGGCTTCTTAGTCATTTTGCTTCTTCTGCAATAAGGGCAATTTGGCCATTCCATGCATTCCGTTAACGCCGTCAGCCTATTACTCTGTTCCAGTATTTCAGGGGGTATTTGTAGGATTTTGTAGATGAGGGGTGTAGAGTGATTTTTAGCAAAAGATGGAGGGGGCAAAGTGTAATTTTCCCTTTTTTTTTTTTTTTTTTTTTTTTTTTTGGTGGAAAAAGTTGGGGTCTTTTTCTTCTTTTTTTTTGGGATTCAGCAAAAGCTGGCCGATTGGGGTCTTCACCTCCATCGCTTTATCTGTCTTTAGATTTTTTTATATGTAACTTAGACTTGTTTATACACTTTTTTTAATGTAAATTGGGTGTATGCTGACATAGTCACATGCTTTGTCTCATTTTTTGTCTATGCTGCACTTTTTATACTATTTTATATATTGTTGTTGTAGTGATTACCTTTTTAAAAAAATTTTTATATGTGACTTGTAATTGCACTTAGGTGTATGCTCTTGCAATAATTTATATATAACTATATGTAATGGATTATGTCTTTTTTATTTCCATGCATTTCAATACTTTTTTTGATTTGTGTAATAGAATTTAGGAATTATATATATAATTATAAATTATTAATATTTATTTATTTATTGATGTGTCCCCATTGTGTCTTGTCTTAATTGTTTTAGGATTTACCGTGTCGAACTGTCCGTGTCGTGTGGTATCCTTGTAAGAATTTTTTGGACTCTATAGCTTATAGTTTATTTAGATTAAATTCTGAGTTAATTGTGATGATCTTGTAAAAGTGCGACCCATAGATCAAACGGTTTTTTGTCAATCACAGTGAATATGTTTTGAATATGTTATCTGGAAGCTTCCTGTGGAAGCTTTTGGTATACTAAGATGCTGATGACGAAGATGGTGTGAATATTACCAACGTTCTCCTTCAACGATGGTGATTATGGTGCAACGCCATGGAGGAGACTATATACAACACACAAAAAGGCTGAGGGAAGTGCATCAGTGGTGTAAGCGCCGCGGGCTAATGCGGCCCTTAGGACGTATAATGCTATTGCGAAGCACTAGCGTATCGGGAGTCACCACCCAAGTCAGCCTTGGGAACTAATCATACCATTCTGGGTAATTCAATCTCAAATTCGACGTATTCGGGCCAGAGATCCAGAGTTCGGAGCTAAGGTACAATGTTGGGAAGGTGTTAAGCACCCAACAATGCCCGATAAAAAACCGGCCTCCGTAAACGATTGTTGGCTATATTTAACCCGGAATATTTAATTGAATTTCATCCATAAGCACACAATATATGAAATGTCATGCCAATCATATGAAAAATGATGTGAGTAAAGTGAGAAAGAGGCTATAATACATAGCAAAACAGGATATACAGGAAATTAGATATACAGATTACCATTTGATGAAATAATATATACAAGTTAACATTTAATGAACTAGCCAAAACCAGGGCAAATCATCATAAATATTTAATATTAAAAAGAGACATGATAATGACTGAAGGTAATGAAAAAGTGGTGACAGGTGCGTACGTAGAATGAAATAATGAGTACGCATAGTGCGTACGCAACAACAACAAATGCGCACGCACACACATGCGTACGCAACATATCATAATGCGTACGCATGAGTGCACTGTGTTCTTTCCCCTACCCTTGGCACGAGCTGAAATTGCCCATGTCGGTTTTCATTTTGTTAGGGACCAACTTCTTTCTAACTTATCTCAGTCATTTCTTAACCATATTCAATGATTCAAAACCCGGATTACAGTTCCCATAGTATACTACAAGCACACGTAACTCATTTACACAGATATTTACAGAATCATGGTCATATTTGAGTTCAAAGTCTGGGATTTCCGACCCAGTGACTATCCGGTCCGTACAAAGTAACAAAGTAATTAATGATACCTATCTAATAATTAATCCTCGATGTACTCTTTAGTGTTGAAAGCAAGAATAATAAACATTAGAATGAGAATAACTTACCTTCAGGTTTGAGTGCCTCTGATATCGATGCAACAATTCCCACCTTATCGCCTTAGATTGCAGCTGTAAATTCCCTTGGTTTCTTTCTGGTTTTCTAGTGTTTGGATATTTGTTTGATGGATGATTTCATTTCTTTTTCTCCCTAAGTTTCTGATCGGTCTTTCTCACTGATTTCTCAATATTTCCATGTTATTCACTCGAATGATTTTTCTGACCCCCTTCTCTATTCAGAAGAGTCTTTATTTATAGACTGCGGTAAGTCGGTTCTCTTCACTAAAACCAAAGTCATACCTGTGCGACCCAGGAAATCAGCAACCGGCTGGTTCCCTTGTTTTGTTCCCCATACCTTTCAAATTCAAGTGGTCGCCGAAATCTTTTCTCTCTACCCCATGCTGATCAGACTTGGGTGAAAACATCGATGCTGGAAAATGGGGAAGTGACAGATGATGCGTACGCATATTTTACTGTTGCGTACGCATGCTGAGTACGCATTAGAACCACATGCGTACGTGTGAGGTATACAGAGAAATTTTCAACTTGCAATCTAAGCGTCTCGCCGGGAATTGCTTTATCGATTTCTCGGGGCGCACAATAAACCTCATCATCGGGATTCCAACTCGGGTGATCTCACATCTGATTGGGCGGTACAAAATGGGGTGTCTACAGTTGCCCCTCTTTCGATTATACTCGCTCATGAGTAATATCGGAAGACTTCATAGACCCGTCCATTTTTACCAACTGACCAAATCGAAATCGAAGTACACACATGCAATGGGTCGAGTTAGGAATCACCCAACTACCTACGTACCCTTTGGAAGGGATCAGACCCGCCGTAGTTCGTGCAAAAATAAAAGTTTACCGGGGCAGTGCTGTGGGGTATAAGTGTATGAGTTAAAGAAAATAGCCATCTCGGGCTTATGAGGAACTGTCCTTGACGAAGGGCAATAAGGCGTTATCGAACCCTATAGCGAGGGTTGACCTCAGCAGAGGCCCACGTAAGTAATTTCGGACCCTGTAAAGAGGGCTGACCTCAACGGAGGCCTAAATTGGGTGATGTTGGACCCTATAAAGAGGGCTGACCTCAACAGAGGCCCCAGTAGGCGATATCGGTCCCTATAGAAAGGGCTGACCTCAACAGAGGCCCGAGTCGGTGGTATCGGACCCATATAAAAAAGGGTTGACCTCAACTGAGGCCCAAGGCGGTTATATTGGTCCCCATAGAAAGGGCTGACCTCAACAGAGGCCCAAGTCGGTGGTAAATTAGTTGTGATTCTCTGACCTTAACGAAGGTCTAATGCTGGATTGAGATCCAAACAAAAGCCGGATGTTAAATCAAAATCCTTGCGAGGATTGGGTCTTCGGGATCTAACCGTGAGTCAAGGGTCGACATTGCCCCTGGTTTACAGTTAACCAAAAATCATGCTCATGCGTACGCACGATTATATAATGCGTCCGCATACGGCGTGCGCAAAGGCTCGGCTTGCGTACGCACCTATGTTTTAATTTTCACACATCAATTGGGACGGCGTCGTTTCGTTCAGAAGTAATTTCAAAACTCATGCCTCTTCGTCTCCGGCGAGAACCGTTTCTGTCTCAACCCCTTCCCTTTCTTAAACACTCTTCACATCCGAAACCCTTAGCCCCTTTCTATTCTCTCTCTCTCTTCTTTTTCTCTTATTCCTCCTCTTCTTACCTTTCTCTTGTTTTTCTTCTTTTCACAATACCATCGTCGTCCTCTCTCTTTTTTTTTTCCGGCGATACCCGAGACTCTCCATCAACAAAAATGGCCTCGAAGCGAGTTCGTGGTGATGACGATGGCTTCGTCATCAACAGGTGGGACCCGCAGCTTCCTCCGAACGCAATACCGGAGATTCTACACCGCCCTACGGAGCATCGTTCCCAGATTACACGACAGCAGCGGGTATGTGATCAAAAGTGAATTTTTTTCTTTTTTAAAGCTTTGATTTTTATCGATGCATGTTTAAAAAATTCGAACTTTGTTGAAGCAATGATGATTAATGGACCCAAAATAATAAAATAAAAAAAACTATGAACTCTGATTAATAACTCGATGAAGAAAATATGACAATGGCGGGATAAAAACAGGGGCTACTTGTGCACTGAATGTGGGTCTCCGTTATGCGTACGCACGACTACATGTTGCGTACGCAATACTGATACTCGAGTTCTTTACAGCAGACCTCGAAAACAAAACCTACGCGACCTATGACCAAGACTTAATCATGATTGATGTTACACGGGGGAAAAAGGAAGGGGTGATACCCTATTCCGCGGGATGATGTCGCCAATGATGCGTACGCGTTTTCAACGGTTGCGTACGCATCATGTGCGAAGAATTCCGAGGTTTAGAGCTTTGAGTCTCAAACTCGAGAGGAACCCGTGCTAATTCGGATTGATACTAACATCAGGTCCGCATAGATCAATCATGCGTACGTAATGATATTATTTAACAAACTTGCGTACTTAACCCCACTGGATGCGTACGCAATGTCACAGACCCTTAAGACAGGCCCTAAGATTTTGATGAATAGGCATAATGATGGCATAGTGAGGGAGTATCAGATGCGTACGCAGTGTACGTGAATGCGTACGCAGATCATTGTTGCGTACGCATTTTTGTGCATTGCGTATGCATGGGTGAACTTGTTCTGGTGCGTATGCAACTGTGGGGGTTGAGTACGCATATTCATGAATCTATATTATAGAATTATCTAAATACATACCTGTTTTATACTTACCTGACTTTAATCTTTTGCAGATTCCGAAGAAGAAGTACGGACGTGGTAGCATGGATAGCCTGACTAGTTGGTGGGGTCGGCTTACCGAGGAGACCCGACAGCTGGTCATAGATGCGGCTTCGGGAGGCTCGCCACTGACACTATCACGCGCCGTCCTGGCCCTACCCTTGTTCTTGCCTTGGCCGAGAGGTGGTGGGACACCACCCACCCTTCCACATAGTAGGACGGAGTACACTATGACCCTGTATGACTTTTACCGCCTGACTGGGCTGAGGATGAGGGGACGACGGTTTACTTTTGAGCTGACAGAGGCCGATCGCAAGGCCTTGACCTTGCGCTTGTTGGGAGTCCCTTGCCCATCTGCTACGCTGAAGTACCCAGCTCTGCTTGCTGCGTACTCTCAGAGAGGCCAGGATACTGCGGAGGATCGCACGCAGATGGCGCGAGCATTCATTTTATATCTCCTTGGCACCTTTTTGGTTGCCAACTCTGCACAGACAGTGGAGCCTGGATGGCTACTGGCTTTGGATGATTGGCTGCTGCGAGAGAGTATGGCTGGGGGATGTAGTGCTATCTCATCTGTATGCCACTATGGATTCTTTGAGTCGGCTAGTGTCTGATCCTACCGGGTGTTGGCGCTTGTGGGGGGTAAGATGCTTCCTTTCTTTTTTTCTTTTCTGTATTCTTTTTTTTTCTTTCTGTAAATGGTAACATCTGAACTGTACAGTTGTGGGCTCGTGAGTCCCTCACCCTGGAGCCTCTGATGGATGGTGACAAGGCTTCACACATCGTGGTCAGGGAGTTTTTGGACAGACTAGATAGGGTAAGTGCCTTCCTTTCCTCTCTTTCCCCTTCTTCTTTTTTTTTTTTTTTTTAAACTGTACTAATTTCCTCTTTTTTGCAGGTGAATGCCCCCATGGGTGGGTGCTCCGGAGCTGGGTCCTCAGGACTGGGAGGAGGATGCACGGGAGATGTCTGAGATCTCCTGTCTGCTGTCCTATCCCCGGGCACGCGCCTTCTATTTTGCTGAGAGGGTGGTGCCCCAGCTCACCATCGACCCGGAGCTGCGCCAGAGGGTTCCTTATGATCCGCCTTCCTTTTCCCTGATCCCCTATTCGATGAGCACAGCGGATGTGGAGGAGTGGCGAGAGGGTATACACTACCTTTCCAGACTGTTAGGACCCTCGGAGAGCTACTCCACTTTTGCTCGCGAGCGGCTCATGCCCCGCCTCGTAGGACACTAGGTATTCTGATTATTTCTGTGTTTCTTTTACCTGTTTTTGATCTTTGATGCTCACTTTATCTTCTCCTTTTCTGTCAGGTTCCTTTTGCTGGCGCGCCTGGCGAGGGATTTCCACCTGTATTCCCTTCCTGGTCTGTCCCACTCTTCCGTCGCAACGGTCGGGTTCGCGAGGTGGTATTCAGCGGGATATGACGGCCTACCCCTGTCCTATTCCTCCTGGTACACGCCAGGTATGTTTTCTCTATTTCTGCAAAAATATGGTTATCATGTGATGTATGCATGCCCTAATTGTTTTCCCATTTTTCCCTGTTAGCTTACGCTCCCCGAGACTGAGTTCGTCTATCAGATGATAGGCGGACTCAAGCAGCTATGCATTGATCAGTCACAGACTATCCTGGAGCTGCGGGGAGGCGCGGGACGAGGTGGTGGTGGTGATTCAGACAGTGATGATGATGACGATGATGGGGACGGTGATGAGGAGCGTGATGCCGCCCCCTCGTGGTCGCGGTGGTGCCAGCTCATCCAGTGCTCAGAGGCGATAGATTGTTGTTTTTTTCACTTACCCCCTCTTTTCTCAGACAGTTTCTGTATGATTTTTTGGATGTGTATTTAAACATTCTGCCATAACCTTTATTTCAGTTTTTTATTCCATTTAGCAATTGCATGTTTATATAAGAAAATGCCTTTTTCAAAACGCGAACCTCCATAAATCACTATATTTCATCGAGAACAATCCACCATGATTTGATCGAACCAAACAACCACTATCTTTCGGACTTGGTATCTGTCGTGAAAAGTTGCTGGCAGAAATCCACATAAATGTGTATGCAAGACAACCTGATGCCTATGCATGTTGCGTACGCATAATGACAGTATGCGTACGCATGCTGCGTACGCAATGCATAAGCTAGCGTACGCAGGATAGTGCTCCATGGGACTCACACAGCCGTATGAATATCCTTTTCTTTCATTCCACCCGCTTCTTTCAAAGGTCCTCGGTAATGACAAACCATTCTGAATGCCTTAAATCATTTCCTTTATTCCACCGCCTGTCTTCAGAAATTCTTGGTAATGGCAATTCTTTCTGATTGGATTAAATCTTTTAATCGTCAATTTCGCGAGGAGCTGAATACACAATTCCACTTAGCTTCTTTACTTGATTACTCCAAAGTGCGGGTCGATCAGAACTTCTCCAATTTGCTGCGGGATTTTGGGATCCTTCCCGTCATGTGTTTCGCTTCAACAATTCAGAGATGTGTCCTACTATGGAGGAGTTTGGAGCTATTCTTGGGCGTTCCGATTTTACTCATGTCCTGCTACCCTCAATTGCCTAAGCTAAAGCTGAGGATTAGTTCCCATATTTGGTATCTCCTTTAGAGTTGCTCGTGACTTGTTTTCAGATTCCCGAATAAACTTGCAGTCCTTGATCTCATATTTCCGTCAACTTCCTACTGCAGCACAGAAAACCAACCTCAATATCAATTGAATGCCGCTTGTTTTTGTATCTTGGCAAAATACTTATTCATGGATGATTCTGATTCTGTTGACGCAACTCTGCTGGAGTTCTTCCAGTCTTAAAGGTCCAAAATCCTTGCATGATGATTTTAGCTGGTACTCTTAATGCTTTGAGCAAATTCGTGAGAGGTGAGGTTTCCTTCATAGGCAGTAGTCCCCTTTTGCTGCAGGTGAGTTTACTGCTTCCTTCCTTTTTTTTTTTTTTTTTTTTTTTCAGTTCTGCTGCTGCCTTGTTGCGTACGCACTGGTGGATTTAGCGGACGCAACTGCGTACGCATGTGTTGATATTGCGTGCGTGATAGTTTGCGTACGCAACTATTTATCGTGCGGCGCATTGTTGCGTACGCATCTTTTCTAATGCGTACGTAAGAATGCTTTGTCCTTTCTCCAGATTTGGCTTTTCGAGCATTTTCAACTTGTCGGAACCTCAGTCAAGTCCTTGGACATACCAGCCACAATCGTAACGTCGCAGGCCTTGATCAAACCTTTTCCTGACACGGATAATCTTCAAGCGATGGTTTCGAACCTTTCTGCCATAATGTCCGGTGGTTCTGCCCCTGGTGGAGAATATCTGTATGACTTCAAACTTGATCCTTTCTCACGGCGTGATGTTGGTTGGTCTGAAAGAAATATCCTACTGCCGGTGCCCTGTATTCAGCGTCAATTTGGAGAATCCCAGAGAGCTCTGAATAAAGACCATATGGGATACGTTTGTCCTCTTGTGGGTCGTATTATTGAGCGCATCTGGGAAGCATGGCCCCAAAGAGCCCGGACATATTCCATCACCGCCCCAATGTTAATCGCCTTCAACGTCTTACTATGTTTGGCTTGCTTCTGATATTGAGGAATCCAAGAAAGCAAATGACCAGCACAAGCGGAAGATCAGTGGGCAGAGTAGTTGTGATCGAAAAAAACGAGGAAATGATTTGCTACTTCGAAATAAACCTTGTCAATCGTATTGTATTCATGTCCTTTCCCCTTTTTTTAGTACAAGCAATCAACAAGATGTAACAGTTACTTAAATAAACAAAACTATCTTAATTAAATTTTGCACTGATTCCAACCCATGTTTACACAAAATTGAGTCCACTTTATATGTAATATTTCCGGAGTCGGTCCAGATTGGTGGGCTGTGTGAACTCATTCCCTTCTTCGTCCATAGCTTGGCTGTTCCTCCTGGCAGTATGGTTTTGATGATGTATGGGCCCACCCAGTTGGGTCTGAACTTGCCCCTAGGATCTGATACCCGAGTTAGCATCTCCTTGAGCACTAAATCTCCTTCCTTCAAGTTCCTCGGCTTCACTCTTTGTTAAATGCTCTGGCGACTCTTCTCTGATACCCTTGCACATGGTATAATGCTTTGAGCCTTGTTTCTCTAACCGCCAATTGTTCATAGCGGCTTCTTTTCCATTCAGCTTCAGGGATTTTTCCTTCTACCATGACCCTTACCGATTGGACTTCCAGTTCCACTGGTAACACTGCTTCCATTCCATATACCAGTGAATAAGGGGTTGCCCCAGTAGATGTCCTTATTGATGTTCGATACCCCACAATGCACTCGGTAATTTTTCTGCCCAATCCTTGTAAGTTTCTGCTGACTTTTCAAGGATGTGTTTGACATTCTTATTAGCTGCTTCTACTGCTCCATTGGTCTGAGGTCGATAAGGAGAAGATTTGTGATGTTTAATATTGTATTTCTCGAACACATCTTGGACTTCCCCTTGAAAGTGTAGTCCATTGTCTGAAATGACCTCGTGTGGCACTCCATACCTGCAAATAATATGAGTCTCAATGAATTTAGCCACATGCTTAGCTTTCAACACCGTATAAGCTTCTGCTTCCACCCATTTGTGAAGTAATCGATTGCTACTAGTATATATTCATACCCTCCTGTAGCCTTAGGGGCGATCTTTCCCATAATGTCTATGCCCCAAGCAGAAAATGGCCAAGGTGATGTCAACTGGTGCAATTCAACTGGAGGTATGTATTGCATGTTGGAGTAAACCTGGCATTGATGACATTTTCGTACATAATTCCCGCAATCTGCTTCCATGGTAGTCCAATAGTATCCTAGCCAAATGATCTTCTTTGCTAGCATCCTCCCATTCATGTGAGGGCCACATTCCCCTTCATGCACTTCACTGATTAATACTTTGGCTGCCTTTTCATTAATGCTAACAAGTGAATACCATTGGGAGATCTTTTGAACAGACTTCCTCCACACAAGATGTATTGCATTGCTAGCAAACCTCAACGCTCTACGATCTTTCTATATGCTCCTTCTGGGTATTTGCCACGTTCCAGAAAATTCAGGATGTCGAAGTACCAGGGCTCCCCATCATCAATTTCCTCCTTCCATAACCAGAATGGTGGTTTCATGGGCTGGTTGGGATTTATGTTGTATGGTCAATGGTTGTAATCGGGCTCCTTCTGGAATATGAATTAAAGAGGCTAATGTGGCTAGGGCGTCGGCAAACTGGTTTTGAGATCTGGGTAAGGGGGTGAAGGTTATTTTTCGGAATTTATGGGCCAGTCTTTCGGGTGGTTTTGATAGGGTTTCAGGTGTTCTTCCTGGTCTTCCAAAGTTCTGGACTTGAGCATTACTAGTGCTGAGTCCCTAAAACCTCTACTTCTTCCGCTTGTAGTGTTAACAGTGCTTCTAACCCTGCAATGCAAGCCTCATACTCCGCTGTGTTTTGTTGAATTCTGGAAGTTTAGTTTAACCGACAAGGGTATGTGTGATCCTTCTGGTGTAATCAAAATGACCCCGATCCCATCTCCATACTGATTCGATGCTCCGTCGAAATACATCTTCCATGTCTTTAAACAATCGACGTTCAAGAGGTTTTCATCGGGAACTCATCGTTAAGGGCTTCCCCTAGCACCGGATTTTTCCACAATAATCTGATACTGCCCCTCCTTTTATCGCGCCTTCTGCGTGACATAAACCAATTCGAATCCGGCAAGTAAAAACAGCCTCGCGATAATTGCCCGTTGAGTGTTTGCTTCTCAAATAGGTATTGAGCGGATCCATCCGGCATATTACTTGACTTCAAATTCATCAAGATGTGCCTTAACTTTTGAACAGCCCATACTAACGCAAAGCACGATTTCTCTACCACCGTGTATCTTATTTCATAGTCATGCAACTTCTTGCTTAAGTAGTAGATGGTGTTCACATCCCTGATCATCCCGTTGTGCCAACATGCTCCCCAAAGCTTCCTCAAAGACGGATAAATACAACATCAATGGTTTTTCCAGGACGAGTGGACCAGGATTGGTGGGTTTAACAAGTATCTTTTATAGCTTCGAATGCTTGTTGGCATTGATCATTCCATTCTTTAGGCTCCCCTTTTTCTAGCAGCTTAAAATGGGCTCACAAGTTGAAGTGAGTTTGCTATAAATCTGCTGATGTACTGCAACCTCCCTAAAAATCCACGTATTTCTTTTCCTTCTTTGGCGGTGGCATTTCTAAGATAGCTTTGACCTTGGTGGAGTCCACCTCTATCCCCCTGTTTGTTACCAAGAACCCCAGCAATTTCCGATGTTACCCCGAAAGTGCATTTCTGTGGATTCAACCTCAGTTTATATTTCCTGATTCTTTTGAAGAACTTCCTCAAATTCTACAAGTGACCTTCCCTAGTCCTCTGACTTTACGATCATATCTCCACGTATACTTCCACTTCTCGAGCATCATGTCATGCAATAATGTGGTAGCCATCCGTTGATAGGTTGCGCCTGTATTTTCAACCCAAATGGCATAACTGTATAACAGTATGTGCCCCATCCAGTAGCGAGAGTGGTTTTAGTCATGTCCTCCCGGTGCCATCCGTATTTGATTGTACCCAGAAATCCATCCATAATGACATTAATGCACTGCCTGCTGTGTTATCCACCAAAACATCAATGTGGGTGAGAGGGAAATCATCTTTTGGGCAAGCTTTGTTGAGATCTTGGTAGTCTACACACACTCGTACCCGCCCGTCTTCTTTGGTACCGGTACTATGTTAGCAATCCAATCAGCTTGACTCACTGCCTGTATGAACCCACTTTTAATAGCTTGGACACTTCTTCTTTCACCTTGATTTGCCATTCGGGTTGCATTCTTCTTAGACGTTGCTTTACTGGTCTAAACCCTTCTTTGATGTCAATGCGAGAATATAATTCCAAACACTCCTTTACAATCACACCTTCCTTTTTTTTTTTTTTTTTTTTTTCTTTTGGGGGGGGTTAAATACACATAAGCGACACACAAATGAGGAAGCCCATGAACTCCATTGACTTAAATAAGTAATGATCAAACATATAATCGTAGTAAAAGAGCTCCATATTGGCTTGGAGCAATACCTCTCCCGTTCATCTTCTTTCCTTCTGAAATATATTGGAAATACAGTAAGTTTATATCCCAATAAATAGATTTCTAATAATCTTAAAATAAATCACATATGATCAAATATTATAAGCAAACGTACAACAATGCATTTCTGACTCAAGGTTCAACCACATAGAAGTATATAACCCACCCATATATATATATATATATATATATATAAGGTACAATCTTTAATGCATAACCTTATGTAAATTAGATCAGGGTTAATCGATGTCATCTGAAAAACTTGTGTGATATACACGTGCATTAAAAAAAGTACCCATACTCTAGCATACCACTTTATAGCCAACTAGCCGAGGTATGATTAATTATCCTAACATTTCATGTGTACCTTATGATTCTAGGGACTTTTAGGCCCATGCGTCAAAAGCGTCCAACCTATTTTCTTTTAGGCACTCAAGATCCAAGATTCCATGGAACTCTAGCCACCAAGCACCTCCAAAGGAATATACTGATATAGCACTAACCACGGCAGAGGAACAATGCATGAATATTTTTCCACAATGATTATCATCCTTTAATCATCATGTTTAAAGGCTATTACCAATTGCAATATGAAAGTAAGAGCGGAATATAATTCCAAACACTCCTTTACAATCATACCTTTTTTTTTGGGGGTTAAATAAATAGTAGGGAAGGGACTCCCCCTCATCTATAAAGGAGAGGCTTTATTGAGAGAATAGGGGCGGTAAGCATTTGCAGTAGTAGGTATTCCCCCAGGGGGCTTAGGGGGGCTGGGCTGCTAAGGGGATTGCTTTTGTTAGAGTTGTTTCTTGTTCTTCCCCCTATCCCTTAGGGCTGGGCTGTTAGCGTGACTTGTTAGGACATAAGCAACACACAAATGAGGAACCCCACAAACTCCACGACTTAAATAAGTAATAATCAAACATAATAATAGTAGTAAAAGAGCTCCATATCGGCTTGGAGCAATACCTCTCCCGTTCGTCTTCTTCCCTTCTGAAATATTCTGTAAATACTGTAGGTTTATATCCCAATAAATAGATTTCTGCTAATCTTAAATAGGTCACATATGATCAAATATTATAAGCAAAAGTACAACAAGGCATTTCTGACTCAAGGTTCAGCCACATAGAAGTATATAACCTACCCATATATAGGGTACAATCTTTAATCCTCTTAATTTGTTACAGCTTCTTTCTCATGCTACATATCGTGGGCATCATGCATGTTTATGTTGTCACATTCTCACCAAGACGTAAACTATACTAGAATTGTACGTGTTAAATTCAATTTTGATGAGTGTTCTTTGGGTAATCTGGGGTGTTGGGGGTACTGATCGGAACATTTATAATTTCTCCTTGCTGTACGGTTTTGGTGCGGTTATTGAAGCCGAGGTTCGGGCTCTTTTGGTTGGTCTTAGATATGCTTAGGAACATAATTTCAGAAATGTTCTTATCGTGAGGGATTCTGCGACAATTATTTCTTGGGCAATGAAAAGGGACTTGAAATGCAATAGACGACAATTTTTTTCTTTTGCTATTATGCTGCTGCTGCTGCTGCTATCCTTGGAGGTGTATTACAAGCTTTATGTTAGGGATTTTTTTTTTTTTTTTTTTTGGGAAATATGCAATACATGTTCAAAATAGCAAAAAAAAGGGGTTAAGATTTATCAGAATCAATGGAAGTTGACCATGCCAAAGAACCGAAAGCCCAATTTGTTGAAAATCAATTGTCATAATTTGAGTTACTAAATTGACTTGTCTACTAAATGGGTTGGTTAGGTTAACATTGGATTTCAATGAGGTATTGTCACCTAAATTTTTGCCTAATGTTTGGACCAACACACACAGTCAACATGCCCCCCGATGTAACAAGCTTGTGTTAGGGAAATTTTTTATTTTTTATTTTTGGTTGAAATATGCAATACAAGTTCACAGGTGAACAAGATGCAAATGCATATTGCATTTGAAAGATTGAATAACAGGAAGTAGAAACCTGTTTTTTTGCTGCTAGTGCTGGGTTAGTTTAGGGGTTTAGGGGTTAGGGGTTAGTGTATTTTCCCTTTATGTATGATCCGTTAGCTCACCTCCATTCCCCACCCCCCAAAAAAAAAAAAAAAAAAAAAAAAAAAAAAAAATCGTTTACGATAATATATAGTTAATAGTTTTCTATTTGTTTTGAAGCACATTACATTTCTATAATAGGACTTGATGAATTGCAGTAGATCATATGCTCCATGAAATATTATTGGCAAGGTAGTCAATAAGATTGGTTTTGGTTCACAGTGTAAAGTCTTGTTCAAAATTACTTGGGGTCTGCTACGCCAATTATTTTTCGCCATGTAACTATATATGTATACATCTTTGCTGCATCTACATCAATCTTGACCTAAATTATTTACTGTCCTGTCTTTCCTTACCCCCTTGACCCACAATTTTTTTGGATCCTCTTGTTCTTGTCCCATTTACTTCTTATATGTGCAGACTAGTCCATCTCAACATGCTTATTTCAGGTGCATCATTTTTCAAATATATCTCTTCCTCACTGCCTATGTTCCTAAAATTTGATGGGTATTTATCAATCAGCTCAACAGAGCTTTTCTTCTCTTTAATTCATCCTACTGAAATTCTGTGAGCAACATTCTTTTCAATCTCCCCTTACTTACCCTCTATTTGGTTCATGGTTTTACCATGGAAAAAGAAGGGAAGGGAAAAAAAATGCGGAGGAAAGAAAATGAAAGGAAAAGATGAAATCATATCAAGTTAAAATTATTTTAACTATTCTTCTTCTACAAATTTTCCATTGCAACCAAATAAGAAAAAGTACAATTCTTTATATTTTATTTTTTTTCCTTGATAAAATTCGTGAACCAAATAGAGCCTTATGGTTGTGGATGATGGACGCTAGATGACAAATATGATTGCTTTGGGTGAATAAGATTAAAGAGCCATAAAATAAAAAGAATGAAAAGATGGGTTGATTAATCTCTATGTGTTGATGAAAATGAATTTGTAAAAATCCTTTTTTGAAATATCCAATACATGTTCCCTTTTTGTATGTATTAAGTGGACAAATCTTGAAATAGGAAATTTAATTTTCTTTACATATATATTACAAAAAAGTCTTTGTGAAGTTAGCTTGTTGTCACTACAAAAAACTTAGGCTTTGCCAGCTGTTAAAATAGCCAGCAAAGGCTTGATATCTGGCCAGTAAATGATTTGCCAGCAATCACAATATCAGCCGGCCAATCCTCAGTCGGCAAAGCCTTTCCCGGCTTGTACAATTATGGCTGGGAATAGTGGTTAATGCTGGCAATGAAAACAGCTGGCAATGAATGATACCAACAGCCGACAAAGCCATGCCCAGTAGCTGGCAAACATCAACAATTAGAGAACATGAGGTCACACGTTTGATGCTTTATTGGGCAGCTTAAACTACCTCTATTGGGCAGCCCATTTAACCAGACCCAAACACACAAATGGGCTCTCAACACAACCCAAACACACCATGCTATTGCTGTGTAAAAAAATACCATTCATCCTCTATTATTCCAAGCATCCAAAAAACCATTCATCCTTTATCATTCCAAGCATCCAAAAATTATCAGTATTATAAAAGCCGAAATTACATTAAAAAAAAAAAAAAACATTCATCCTTTATTATTCCAAGCATTCAAAGTGAGAACAAAAGAATAGAACACCCAAAGCTGCCTTAATCCCACTCAACGTGCTTGCTACTGATTGTATGAGAAATGACCCTTCTGAAACCTACAAAAAGGTAAATAAATAAATGTTTCATTAGATCCATTTGCAGAACTTTTCTTGTTTAATTCACAACAGTTTCTTGCTTTGTACTATTACAAACTAAAAGCAAAGAAGTAAGTAATATTCTATCATATATGAGGCATAGAGATAGTTCATGCATGATACTAAACCTTAACAACCAATGTTAGAACATGCATTGTAAGAAGCTCTATACAAAACTATAAACCCAACATGCATCCAATCAAAGAAACCAAAATGAATGCCAACATCAGCGAATACACTAGAATAAAGCAAATTATATCCAAAAATAATATTTCAATGTTATTAAAGTATAGCAATAGAACCAGATATTAGAGCTTGTCATGCAACCGTTGTATGATTTAGGACTTGAGATATTTGGAGAATATTATGGCCAAAGCATCATATACTAAAGTTGGATATTTTCAATTTTAGTTTACAGACGTATTATTTTGGATGCTCACTGCTTCATCCAGCTATTATTTTCCATCCAAAATAGAAAATATTAAGGCATCTCAGTTTTTAACTCTATTTTGGGCCATACCTGAATTTGTTGCTATTTTATTGCCCATGATTTTTAGTCAGTTTTAAATGAAAGCATATAAAGGGAACACTTTGCTCACAAACCATCATTAATTCTGTGTGTATTTGGGAGTTCTAGACCAACAAGCTATATCAAACATTTAAGTCAAACATATATTGGAACTACTGAATACTTGCATAATCTCACATAAGATCCTATATCAAAATTAATAGATGAAAATGCAAGCTAGAACTCTTTCAAACATCAAATGACAAGCGCAAGCAAACATTACTTGGCAGGTTCAAGATTATCATATCAAGTTGTGCTTGTATCCCCTTATATTGTCCTCCCATATCTTCATATTTTTTCTCCATGTTATCCATTTGTTCTTTATATTTTTGCTCCATGATATCCATTTTCTCTTGATATTTTTTCTCCATATTCTCCATTTGCTCTTGCATTCGTTGCTCCCTCTCCACAGTTGACCTCAAAGCCCCAAAGGCCTCATAGCTCTCATCGTGTACATATTTACACTCTCATTACAGAGAAATAAAAATTATGTGTCTGAAGAAGAAGCATCAACGCATTGATGCCACTTCTGTAAATGTAGCATATTTCCACTTCAGGACTTAGCACCCACCCCAAATTTTTAACTAAATGCTTGCCAAATGTACAACTACATCCACCTCCTTAACACGGGGTTCGAATTTCAAGCCATACAACAAAGCATTCACATTACTTTTGAACTTAAGATTCAATATCCATACATTGTAATGGGGACACAGACTAAAAAACGTTTCCAATGTAATTTGTAATTAGACATCTTCCCTCTGTTTGGTTCGCAGGGAAGAATGAAGGAAAGGAAAATTAAAGTTTAAGCATCTTCCAATCCTTTTTTTTTTCCTCCGTCATTCTTTACGCATTTTTGAGCCAAATAGAGCCTCAAGTACCAAAAAAGTTACCTGATCAAGAGTAATAGGGACAACCTTAGCCTCACTCGGCAGTTCCCTTTTCCTTCTTGAAGCTTGCACCGAGTTTATCATACTCTGGAGCAAGCCTTTTACGGTGTCCACACCTGCTAGGAGAAACAAAATCAATATTTCAGGTCCTATCATGTGATAATCAGATGTATAACCAATAACGACGTAAAAATGAGTAGTAACACTAGAAATTTCATATTTTTTTTCATTTTGTTTTCTTGTTCAAAATACTCTCTGTTTGGTTGCTGAGAAACCTATGATTTTCAAATCATCGTTTAGTTAAATTTCAGAAACAGGAGAGTAGAAAACATTAAAAGTCATTGCCCAATTTCTACAAACCTACCTTTTCTCATTAACCAAACGGCACAAAAAAGTGAACGGTGAAGAAGAAAACCTGAAGTGTCCTGTTTGTTTTTTACTCTCACGTATCCTTCGATCCCTTGCTTCCCTTTCCCAAACTCTTCACCTTCTTCCCACCCCTATAACAACATCATCACAGAATCAACCACCAAAAATCAAACTCCAAGGGCCCGTTTGGTAAATCTCACCTTATAGCAGAAAATCAGACCACAAAATTCAGTCAAAATCGTTCATATATAGCAGAAAATCTCACCTTAATTAAGCTTTACCAGATGAGCTTCATCATCGCTGTGAGAGATGTGAGATTTAGAGTCCGAAGCAAAACACCTCCGATTTCTAACACTTCCGAGATGAGATCGAGGGTGAGAGAGAAGAGAGATGAGTACGAGGGTGGGAGCGAAGAGAGATCAGATCTGAGAGGTGAGATCTGACCCATTTCTAATCTGATCGGAAGTGAGAGAGAAGAGAGAACAGATCCGATCAGATCAGATCTGAGTTTCTAATCTGCTGGTGTAAATTACTTTCACTTTCCCCCCCTTTTTTTTTTTTTTTGGGTAAGTAAATGAAATCACGTGTACCCCATGTGCCAGCTGTAAAATAAGCCGGGAAACCCCTTTTTTGTCGGCCAAACAAAAGCAGCCGGGGAAACATAGCCGGCAATAGTTGATATTTTTGTAGTGTGTTAGGGAAATTTTTGTTTTTTTTTTTTTTTGAAATATGCAATACATGTTCAAAAATTTGTTTTGCGTGTGGAATGAAAGATTTCATTTTTATATCATATACATCTTCAATATTTGTAAGGTTTTAATTTTTTTTTTATACATATACATTAATCTTTTTATTTATGTCTACATATAGAGGGTTTTACCTTAAGCCCGCCATTGGATTCGATGTTTTGCTCAACCCCACCACCAAATAGCATGTGAGGTTTTCTAGCGATAAATATTGATGGTTCAACTTGGGCATTTGAGCCTTGTCAAGGCTCAAATAACCTTTCTGCTATTGAGGATTGATTGGCAAAGCATGGAATGAATCCAAAAGAATGATTTTTGTCTCAATGATTTTTATTTGATGCATTTTGGTTTAATGTGTACACTGAATATTGGTGTAAACCTTACAAAAATCATTTTTGTAATTTTTCTGCATTGATATATTGTTAGTTGCTGAAAGAATAGTGAGTAGTTTGTGTGAGTGCATTGATTTTCTCCACGCGCTAGCTTTTTACCTGTATTTTACCTGCTTTTGGTTCTGATGGTGCTAACCCCGAAGGATTAGCATATGAATAAGAGTCGTCACCTGAAAGGGTTAAGGACCAATTTTGTTGACCAGAGAAAGGTTTGGGGTTAGGGTACATGTTATGAAGGTGTTTGGTAATGAACTGGCCCTCATTTTATATTCATTGACCATATTTAATATTTTAATTTAATCTAGATTGCCTTTGAATCATGTAACAATTAAAGACACACACAAATGACAAGTTAATAGCATAGGATAACATATAAACAATTGATAACAAAATATAAACAATAATTAAAACTAACGTGCGTACACATATTATATGTACACGCACGTTACTAAACAACACCTGCACAAATGTTAGATACCAAATTTAAAATATAATAAACTAAGAAATAATAATAAACTAATAACAATAAACTAACAACATCAATAAACTAATAAAAATCAAGAAAATAAGTAACATGCGTACACATATGCTAGATATGCATACTCATTACATGTCATGCGTGTGCATGGCATCATTGGTTCATCTTCTCCACGACGAAACCAGCTCACCTGCAAAAGGGGTTAGTCCAAACAGATATTGCATGCAACAAAATTACAATCTGAACAATTTATGCAATCCAACTATCAAATATCAAAAGAAATTGGTTAGTGTTCAAACTATCCCTCAGGTCCATTGTCAATCTGGTAGCATCTCTTCCGTTGAGCCAAGCAAGCTATTTCCCTTCCTCACAAGTCATCTCTCTTTTATTTTCTCTCAATGCAACTTTTCTCTTTTTTAGTATTTTCCTTACAAGAACTCTCCTCCCCAAGTCTCTCTTTCCATCTATTTTTTCTCAGAGTCTCAGCATTCCCTCTGGACCCTCTAATTTTTTGATCTCCTTGAACTCTCCCAAGCTCTTGCTATTTATAGGAAATGATCAATGTGCAAAATTATTCACTTACTTGATTCCCCCACCATTCCCCACTTCTATCCCTTCTTGGAGTGGGTTTCTCACTTAAAAGGAAAGAAGTTGTTGAAACAGTGAAGTTATCAGTCAATTTGACATAAGTTGGCAGTAATAGTGGATGAATCACTTGCGGTAAATGGTGGGTACACCATTTGATAATGATAGATGAATCACTTGAGATAAATAGTGGATGCACCATTTGGTAAATGGGATATGAATTCATCATCACTTCAAATGTTAGGTGAATGTGAACTTATATAAAGAAGGCTTTGGTTGGAGGCAATGAATACAATTGAGAAGGAATGAGTTGAAGGGAATGAAAATGGTGAGAAGAGTACATAGGGAGGACTCTACCCAATTGGTCTTATATACATACACACACACATATATATGCACCTAACCCAATTGCTTGTTTTACTCGTAGAAAAGAGACCCAGGTTGACAATAAACATCACGGACCTCATCATCGGATACTCACCATCAAATATAGGGACAAAATGGGATGTTTACAATTTAATTTTGTACAGGTTTAATAAGTCAATAACTTGGGATGGTCCTAGTTATAAACAAGGTCATGCCTGAATTTCTAAAAAAAATTAGTACCTTGATATATTGTTGGCTGCTAAACAAAAGTGAGTAGTTTGATTTTGTACAGGTTTGGTAAGTTGATAACTTGAGATATCCAGATTATAGATAGGGTTATGCCTGAATTTCTAAAAAAAATTGGTACTTTGATATATTATTGGTTGATGAACGAATAGTGAGTAGTTTGATTTTGTATAGGTTTGGTAAGTCGATAACCTGGGATATCCTGGTTATAGATAGGGTCATGCTTGAATTTCTAAAAAAAATTGGTGCCTTCATATATTGGGAGACAAAAAATTTTCTTTGTTTAAAAAAGAAAAACCAATGCCTCATTAGGGGCTTGAAGCTAATACAATGGTTGTGTCCCATTACAATGACAAAGAAAGAGGGACATGTCCCATTAAATATTCAATCGATCATCCCAAAAAGAAGCAAAAAAATGTTACCAAACTCTCACTAACAAATAAATCAGCTGGTGTACAAAATTGTGTTTCCCTTATCCTAATCCATACATATTCCGAATTTTTGGTTTCATTGGCAATTACTACATTTAAGCCATGAGTAGTACAAACCCTTCTCATTTAGGAAAGATAAACCAATGCAAGGCCAGATCTTCATAAAGTATGAAACCATGCCCATTAATCATCGTTAAGTCATATGCCACTATGAGAGGAGAGCCAAAATCACATTATCCACAACCAATGGCAAAATGTTCATCGCATTTACATGATGTATTGTTTTCTACTACTACCATTGGTACATCCACACATAATCACACTTCAGAATAATAAATTCATTCAAAATTAGTAGTAATTGGAATTTCCAAATAAAAGTTAATTACAGAAACTGATAGTAATATTGCAAAATAGATGGTTAGATCTAAGCTGGCCTCAATAAAGCCAATGCCAAAACACCCAAGATAGAGCGTTAATGGAAAAGGCGACTAATCTATAAACCCCAAAATGACCACAATTGGTGCTCAAATTGCTGTGCCGGTTGAGTAGCCACGCCCAACTATAACTTTTTTTTAGTTGGCTTGGAAGGAGTTGCCGTTAAGTTGCCGATATAGTAGGGTGCTTTTGCGTGATCCTAAAAAAAAAAAATAGCATAACATAAATGACAATATCAATCTATTGAACAGAAATATAATGCAGCTTTTATCAATTGTTTGAGTATACATAGCAAGTGTACCCCATGCTAATGATCATCAAGAATTTTTCGACAGCTCAAATTAACAACATATTTTACATGAGAAGCACTGACAATACAAAATAATTTACTTCAATCCTATAGATGATGAGGGAGCTAATCACTTTAATACATTTGCAGTCATATTTCACACAAACAAATGACAAAACCAATAACCTATAGGTCATCCTTTGATATGGAGAGGGTGTCTTAAAAACTTCAGAAACATGAGGTTGGAGGTTCAAGCCAGCTCATGGAGGGGGTATCGACTAAGTGCTATGTAATGTTCTGATATTCTTGCACCAGAAAAGAAAATTTTAAAATAAAATAATTTTATTAGCCAAGTGATACTTCCGCTTTCTAAAGATCAAAAGACTAGCATATAACACAAAATATGGATTATATATCATTTATGTAAGTCCAAGTCTTGAAACTGCCCCATGCTGTTATTGATGACATCGAAGGCCCTTAGTACATCAACTGATGAATTGTCCACCTGATTATAAACTCTATAATTTCCATTTGAAATAATAAAATAAAGTGAAGGACCAACCACCAACATCACCTCCATGGCTCCATCACTCCAATGCTAGTAGACCAAAATGGATTTTTATTTTTTAGTTTTTACTTTACAATATTTTCTGATTAGTAAACAAGCATTGTAAATTTGTAACGTATTCGATTTTATTAATTCTTTAACCTTATGGTGGTCTATTACTCTTGTAATATCCCTACTCTAATTTTGAGTTAATTATATTATTTTGGATCTATTAGCGATTGGTTTTGATCACTAATTGGGGGTTAAATAATTTTGCTTTGACTTAGTGTTAAGTTTATAATCATCTTATTTAATTATTTGATTATTTTTAGACGGGTCAATTTCAAATTTTGATGACGTGTACAGAATTTTATTTTATTTTATTTTTGATAAGGTCATCAAATCTATATTGCCAGTGTTACTTATTAATTTGATATTAATTATGACGGGTTATACACGATAATTATTTAGAATGTCATTATTTTATTTTTATGTGATAGATTATTTTGATGTGGGCCCTAAAGTTTTAAAACTTAATTAGACTACATGTGCTATTTAACATTGGTGGGATTAAGCATTATTAATTTTTACATTTTTTATGTGGACCTAGACCTTATGTTATATTTGGTTCTTTATTTTATATTGGGTCCAATACATTTTGGACCTAATGCTATATTAGTTGTAATTGGGTGAGCCCAATTAGTGGAATACATGCCTAACTTAGCTTTGCATATTAGACACTTGTCCTAAGGGTAGTGAACTAATATATATAGTGGGTTAAAGGCCAAAACAGCCCATTTACTCCCATTTTTAAGATCTGCCTTTTTAGAGAGATAGAATAAGAGAAAGAGGGAATAGAAAGAGGAGAAGAAGAAGAGGGGCTGTACGGACCTTGTACGGACACCATGGGGAGCTTATCCTTCACCAATTTTCTGCATTTTCTCTTTCTCTTTCTCATCCAAATAGGTAAGTACATATTTCTCCTTGATAGATTAAGGGTATTTGGGAAATATGGAATTATTTTCTCTATTAATTATTAGATTATTTTGCATGATTTGTGATTTTCATGAAAGAAATTTGTATTTTGGTATGAAACCCTCATATATATTGGAAATTACTCTTGTGATCTTTGTATATTGGTTAGGTATCTGTAAAAGAAACCATTTTTATTATGGATCCAAACATGCAAGATTATATTAATGAGTTTTGGGTTTCAAAAATAAAATATGTGATAGAGGATGATAAGTTGGGTTTTTATTTACATGTATGTGTCTAGATTTAAGCTTTAATCAATTTATATTATTTGAATGAGGGTGTTATCATGGTTAAAGATAAAGAAATTCATATTTTATAGTTCATTTGTTGTTCTTGGAATTTATTATAAATATTTATGTTATTGGAATTTATTATAAATATTTGTGTTATTTGGGATGTCGATACGTATTTATTGACTTGTGATTTTTGTCAAGTTCGAATTGCTTAGTTGAAATTGTGAATGTATATGTATATATGTTCTCTATGAGAGTTTAGAGAGGTATGAAGGCTTAATTGGATCATTAGGGATGGTTTTGCAACACTCGAACCATTTTACATGTGCGCTTTACTGTGCTGACAGCACGAACCCGTTTTACCATTTAATTCATAACTTTCGTTCTAATTATGATTTTGCGATGAAACGAATTAGAGTTTGTCACTGACTTGTTGGGCTAACATCCTACCAAGTTTCGTGTCATTTGATGACCATTTGGTATTTTTGGTTGAATTATTTCGTGGTACACCTGAAGCTGGGATATCTGCTCGGCAGCAGTAACTTCATATTGAAACATATTTTTGGAAGGGTTTTGTTGGGTATTTCTCTACCAAACTTTGAGGGTACAAAATACATTTGATATAATTTTAAGTGATATAAACCTCAAAGCCTATTTCTTTGTGGATTAAATTATAAAAATTCGTTTGTACGTGTTACTAGTTGTGTTCACTGATCGAAATTTCAAATTTGGTCTTTTGACTTGAATATATTTTCAAGCTATAGAAATTGTGGATAATGGAAACATGATATTTTCCATAATTAGTCATTGGTTATATGTTTCATAATTTGGAATTACAATTGGCATGGGATTAAATTGTAAGATTATGGAAAATGATCTTCTAGACCTTGTCGATGTAAAATTTTATGTTTTGGGTAAAGTTGCATAATTGTGGCCTTTTCAAATTAAGTTATTGACTTGGATTTTATACAAGAAAATATAAGAATAATAAATATGGTTATTTCTTTCATTGCTATTGTTGGAACTATTATGTGAGATTATTTTCTTAATATTTATTATGGAAAATAAGTGTAGGCATGCCAAACGTCGGTATAATACTTTATATTGTAAATTATGGGGATATCGTGTTGATATGAGAATTATTTTGCTAACTATGGGATTATTAGCTTGATTGGCATAATCACGTTCCATTGGCATTCATTGCATAGCAATGCATTGAAAATTGACTTAATAAATACTTGGTAAAAGTATTGAAGGGGTCATTGGGTATGGTTTGCTTGCAGTCAAGGGACTAAGCTGTGTATTCCATTCCTTTGGTTCTGGAAGCTTTCTGGTTCCAGGTAGGAACCCTTGTTGTCCAAGAATTGAGGCCGCTTTTCGGTCTCAAGTAGGGACCCTTATGTGGTCCTCTTGGAGGTTGGGTTTAAATCCTCCGTTTTCGCGAAGATTCCTGTAGGAGTGGTTTGGTAATTGAGGAATAAATGTAATTGGACATGGAGTCGTATATTGCATTATCATGACATGGCATTCGTTGCATTAAGTTATAGATATATAACTTATTGTATCTATTGGTTGTTTATTCATTAGCTTATGAAATTTATAGAAATGAATATGAGTTTATACTTTGAATTTATGGGTTGTTTTTGATATAGAATTGGACTTGAATATTTTCTATATTGTGTGTATGAGTGTTTTTATATATCTTGTGGTTTTAAATGGATTTTTAAAACCTTGATAGACTTTGTAGAAATATGTAACCTATTGAGAGTTAGCTCACCCCCTACAGTTTTGCAGGTTTTTAAAGATAAAGAAGTTGTTTGAGTTACAATATTTTGATGAAATACTTGTATATTGGTTCACGAGGCATTCTACATAATGGAGGATACGTTTTGTGATAAGCTGTGAATTAATGATGTATTAAATTATGATTGAATATAATTTAATTTCTTGGTGATGTATATATTATTAATTTGGAATTGTAATAATTAATTTTGGTTGGGAACCATGTGGAATTAGAGGCAAACAATGATACCCTTGTGGATGGATGCTTTTGTGTGTGTGTATATATATATATATATATATTTTAACAAGTTAATGATTTTACTTGGCTAGCCCGTATAGCAAACAGGTCATGCTGGATTTTTATTAAAATAATGGTTAAAATTATTTTATTCTCACTTACTAATGGATTTAAAACCTCTTTTATTTTGAAAAGTCAAAGTTCAATTTATCCAAAATACCAAATACTTTATTAAATCAATCTCGTTTTATTGCTCTTGATCATGACTCGATAATTTCAAGTCGTGACAACTCTATTATTTCTTTTTAGTACAATTTTTCCTTCTTAAAGCTCCCCCAAACCCCCACCATCGGTCCACCACCCCCCCCCCCCCCCCCCCCCCCCCAAAAAAAAAGAAAAAAAAAAGAAAAAAAAAGAAGATGATATGAGCAGGCACCATTCACCGTATATGTATATGTTCATAGAACTTGAAGCCATACAATGCGACAGAGTAAGCTTTCATGCCATAGGTCTAGTAGGGTATCCACCGAGGAACCATTGGAAAGTCCATCAGTATCCCTGCACTTCAAAACTAAGGAAATAACCCCCTCCACTAATAAATTGTAACAGTGTGCCTCCATTTGCCTATTTGACATTAGAGGAAAATAGATCTTGTCAGCATCACAAGATGGCACTAAACATAGGAGGATTTGGCCACAAGTCTTTAAAATGAGACTTGTATAATCAGAAGTCTAAAAGAAAAACTTATAAGGCATGAAATCCATTAAATATCCGTGTGACAAAAATGCCTTCGTAGGATAGTATTATATCTTTTCTTCTCTTTTATTTTATCATGGTTTTTTTTTTTTGGGGGTGGTTTAAATTACAAAAAACTACCATGAAGAGTGGGTGATTTGTGTTGAAGGTAGACTGAAACAAGGCAAATAAATGTATGCCTTTGCTTGCAACATTATACTCGTCAATGGTGGCCTTTTCTACCTTCACAGGAACTAGATGATTGAAGAACTTGATTGCTAGGTCATTGAATGAAGCTTCGTTGTAGTCTTTGGAGCACAATTGCGGAAGATGATTTTCCAGCGGTAGTAAATCTAGCTAGAAGACTGGAAACAGAATTTATTTATTTTTTACCCAATATTCTTCTCAAAGGTGCTTCCTTGCTCGTAGGAAGTAAAATGTATAACTTTTATACATTTGTGGCAAGCACCATTGCTTTTTATTGAGCATCCTTGTAGGTGAGGTGGGTGGGAGATAGAGGAGTGTAAAAGGTAGTCACACCAACTGTTTGATAAAATGCTTGACTGAGAAACAATACACACCAACTGCTTGATACAACGCTTGAATGAGAAAGAATAAGGGTAGACTCACGCAAACTGCTTGATAAAATGCTTGAAACTAATACCAAGCATAAATTTTCTTTTACCAAAAAATGTTAATGCAAAAATGATTTCGATAAGCTTGCAAGTGAACCTATGATTTCAAGGGTCACCACCGGTATGCTAGAATAATGCTTAAATGTATTTTTGAAAAAAAGGAAGAGAAAAAGAAAGGGATTTCATCCAACATTGAGACTAAAAGGTTGATTCGTTTCTTTTTGACATTTTTTTTTTCTTTCTGGTGTAGAAATTGAATGATAAAATTAGACCATGTCCAATGGAGAATGCCAAATTGGGTGGCAAAGCTATAATGTGACATGGCTACAATGCCAAA
The DNA here is from genome assembly GCA_039720395.1 of Liquidambar formosana. Taxonomy (NCBI): domain Eukaryota; kingdom Viridiplantae; phylum Streptophyta; class Magnoliopsida; order Saxifragales; family Altingiaceae; genus Liquidambar; species Liquidambar formosana. The sequence goes on from CM077830.1 coordinate 1,865,627, forward strand.
TTATAACTTTGACACCCCATTTGATACCTCTATTCGAGATGCTTTGACAAACTTGACAAAAGAAAAAAGAAAACCAGACTTGGTAAGTCTTTCAAAAATAGCCAATTTGAGCCTTGGATCCACTGACAAGGTTTATGGCCCCTCCTTAGGTGGTGCCATGTTTGTGCCAATTACGAAATGAACTGCCCCTTATCGCAGTGCTGGGCCCTTCACGTCTCTGTCTCTTGCTCAGCCTATCTAAAGAGCATGCATCCCAACCACCATCTCTCCAGTAGGTAGAATACACCTCTGGAATGTGTGCAACTTTCGCATAATCACCCTGTTTGTCTGGCTGGATCGTCGTGATCAAATCATCAGGCATATCAAAAAATTCAAGCAACTTTAGCTTGGATAAGTGTTCGATTCCTGTCGGCATCTTCTTCAACCCATTACAACGCTGGATGATGAGCGTTTCGAGATCAGGCATTGCTCCTTTCTCCACCGTCACCCTCTCCAGTCTGTCCATTTTTTCAAGATTGAGAAACTTGAGCTTTTGGAACCCTCCATTCTTGAAACACAATGTCCTTCCTTCATAGACCTGAAGAAGTTCAAGTTGCACTAAACTGGGCAAACCTTTAAGTGTTTCAAGTGGGTCTTCTCTTAACCGACTCCACTTCAAAAACAATCTGATCAACCCGTGAAGAGAAGATATCCATTGAGGTAAAGATTCTAATCGTCCTCTCAAGAATAGCCGTTGAAGAAACTTGGGTGGAGAATACGGATAAGGTAGATCAATCATCTCGTCCTCTCTTATTGAAGTCACGTACAAAGATCGAAGGTTGCTCAGCCTTTTGATGGAAGAGAATAGTACCTTCCCATCTTGTCTTCTCAACTTTAGAACGCCTAATCTTCGAAGTTGACTTAGCTTCCCAATCTCTCTCATTAAGTGGCCACTAGCCTCACTTGCCTCTAGATAATTGAGCTTTTGTAGGGATGGTAACCCTCCTATTCCTTCCAATGCCTTGAAGCCTTGTAGATGGTGAAAGGCTTGATAAGGTTCAAGACTATTGTTGTAATGATACGCCAAGAGATGTCGAAGTCGATGGAGTTTTAGAATTTCAACAGGCAATTCAGTGACAAAAGTATGTTTAAGATCCAATGTTTCAAGGTTTTGAAGCTGCCCAATAGAGGTTGGAAGTGTTCTTATCTTGGTACGTCTCAAGCTGAGGTACCTTAGATTGAATTGTTGGACGATTCCCTCTGGAAAAATCTCCAAAGGCAACCCTCTCAAATCCAACACCTTGAGCAGCCTAAGACCTCCACAGAACAATGAGAGCTTAGATGAGTTGGAAAGCAAATCTACTACGCCAAACATCAGAACAGAGCGTAGCTGAGAGATATTTGAGTTTTCTTGTACATTTTCCCAGCTGTTGTGGACCGATAGGCGTCGGACTCTTTCTGGCCACCTTCTATTTCCTTCACCAGCTATTGCTACGAAGTATTGATCTTTTGATTTGGAAAGAATAGTCTCCCGGAGAAGGTCATGGATGCGTAACAAATGGACCTTATCATATGGGGTTATCCGTGCCACTTGGATTAGGCTCCTATTAATGAGCTGATTGATGTAGCCCTCTGCAACTTCTTCTAGTGTCCGTCCTTCTTTTTCTTCCACAAACCCTTCTGCAATCCATAGTCGGATCAATCTCATACGCTCAATCAAGTGACCCTCGGGAAAAATGCTCAAGTACAAAAAACAATATTTCAGGTAGCGAGGCAAGTTATGGTAACTAAGTGACAGTATTGTCTTCATACACTTGAATCTATCATCGCTTTCTAATTCAGCACCAAGGCTACGATGAACCATTTCCCATTCATCGATTCTGTGATTATCCTTTGTTGCTAGAACACCGCTGATTGCCACAATAGCAAGTGGCAATCCCTCGCATCTTTTCAAAATACTTCTTGAAAGCTCCTCCAAATGGGGAGGGCATTCATCATCGTTAAACGTTTTCCTGCAAAATAGAGTCCAAGATTCTTCAAGAGACAGAGGCTTCAACTCATAGACATTACCGTGGCATTCTTTGCTAGAAGCAGAGGCTACTTCTCCAATGCGTGTTGTGAGCATTACTCTGCTTCCACAATGTTTGTTGGGGAAGGCATTTCTGAAAGCACCCCAATCATTCGTGTTCCATACATCGTCTAAAACAAGCAAGTACCTTTTATCCTGGAGGAATTCATTGATCACCTTCTTGAGCCCTTGGCTGTTCATCGTTTCCACTCCTGGAGGAATTGGTTCCTTGATTACATGGAAAAGTTGTCGAATCATGTCCCTGAGAAGCTCCTCCATCTTGAATGATTGAGAAACAGTGATCCAAGCATGGCTCTGGAAACGCATCTTCAGTCCAGGATCGTCGTAGACTTTCTTTACCAGGGTGGTTTTCCCCAACCCACCCATTCCAACCACTGAAACCGCCTTCAATCCTGAGTCGCCCTCTTTAAGAAGCCATTCGATAAGCTCCCTTTTGCGATTGTTGATACCCACTAGCTCGGCTTCTTCCAGTAGAAGTGCATCCCCACGACGATCACACCAGCTGTTGTTTCCAGCAGTTGGGCTTGATCCTTGCTTTAGAACCGCATTCCTATGGTTACTGTACCTCTTTTGTCCCTCCGATATATCACGAACTCTGCACTTAATGCTTTGTATTTCAGAAGCAACCCAACAATGAGCTGTAAAGTTCACAATAGAGCAAGAAATCTTGCGAAAAGAGGCGAAGATTCCATGCCCATGATGATGCACAAGTCGAACCATGAATTCGTCGATGACATCCTCTATGTCGTAGGCAACGTCTCTCACTTGCTTAACCCATACTCTGATACTTTCATCACTCTCCTCCGCCGCATCAGACACTTCCAGAAAGGCCCTCATGCGCTCCAATTCGTCTTTGATGTACTCCACCTCTGTTTTCATCCCCCACAGAAGTTGCACCTCATCTCGGAGTAGAGCTCCGAGCTTTTCCAGTGCAAAGGAAACAACACTCTCTGCCATTCTTCTCTTTTTTGGCTCTACAAAACTGTGAATAGGCAGCATTCCTCTCCCAATCATGGCGATTTTAGCCCGCAGCCTCATTCTGTAAAATATTGGATTGACAAAGACTAGTGTGAACTCCTGACCATGTATTGAATAGTCTTATTAGCTTTATTTTGTTGTCAAGTTGAATAGGTGACTGGCTGATTGGTTACTTTTACCTACTGGCCGGCGGGCTTGACCTTGAATGGGCTACCCAGGGAATATGACATTTAAAAAGTAGAATATGGGTACAATATTGCAGTTGTTTGCCCTCCTTTTCTCTGCCAAGGAATAATTTAATGTTAGTTGGTAATTGGTAGATGTCTAGTATGTTTAAATATTTTTAAAATAATATTATAGTTGGATGTTCCCTTCAAAGCAAGACTAAGGCGACTCTCCCCTCATCCTAGATGGTTGAGATTCCGAGACTTTCACTCGGAAGTCTTGGATGAAGCATTGGCATGTCCATTAACAAGCAAGGCTAAGGTCTTGGGCCCATAGAACACCTTTCTCAATAAAATTTTGTTCGACCCGGGGAGTGGTGCACCAGTTAACAAACTACGTCTTAGAAATCAGAGGTCTCGAGTTTGAATTTTAGCAATTCCATTATCTAATGCATGGCTTGTAGGTGAAACCTTGATGGAAGCAAGTTTGCAATATCCATGTTTAGCAAAATAAAATAAAAAATTGTTTAAAAACTCATGTAGCAGTGTTAATCGGCATTAATTGTCTAATAATGGCCATTTTTCACATCCCTTTTGCTCCATCCACACCCTTTCACAAGCAATCTCAGTCATGTCCTTTCATTCTCCTCTCTTCTTTCATAAAATGATGAAATTGCCCATAAAAGAGAGTGAATACAGCCAACAAGAGTATGCAAATTGGTCCTCTAGCTCCGTTTGAAAAATGATACTACAGCTGGTTTGTCCCGTCAAAAGCGAGTCTAAAGGTCTCGCACCCATTAGAACGCACTTCTCAACAAAATTTTGTTCAACCCATTAGACTAAAACCCGATGATCAGTGAGAACTTTGAAAGCCCCCCCCCCCTTCTCTCTCTGGTTGAGTCAATTCTCAGATAGTCTACAGAGGTAATTTTTGGGTATTGCACAAGTTTCTCAAAATTTAGTCTTTCAAGTATTCTTTTCCAAGGATTCGATTGTTCTTTAATATATGTAGTCAAATTAAGATATGCTATATATTTCATTGAAATAGTTGTGAGAGCCAATGGAGCTGTATCCCATATGACACCTCTCCTTAAAGGGGAGGGCTTAAGGGAGATTATGGTTTCAACTCCTTTTAGATGTGTGTCTACAGGGGAAAGGAGGACCAACTACCCCTCTGTTGTGTAACCCAAAGGCTTTTGGGGCTCTCCTAGTCTACTTTGAACCAAAATAAAAAAATATAGAGATCGAGTTAATGTTAGCTCCTTTGCTTGATGGTCATGTGCTTTAATAACGTGTATTATGGTCATTTTTATCGTTTGTCAATTTCCTTTTTCTTGTTCTTTCCGGGATCCAAATAGATACGAATTCTTAAGAACTATTCATCCTAACTTCTGGTCAAATTGATTGTTAGAATGGAGATGAATTCCTAAGAATTGAACTATTCATCCCAACTTCTAGTCAAATTTTTTTTGGGGGTTAATTACGATTTAATACCATGAACTTTTAGGGTTTTCCCAATTAATGCTATAAACTTTCAATTACATCGATTTTAGGACAATTTAAACTTTTTAGTTGCAATGTGGGACAACCGTCCATGTCAGTCAATAAAACGAACGGAAATAGCACGTGTAGCACGTGAATAGGTGACTTGGATCCTACGTGGCTAATTTCTTCCTACGTGGCCCTTATTCCCGCCGAATGAAGCATCACGTGCCAATTAATCTGGTTTGTATGTGTGTTTAAGTACATGCTGTAATACCCCGAATATTTATTGATTTATTTTACGCGTATATTCGGTGGAATTGTACACAGGATGATAATTTAAATATTTTATATAGAAAATGAAGATGAGTTCACTTGGATGTTGGGAGACATTGCATTAAATTGTTTTGGGTGGAGAAGATGATTAGATTGTGATATATATATATAGGTGGAGGAAAGAAAAGTCAAAAGAAGAAAAGGAGGAGGAAAGAAAAAGCAGGGATTAGGTGTAGAAAAAAAACAAAGGAAAGAAAAGAAAGGAGATGGGGACAGGAGGATGAAGAAAGAAGAAAAGATAAGGAAGAGAGAGAAAGGGAGATAGGGACGTGAGAAAGAAGGGAGAAAGAGAGAAGGAAAGAAATAAAGAAAGGAGCAGGGAAGAAGCCGAGAGAGGCAGAGGGCCGACAATCCGTCGCCGAATCATGAGAGCTCCAATCTGACAATTGTGACTATGGATTTTATAATTCTTGAGCTGATCTATGGGTGTGTTGTGGTTTTTTGTTTTATTCACTCATTTTTGAGGTAGGGGGTTTAATTTTTGTACAGTGAATAATGAGTATTTTGATCCGTATATTTGATGTCATGGATTATGATGGTTGATTTAATTGACAATTCGATTATATTTGAGGTTGATGATTTGGAGTTCATATTATTTGATTTATATGTTATTTTGAATATTGCTTGCATGTGATATTTGAAATATTATTTATTATATAGGAATTGGATTTCTTATTGGGTTGTTGTTTGCTCCTCCAATATATTTTCAGGTGATCATTGTTGGAAGCACGTAGTGGAATTGGGTTGAGATTTGGAGAAACTATTGTGTACATTTATTTTGATTTAAAGCTGATGTAATTTTATTTCAATTAGTTGGCTAATGTATATTGATGATGAGTTTTGGGTTAACCATGGCTAGCTGTAGTTGCGCAATACTCTGTATTTTCAATGGGAATTTATTTTTGAAAAGGTTTATTTGTACGTAACTCATAAAAAAAATTGTACGTGTTATTGTTTATAATTTTTAGAGCATTACAATTTGGTATTAGAGCTAAAGACGACTCTGACTTTTGGATGGGAGATGATGTGGCAATAGTCCCAATAGGACCAACAGTCCCAATAGGCCCAAGATGGGTGTGGGTGAGGGTGAGGTTGAGAGAACCAACAGTCCTAACAGTCCCAATAGGCTCAAGGGTGAGGGTGAGGCTGAGGGTGAGTCACATATTTCACATCAGAAGTGGACAAGTCCAAGATCTGGGAAAAGTGAAGGTATTGTTTTTATATGAGATGGTATGGTTGAGTTAGTATTGCGTGTGGTATTTTGATTTATTTGAAATTCTTAATGAGAAAATACAATACCTATTTTAGAAAAATTGTTTTCTTGGGAATTTAAAATTTTTGTTTTATTTATGAGCTCTTTTAAATTAGAGTTTTGTAGTGGAAGCGTAGTGGTATAACTGTATAAGGTATTTAATTTCAGGCTATTCAAATTTCGAGGTCGAAATTTATTTTAAGGGTGGTGGAATGTAATACCCCGAATATTTATTGATTTATTTTACGTGTATATTTAGTGGAATTGTACATAGGATGATAATTTAAATATTTTATATAGAAAATGAAGATGAGGTCACTTGGATGTTGGGAGACATTGCATTAAATTGTTTTGGGTGAAGAAGATGATTAGATGTGATATATATATATAGGTGGAGGAAAGCTAGAAAAGTCAAAAGAAGAAAAGGAGGAGGAAAGAAAAACCAAGGATTAGGTGTAGAAAAAAAAAAGGAAAGAAAAGAAAGGAGATGGGGACGGGACGATGAAGAAAGAAGAAAAGATAAGGAAGAGAGAGAAATGGAGATAGGGACGTGAGAAAGAAGGGAGAAAGAGAGAAGGAAAGAAAGAAAGAAAGGAGCAAGGAAGAAGCCGAGAGAGGCAAAGGGCCAACAATCCGTCGCCAGATTATGAGAACTCTAATCTGACACCTGTGACTATGGATTTTATAATTCTTGAGCTGATCTATGGGTCTACTATTGTGGTTTTTCGTTTTATTCACTCATTTTTGAGGTAGGGGTTCAATTTTTGTACAGTGAATAATGAGTATTTTGATCTGTATATTTGATGGTGTTAACACCCCATTTTGTGCTGCCCAAATATTTCAAGCCCACTTGTTAAGCCCAGTAACGAAGGGTGGCCCAACTTGAAATAACTGACAAATAATCGTTGGAAAGCTAATGCGATCGCAGTCGCAGCCGGGCCAAATAGTTAAGAAGCCCAGCCCATTCCTTTGTACGTACGCAGCATCCCAATGTGCGTACGCACCTTTCATTTGTGTGTACGCATATTACTTTTCCAGCATTCGAATTTTCCCTCCATTTCCCCTGTTACCTTATATGGATGGAGCTTGCTCTACATCCAGCCTGTGACGGCTGGAGAACCAGAAAACCCTAGCCTGATACCCCAAAACCCTAATCCTTTGCTTATAAAAGGATCATTTCCGCATTGAATGAGGGTATCCTTTTGGCCACCACTATTTTGAAACATACAAAAACCCTAGAACCATTAACTCAAATTCGGAGGCGACGGCTGCAATTGTGGAGGCTTGAGAAGAGAATTTGTTGGTGCATTCATTGGGATTCACTCGAACCTGAGGGTAACATCTTTTATTGCATTCGTTTCTTTGATTTTAGAATAATCATTAATTGTCTTCTCAAGTATATTTTCAAGCATGCACGTTTTCTTTGAATGCCATGATTTTAGAATTACTTAAGTGTTTTCGATTAAATGTGTCACGACTGGATTTATGCTTTGTATTTCTTATTAAGTGTATTCCACATTATTTAATGTATTTGCATATTAATCGGCATGATGATTAAAGTACATTAAATCCATGTTTAGGTTTAGAATAGAACAGCATAATAAGGCATTTCTGCATAGATTAGAATTCTGCATGCCACGTCTCTCTTAATAGCATTGCATGAATAGTATAGGAAGTCTAAATATGCTTTTCCTTTTTCGAATATGCCATAATATGTGCGTACGTATAAATTAAAGGTGCGTATGCACCTTATATTTGTGCGTACGCATATTTAATGTCCTTTGCTGACCCTTTTGTTACAGGCAGTAGTAAGTCCTCTTCCCCTTTTTTCTCTTTTATATAGCTACTGTTCATTTTGTCAGTTAATAGTATCTTTTGTTTAGTGGTTTATTCGCACATTCTATATATATTGTCATCTTGTGTGCCATGTTCATTTGATATACTTGTTGCATGAATAGGGTTGAATTCAATTAGTATTTCTCATTAATTAAAGCCAATAAAATGCGTGTGGAAGCCGGATTCAGTCGGGCGTTGTCGGGTGCCTAACACCTTCCCGACGACGTACCTTAACTCCGAACCTTAATTCTTTAGGTAATGACGAGTAGGCCTTTTGCTAGGGGTCAATTGGTTCCCAGAGCCAAATCGGGTGGCAACTCCCTCTCCGCCCTAATCATAACCGTGGTTAGCGGCGTACTCCCGAGCCGGTGTGGGTTAGGATGCGGCACTCACATTGGCGACTTTGCTGGGGATAGAGAGTTAGACTCTGAAGTATTTTGTTGGCTTTAATTAATGAGAAATTATTAATTGAGTAAAACCACAATTGCACACACGCGCACGACTTTGGCACTTTATTACCTTTCGATGGAAGTCTGATTAGAGACTCGGGATCCACTTGATCCTATGGGCAACTCAGCTTAGCACCATCAGCCCACGGCCTGTGCCACTAACCTGTGATAAGTTAGTGAGTACGTTAACGGGTCGTTCTTTGAGCACCCTAGCTTGGGTAACCTTTGAAGGAGAAGCCCCATTTTGTCCAACCACACTAGTGTCCCTCGAGGCCTTTGCCTAACCTTGTATGAATGTGTGTTACATCGTATATCATGTTGCATTCATATTCATTTTTAAGCATGGGTATGGGATGAGGCCCACTTTATATATAAATATGCTAAGTTCGAGCCTATTTGAGGGAAGATTGTGTGACAATGTAATTGGACCTAGGCCCACTGGACAAATGAATAAAAGTCCATTGAGCCTATGATCCAAATAAGTTGTGAGGTGTGTGTTTTAGACTCGAACAAAGAAGATTTATATATTAGTTGAGCTTATCCGAAGTAAAGGACTAGGGTTCTATAGGAACATAGGTAGGACTTTAATAAAAACAAAGCTTAAAGTTCAAATTATCATTGCATCCAAGGCCCAACGAGAGGGTGAGAATTGATTTTGTAATGGGATCAAGACAAAAAAAAAAAAAAAAGAAAAAAAAAGAAGAAGAAGGTTTTAAATCCCAAGTGAGCACATTGTAATAGGCCAAGGATGAAATAGTGTTTCGACTTTGCAGATAAGGTCTACCTATTATCAAACCTTTGAAGATTTAGTAAACATGATAAGGTTTGATAATAAGGTATGACGTGGATAAAAGACTCGGGAAAAACTTTAAATCAGGGAAAGTACTCATTCGCATTCATTCTCCTTTCAGCAAGATTGATTTGACACCAAGAACAGCACTGAGTTGTGTTTGGACTCGATCTCCAACTACCAACAGACTTAGAAGGGTTTCAGCAAATAGAATGGCAGATCAAGTAACCTTGGCTGATATCCTTGAACAAATGAAAAGCGACAAGGCTGAGATGAGGGGATTCATGAATGAGATGAGGGATTGTGTCACCAAGCTGGAAAAAAGGAAAGGAAAGTCGGGAGAAGAAGAGCAACCTGAAACTGAAGAAAGAGGGGAACCTAAGGGGAATAAAGAAGAACACCCAATGTGGGAAGATGATGACTATGAGGACTATTTAAAGAGGAAAGAGGCTAAAGAGAAGGATGCTCGAGTGGAGAAATTGGCGGCGGAGAATGCCGGCATGAAAACTCAAATGGACCGAATGCAGACGGCATGGCAAAAGTCACAAGGCATGGACGATTACATGTACTCTATGGCAGGGATCACGACTGAGTTAAAGGTGCAATTCCTCCCGAAATTTAAGATAGCTGATTACGAGAAGTTCGATGGTACTGGTGATCCTAAATAGCACCTCCGCTAATATTTGAGTATCGCTAGAATGAGGGGGTTGACTCCCGATCTAGTTTTGTATGCCTTCCCCTTGTCTCTTTCGTCGGATGCCTCGAAATGGTACTATGCACTCGACTTAAAGGTCACAGATTCTTAGGAGCAACTAGCTTCAGAGTTCACCAACAAGTATGCCTAAAACAGTATGCTGGATGTTACTTTGAGAGATTTGGAGATGACGAGGTAGAAACCGGATGAGGCATTTTTTGAATTCTTGACCTGATGGAGGGCTAAGGCTATTAAAATGGTGAACAGGCCTACTGAGATCAACCAGATAAACATTATCTTGAGGAATTTGACGCCTGTCTACTTTGACCGCATGCTAACTTCTTCGGTCATGAATTTTAAACAATTGTACCAATGTGGAACCCGCATTGAAGATGCCATTCATCGTGGTCAGGTGGATAGGCAGAAGAAGACTTATGGTTCTAGTAGTAGCAGTGGAAACGGGGGTAATAGGGTTACTAATGGAACCCAAGCGCAAGTCACAATTGGGGCAATTCAACAGACACAAGCAACACAGAGACCACTAAGGGTATACCATGACTTGAGAGTCCCATTATCAAAAGCCTTGATCAACTTGAACAAAAGAAGACATTTGAAGTCGTTGGAACCTAGGGCGCTACCTAACCCTATCTCCTCACACTGGAGACAAAATGAATTTTGTGACTTCCACCAACGCATTGGCCACAAAACGGATAATTGCATGCGCTTGAAGAATGAGATCCAAGACCTGAATGACTTTGGGAAGCTACCGCCGCCAGGTGGTGATAAGCCAAACATACAGGATAACCCACTCCCAGATTTCAAAAACACATCACCCCCAGCATTTATGAATCTAATCAGCTGTATGGATGAGATAGGAGATCCGTTAGAGTTCATTTTGATGATCAGTATGAAGAAAGCTCTTTGGGAGGATTATGATAGTGAAGATGAAGATATTTGGGCAGAAATGAGGAAAGATTCTATGCATTTGACTCGCTCCGGGAGACATTTCAAACCTGGGTTTCTAAAAAGGGACCATCCAGGGTGAGAAATGAATCAAGAGGCAGACATTGAGAAAGTAAGGGAAAGAATGGGTCGTATGGCCAAAGAAGAAGAGGAAGACCAGATCCTAAAACAGCTGAAAAAGACACAAGCAAGTATAAGCATCTAGGGTTTGCTAACTGCTTCGAAGAAACATCGTCAGGCCTTGTTGGATGCTTTGGCGCAGAAAGAGGTGCCAATGGAAACTACCCCTGAACAAGTGTTGTCCTTATGGACATAAGTTCGATGAGCAAAGCTGTAATAACTTTCTCCCCAGAAGATCTACCAGCTGAAGGGTTTGAACATGCAAAACCGCTGTATGTTACGGTGGAATGCAAAGATTTGAAGATACCGGTAGTTTTGGTCGACAATGGGTCAGCATTAAATGTTTGCCCGATGTGTACCACAACGAAACTGGGGATAATCGAGGGCAATCTCTCGCCGTCCGTAGTAATAGTTAAGAGGTATGACAGCGGTTGCCGGAGTGTGATGGGAACTTTCAAGGTACTATGCAAAGTGGGACCGGTGGAATCAATAGTTGAATTCTGTGTCATGGACATTCCAGCTAACAATAACCTGTTGTTAGGAAGGACTTGGTTACATCCTTTACAGGCGGTTCCTTCCACTGTGCATCAAAAAATCAAGTTACCATAGGGTGGAGGCATTTTGGTGATTCATGGAGATGGGGAGATAATTAAGCAGGTATTAGAGATAAAGAAGGAAGACAGTGAGTTGGAATGGAGGGGCTTTGAATTCATACAAACAATTGATAGGGTGGAGATAGAGAAAGAGAAGGTGTCCCCGGACTTTGGGGAAAGCGTCAATCACGTTATAGCCCACATCACGAGGAAATTCGGGTATATACCTGGCATGGGGCTTAGGAAGAGCGGGGATGGCATCACTAAATTCCTAGAGTTCCATATGCAGAACAACCGTAGGGGACTAGGGTATACAGGAGAGAATAAAGAAAGTTTTCCTAAAAATATCAATACATTTAACGGAAATTTCACAAAAGAAGGAGAGGATTTCCCCTATTGCGGATTCCCTGAGCCATGGATGAATCAGAGGAGCGAGAAGAAGGAAATGGGATTGGAAGTGTTTTTCCAAGAGAAATTGACCCTCAAAGATACAAGCTCGAAGACCGTCAGGGAAGAAATCCTTGAGAAACAAGACTGGGCTGAGAATGTGGATTAAGCAAGCTGGGATCTCCTGTTGTCATCCAAACACAACGAGGACGTGCTGGTTTTAAGCAGAAACGCTGGAGCTGGCAACCCTTCCAAGTTTATCTCTGCAACAGATGGGAATACTAGCGCTTGGGTTTGGGAATAAGAGACTGAGATCACTTATAGTGTTAAAATAAGCAATAAGTCTTTCCTTTCTAAATTTGAACTAGGGTTTGGGAATGAATCTGTCATTAAAGAATCCACCAATGTAACCTAAGTTTCTGATGATGTAATAAAATCTGATTTTGCTTATTTGAATGAGTCCCTTGATGACGAGGCTACGCAAATGCATGATCTTTCAATTCCAAATGAATAAATCAATAACAATCAGGATGGAAAAATCGAACCTATCAAAGAAGAAACTATTGTTATTAATATAGGCACTGTAGAGAATCCTAAAAACATACAAATTGGCTCTGCCCTAACTACACATGAACAAGTAAGCTTGTCAGCCCTTTTACAAGAGTTTCAGGACGTGTTTGCTTGGTCGTATGAGGACATGTCTGGCATAGATCCAGAAATTGCTCAGCATCATAGCCCCATTCGAGATGGAACAAAACCGGTAAAGCAGAGATTGAGGAGAATGTCACCAGAATAGTCATTGAAAGTCAAGGAAGAAGTCACGAAGCTGCTAAAAGTGGGGTTTATAAAGACTGTGGACCAAGCAGACTGGATAGCAAATATAGTGCCTGTGCCGAAGAAAGACGGACGTGTTCGGGTTTGCATAGATTACAGGGATCTCAATAAAGCTTGTCCCAAAGATGACTTTCCTCTGCTACATATAGATGTTCTGGTAGACAACATCACAGGAAGCGCATTGATGTTGTTTATGGATGGTTTCTCGGGATACAATCAGATACGAATGGCACTAGCAGACATGAGCAAAACGACCTTTACCACCAGTTGGGGCACTTACTGTTACACGGTCATGCCATTTGGATTGAAGAACAGTGGAGCCACTTATCAGAGGATGGCCACTACTTTGTTACATGATATGATGCACCAGGAGGTTGAGGTATACGTAGATGATATGATTGTGAAAGCAGAGACTCGAGAAGGACACTTGGACAACTTAAGGAAGTTCTTTAGGTGGATACGAACATACAGTTTAAGATTGAACTCGCAAAAATGCACCTTCGGGTTCACGTCGGGAAAGTTACTGGGGTATATCGTGAGCAGCAAAGGCATCGAAGTGGATCCACTCAAGGTAAAGGCAATCTTAGAAATGCCACCCCCTAGTACGGAAAAGGAAGTAAGAGGATTCTTGGGAAAATTGCAGTATATGAGCCGATTTATTGCAAAACTCACTCTAACTTGTGAACCGATCTTTAAGTTGCTCAAGAAAGGAGAACTGAAGGAGTGGAATGAACAATGTCAGGAAGCTTTCGACACCATCAAGAAATATTTGTTGAACCCACCAATATTGGTTACCCCTCGCCCCGGAAAACCTCTGTTATTATACCTGTCCCTTTTCAAGGAAGCTTTGGGTAGCATGTTGGCATAAGAAGACGAGCGAGGCTGTGAACGGGCAATATATTATCCGAGCAAGAAATTACAAGGATATGAGGTAAGGTACAATGCCATAGAGAAATCCTGTTTCACATTGGTTTAGGCTGTGCAAAAGGGTAAGACACATTTTGCTAAGTTTTGAGGTGTGGGTAATGTCACACCCCATTTTTGTCACCTTAGCTAGGACATATCATTTCATGTAGGATTTTGAGTCCTTTTTGAGTCTAATCTTTTGCATTGAGTTTCTATGGCATTGAATATCATGTGTATGAATTTTGAAGTGATTTGAAGTTCATTTCGATAGTTAATAAAAACTTTTGCGACTTTAAGGGCATAATCGTCTTTTAAGCCGTATATTTTCCATTTGACCTTAGAATGAATCCCAAGTCATTCCCTCGAGTTCATATGAGTACATAGAGTCTATATATAGGTCCAATTTCATGAATTAATGGTTTAAGATCAATTCGGCTCATAACGGTTCGAGTTAGCTAAAAGACCCTTTCTTGGTTTTCTCAAATTGACTCACAAGACCCAATCAATTTTCTCTCATTTAACTTCAGTTGGGCTTTATTTACATCCTAGATATGTTTAGAAAGATCGAATTTCGATTGGGAAAACATTTGGTTCGGCCTTGTGTACAAACCCAGCTTAGCGACGGTGAAGCACCATGGTTAACCACCTTTGTAAAACCTAACCATGCACCCATGGTTAAGGATTTTTGTCCTAAAATGCTTAAAAATGTGTTCTCCTTCGAAACACGATCATTTTGGCTTTTATTTCGTTAAAATTGGACTTAATTTGAACATTCTAGGACTTCTACAGCGAGTAGGAGTCAAAACCGGAGTGAAATAAGGAGAGCCCTCGGGTAACCGTCCGGGGCTGGACGGTCAGCCGTCCAAGCCCAGACGGCTAACCGTCCAGGCCTAGATGGTCACCCGAGAGACTCCGTCCTCAACTCAAATTCTGACTCTTCTCTCCCTCTTTTGACGGTTTCCTCCGCCATTACAACTTGTTTTCTCTTAGGAGTGTGTAAGTTTGAGTTGTTTGAGCACCAAGAGATTCTATAATAGCCCTAGGATCATAATTTAATGAATTAATCTTAGCCATTGGTCTAGGGAGTCAGTTCTCTATATAAAGGATATGATATTCAGCACATAGGGGGAGGTTAATTGCACTTTACACTTAGAGAGAGAGGGAGCTACAAGTTGGGAGTGCTAGAAGGACATCAAGAGGAGGCTCTTCAACCCCAAGCAAGCAAGGAAAAAAGAAGTTTGAAGACAAGGAAGATTCTACAAGAGGTAAGCACTCTTCTTGAATGCTGAACATGGGTTTTCTCCTTCTCCTTCTCTCTCTTCTTCCATGATAGTTCTAGTGCATGATATAATTCCATATTTTAGGATAGTTCAATGTTTTTAGGATGTATTATGAATGATTTTGAGATGCTTTATGGCTTTATATGCTTGATAATCCCTGGTTTACTAAGGATTGGATAGTATTAATCTTCTTATCCTCTTAAATCATGCATAGTTCACATGTTTAGGTTGCTGTGATAATTTTCATGAGTTGATGCTCCTGTTAGTTAATATACATGATATGAATGATATTCACGATGATTTGAGCATGTGTTAGAGTATTTTCGTAGGTTTTTATGCATAGTAGTGAGATTAGGGTTTCGATAACCCTAAAATCACACAGGTTTTATACAGTATGCTTAGCTTAACTCTGTGAGTAATTTCTCATCATAGTCATTCAATATATGTTGCATATAGTTGAATCATGTTAGGTTTGCATTCATGTAGTGGATTTTATAGAGTTTTTGGAGATATTATCCTTTTCTAAGGATAATTATCCTTTTTGTTAAGTAAGGTTTTGTATGAGAGCTTTCTATGATGTGTTTAAGCATGAAATCACTTCTATTGTGTTCTAATATATATATTTTATGTAGGATATGATAATTGCACCTCCCCATAACGACTTTTTTACGTGAAACTATCTTAGGATAGTTTCGCTTAAGAGAGCTCGCCGTAGGAAGGCCTGTTTTCATATTTTACATAAAATATCATCTTTTTGGTTAGAATGGGCTTTGCTATCATGTTTATTGATATTATTGGAATCTCTCATGATTGTTAGCATGTTTCTCATAGGTTCTTGTGTATGTTAGTTAGGTCATTGCATGTAGGATTGAGTTGGGGTCCTTAGTTATTCATCATTCTTGTTGTTTGCATGATAAATGGATAATTTTAGGCCTTGTCATGGTTCTGTCTAGATTAATATATCGTTCTTCTTGCGTGGTTTTGTGCACTTGTAAGGGTGCAAACAGGTACAATGCTTGTCCTATTGCAAATAGAACTGCTATTGCTTGAAATTGCTAATGCTTGGAGCTTTTGCGCTCAGGTAAGTAGGGTATGAAGTGCCTTAATTCACTTTTCCTTACTTTCTTTTCTCTTCTCCCTCCTAAGGTTACTTCTTAATATGAACACATGGTAATTATCAAAGGTTTCCTTCATTAATAAAATTCTGGTTTTCTATCAAGGTTTTCCTCTTGTGGAAGTTTTCAATTTTGGATTAATTCAATACATTCTCAAATAAGGAAACCTAGGGTTTTTACCATAGGTTTGTATTAGGTTGTAACCCTGTTCTATTCGAACTACGTGGACTTTGATCCATGTATTTCGCTGTATTGTACGTAGGCGCTCTTCGTGAGGCTTAAGTCCGTCCTAGGATCCAAGTATTCTAAACTTTTCTTTTCTTTTTTTCTTTTTCTGTTTTGTTTTATTTGTTTGATTATGCATGGATGAGATGGATGGATAGAATATATGATATGCATGCTGCCTTGTGATGATATATGCTGATATTTGAGTGAAAAAGATCTTAAGTTAGCCCAATCAAATTAAGAGACCAACTCGGGCGATGTGGGTGCTTATGGGCTTTGCTCAGAACCTTCCCACGTCGTAACTTAGCTCCTGAATCCAATTTTCTGGTTTCAAAGACTTTGCTTTTCCTTTAATGGAGTCATATGGTTTTGAAAATAAAACATTTTTGTGGTTTTCTTCTTTTCCCTAAAAAATGAGGTGGCGACTCCTTTTCGTTTGTTATCTTTTAAAACCCTGTATCTTTTTGCCAAACACCCTTGTAGGCGCCGCGCTTTTTTCATGGGTTTACAGGTAATAGCCAGGATGGATCCGCTTAAGTACCTGTTTGAGAAGCTCGTATTGAATGGATGATTATCACGGTGGTTGGCTCTATTGGCTCAGTTTGAACTCGTGCATGTGACATAGAAATCCATCAAAGGGAGGGCAATCTCAAAATGTTGTATTGAGAATCCAGTCTCAGGACAATCTTTGAACGACGAATTTCCTGATGAAGACCTCTTTGTTATAGACTACATTGGAGCATGGAAGATGTACTTCGATGCAGCTTCTAATCAATACAGAGACGGGATAGGAGTCCTCCTGATTACTCCAGATGAATCTCACATGCCACTGTCATTTAAGTTGAATTTTCCAAACTCCAATAACACGGCAGAGTACGAGGCGTGTATTGCGGGCCTAGAGGCGTTGTTGGTAGTAGGGGCAGAAGAAATGGAAGTATACGGAGATTCAGCTTTAGTAATTTCCCAGGTTTAGAGGATTTGGAAAACTCGAGAGGAACACTTGAAACCTTACTAAAGTTACTTGGAGAAGTTGGCACAGAAATTCCAAAAAATAACATTCACCCCGTTTCCTCGGATCCATAACCAGTTCGCCGATGCCTTAGCCACTCGACCCTCACTGATCCGAATACTTTGTGGAACCTAGATAGAACCCTTGATCATCCAACAGAGGTCCAAACCAGCACATGAAGAAATGATCGCATCAATAGATGAGGAACCTGACGACGGACACCCTTAGTACTATGATGTTTTGAACCTTTTAGAAAAAGGAGAATACCTAGAAAGAGTTGATAAGAAAAGGCGAAGAGCTTTGCGATTGTTTGCTACATAGTTTATCATCTGCAGAGGGAAGTTGTTCAGGCGATCTTATGACGGTATCCACCTGTTGTGTGTAGATTAAAACATTGGGGACACATTGATGAGAGAAGTCCACGAGGGAGAATGCGGGCCACACATGAACGGAAGAATGTTAGCTAAGAAACTTATGAGATTGGGATACTATTGGAGTACCATGGAGAATGATTGTGTGAAGTATGTTAAAAAATGTCATCAGTGCCAGATATATTCTAGTTCCAACTACATGCCGCTAGTTAAGTTACATCAGTTAAGTACTCTTTGGTCGTTCTCTGCATGGGGCATAGATATCATCGGAGAAATCAAGCCAGCAGCGACAGGAGGATACAAATACATCCTAGTAGCCATTGATTATTTTACCAAGTGGGTAGAAGTTGTTGCTTACATGGAATTGAAATCTAAGCAAGTGGCCAAGTTCATAGAGATCAATATAGTTTGTCGTTATGGGGTACCACACGAAATCATCTCAGACCATGGCACACAATTCGAAGGTGAAGTCAAGCGCATACTTGAGAAGTATAAGATCCAACACCACTAGTCTTCCCCTTACAGGCCACAAACCAATGGAGCTATCGACGCTGCCAATAAAAACGTCAAGACCATCTTGGAAAAGTCGACCTTAATTTACAAGGATTGGGCCAAAAAATTGCCATATGTGTTATGGGGAACTTCCACGGGAGCAACCCATACTCGTTGGTGTATGGAATGGAAGTTGTTTTGCCTATAAAAATGGAAGTACAATTGCTCCGGGTGGCAATCGAGAGCTGAATTCTAAAAGTGGATTGGATATGGGAAAGATATGAGCAGTTGATGTTGCTAGAAAAGAAGAGGTTGAAAGCATCGTACCATGTGCAAGGTTATCAACGTCGTGTGGCCCGGGCTTTTAACAAAAGAGTTAGACCACGGAACTTGAAAGAAGGGGATTTGGTACTTAAGGAATTTCGAGCACTAGTATTTGATCCTCGCGGGAAATTCAAGCCAAACTGGATAGGACCTTATATCATTAAGACAATTCTTCTCGGATGTGCCATTAAACTTATGGATGGAGATAGCAATGAATTCACTTACCCAATCAACATGGATAGGCCTCGCAAGTATTATATGTAGGGAAGGATGTTGCCAATATTATGTAATGTTGGGAGTGCTATGTGGTGCTCATATTAATATAATAATTTTTCATTTATAAAGAAGATCAGTACATCTTTTGATGCTTATTCATTCATTCATTCATAAGGAAATAAAATAAAAATTCATAAGTGCCGCTAAGTTGTCTAGGCACATTCATTAGGCAGAGCTGTTCTTTGCTCTCTTGTTTGCATCATCTTCATCTTCAGCATCCCTCTTTCGCTTATATGCCTCTTCAGCTTCCACTTCCTTCTCTATGTCAGCCGCTAGCCATGTGTAGTAGCTTCTCAATGGGCTAATCACTTTGGGGGTTGAAATGCGCCAATACACAACTTTGTTGTGCCACTCATCTTCGATACGCTCTACCATCTTGGGAGTCCATCGGCAAGTATACCCGAGATGCCAATATTTGATAGACCTTTGCTTCTCCCCATATTAGCGATGAATACGAAGGGGTGAATAGAAAGAGACCTCCTTAAGACCAACCATCATAACGCAGTAAGAGAGCACAAGCTTCTTTACAGCATAAGTAACTCGCCACCAAGGGCAATACCATAGGACAGTATAATAGGGAATGCTTTCGAGCATATCTCGAGCCTCCTCGATAGATGGAAAAGGATTCTACAGTTTTCGATAGCGATAGTACTGAGGGTGGTAAGTCCAGATGCTCATTTTCAGCTCAGCAACCAACCGTAAACGCTCATACAACCAAATCTGCCAAGAAAAGAGAAACAGGGGTTAGAAATGTGCGTACGCACATTTAAAACCCACGTACGCACATTAACTATATGCGTACGCATATTTAGGCTAAAATCCCAGGACAGAGAGAGAATGAAAAGCTGAAAACACAAGGGAAAAGAGAAAAGTCTTTCGGGGTACCTGCAGTAAAAGGGGGGCTCCTATCAAAAGAGAAGCTCTCAGTACGCACAACCCAATCCAAACCATTGAGGGTACCGGTAAGGATCATCATACTTGGGTTGAAGCGTTTTATCTCAGAAAGGGAACGGACAATGAAGGTTTCTATCCTACTCTGTTCTTCCGTGAAAAAGAAAACAGCTAGGGCACAGAGACATGCAGCACGGAGGTAGAAGACGCGAGCTTCACCCGCTTGTATCGAGCGACTGATGAAGTATTGCGACAAGGAAGACACATCAATGCAGAAATCTTTCACCCATTGTTTCACCAGTTTTGTAGAGAGACCCAGATACTGAGCAACCTCATCAGCAGCAACTTTTTCTATCACCGGTACAAGTAGACCGTCGAAAGTGGTGCCTCCTAGTATTCCGCTAAAGTCCTCGATGGTTGGACAGAGTTCATTGCAATTGAATTGGAACACATGGAGAGATGGGTGCCAAAATTCAGTAGCCACATGAAGAAAAGGGTAGTTGACGTCCACTTGATAGTAATAGAAGATGCACGGAAGACCAAAAAGCTCATTAAACTCTGCCTTGGCTGAATCATTGAAGGACGTTAGCCACTGAGCAATCGCTTTGTTAAGTTGGGAGGCCTCCATGGATTCTGACTCGTGGGGAAAGAGGCGCAAGGACAAGCTGTGATTTATAGGCAACACAAAAAGGCAATGTTATAAAGATTCAAACTGCTACGGAATAATGTCATCCGCATAGAGAAAGGAAAGGAGAAATGAGTATTATGAGTACATAACCCAAAATAAAAGTTTAAAACAAGTCTGATCCAAAGTAAGAGCAAAATAAAAACAGTTAAGAGCCTGAGGTAGCATCGCTGTCTTCGCCAACATCATCATCATCATTGCCGTCCTCATCACCCTGACTTTCCACCTCCTCCCGAGCTATGACTAGCTGTAGGGATAAGTCCGTCACCATCAGCTTGAGGCTGCCTACTAAATGGATCAAATTTGATACCTCTGGAATAGTAGGCTGTCTAAAACAAACAAGGTTGGGTTCGTGTTAGGACATGTATAGCATACTAACATGTGTAAGTGCAGAGCTAGACTGTTGCATACCGCACGGATGCCCTCAGGCATGGGGTAGTCGAGACAAGAAGATGCCCTGGGAATTATCTGTTCCCCAGAACACTCCTCGTATCATGGAAGGGTACGTACCACCCTGGGTACACGGGGTTCACACCTCCAGAGGACGATGCACGTGGGTCCTACAAGGATGTAGGTCATGAAACCAAACAGCAGAAGTAAGAGTAAAAGGAAAGATAAAAGGGGAAAATAGCAACTCACCGCTGAAGGAAGAGAAAGGCTCGGCATCAGCTACTCTCTGGAAAAGAGCTTATAGTTAAAACCCTCCCCTATTAGCTTGTCTGTATAAATGATCCCACGTCGCTAGACAGCTAGGTCCTCGTCGCTACACTGGTAGGGAAATGCAATGTATGGAGGAGGATCTAGCGGTACATGGGGAACTAAACCCATATCGACGTCAAACTGCCAAGCTAACCTTTCTGCTAGATAAAAATAGCGGGCCCTGTAGTACTCGAACACCTGAGATACTGAGGTGAGCTCCCACGCAGCAGCATCATGCTCAACCGGGGGTAAAGGCACCTCATCTTGCTAGGGGAGAGGAACGATCTGCAAGTACAAAAGAAATCAGGAAGGGAAATGAAGTAAACAGATATACGTGGGACCGTGAGCACTTACCCTCTCGACTACAATCTCATCAAGGAACCTGCGGGAACTCAAGTGTTGCTGCATGTTCACTGCATGGGCTCCCTCCTCTTCGACCTCTTTTCGCAGATACCTGTGGACCCATAACTGTGGCATCATAAGAACACAAGTGAGTTGACAGGGCAGGAAATGATAAACAGTTGCAAAATAAAGGAAATATGGGGTCTTACCAACTACACTTTCTAGTAGCTAAGCATAGAGTTGATAGCACTTCTGCTTAGCGAGTCCATGGCGGAGATCAGATGGGCATAAATAGCCGCGCCCCAGCAAAACCAGTCAACCGTCTCTAGATCCTCCAAAACCAGCAACCATCCAAAAGAGATAGTCTGTGAAGAGTTAGGAACCAAATAGGTTCCCAAAAGAAACATAATATAAGCTTGTGCCATATGAGCCTGGTGCTCAGGTGTATCATATGGGTAGGAGACATAGGCATCATAAATACTGGGGCAATAAATGGAGGTGCCAGTGAATGCCACCCCGAGCAGCCGCACGGATATCTCCGCTCGCTCATCAACATCATGATCGAAGGAAAAGGGCTCTCCAGTCATGTGCAGCCCAAATAATTGATAAAAGTCATAGGGCGTTATCGTCAACTCTCGCCCTCCTATTTACAGTGTGTGGGTAGTATCCGACCATCTCTCAGCCAGGCAGTGAACAATAGCTCTGGGGGTGCGCACATTTACGTCAGTTGTGATCGCAGAGAATCCAACGGCGTTGACCAGAGCTTTAGTCTCGCCAGTGAGCTGGTTCCACCAAGTGCCTGTCTTGGTAAAGCTTCCCCTCGTCACAAGCTCAGGTGGAAGCTGCCATGGGAAACGGGACACAGATAAGTATATAGCTCAGGTGTATATAATATCTCCCATATTTACATACTATCCGAAAGGTAAAATGTGCGTACGCATCTATCAAAGGTGTGTACGTATATCTTAAAGGCACGTACGCATATTTACATTCCTGCATTATGGAAATGCACGTACGCATAAAGGAAACCAGTGTACTTAGGTATCATTTATACGTACGCACATTTCCTAGCTCAAAATTGTGTTGTCGTCCTCATGATTTCCCGCCCATCACAGTCAATCAAGGTAGTTCCTTTTCCCTCCAGGTCAGTCATCTCAGTCATTGTTAATGTCTTTAGGTCATTTGCAAGGCTTTTCATTAATTTTAGCATGATTTAATAAAGGGAAAATGGAAAAGCCATGAAAACGTACCAGTCCTTTATGCTCATAGTTTGACAAATGCTCTTTGGGACAGTGGATGATCTTCACCACCTCATTCACGATCCGTTTGGGAGCCCAGCGCTTCACCGCGGATTTACCGTCTTCCACTCCTTGTGCACCCTCGCGCCGCGCCCGTTTGGGAGGCATTTGAGCAGTTTCGGGTTTAGGTTTCAAGGAATGAGAGAAAATAGGGTTTGGTGAGAAGGGGAAGAGGAGTATAGGGTTTTATAGGAGTATGGAGAGAGAGCAAGAATCGTGGGAGAGGGATTTTCGGAGAAAATAGAGGGAGGAGGTGTCGGTTTCGCAAGGAAAAAGCACAGTGTCCTTTTGAATTCACCCACAGACAACACGGCGTCGTTTTGTTTTTATTTTCTGATCTTGAGTCAATGTGTGTACGCACTTTGTGTTTATATGTAAGCATTTTTGGATTGTGCATACAGATATAGTGGCCATGCATACGCATATTAATTCGACGGTCTCTCACTTGTGACTCAAGGGGCATGGCGCACTCACAAATATTCTGGTTACATCACCTACCTCCCGCAAATCATTTGACCATACCCCGAGTGTTTAGTGATACATTTCAAAATTCAGTTCATCAAATCATCTACTTCTGGATCCGTTTTCTGAAATTCAACCTACGAATTTCTCGATTCCACCTGTGAATCATCCGTTATCCAAAATTCGACCCGCGAGTTTCTCGATTCCACTTGTGAATCATCCGTTATCTGAAATTCGACCCACAAGTTTCTCAATTCCACCCGCGAATCACTTAATGGTCGATGTGTTTTGAAATTCAACCAGCAAATTTCTCGATTCCACTTGTGAATCATCCATTTCGAAATTCAACCTGTGAATTTCTCGATTCCATCTGTGAATCATCCGTTATCCAAAATTCGACCCACAAGTTTCTCAATTCCACCCGCGAATCACTTAATGGTCGATGCGTTTCGAAATTCAACCAGCAAATTTCTCGATTCCACCTGTGAATCATCCATTTCGAAATTCAACCTGCGAATTTCTCGATTCCATCTGTGAATCATCCGTTCTCTGAAATTTAAGTTTCTCGATTCCACCTTCGAATCACTTAATGTTCGGTGCGTTTCGAAATTCAACCCGCGAATTTCTCGATTCCACCTGTGAATCATCTGTTTCGAAATTCAACCCACGAATTTCTCAATTCCACTTGTGAATCATCCGTTATCCAAAATTTGACCTGCGAATTTCTCGATTCCACCCGCGAATTTCTCGATTCCACCTACGAATCATTCAATCCACGATGTCAATTCGATTTTTTACCAATTCTCAAAGACTTTCTCGTGCCCCAAAAGGTCGATACCACACATAAGAACTACGTTAGGTCTGATCTCTAAAAAGAGTACGTAGGAAAGCAGGTTTTTTTGCTTGATCCGACCTCATCTCACTTTATGCATGCATTAGCATTTTTTTCCAAGGACTTGAAATATTAGCTGGCCAAAATGGTTTGTTTATGGTCTTTTAGTTCCATTCACCCTACGAATAGAGTTGAAAGAAAGGGCAACTGTTAACACCCCATTTTGTGCTGCCCAAATATTTCAAACTCATCCTGTTAAACCTAATGATGAAGGGTGGCCCAACTTGAAATGACTAACAAATAATAGTTGGAAAACTAATGCGATCGCAGTCGCAGTTGGGCCCAAATAGTTAAAAAGCCCAGCCCATTCCTTTGTATGTACGCAGCATCCCAATGTGCGTACGCACCTTTCATTTGTGCGTACGCATATTACTTTTCCAGCATTCGAATTTTCCCTCCATTTCCTCTATTTCCTTATATGGATGGAGCTTGCTCTATATTCAACTTGTGACGGCTGGAGAACCAGAAAATCCTAGTCTCATACCCCGAAACCCTAATCCTTTACTTATAAAAGGATCACTTCCGCATTGAATGAGGGTATCCTTTTGGCCACCACTATTTTGAAACATACACAAACCTTAGAACCATTAACTCAAATTCGGAGGCGGCGGCTACGATTGCGGAGGCTTGAGAAGAGAATTTGTCGGCGCATTCATTAGGATTCACCCGAACCTGAGGGTAACATCTTTTATCGCATTCGTTTCTTTGATTTTAGAATAATCATTAATTGTCTTCTCAAGTATATTTTTAAGCATGCACGTTTTCTTTGAATGCCATGATTTTAGAATTACTTAAGTGTTTTCAATTAAATGCATCACGATTGGATTTATGCTTTGTATTTCGTACTAAGTGTATTCCACGTCATTTAATGTATATGCATGTTAATTGGCATGATGATTAAAGTACATTAAATCTATGTTTAGGTTTAGAATAGAATAGCATGATAAGGCATTTCTGCGTAGATTAGAATTCTGCATGCCACGTCTCTCTTAACAGCATTGCATGAATAGTATAGGACGTCTAAATATGCTTTCCCTTTTTTGAATCTGCCATAATATGTGCGTACGTATAAATTAAAGGTGCGTACGCACCTTATATTTGTGCGTACGCATATTTAATGTCCTATGCTAACCCTTTTGTTGCAGGAAGTGGTAAGTCCTCTTCCCCTTTTTTCTCCTTTATATAGTTACTGTTCATTTTGTCAGTCAATAGTATCTTCTGTTTAGTGGTTTATTCGCACATTCTATACATATTGTCATCCTGTGTGCCATGTTCATTTGATATACTTGTTGCATGAATAGGGTTGAATTCAATTAGTATTTCTTATTAATTAAAGCCAATAAAATGCGTGTGGAGGTCGGATTCAACTGGGCGTTGTCGGGTGCCTAACACCTTCCCGATGACGTACCTAAACTCCGAAACTTAATTCTTTAGGTAATGACGAGTGGGCCTCTTGCTAGGGGTCAATCGGTTCCTGGAGCCAAACCAGGTGGCGACTCCCTATTTGCCCTAATCATAATTGTGGTTAGCGGCGTACTCCCGAGCCGGCGTGGGTTAGGACACGGCGCTCACAGATAGTGATATTATTTGGTGTCGTGGATTATGATGGTTGATTTCATTGACAGTTCGATTATATTTGAGGTTGATGATTTGGAGTTCGTATTATTTGATTTATATATTATTTTGAATATTGCTTGCATGTGATATTTGAAACATTATTTATTGTATTTGGATTTCCTACTGGGCTGTTGTTTGCTCAACCCAATATATTTTCAGGTGATCATTATTGGAAGCACGTAGTAGAATTGGGGTCGAGATTTAGAGAAAATATTGTGTACATTTATTTTGATTTGAAGTTGATGTAATTTTATTTCAATTAGTTGGCCAATGTATATTGATGATGAGTTTTGGGTTAACCATGGCTAGCCGCAGCTGTGCAATACTCTGTATTTTCAATGGGAATTTATTTTTGAAAAGGTTTATTTGTACGGAGCTCATAAAAAAAATTATACGTGCTATTGTTTATAATTTTTGGAGCGTTACACATGCTTTCCACGTGAGTGATGAATGAGGGTTAAGTTAAGGGGATCGATTATTCTTCCCCAAATACACCGTTCTCCTTGATTTCAACCCAAATCTCCCAATTAGGTTTCTTGAACTCAACCTAATCGATCATTAGCACGTGGTGTTGATCGAATCTGTGAACGTGGTGGAGGCTTCTCTGAGAATCGTGCTTTTATTTCTTTAGTTGGTCGTTAATTGTGGAACCTAAAAAGGTATGTTATAAACCCTAATCCAATTTTTTGCTCGATTATTATCTTTGGTGTTTGGGTTAATCAAGTTTCTTTAGGATGATTATCGGTGGGGTTTGGGTTAATCAGTGTTTGTATGATATTTATATGTGGGGTTTGGGTTAATCAATTTTTGTATGATGTTTTTATGTTGGGTTTGGGTTAATGACGATGTTGATTTGGGGGTTTGTTTTTCTTGTTATGTGGGGTTTGGGTTAATGACGATATTGATTTGGGGGTTTGTTTTTCCTGTTATGTGGGGTTTGGGTTAATGACAATGTTGATTTGGGGGTTTTTTTTTCTCTTGTTATATGGGGTTTTGTTTTGTTGTCGGTGGGTGGGTGGGATATAGGGGACAAACCATTATTATATTCAAAATGATCCCCTACTGCTTTATTTTGGATGTAGAAATGTTTTGTTTTTTTCTTTGTTTTTGAGTATTATGCTCTGACTTTTTTATTCCAAATGGTCCCCCCTACCACCATTGATTTCTGCAGTTTATGAGTTATCGTTTGTTTATTGGTTTGGCTTTTGTATGTTGGGACATATGTAGTGCTATACAACATGAATGGCTGCATTACAGTGGCATTGCACCATGAAGGTTATTTTGTGGAACTGCCTAAGCCAACATATGTGGGTGGGGAAGTTTAGTATACCCCTAACATGGATGTAGATTTCCTATTAGTACCCCATATCAAAAAAAGTGTTGCAAGTTTGGGGTATATGAACTTAAAACATTTATGGTATATGGTATCTAGGACTAAGTTGAATGATGGTCTGATGGTATTGGAGAATGACTAGTGTAGACACCCCATTTTGTCCCTACATTTGATGATGATTTCCCGATGATGAGGTCCACAATGTTTGCCGTCTACTCGGGTCTCTTTCTACGCGCAAAGCAAGCAAATGGGGATTCAAACGATTAAATTGGACAGCCGAGGAATGTGGTGCGTACGCATATTTATAATATGCGTACGCATGGTGGTTTCATGCGTACGCATGAATAGCCATGCGTACGCATAAAATGAATATGCATACGCATGAGATTCTATTTTCCTCATCTGAATGATAGCCTGCCTTCCACTTCGACCGAAAGTGTTGTCGGGGAATGATTTGGCCTTGAATTGGCCCGACCGTTGAACAGAGGGAGCGTGGGGGGGTCAAAGAGGATGGAGTTTGAGGTCATGCATGACGACCTCGCTCGGGTGATTTCTCCTATAAATAGCAGGAGCTCTTGGGAGCTCAAAAAGAAGGGGGGGACAGGGGGAAAAGAGACGGACGGAGGGACGGACGGAGAAGGCAGAGGGAGAGGTCAGACGGGGATGGGAGGAAATAGATAGAGAAATAATGAGGGGCAGCATTTTGAGTAACTGCTAGTTATTCTGAGGGTGAGAGAAATATGGGAAAGGTGAGAGAAATAAACTGAGAGAAAAGAGAGGAAAATATAACAGAGAGTTAGACCAGGGAGACTGGGAAAAGCTTGTTTTGCGCAACAGGGGAGACGCTGCCGGGTTGACGGTGGACCTGAGGGAAGGATTTAATTTCAATTTACTTTATTTCTAAGAGGTACGCAGTATTTATTTACTTATATAATTATGTAGGATGTTTAGAAGTTGATTTATTGTATACACTGTCCATTTTTGGCCAATAATGTTCTTCGGGAGGTCCAAATCCGTGGAGAAGATGATTTGGTGAAACCATGAGTACTCGCGAAATATCATGCGTACGCATAATTTTATTATGCATATGCATGGTATGTGCGTACGCATGGTGATACCATGCGTATGCATGATGATACCATGCGTACGCATGGTAAGACCGCGAGTACTCGCGACAGTGCGTTTTCTCTTATTTTCATTCTGTTAAGGCTTCCATACTTTGTTATTAAATATTTATGCTTTGTTTATTTATTCTATGCCATTAATCCATCATTCGTGTGTGCCATTTATTTATTGTATGATTAACAGGTGATCCGGATTTTATTAAAATATTAAATATGGTCAATGAATACAAGAATGAGGGCCGGTTTATTACCGGGCATTGTTGGGTGCCTAATACCTTCCCAACATGTACCCTAGCTACGAACCCATCTCTGGTCAATAAAATTGGTCCTGGACCCTTCCAGGTGGAGACTCTCATTTGCACGCTAATCCTAAATGGATTAGCACCATCAGAAAGCAGAAAAGCAGGTAAATACAGGTGAACTGGGGAAACGCGCGAGCGCGCGTGGCGGCGGTGAAAAAAGGTCGATGCGACCACAGTGGCGACTCTGCTGGGGACTGAGCTCAACCTCAAAGTATTCATTGACCATAATTAATATTTTAATCTAATACGAAAAACCAAAAAAAAAATGAATAAATGTTTTTTGAAAAAAAAATATATAATGTTGTTTTTTACAATAAAATACTGCACACACACACCGGCCTGTGTCTAAACCCCGATGGTAGTTGGGTGAGGGTTCCCAGATTCCACTCGATTCTTGGGTAATTCTTATCTGTTCCATCAGCCCACAGCCTGTGCCACTAGCCTGTGATAAGCTTGTGAGTACGTTAACGGATTGCTCTCGGGCATCCTAGCTTGGGTAACCCATTGAAGGCGGAGGATATAAGGAGACCCTTGGTTTGAACTGCACGTTAAAAACATGGGTAAATTTACTTTTTCTGTACAATCCTGTGTGAATGTGTGACATGCATCATTTTCATTTTTAGGACCGGGTATGGGGCAAGGCCCAAAATTGTATAAAGGTTTTTTTATCGTTTCTAGGATTGGGAATGGGGCGAGGCCCAATATTGTTTAAAGTCTTTTAATTAAAACCCAAACAAAGAGTCGATCTTGCAATTGGTTCACACCTATTAGAGAATTATGAGACCACTGCATGTGCCTACTGTATAGGGATTACTGTTCATAGTCGTTGGAAACCTACTAGTTATAGCCTTTGGAGTGCACTCTTTCTAGCTTTTTGGGATTTGCTATTTCTGGCCGTTGTGGGTTTGTTCCTTAAGTATCCATTGTTATGCCTCTTAGATCTGCGTCTCTGTAACCATGACTTCTTCGGAGTGCCTTGTAGCTGTCATCTTGCACTTCATCCTTTTCATCTTAATGGTCAGCTTCTGTTTACGTGAGGGGGTTCCAGTGGAGGTGGCAATTTCGCTTGTGACATTTTTTATGGTGTCACTCGTGTTGATGTATTTCCTTTATTCTTAGATCTTTATAGGTTTGTTTCGATGTAAGGGTGTTTTGCTAGTTTTAGCTATGTATTCCGATCATTTTATGTGAATAAATGATAGGCTTCCTTTGTGTTCATTGGTTTGTTTTTTTTTGTTGTGCTCCCACAAAAGACAAAAAGAGAGAGAATTTATACACACAAAAAAAAAAAAAAGAAAAAAAAGAGGGGGTGTTGTACATCAAAAAGTCCAAAAACCAGAAATCAAAAAAAAAAAAAAAGGAAAGAGAGAAGAGAATTGCTACTTGTTAACAGCATCCTGAGGAGAATTTGAAGGCCCTGCTTCAGATTGTTTCTAAAGTCTTTCAAGTTGTTCTCGAATCTGTTCCCCGAACCCTTCTAGCTGCACAACCCTGGGCACAAGGCCTGTAGCATAGGAATCTATCATTCTTTTCAGTTCGTCGTTCTCTCCTCTTAGGGACCTCATTGTCCGGTTAGATCGATGGAGTGTTCGCTGGAGGCGTTGGATATGGTCGTTCAACCTCTGAACTTCTATGCCCCTAGCATATAGGCGTCGAGTCAGGTTAGCGGCAACTGTGGTTGCCTGAACATTTAGGGCCAAGGCACTTCTCATGATATCCACATCCGACCTCGTACTCAGTAGCACCTCATCGCGAGGAGTGATAAGCTCTGCACCCACTGCAGCTGCGTTTGTAGGGTTGTACACCAAGGTGTCACTCACCATGACTGGTTGGTCACCGGTTGGGAATACCGGGCGCCAGATGTTTGTCTGTGCTTTTGGCGCCGGCAATGCTTCTGGCATAATGTTTAGGTCTAGGTGGTTTGGAGAGGAAGAGGAAGATGCCATGAGAGTGAAGAGTTTTTGAGTGTTGGATGATTGAAGGGGAACTGTGAGTCACTGGCAATCCAATCTTTGTTTTTTTAGAAAGATTAGGGGTCATAAAGAGGGTTTTTTGACAATTAATGCGCTATTAGGGCACCCAGCGCGTCATCAGAGGATCCAACGGTATTAGGGTTTGAGAATTATTTTAATCCTCTCGAGATTTGCATTTGTCGGCCAGTATCGCCATTTTGATAACAAGTGGCTAGGACTCAATATGTCAGCCACAGTGTCTGTGTCGGTAGGAATCTTGGGCAATTGGGTGAGAGATAGGCTTCCATATTTGGGCCCAAGGACTTGGACGTACCAAGTACCCATGGGAACAAGTTGAATGTTATTGGGCTATTATCCCAATACTCGTCCGTCAATAAGAATAGGAGCCCAGGTTGATTTGAATTTCTGATAGGTTTGAAAAACTTATTGCAAGATTGAAACAAGTAATTGGGCCTTTAAGGCAAAGAAATTAAACAATGATGTGGCCTACTTTGAACTAACCGACCCACTCGGCATGTGGATTTGGATTTAACTATTGAATTTGGCCTGGGTAATAACCTTGAAGCCCAATGTTATTTGAGTTTAAGCCCATTTAGTGTGAGGGTTGTACAAAAATTGTGTAAGGAACTCATGCCCAACAAAAAAAAATATATATATATAAAAAAAAAGGGGGGGCTAAGATCCAATTGAGAGTAGGATGAGTGCATTGTAAAGGGCTTAAATTCACAATGACATTGGCTTTCTCTTGATTTATCTTATGCTAATTCTCTGAAGAATTAGTAGACATGACGAAAATTGGCATAAGATAAATGGATTCTTAAAATGTTAATTATGTTGGGGTGGAACCTAAACAATTCTCGACTGGCAGAACACAATTGGTCGCTCAAAAAGATCACAAGACCTCAGTACTGCTTGGGTTAGGTCGCCGACAACAAACAAATTAAGAAAAGATAGGGCCATGGCAGACTTTGCAATGATGGAAGTGTTGACCAGAATGGAGGCAACAATGGGAAAATTGGATGGGCGTTTGTCTGGGATAGAAAACCGCCTCCAAGTCTTGGAGAAAGAAAAAGAGAACGAAAAGCCAGAAGGAGAAACAACAAGTGAAGAGATACCTTCAGCAGAAAGAAAGGAGGAAAGGGCCTCAGGGGATAAAAAAGGCAAGGGAAAAGAAAAAAAAA
This sequence comes from Liquidambar formosana, assembly GCA_039720395.1. Classification (NCBI taxonomy): domain Eukaryota; kingdom Viridiplantae; phylum Streptophyta; class Magnoliopsida; order Saxifragales; family Altingiaceae; genus Liquidambar; species Liquidambar formosana. The sequence continues at coordinate 1,897,370 of CM077830.1, forward strand.
AAGGGAGTTGAAAGTGAAATGTGGGAGGAAGATGATTATGCTGATTATTTAAAGAAGAAAAAAGAATGGGAAAAATGAGAGAAGTATACGGCAGGGCAGGAGGAGATGAAAGAGAAGGTGGAAAAGATGCATGCAGCAATGCGAAAATCTTAAGGTATGGATGATTTCATGTTTGTTGGGGGGTCGTCCTCTGATCCTTTAGCAAATTTACCATCCAAATTCAAAATTGCTGACACGGAAAAGTTTGATGGGGGTGGAGATCCCAAACAGCACATTCGCCAATATATGAGCATTGTAAGAATGAAAGGGATGAACGAAGCCCAAGCTGTGGCTGCCTTTCCATTATCACTTGTCGGAGAAGCCTCTAAATGGTACTATGGTCTGGATGATACACAAGTTTCATCTTGGGAAACCTTAATGAAGCTTTTCAAGGACCAGTATAATTACAATACCATGCTGGACACAACCTTGCGGGATCTTGAAATGACGATACAAAAGTCCGGGGAGACATTCTCTGACTTCCTAATCAGATGGAGGAAAAAGGCGATCAAGATGGTGAACACGCCCACAGAAAGAGATCAAGTCAATTTAATCATAAAAAATTTACAGCCTGTGTATTTCAACCGATTGTTAGCATCTCCTGTCATGAATTTTGAGCAGCTGTATGATTGTCGGACCCGTATCGAACAAGCCATAAGCAGTGGTCAGGTGGATAGGTATGAAGGGAAGGCGATGAAGAAAACTTACGGGGCTGGAGGAAATGGTAGCAGTCAGGGAGGAAACAGGGTTGCCAATCCGCTTCCAAACTCAAGTACAGTAGCTGCTATGAACCAAGGGGCTAGAAGAGAATTCGATGATCTGGGAATGTCTCTATCTAAACTTTCGCCAATTTGATGAGCAGAGGACATCTGCAAGCCTTAGCACCGCGTCCCCTGCCTAATCCTCTCCCACCACGATATAATTTGAATGAATTTTGTCATTTCCATCAAATGGCAGGGCATAAGACAGACAACTGTGCCAGGCTGAGGCATGAGATCCAGGACTTGATTGATAATAAGAAGATTCCCAAGCCAGGAGAAGGAGCCGAACCAAACATCCATCAGAACCCTTTACCAGAATACCAGAGGAATGTGGGGCTTATAGAACAAGGCACTGAGATACGAGATCCCTCCGATCTTATAAGGGAAATAATGGTATTAGATGTTGATGCTTGGAAGGACTGCGGTGAAGTCAATGTCAAGAAAAGGGATTTCTGGGGTTCTATGGATGATGAGGATGGAATTCTGCATTTGACTCGATCTGGGAGGCATTTCAAACCTTCTTACCTGGAGGGAGATCACCCAGGAAGAGAAGCTGAGCTAGAAAGGAACAATAAGAAGTCAGATGAAGAAGATGATGAGGATCGTGTGCTGAAACAATTAAAGAAAACTCAGGCAAATATCTCTATATGGGGACTCTTGGTAGCATCCAAAAGGCATCAACAAGCTGTTCTGGAGGCCCTTGCCAGAAAAGAAGTACCTATGGAAATTTCACCAGAGCAAGTTGTAGCACTGATGGGTACAAACCCAGAAAGTGAAGCTGTATTGACATTCTCAACAGAAGATTTGCCAGCTGAAGGAGTAGCACATGCCAAGCCCTTGTATATCACCGTGGAGTGCAGAGGAAAGAAAATACCGGTGGTCCTAGTGGACAATGGATCTGCCTTAAATGTCTGCCCAATGCGCACTGCCTCCAAGTTAGGACTCACTGAAGAGCAGCTTACGCCATCCGCCTTAACTGTGCGAGCCTATGATAATGGATGTCGTAAGATTGTGGGGACCTTCAAAGCCACATGTATTGTGGGACCAGTCGAGTCCGAAGTAGAATTCTGCGTGATGGACATTGATACCAATTTCAACCTCCTATTGGGTAGAACATGGTTACACCCACTAGGAGCCGTACCCTCCACTGTTCATCAGAAGATTAAGCTCCCATGGAAAGAAGGAATTCTGATAATACACGGGGATGGTGAAATCACTGCTTCGGTCTGCGAGGTAAAGGAAGAAGAAGTTGAAATGGCTTGGAGGGGATTTGAGATTATACAGGTTATTGAAAAAGAAGGACCGTATGGGATAGAAATGATTCCACCAAATCTTGGGGAAGGTGTTGGTCATATTGCTGCTCACCTCATGAGAAAGATGAATTTTATGCCTGGGATGGGTTTGGGAAAGTATAATCAAGGAGTAGCTGAGTTCCCTAATTTCAAACCGCAGGATAATCGTCTTGGTGTGGGATACAATGGCGAAAATAACAGCTTACCGGTCAACAAGGGCACACTCAATGGGAACTTTGTTAAAGAAGGAGATGACTTTCCTTACTGTGGATTCCCAGAACCTTGGTTCGATCGTATGACCGAAAAAATGGTCCCAGGATTGGAAATCTTTTTCAAAGCAGTGCTGAAAATCGAGGAAGAAAAGATGACCGATGCGAAGAAGGAAGGGTCTAAGACTGAAGACTGGAAGGATCTTCTGGAAGGGGAAACGATGCAAGCACTACTGGAACCCAAGCAGACTGAGAGGATTAATGCCTTGACTGATGAAGATGCTGCTGACGACTCCGCCAATCTGATCACTTCTGCCGATGGAAGTACCAGCACATGGGAATGGAAAAAGGGGGTTGAAATTGTAACGAGCATCATAACTGAGAATAAGCTCAAACCCAAAAATGTGACCACCCCTTTTGTTGGAAATAACATCTTTAATTCCGCGTATTTCGATGTGTCTTTCTATGATGAAACTGCATTATCACAGGATATTGATTACATTGAAGAATTAATTAAAAAAGATCGAGAAAGGAAAGTAATACCTATTCAAGAAGAAACTATTTTAATAGACTTAGGTATTAATGAGAATCATAAAGAAATATGAATTGGCTCCACCTTATCTGAAGAGGAGCGGGGCACATTGACAGCTTTGTTGCATGAGTATAATGATGTGTTCGCCTGGTCTTATCAAGATATGCCTGGTATTGACCCCGAGATAGCATAGCATCACATACCAATAAAAGAAGACGCTAAGCCAGTGAAGCAGAAGTTTCGCCGCATGAAGCCTGAGTTGATGATAAAAATCAAAGATGAAGTCACTAAACTTCTCAAGGTGGGGTTCATTCAGACGATGACACGAACTGACTGGGTGGCCAATATTGTACCGGTTCCAAAGAAAGATGGGAAGATACGAATGTGTGTAGACTACAGGGATCTCAACAAGGCATGCCCGAAAGACGATTTCCCATTGCCTCACATTGATGTCCTGGTGGATAATACAGCTAGAAGCGCAATGATGTCATTCATGGATGGGTTCTCAGGCTACAATCAGATTAAGATGGCTCCGGAAGATGTAAGCAAGACAACCTTTGTGACAGAGTGGGGAATCTATGGCTACACAGTCATGCCTTTTGGCCTGAAGAATGCAGGAGCGACTTACCAGAGGATGGCTACAACACTCTTACACGACATGATGCACAAAGAGGTGGAAGTATATGTTGATGACATGATTGTGAAGTCAGAAACTAGAGAAGAACACTGGGCCAATCTGAAGAAGTTCTTTGATAGAATCAGGAGATATAAGCTGAGGCTGAACCCGCAAAAATGCACTTTTGGGGTAACAACTGGGAAATTACTGGGTTACGTAGTGAGTAGCAGAGGTATTGAAATAGATCCGATAAAGATCAAAGCCATCCTTGAAATGGCGCCTCCAAAAACTGAGAAAGAGATCAGAGGATTCCTGGGGCGATTGCAGTATATCAGCCGTTTCATAGCCAAGATGACCACTACTTGTGAACCAATCTTCAAGTTGCTGAAGAAAGGAGAAAGCAAAGAATGGAATGACCAATGCCAGCGAGCTTTCGATGCAGTAAAAGAGTACCTTTTAAAACCACCAATTCTACAGCCTCCTAGGTTGGGAAGACCCTTATTGCTTTATTTATTAGTATTCGAGGAAGCATTGGGATGTATGTTGGCTCAGGATAATGGACAAGGAGGTGAGTATGCCATATACTACCTCAGCAAGAAGTTGCATGATTATGAAACACGTTATTCCCCAATTGAGAAATCGTGTTTCACTATTGTGTGGGCTGCAAAGAAGTTAAGACACATTCTGCTGAGTTATGAAGTTTGGGTGGTGGCTCGGATGGATCCACTGAAATACTTGTTTGAGAAGGCTGTGCTGAATGGGAGAATGTCGCGATGGGCAATAATCTTGTCAGGATATGAATTGAAATATGTCACTCGGAAGAGCATAAAAGGGCGAGCAATAGCAGAACACTGTGCAGAGCATCCAGTCGTGGGGCAAACTCTTGATGACGATTTCCCGGATGAAGATGTTTTGACGATTGAAGAAGGAAGGATGTGGAAGATGTACTTCGACGGAGCCTCAAACCAATACGGGGATGGGGTCGGGGTATTACTAGTTGCTCCAGATGGTTCGCATATCCCAATGTCCGTAAAGTTGAATTTTGAGAATTCAAACAACACAGCAGAGTATGAAGCATGCATCGCGGGAATGGAGGCTCTATTGGTTTTGGGGGTACGAGAAGTGGAGGTTTATGGTGATTCTGCTTTGGTAATATCCCAAGTTCAGAAGATATGGAGAACCAGAGAAGAACATCTCAAGCCGTACCAGGGGTATTTGGAGAAATTAGCTCGGAGGTTCGATAAAGTTACTTATACTCCACTCCCTAGGTCACACAATCAGTTTGCTGATGCTCTAGCAACTCTAGCATCCATGATCAATGTGCCAGAAGGAGCCCCAATAAAGCCGTTAAGTATAAACCAGAGGTCTCGACCTGCATATGAAGAGGCTGTAATGCTAATAGATGCAGAACCTGATGATGGGAAACCTTGGTACTACGATATCAAGAATGTGATTGAGAAAGGGGAATATCCAGAAGGCGCTAATCAGAAGGATTAAAGGGCATTACGCCTTATGGCCGCTCAGTATATCTTATGTGGAGGAGATTTGTATAGAAGGTCGTATGATGGGGTCCATTTAATGTGTGTGGATGAAGAAAAGGCCCGAGTTCTTATGGGAGAGGTGCATGATGGTGTCTGTGGGCCTCACATGAGCGGCAAGATGCTAGCCAAGAAGATAGTTAGAATGGGGTATTTCTGGACAACCATGATAAGAGACTGCGTGGAGTACGTAAAGAGGTGTCATCAATGCCAGGTATATGCCAATTTGAATTACATGCCGCCAGTGGAATTGCATCAAATGACCTCACCTTGGCCATTCTCCACCTGGGCATCGACATAATTGGAGAAATTAAACCCAAGGCTACGGGTGGGCACAAGTATATTCTGGTTGCCATAGATTATTTCACCAAATGGGTAGAAGCTTCTGCTTATGCGGAGTTGAAGTCGTCACATACAGCTCGATTCATTGAACAGAACATTATATGTCGATATGGAGTGCCGCATGAAATAATCACAGATAATGGGTTACATTTCCAAAATGAGGTCAAAGTGCTACTCGAAGAGTATCAGATAAAGCATCACAAGTCTTCCCCGTATAGGCCTCAGACAAATGGAGCGGTAGAAGCTGCCAACAAGAACATCAAATCCATCCTGGAGAAGAGTACAGTCACATACAAAGACTGGGCGGAGAAACTACCATTTGCACTATGGGGATATCGTACATCTGTAAGAACGTCAACTGGTGCAACACCATACTCTTTGGTGTATGGGATGGAAGCTGTACTGCCAGTGGAAATGGAGGTTGGTTCGCTGAGAGTCATGGTGGAGAATCGGATACCAGAAACAGAATGGGTGAAGAGCAGATATGAACAATTGGCGTTGATTGACGAGAAGAGATTGCAGGCTCTGTATCATGTCCAAGGCTATCAGAAGAGAATGCCAGAGCTTTCAACAAAAGGGTGAGGCCTAGAGGACTAAAGGAGGGAGATTTGGTGCTTAAACAAATGCAAGCGCAGATATTTGATCCAAGGGGCAAGTTCAGGCCCACTTGGATGGGCCCGTACATTATAAAGACGATCATGACAGGAGGGACAGTTAAGTTAATTGATGGGGATGGTAATGAACTCATGCAACCAGTCAACATGAATCGATTACGAAAGTACTATGTATGAGAAGAAGCATATGAACTACGAGGACCTGATTTCCCAAGAAGAAGAAAAAGATAAAGAAATAAATCATGATATCGCAACGTTTAAGTCGGGAATACGTAGGTAGCCCTGAATGGGTGCGGTCCATATTATGGAAGGAAAATGAGATGTTATAATCTGTGGAGGCAATGGTGGAACCAATCCGTAATTATCAAGATTCTTGTTAAATACCTAGGTTAATTAAAAGCGAATTCTTGAGAATGGATAACTAGTACATCCTGATCATTTTTACTTAAATTAAAAATGTAAGAAGGAAACGATGAAATGTGCAGTGAAATCTGAAGAAAGAGGCATCGGCATACGTTTCATTTTCACTTTCTTATCCTCTTTGAAGGCCCTTCTTCTCCAGTTGATTCTTTCCTCTTATAGAGAGGCTTCGGTTCCACTTTCTTGGCATTTTCTAAATCCCTAGCCAGCCAGTCATAATAGGATGATGGTGGGCTCACTAATGTCGGAGCCCGAAGGTTGCCCATCCGGGACCTATTTTCCTATGATGATCGAACTCGCTCAACGGCTCGAGAGAAGATGGGGCAGGTGTATCCAGCATGATCTTTGATAAGAGCATATTGATTCTTCCCAAATTGACGTGCAATACGGGACGCAGGACAATATGAGATATCATGCAGGCCAATCAACATTACACTCCCGGGGAATACTAACTCGGTGGTCATTTGATCGATATGCCACCACGGGCAGTGCCAAAGGATGTGGTGACAAGATAAAGAGCCCAAAAATTCTTGTAGTTTCTCATGATTGGGAAAGGGTTCAGCTAGCTTGCGATAACGATAATGTTCTGGACGAAAAGGATATACCGTTGGCACTTCAACCAATTGGAGACGTTCATGCAGCCATATCTGATGGATGGGAAAAGTAATAAAAAAAAAAAAAAAATGAAGAAGAAGAAGAAGAAGAAAAAAAATTTGTGTTGATTTGACGGATTAATGGTATGGGAATAACTGATTACCTGTAATAGAAGAGGGCTGCCACGCAGTAAAGAAGTCCCTTTTCGCACTGCATCGTCAAGGCCATTGAGGGTTTCTGCAAGAATCATCATGCATGGATTATGGGAAGAAATGTGTTGTACCACATGAAGGAGAGCCAGGTCAACTGAGTAGAGGTCACTGATGAGAAGATACCCCGCTAATAAGCATAGGCAAAGAGCCTGGAATGCATAATTGTCTGGTAAAGGAAGAGCGGTAGAAAAGTGCTGCACAAGAGGCTCGAGATTTATGGTAGAATTAATGCACCATGATCTGGCTTGTTCTACAGAAATGTTTAGAGCCAAGGCAAGGTCAGGAGAATAGAGCATGGCTTGAGAAGGAAACAAGGGATCATGGGAAACGGGGTAATTAAGAATTGCACTAAATTCCTCTATGGTGGGGCAAATCTCTATGTTGTTAAAACGGAACACATGACGAAGAGGGTCCCAATATTTCATAGCTGTTGAGAGGAAACCTTCATTGATCCTCACTTGGCAGTAGTGGATTAAAGAAGGAAGATGAGTTGACTCAAGTAGATGGGCTGTTTGTCGGTGGACGGACAGAAGCCACCTTTTGATATTCAGGAGAGAGAAGGAGACTGCCATGATATTTTGAAAGGATCGGAGAGTAAATGGGAAGGATCACCTATTTATAGAAGGAAGAATGACGATGCTGGCTGAAATAGGGAGATGCTCCCTGCACCAAAAGTCGTTTTTCATGATGAAAAGGTGGGCTGTGTTGGTCAAAGCACCAAAAAATGAGGTTGACATTCTCCATGCGTACGCACGGTTTCTCATGCGTACGCATATTTGCAATATGCGTACGCACCATTCTTCATGCGTACGCACCCCTATTCATGCGTACGCATACTTTGATTATGCGTACGCACCCCAAGGCCAAATCCATTTTTTTTTACTCGTTTCCTGCTTTGGTATGTTTGGTCCTCAATCCACTCATTATCATTCATCTGATGGCTTTGTTGAGCATATTTCTCATTTAATAATGCGGGTACAATAAATAAAGTAAAAAGGGAAAGACAAAAGGGAGATATCACCACCGAAAGATGCAAACAAAAGGCAAGAACATCAATCATATGGATAGAAAGTACGAGGCACCCATGTGCCTAATTCAGTCAAAAGGGAGGATAGGTGCACCCATGTGCAGATCAAATGTGTAAGATAAGAAGTAAACGAAAGAAAAAGAAATTGTTTAAGTTACACCCCAAATAATAAATTGTTTTAGGAAAGCAAAGCTAAAAGGGCCCTCCACGACGCCCTCGTCCCCGAGTGCTCCTGCTCCTAACACTAGGGGCATGAGATGAGCTCCCACCCTGCTGAGCGCTCGAAGCCTCATCACCACCACCTCCAGGTGGACCTCCAGGTGGACCACCAGGTGACATTGGACCTCCATGCAACCTCATAGAATAATCCGTCACCATAGCCTTCAGGCTTCCCACTAGCTGGATCATGTCTGCGGACTCAGCCATGTTGAGCTGCAATGGGGGAAAATGCGAATAGTCATATATACATGTGCACATATTTTGCAAATGAATTCATTATGCAGGAAAGAAAAAGAAGAGAAGAGCAGGTACGCACTCTGCGAGTGCCAGGAGCCATGGGATAGCCCAGAACGTTGTCCCGGCGCGGGATTTCATTCTCAATAAAATATCCAGCGGGCGACCATTCGGTCACACGCCAGCCAGGCAACACCGGATTAATCCCTTCATCCTCACCCTCATCAGCAGGAGGAGCAACCTAGGAAGAAATGCAATCAGCAAGAGTTCAGGTTGTACAGTAAATTGAGATAATGAAACGAAAAGGAATATATACCTGGGGCCCAAGGAGCCGGGGCATGAGAAACTCAGCTGCAAACATGTCATAATCTCCATCGGGAAGGAGACGAGCATCACAAGGTATACCTGCCTGCCAGACGCCCAAGTCCTCCTCACTGATATTGTATGGGTAGATCATGAAGGAAGGAGGAAGCATAGGCACTCGCTGCCATGCAAGGACCTTATCAGAAAGCTGCCACATGACCCTCTCCGGCAAGTAAACAGCTCGGGAAATAGGAGAATCGAGTATAGAGCAGGTCAGTGAAGCCCTCAATGCTGCATCATGCATGGCCTGGTCGCTAGTGAAGGGGACACCGATCCATGGGCGAGGTCGAATCTGTAAGAAGAAAAGTGAGAAAATTGCAAGGAAATCAAGGTACTTGGTTAGAGAATTTTAAAGGATTATACCTTGTTCAAGGGCGCAGTGTCCAGGAATTCGCGTATACGGTCATACCCCGATATGGGACGACCATCATCCCCGGTGAAGTCGATGTAGCGGCGGGCCCAAAGCTGTGTTAAAAAGAAAGAAAAAAAAATGATAACGGGCATCAAAATATAATATGGAAGCAAGTAATAAACAAAGCAATAGAAGAAAGCTTACCGCCCATAATCGCCAACATCCCGTGATGGAAGAAATCTGGTCCCTACTCAACGAATCCATGGAGGTATACAGATAAGACAGGACTGCCTAACCCCAAGCAAACTGACTACAAGTCTCCAAATCCTCCAAAGCTACTAGCCAGACAGTGGTCATAGATTGGGCAGCGTTTGGGAATAGAAAAGCACCAATCAAGTACAGGATGAAACTCCGCGCCATGATCTGTTGCTCCCGGGTAGTCCCCTGGGGTCCATACTGAAAGGCCTCCGCCACATCAGTATAATGACAGTGGCCCGATGTGAAGCTCGTCCCTATCACCCGACGATGAAACTGTGCGATCTCCTCCCCGAAAGGATATGAGGATGGAATGGAGGAGCCCACCACCCTCAGCCCGGTCAATCTGAAGATGTCATCAGGAGTGATGGTTAGCTCTCTACCAGCGATGTGCATGGTGTGGGTAGAGTCCCACCATCTCTCAGCGATGCAGTAGCAAAGGGATTTGCTCCCGTCATGTGTCAGGAGATCCACAACTGATCCAAAGCCGGCCTGAATGACGTACCCCTTGGTGTTGTCATTCAACCGCTTCCACCAAGCCCAGGCAGTGGAAGCATTCCCTCGTGTGGAGAGATCGCGACGCGCCTGCCAAGAGCCAAACAGGTAAATGACAACACAGGTATGTGATAAGTAACAATAGGTGATGCTTCAAAAGTGTCAAAAGAAGGAAAACAGGAGAATAGGTTGGCACCACCCGAGTCATGCGTACGCATAATTTAATATGCGTACGCACGATAAGACTGTGCGTAAGCATGAGTCTTCATGCGTACGCATATTATTTTATGCGTACGCTCCATGAGGCCATGCGTACGCCTGGTTCGGTGCAGAGTTTTTTATTTATTTGTTTATCGTGTCTGTAAATGAAAGGTTTGATTTTTATGCCGATCTTGGGTTCAAAAATGAGTTTTTTCCTCCTACGTGCATATGTCAGATAGGGTTAAAGATTATTCTCCTGGTTTCATCAAAATATACGCTCAGTTTTGAATAAGGTGGATGTACAGTGGACTTTACACAGTAAAACAATTAAAAGATTTGATTTTTAAGGTTCATTTACAGATTAAAGGATAAAATAATGGTTTTGGTAATGCTTCCAATCCAGATTCCACAGATATTTCAGGCATTATTTCAGATCCATATATTGACAAGAGCTTTATGAAAGAAAACAGGTACAAAGATAGCGTACCTCGCCCACCCGACAACGCCGGGACAAGTGCTCCGCTGGACGGAAAGTAGGTGTGATGACCTCGCCAGAATGGATGGTAGGCAGCCACCTTTTGTTGACAGAATCATCCCCTTGGGAGTGAGAGGACCCATGCTGTCGTTGCCTCTTGGGAGCCATGAGAAGAGCACAGCGGATGCAAGAAAGAGAAGAGTTTTGGAAGAAGGAGGAGTTGTAAAGAATGGGAATGAGAAAAGACGGCTGAAAAGAATGAGAAAGAGAAAGGGTTTCAAACCCTTTATAAGTACCGCCTCGAAAGGCGTGCGGGTACTGAGGAGATTAAAACCATGCGTACGCATGGAGATTCCAGGCGTACGCATATTTTAAAATGCGTACGCATGATTTGACCAGGTTTGACCATACGTACGCATGGTAGTTTTGAAACTTGAAAAAGGAGCGCGACTTTTGGGATGCTGATTCCCCATAGCATGCGTACGCATATTGAGAATATGCGTACGCATGGTTTGACTGAGGTCAAAAATTTTGACTCAAGTTTGTCTGCGGAAAACTTGATTTGCCTTGAGAGGGCCCGTCCCTGATTTTTGGAAGGAATTGCTGCGGAATTCCGACATTGATGCCTGAGACTTGCTGCGGGAGTCTCGCTTTGCCTTGATTGGGCAGGCTTATAATTGGTTGACTGGGATGCTGCGGGACCAGTCAAACCTTGATGGAATGTTTTTTACTAGAATTGCTGCGGGAATCTAGCATGTCTTAGAATTTGTTGAAGAAATCTTCCCTAGGATTGATTTGACTTTGATTACACGAACTACGTGAGGTCTGATCTCTGCGGAGTACGTAGGCAGCTGGATGCGTCTGGCACGACCCAATGTGTTACTTGATTGCATACATAAGGACGAGGTATTCGTCACACTCTGGGGATTTTCTGCGGAAATTCCACTTTGATCATTTCGAACTACGTAAGGGTCTGATCTCTACTGAGTACGTAGGCAGCTGGATGCGTCTAGCACGACCCGACACATTGCATGAGTGCGTGTGATTTGCATGTGGACAAAATGTTCGTCTAGAGATTTTCTTTCGAATCCCCCCACGAAGTGGCGAGAATCCGAAAGAGGGGCAACTGTAGACACCCCATTTTGTCCCTACATTTGATGATGATTTCCCGATGATGAGGTCCACAATGTTTGCCGTCTACTCGGGTCTCTTTCTATGCGCAAAGCAAGCAAATGGGGATTCAAACGATTAAATTGGACAGCCGAGGAATGTGGTGCGTACGCATATTTATAATATGCGTACGCATGGTGGTTTCATGCGTACGCATGAATAGCCATGCGTACGCATAAAATGAATATGCGTACGCATGAGATTCTATTTTCCTCATCTGAATGATAGCCTGCCTTCCACTTCGACCGAAAGTGTTGTCGGGGAATGATTTGGCCTTGAATTAGCCCGACCGTTGAACAGAGGGAGCATGGGGGGGTCAAAGAGGATGGAGTTTGAGGTCATGCATGACGACCTCGCTCGGGTGATTTCTCCTATAAATAGCAGGAGCTCTTGGGAGCTCAAAAAGAAGGGGGGACGGGGGGAAAAGAGACGGACGGAGGGACGGACGGAGAAGGCAGAGGGAGAGGTCAGACGGGGATGGGAGGAAATAGATAGAGAAATAATGAGGGGCAGCATTTTGAGTAACTGCTAGTTATTCTGAGGGTGAGAGAAATATGGGAAAGGTGAGAGAAATAAACTGAGAGAAAAGAGAGGAAAATATAACAGAGAGTTAGACCAGGGAGACTGGGAAAAGCTTGTTTTGCGCAACAGGGGAGACGCTGCCGGGTTGACGGTGGACCTGAGGGAAGGATTTAATTTCAATTTACTTTATTTCTAAGAGGTACGTAGTATTTATTTACTTATATAATTATGTAGGATGTTTAGAAGTTGATTTATTGTATACACTGTCCATTTTTGGCCAATAATGTTCTTCGGGAGGTCCAAATCCGTGGAGAAGATGATTTGGTGAAACCATGAGTACTCGCGAAATATCATGCGTACGCATAATTTTATTATGCATATGCATGGTATGTGCGTACGCATGGTGATACCATGCGTACGCATGATGATACCATGCGTACGCATGGTAAGACCGCGAGTACTCGCGACAATGCGTTTTCTCTTATTTTCATTCTGTTAAGGCTTCCATACTTTGTTATTAAATATTTATGCTTTGTTTATTTATTCTATGCCATTAATCCATCATTCGTGTGTGCCATTTATTTATTGTATGATTAACAGGTGATCCGGATTTTATTAAAATATTAAATATGGTCAATGAATACAAGAATGAGGGCCGGTTTATTACCGGGCATTGTTGGGTGCCTAATACCTTCCCAACATGTACCCTAGCTACGAACCCATCTCTGGTCAATAAAATTGGTCCTGGACCCTTCCAGGTGGCGACTCTCATTTGCACGCTAATCCTAAATGGATTAGCACCATCAGAAAGCAGAAAAGCAGGTAAATACAGGTGAACTGGGGAAACGCGCGAGCGCGCGTGGCGGCGGTGAAAAAAGGTCGGTGCGACCACAACTAGGATCTTTTACAAATGATGGCATCTTTAGGGCCTTTGGATAGGGTATTACATATTTATGTAGAACATGGCATTGATGATGCTTCCCAAGTTATACAAAATATAGAAAATATAGATGATGGACAAAATGCAGGAAGGACTGATGATGTAGGTTTGGGTCAAAATGTAGGAGGGACTGATGATGTGAATCTAGGACGAGATGATGATGAGTACATGGGTGATGGTGTTAATTTAAGAGATAATGAAAGTTACAGTAGTGATGGTGTCAATATAGGAGGAGATAATGAAAGTTACAGTGGTGATGATGAGAGTGGAGCTGAAGAATGTGTTTCAGATGACAATTTGGTTGATGTTGGTATAGATAATTGTGAGGAAAATGTTGACCAAGCAGATGCTTCTACTGTCTTTATTATTATTATTTATTTAAAAAATTGCTTCTAGTCAAATTGATTATGAGAAAATATGTAAATAAAGAGCTGTTTTCCAATTCAAACTGTAGTTAGGTTAGTTCCACTTTAAGGCCCTCCATAGCAATTTCTAGGCATACAACCAACCGCTGCCGGGGGAATTAGAATGCACATATCTTTTCTAAAACATGTTTTGTTAGAAAATGTATCATTACACCCCTCCCCCCCCCCCCCCCCCCAAAAAAAAAAAAAAAAAAAAAGGCAAAAATCTCAATGAAACACAAATCTGGAATCAAAACCAGGGTATACTATGTGCAATATGAACCATTAAATATTCAATCCTAGTAATCGAGACACCCAATAAATTAAAATATATCGTCCAATTTCAAATATGAAAGTATGAGCGGAATATAATTCCAAATACTCCTTTACAATCATACCCTCTTCCCTTTTTTTTTTTTTTTTTTTGGAAGGGTGGGGTTAAACACACATAAGTGACACACAAATAGGAAGCCCACAAACTCCGCTGACTTAAATAAATAATAATCAAACATATAATCGTGGTAAAAGAGCTCCAAATCGGCTTGGAGCAATACTTCTCCCGTTTGTCTTCTTCCCTTTTGAAATATATTGTAAATACAGTAAGTTTATAACCCAATAAATAGATTTCTACTAATCTTAAAATAGGTCACATATGATCAAATATTATAAGCAAAAGTACAACTACGCATTTCTGACTCAAGGTTCAACCACATAGAAGTATATAACCCACCCATATATATATATAGGGTACAATCTTTAATGCATAACCTTACGTAAATTAGATCAGGGTTAATCAATGTCATCTAAAAAATTTTCGTGTGATATACACGTGCATTAAAATAAGAACCCATATTCTAGCATACCACTTTATAGCCAACTAGCCGAGGTATGATTAATTATCCTAACATTTCATTTGTACCTTATGATTCTAGGGACTTTTTGCCCATGCGTCAGAAGCGTCCAACCTATTTTCTTTTAGGCACTCAAGATCCAAGATTCCAAGGAACTCTAGCCACCAAGCACCTCCAAAGGAAAATACTGATATAGCACTAACCACGGCAGAGGAACAATGCATGAATACTTTTCCACAATGATTATCATCCTTTAATCATCATGTTTGGAATATAATTCCAAACACTCCTTTACAATCATACCCTTTTTTTTGGGTTAAATAAATACACATAAGCAACACACAAATGAAGAAGCCCACAAACTCCACAACTTAAATAAGTAATAATCAAACATAATAATAGTAGTAAAAGAGCTCCATATCGGCTTGGAGCAATACCTCTCCCGTTCGTCTTCTTCCCTTCTGAAATATTCTGTAAATACAGTAAGTTTATATCCCAATAAATAGATTTCTACTAATCTTAAAATAGGTCACATATGATCAAATATTATAAGCAAAAGTACTACTAGGCATTTCTGACTCAGGGTTCAGCCACATAGAAGTATATAACCTACCCATATATAGGGTACAATCTTTAATCCTCTTAATTTGTTACAGCTTCTTTCTCATGCTACATATTGTGGCATCATGCATGTTTATGTTGTCACATTCTCACCAAGACGTAAACTATACTAGAATTGTACGCGTTAAATTCAATTTTGATGAATGTTCTTTGGGTAATCTGGGGTGTTGGGGGTAGTGATCGGAACATCGTTTATAATTTCTCCTTGCTGTACGGTTTTGGTGCGGTTATTGAAGCCGAGGTTTGGGCTCTTTTGGTTGATCTTAGATATGCTTAGGAACATAATTTCAGAAATGTTCTTATCGTGAGGGATTCTGCGACAATTATTTCTTGGGCAATGAAAAGAGACTTGAAATGCAATAGACGACAATTTTTTTCTTTTGCTATTATGCTGCTGCTGCTGCTATCCTCTGAGGTGTATTACAAGCTTTATGTTAGGGATTTTTTTTTTTGGGAAATATGCAATACATGTTCAAAATAGCAAAAAAATGGGTTAAGATTTATCAGAATCAATGGAAGTTGACCATGCCAAAGAACCGAAAGCCCAATTTGTTGAAAATCAATTGTCATAAATTGAGTTACTAAAATTGACTTGTCTACTAAATGGGTTGGTTAGGTTAACATTGGATTTCAATGAGGTATTGTCACCCAAATTTTTGCCTAATGTTTGGACTAACACACACAGTCAACATGCCCCCCGATGTAACAAGCTTGTGTTAGGGAAATTTTTTATTTTTTATTTTTGGTTGAAATATGCAATACAAGTTCACAGGTGAACAAGATGCAAATGCATATTGCATTTGAAAGATTGAATAACAGGAAGTAGAAACCTGTTTTTTTGCTGCTATTGCTGGGTTAGTTTAGGGGTTTAGGGGTTAGGGTGAAGTGTATTTCCCTTTTTGTATGATCCGTTAGCTCACCTCCATTCCCCACCCCCCCAAAAAAAAAAAAAAAATCGTATACGATAATATATAGTTAATAGTTTTCTATTTGTTTTGAAGCACATTACATTTCCATAATAGGACTTAATGAATTGCAGATCATATGGTCCTTGAAATATTATTGGCAGGGTAGTCAATAAGATTGGTTTTGGTTCACAGTGTAAAGTCTTGTTCAAAATTACTTGGGGTCTGCTACACCAATTATTTTTCGCCATGTAACTATATATGTATACATCTTTGCTGCATCTACATCAATCTTGACCTAAATTATTTGCTGTCCTGTCTTTCCTTACCCCCTTGACCCACAATTTTTTTGGATCCTCTTGTTCTTGTCCCATTTACTTCTTATATGTGCAGACTAGTCTATCTCAACATGTTTATTTCAGGTGCATCATTTTTCAAATATATCTCTTCCTCACTGCCTATGTTCCTAAAATTTGATGGGTATTTATCAATCAGCTCAACAGAGCTTTTCTTCTCTTTAATTCATCCTACTTAAATTCTATGAGCAACATTCTTTTCAATCTCCCCTTACTTACCCTCCATTTGGTTTGTGGTTTTACCATGGAAAAAGAAGAGAAGGGAAAAAAAATGCGGAGGAAAGAAAATGAAAGGAAAAGATGAAATCATACCAAGTTAAAATTACTTTAACTATTCTTCTTCTACCAATTTCCATTGCAACCGAATAAGAAAAAGTACAATTCCTTATATTTTATTTTTTTTCCTTGATAAAATCCGCGAACCAAATGGAGCCTTATGGTTGTGGATGATAGACCCTAGATGACAAATATGATTGCTTTGGGTGAATAAGAATGAAGAGCCATAAAATAAAAAGAATGAAAAGATGGGTTGATTAATCCCTATATGTTGATGAAAATGAATTTGAGACAATGCTTGTAAAAATCCCTTTTTGAAATATGCAATACATGTTCCCTTTTTGTATGTATTAAGTGGACAAATCTTGAAATAGGAAATTTAATTTTTTTTACATATACATTACAAAAAAGTCTTGGTGAAGTTAGATTGCTGTTAGGGAAATTTTTTTTTTTTTTATTTATAAAAATGTGCAATACATGTTCAAAAATTTGTTTTGCGTGTGGAATGAAAGATCTCATTTTTATATCATATACATCTTCAATATTTGTAAGGTTTTAATTTTTTTTTTCTTTTACATATACATTAATCTTTTTATTTATGTCTACATATAGATGGTTCTACCTTAAGCCCGCCATTGGATTCGATGTTGTGCTCTACCCCACCACCAAATAGCATCTGAGGTTTTCTGGCGACAAATATTGATGGTTCAATTACTTGGGCATTTGAGCCTTGTCAAGGCTCGAATAACCTTTCTGCTATTGAGGATTGATTGCCAAAGCATGGAACAAATCCAAAAGAATGATTTTTGCCTCAATGATTTTCATTTGATGCATTTTGGTTTAATGTGTATACTGAATATTGATGTAAACCTTACACAAATCATTTTTGTAACCTTTCTGTATTGATATATTGTTAGTTGTTGAAAGAATAGTAACTAGTTTGTGTGAGGGCATCGATTTTCACCACGTGCTTGCTTTTTACTTGTATTTTATCTGCTTTTGATTCTGATGGTGCAACCTCGGAGGATTAGCATATGAATAAGAGTTGCCACAAGAGTCGTCACCTAAAAGGGTCCAGGACCAATTTTGTTGACCAGAGAAAGGTTCAGAGCTAGGGTACATGTTGGGAAGGTGTTAGGCACCCAACAATGTTTGGTAATAAACTGGCCCTCATTTTGTATTCATTGACCATATTTAATATTTTAATTTAATCTGGATTTCCTTTGAATCATGTAATAATTAAAGACACACACATATGACAAGTTAATAGCATAGGATAACATATAAACAATTGATGACAAAATATAAACAATAATTAAAATTAACGTGCGTACACATATTATATGTACACGCACATTACTAAACAACACCTGCACAAATGTTAAATATCAAATTTAAAATATAATAAACTAAGAAATAATAATAAACTAATAACAATAAACTAACAACATCAATAAACTAATAAAAATCTAGGAAAGAAGTAACATGTGTACACATATGCTAGCTATGCATACTCATCACATGTCATGCGTACGCATGGCATCACTGGTTCATCTTCTCCACGACGAAACCAGCTCACCTGCAAAAGGGGTTAGTCAAACCGGATATTGTATGTAACAAAATCACAATCTGAACAATTTATGCAATCCAACTATCAAGTATCAAAAGAAATTGGTTAGTGTTCAAACCATCCCTCAGGTCCACTGTCAATCCGGCAGCGTCTCTTTTCTTGAGCGAAGCAAGCTATTTCCCTTCCTCATAAGTCATCTCTCTTTTATTTTCTCTCAATGCAACTTCTCTCTTTTTTAGTATTTTCCTTACAAGGACTCTCCTCCCCAAGTCTCCCTTTCCCTCTATTTTCTCTCAGAGTTTTAACATTCCCCCTTGATCCTCTAACTTTTTGATCTCCTTGAACTCTCCCAAGCTTTTGCTATTTATAGGGAATGATCAAAGTGCAAGCTTATTCACTTATCAAATTTCCCCCACCATTCCCCACTTCTTTTATTTTTTCCATCCTTCACATCTCCCATTTACTTAATTTTTCCCACCATTCTCCACTTCTATCCCTTCTTGGAGTGGGTTTCTCACTTAAAAAGGAAAGAAGTTGTTGAAATAGTGAAGTTACCAGTCAATCTGACATAAGTTGACAGTCAGTAGAAGTGAAGTTGATAGTCGTTTTGAAGCAAAACAGCAAATTTTTATCATTTAAGATAAATGGTGGATGAATCACTTGTGATAAAGGGTGGATACATCACTTAGTAATGGTGGATGAATCATTTGAGATAAATGGTGGATACACCACTTGGTAAATGGGAGATGA
Source organism: Liquidambar formosana (assembly GCA_039720395.1). NCBI lineage: Eukaryota > Viridiplantae > Streptophyta > Magnoliopsida > Saxifragales > Altingiaceae > Liquidambar > Liquidambar formosana. The sequence goes on from CM077830.1 coordinate 1,916,525, forward strand.
ATTCATCACCACTTCAAATGTTAAGTGAATGTGAACCTATATAAAGAAGGCTTTGGTTGGAGATAATGAATACAATTGAGAGGGAATGAGTTGAAGGATGAATGAAAATGGTGAGAAGGGTGTATAGGGAGGACTCCACCCAATTGGTCTTATATACATATACACACACATATATATGTACCTAACCCAATTGCTTGCTTTGCTCGCAGAAAAGAGACCCAGGTTGACAATAAACATCACAAACCTCGTCATCAGAAACTCACCATCAAATAGGGACAAAATGGGGTGTCTATAGTTTGATTTTGTACAGGTTTGATAAGTCAATAATTAGGGATGGTCCGGGTTATAAACAAGGTCATGCCTGAATTTCTAAAAAAAATTAGTACCTTGATATATTGTTGGCTGCTAAACGAATAGTGAGTAATTTGATTTTGTACAAGTTTGGTAAGTCGATAACTTGAGATATCCTGGTTATAGATAGGGTCATGCTTGAATTTCTAAAAAAAATTGGTACTTTGATATATTATTAGTTGATGAACGAATAGTGAGTAGTTTGATTTTGTACAGGTCTAGTAACTTGATAACTTGGGATATCCTGGTTATAAATAGGGTAATGCTTGAATTTCTAAAAAAAATTGGTGCGTTGATATATTAGGAGACAAAAAATTTTCTTTGTTTAAAAAAGAAAAACCAATGCCTTATTAAGGGCTTGAAGCCAATACAACGATAAAGAAAGAGGGACATGCCCCATTACATATTCAATCGATCATCCCAAAAAGATGCAAAAAATTGTTACGAAACTCTCACTAACAAATAAATCAGATGGTGTACAAAATTGTGTTTCCCTTATCCTAATCCATACATATTCCGAATCTTTGGTTTCATTGGCAATTACTGTTTTTAAGCCATGAGTAGTACAAACCTTTCTCATTTAGGAAAGATAAACCAATGCAAGGCCAGATCTTCATAAAATATGAAACCATGCCCATTAATCATCGTTAAGTCATATGCCACTATGAGAGTAGGGCCATAATCACACTATCCACAACCAAAGGCAAAATGTTCATCGCATTTACATGATGTATTGTTTTCTACTACTACCATTGGTACATCCACACATAATCACACTTCAGAATAATAAATTCGTTCAAAATTAGTAGTAATTAGAATTTCCAAATAAAAGTTAATTACAGAAACTGATAGTAATATTGCAAAATAGATGGTTAGATCTAAGCTGACCTCAATAAAGCCAATGCCAAAACACCTAAGATAAAGCGTCAATGGAAAAGGCGACTAATCTATAAACCCCAAAATGACCTCAATTGGTGCTCAAATTGCTATGCCGGTTGAGTAGCCAAGCCCAGCCATAACTTTCTTTTAGTTGGCTTGGAAGGAGTTGCCGTCAAGTCGCCAATATAGTAGGGTGCTTTTGCGTGATCCTAAAAAAAAATAGCATAACATAAATGACAATATCAATCCACTGAACGGAAATATAATGCAGCTTTTATCAATTGTTTGTGTATACATAGCAGGTGTACCCCATGCTAATGATCATCAAGAATTTTTTGACAGCTCAAATCAACAACTTTTTTTACATGAGAAGAACTAACAATACAAAATAATTTACTTCAATCCTATAGATGATGAGGGAGCTAATCACTTTAATACATTTGCAATCATATTCACATGAACAAATGACAAAACCAATAACCTATAGGTCATCCTTTGATATGGAGAGGGTGTCATAAAAACTTCAGAACATGAGGTTGGAGGTTCAAGCCAGCTCATGGAGGGGGTATGGGCTAAGTGCTATGTAATGTTATGATATTCTTGCACCAGAAAAGAAAATTTTAAAATAAAAGAATTTTATTAGCCAAGTGATACTTTCACTTTCTAAAGATCCAAAGACTAGCACATAACACAAAATATAGATTATATATCATTTATGCAAATTTGAGTCATGAAACTGCCCCATGCTGTTATTGATGACATCGAAGGCCCCTAGTGCATCAACTGATGAACTGTCCACCTGATTATATACTTTATAATTCCATTTAAAATGATAAAATAAAGTGAAGGACCAACCACCAACATCACCTCCATGGCTCCATCACTCCAATGCTAGTTGACCAAAATGGACTTTTATTTTTTAGTTTTTACTTTACAATATTTTCTTATTAGTAAACAAGCATTGCAAATTTGTTACGTATTCGATTTTATTAATTCTTTAACCTTATAGTGGTCTATTACTCTATTATTTCTTTTTAGTACAAGTTTTTCTTCTTAAAGGTCCCCCAAACCCCCACCATCTCCCCCCCCACCCCGCGCCCCAACAAAAAAAAAAAAGATGATATGAGCAGGCACCATTCACTGTATATGTTCATAGAACTTGAAGCCATACAATGTGATAGGGCAAGCTCTCATGCCATAGGTCTAGTAGGGTATCCACTGAGGAACCATTGGAAAGTCAATTACTAACGCCCTCCACTATTAAATTGTAACAGTGTGCCCTCATTTGCCTATTTGACATTAGAGGAAAATAGATCTTGTGAGCATCACAAGATGCCATTAAACATATGGAATGCCCAAATTACCTTTTTATAATTGGATTAGAGATTAAATTTTTTTATTTTTATTTTTAATCCAGAAAGAAAGCTAAAAGCATCAAAGAGGAACAATGAATCCCAACTAGGTTGGCACCCAAAGCACTCACCATCATCTGCCTTCAACTCCAAATTTTATTAAAAAAAGAAAACTAAAGTAAATAAGAAAGAATACAAGGAGATAAGGAAACAAAAACCAAACTGTTTGGTCTTAGTGGCTTATAATGCCATAATCCAGCTCACATAGGAAGAATAAAAAGGCATTCGAAGACACTCCAACAAGAAGAAAACCAGCTTCAAAAAAGAGCTTAAGAGACAAATCTATAAAAAGGAAGCCCCAACATATCTCTTGCAAGCTCAGAAGGAACAACATCAGAATCTGCATGCCACCAAGTAAGATCAGAAAAATTGAGAGCCAAATTAGCTATTTTGTCTGCAACAGAATTACCTTCTCTGTAAATATGAGAAAAAACCACATTCATCTTCTTAATGAGAGAAAGACAGTTTCGCTATTCATTTAATAAGGGCCAAGGAGGCTTAAATGTATAATTCTGCAAGGAGGAAATAACAGCCGAGGAATCACTTTCAATCCGTAAACTATGCCAACCTTTTTCCCAAGCAAAAGAAATTGCAAGAATCACACTCTTGAGTTCAGCAAAAAATGTAGTCTGAATACCCAAACGAAGCCCAAAAAAACCTTTCACAAAACCCCAATAGTTTCTAAAAACTCCACCACTAGCAGTAATGCCAGGATTTCCTTAAATAAGCCATCAGTATTAACCTTAATCCAATCAGCTATAGGGGGATGCCAAAATATAGGAATGACTTTAGGGGCCTTTCGAGGAATACCCTTTAAATACAAACTATGTAAAATCTAAACATCTAAAACAGAGTTGCCCATTGGAGCTTTAATAAGCAAGCTACCTTCTCTAATCCAAGCCATTATAGTGCCAATAGCCCTTTGAACAGGAATGACAAAATTATTAAATTTCACATCATTTCTAGACTTCCAAATAATCCAGAGAATGCTCATTACAGCAAGAAGCCAAATATGAGAAAGTTGGGGACTAAAATTATGATCAACAAGCGCAAGCAGACCCTCTTTCACCATAGAAAAATGGAGAGAAAAATTGGAATGGAAAATATCATGCAGCCAGACCCAAAGTTGTTGAGTAAAGTTGCATTCAAAGAAAAGGTGCCATGCTGTTTCAATAGTGCAAGGAGAAGTGCAAAGACTACAGCAAGAAACCAATGGCATACCTCTAGATTGAAGATTGTCTTCAGTAGGCAACTTGTTATACATCAGATGAAGAAAAAGGAGAGACCTTTTAGGAGGAATATAATTATGCCAAATCAACTTACCCCAAGGAACAATAGGATGTTTATTGCGGAAAAAATCAAAAGCATCTTTAAATGATAATAACCCAGAAGAAGAATAGGGCCAAACTAACATATCATTGCAATCCTCAATCAGTAAAATTATATTATTACTACCAGCAATAATATCTGGGAACTGATGGAGCCATGTCGGTAAAGACCAATGTTGATCAACAATAAACTCAGTAACATTAAGAGAAAGATCAGTATCAATATCCCCAGTAAAAGTTACCTTGTCAGATAAGGCATCCCCATAATACCACTTACCAAGCCAGAAGTTAACTGTTTTTCCATCCCCTATGTTCCACTGGCCATGAAAACTCAATACCTGAAGAGCATCCTTTAACCCACCCCAAACAGAAGAAGATTTATAAGATGCTAAGGAAACTATAGAAGAGATTTTGAATCTACATCGAAGAAATAGAGAACATAGAGAATCAGTAGTAATAATAAACCATCCCAATTTTAAGATAGTAGCCTGATTAATTGCTTTGAGATTTCTAAGGCCTAAACCACCTTCCGACTTGGGAGAACAAACTAAATCCCAATTAATAGATACTAACTTCCTTTTAGAGGTAGAGCTAGCCCAACTAAAATTTCTGATCCACTGTTGCATCTCCTTCAAAAAGGAAGAGGGCTATATGCAGACTGCCATAGTATGCAAAAGCATTGGAATAATCACTGACTGAACCAATTGAATTCGACCGGCAATAGAAAGATATTGTCCTTGCCAACCTTCCATTTTAGATCTAATTTTATCAGCTATAGGTTGAAGGAATCTCCTTTTAGGCTTACCTTTAAATAAAAGAACACCCAAATAAGTGAAAGGGAAAGACTCAGATTGCATACCGATTGCTGCTAGAATCTACTGACTTCTATAGAGAGCTGCCTTACCCAAAAGGACTTTGGACTTAGCCCTATTAACAATTTAGCCTGAATTTAATCCATATTTGTCCAAAAGATCCAAAACATTGTTTATACAAAACATGGAGCCTCTACAAAAGATAAGAACATCATCAGTGTATAATAAATGGGTAGGAGCCAGGCCACCTCTAGGAGACGAAATAGGGAGAAGCTTCTTTGTCAAAACAAGCTGATGAATAGCTTTACTAAGAACCTCTTCAGCAAGGCAAAAGAGAAGAGGGGAAAGAAGATCCCTTTGCCTTACACCTCTGCTGCAAGAGAAGAAACCAAAAGGGGAACCATTAATTTTCACAGACAATCTAGCTGAATGGAGAATAGTAGAGATCCAATTAACAAAAGTGTTACAAAAACCAAATGCAAACAGGACCTCCAACAGAAAATCCCACTCAAGAGTATCAAAAGCCTTCTTAATATCCAATTTCAAACCAATGTTCCCTCCATAAGATTTAAGATCCAAAAGATTGACACATTCTAAAATAGATCTTGTGGTAATTTGTTGATTTTTGAAGTTCAAGTGTTCATTAAAATGACCAATAGTTTGGGGGATTTCATGTAGTTTACCTTATTTTTTCCTAAATCATATTTTTGAAATATTTTTCTTTAATATTATTAGTCAACTGTAATGAATTTTTTGTTAATCAATGGCATCCATTATCCAGTTTTAGCTAACCTTTTTGTTAGCTTACTGGAAATACTTCATGCTTTCAAAAGCAAAAATTACTATAATCTTCTCTCAAAACCTAGAAAAAAAACTTCCAAAAAGGCCAACCAAACAGCGCATAAACCTCTCTGCAACTACAATCACCCAACCAGTACCCAAACAATTAATGCAAAATTATTCATTAAAAAAAAAAAAAAGCTTTAATGACATTGAATCCTCACTAGAACAGTAAAACCCATAAATTTACACTACACAGGTCCCTCTAAATCCACATAAACGCTATATATTAAATAAGAAACAAGTACAGGAACTCAAAAACAAAGAAGTCAAAAAGCGACAGAAAATCTATGGCAAAATCAGAAGCAGATTTAAGAACAAATCCATACAATTCAATGCATATATATTAAATTCCCAATACGAATTTTTTCAATGCGATCTTACCTAGTTGTCGAATCGATCTCGAATAAGAGTTGAATTGAAGAGAAATGAAACCCTAACTTTTTCTTTGGAGATCTCTCTCTCTTCTCTTCGAAATGGCTGTCTGTCTTTTAGGGGGTTTCACTGACGAGAGAAATAGGTTACGAAGAGGAGAGAGACGAACAGATGAAGAGAGGAGAGAGACGAACAGAGTAGAGAAGAAAGAGAAAGTGGGCAAGCGAGAGAACTGAGTTTCAAAGGGGAATGAGGGCAAAGAGGAAAGAGAGGGAACTATTGTGATGTTGTCGGAGATGGCGGTTGGAGGACACCACCGTGTCATCGATGAAGGAGAATAAGGAATGCACCACCGTACGGTTGGAGGAGACCCACCTACTGCCATTGCTGGGGAAGGAGGAATGCACCGTAGGCGGAGAGGAAAGAGAGTAGAAGAGGAGAAAGAAGAATAGAGCATAGAGGAGAGAGTTGGATTTGGATTTGGTGCAGTTATTGCATGGTGTAGTAAATGTCAGATCGATGACACATGGCAAGCAGGAGAAATAGAGGACTGAAATTCGAGAGATGCATTAGACACCCAATGCCTAATAGCCGTCTATTTCTCCTCCTTGCCATGTGTCATTGATCCTACGTTTACTGCACCATGCAGTAAAAGTAACCAACTACACCAAATCCGAATCTAAGAGAGAGTGGGTGATGAGCGAGTATGGGCTTTGAAATCGGGATCTACTTTTTGGGGGCAACCAAAACGCTACCATTTTGGAGTGTTTTATTCCATTAGCAGCAAACAGCGTTAGACATTTGATGCCAAACCCCTCTCTTAAATCACAGCTGTTCCTACATCTTCCTTGCCATGTGTCGCTCATCGCGTGACTATTGCGTGGTGCAGTTAAAGTACCCAATTGCACCAAATCCAAATCCTGTGCCCCCCACCTCCACAAGAAAAAAAGGAAGAAACCGTGCATTTGTTTCAAGAAGAGGAGCTCTTCAAAAAGCTTCGAGGGAGAAGCCCAAAAAGAAACCAGATTTTCCAAATTTGTCAATGATATCCCTCGTTTTGTTATCCAAAAAAATTAATGGATTTCTTTCTTCCCTAATAACCAAAAATCGTCTTCCCTTATTTTGTAATCCAAGAAAATTATTTGATTCTTTTCCTCCCTGATATTCAATCTAAAAGCCTTGACTTCCCTACTCATATCTTTGTCCTCGTACTTTTGTAGTTAGTAAAATTTGAATTACAGATTGAGCTCATCCTATCCAGAATATTTTTCCCAAATCCCAATACTGGTTCAGATCTTCCAAATAATTAATCGCTAGATTGCTGTTTTCCTTCTTTTTTATTTTTATTTTTATTTTTATAAATTGAGAATAGTCTTTTCAAACATCTCTTTGGGTTTTTTTAGGATTCTTTTTGCCATTGCATTGCTGATTTTTTCTTCTGTTGTTCTCTCCTTTTTCATGCTTCTTACACTGAGAATTTTTGTATGCAGGACCTTGCTGATTAGGGAGGCACTGATTTTTCTTAATAGAGTCATGTCAAACCCTGTGTATTCCTCTAACGTCTTGCAAGTATTAACAAACAACAGAGATGTGACCAGCTTGACTGTTAAAATTGCAAACAGGTTGTCCCAGAAAGGCCAGAGACACTAGTAGTCTGATAGCATGACTAGGCAGATGAGGGAATATGAAATTGTAGACTTAGCTTGAGTATTTAAGAAAGGGGTTTTCACCTTTTTAGGAGATAACATTTTTGGAAATTTTGCACAATGAGATATATAATGACACTCTAAATATTATAAATTCTTGAAGATACAAATAACCGAAACTAAAAATAAAAGGAATGACTTATCGCGGTCGTGGTTTGACGGCTGAAGCACGGAAAAGAACCGTTGTCCTTGAAACCGATTTCGCCCCCTTGAGAAATCTTCTGGTGCAGTCAGGGTTGTGGCGGCTAGCCTCCAAGATTTAACAGTCTTAAAGCGTGTCGGTAAGTGCGCACTCACAATACCGGGTCGCAATGAAAAAGTCCAACACCACCCAACTCAAATACAAATAAGAGTAAAAAATCGTATGTATAAAATAGAGCATATTGAAAACAGATCAGTTAAAGAGAATGGCTTGTGTGGTTTTGGGTTTCACACAGCCTTTATTTATAATGGATTGATTACAAGAAAGGGAAGATCCAAATAAAGGAATCCTAAGATTACAATAAATTAGAATAAAATTACAATAAAGGGAAAATATTCTATGGAATATATTATGGCATTAATTACGCCTATTACTCCCCCATAAACTGATGGAGGGGGTAGCACCATCAGTTTGGATCAAAATAGGAGAAAGGCAGTAGTAGGAACTCCCTTAGTGAAGATGTCAGCAAGTTGACAGTTGGATAGAACAAACTGGATAGAAAGTAAGCCAGAGGCAACCAAATCATGAATAAAGTGGTAATCGACTTTAATGTGTTTAGTTCGCGCATGAAGCACTAGATTAGCAGCCATATGTGTAGCACTCACATTGTCGCAGTAGAGAAGTAAAGGTGGAGAGAAGGGCACACCCAAATCTCATAAAAGATAAGAGAGCTAAAGTGTTTCAGATACAGTAACAGCCAAGGCTTTATACTCTGCTTCAGTAGTGGATTGAGCAACAGTTGGTTGTTTCTTTGAGCCCTATGAAACAAGGTTGCAACCAAGAAAAAGACAAAAGCCTGTAGTGGATCGACGAGTGTTAGGACAGCCAGCCCAATCTGCCTCAGAGTAGCCAGTGATGGTGGAGAGAGGGCCAGACGAAAAAGTAAGGCTGAAACCAAGGGTGCCTTTTAAGTAACGAAGAATCCGTTTGACAGCTTGGTCATACACAGAGGTAGGATTAGCCATAAATTGACAAGCTTGATTGACAGCGTAACTAATATCAGGCACGGTGAAAGTAAGATATTGTAGAGCGCCAATGATGCTACGATATACTTGAGGATTAGGGAGAAGATCTCCAACCGAAGTAGACATTTTTGAGCCAAAAGCAACAGGTGTGGCACAAGGGTTACATCCAAGCATGTTGGTACACCGTAATAGGTCCAAAGTGCACTTGGTTTGTGTCAAACGAAGTGAGGAAGAGTTATGCCGAGCTTCAACACCAAGAAAGAAATGTAAAATGCCTAAATCCTTCATAGCAAATTGTTGACTGAGCTGGGTGATGAACTAAGTGAGAAGAGACTCATGATCACCGGTTAAGATAATATCATCAACATAGAGTAAAAGAATAATCGATCCAGTGGAGGAATGAAAGACAAACATGGATGTGTCAACGGTGCTCTGTTGAAAACCAACCTGAAGAAGATGATTACTAAAACGTTGAAACCATGCTCTAGAGGCCTGACGAAGTCCATATATGGCTTTATGGAGACGACAAACAGTGAGAGGGACGAGAGTTGTCGATAAAACCAGGGGGCTGTTGCATGTAAACTTCCTCTTAGAGGACACCATGGAGGAAGGCATTTTTGACATCAAGTTGCCAAATAAACCAGCCACGCGAAATGGCAATAACAAGGACAGTACGAATAGTAGTAGGCTTCACCACAGGGCTAAAAGTCTTTGAAAAATCAATGATAGGTTGTTGGTGAAAACCTTTGGCGACAAGACGGGCTTTGTACCTATCAATGGTACCATCACTCCTGTGCTTAATACGATACACCCAACGGCATCCAACAATATTCATTCCTGGTTGTGCAGGCATGAAAGTCCATGTGTTGTTCTGCAAAAGCACATCATATTCCTCACGCATAGCAGACACCCATTGGGGATGACTAGAAGCTTGCTTAAGTGATGTGGGTTCTTGGGAACGATCCAATATAGATGTGAAGGCAGTGGGAATAGGATGTTTTGTGGCAAAAAAGTCAAAGATGACTTTTGGTCGCCTGGTATTATCCTTAGCTCGGGTAAGGGATGTTCCAAGGGTGGAGATGGTGGCGATGGCAGTGGCAATGGTGGTGGTGTTGGTGATAGGGAAGAAGACATAGGGGGTGGGGATTGATGGGGTGGAAGGGATGAGGATGGTTGGTGGGATGTTAATTGTGGGGATGGTTGAGCTATTGTGTTTGGTCCTGGCGATGTTGAGGGCAATAAAAGTGGCATATATGCCAAAGGAAGTGGGAATGTCACCTGCGGCGCGGCTATGGTTGATGGTGATGAAGGAGTAATCTGCACACTACAAAAAGGAAACACATTTTCATTAAACACCACATGTCTAAAGAGAAAAACTTTTCCAGATTTGGGTTCATAACAACGATAGCCTTTATATGCATCAGTATAACCCATAAAAATGCAGGGTAAAGACTTAAGACTGAGTTTGTCCTTTTTATAGGGCCCCATGTAGGGAAAGCATTGGCAGCCAAATGATCTCAATTGGGAATAATCTGGAGTTTTAAAGAATAGTGCTTCATAAGGTGATTTCCCTCCTAGAACTTTAGTTGGCAATTTGTTTAGAAGGAAAACAACAGTAGTGTATACTTCCAACCAAAACCACTTGGGCATTGAAGAATGAAAAAGAAAACTATTACCAGTTTCAATAATGTAGCGGTGTTTTCTCTCAGCCAATCCATTTTGTTCTTGTGTGTGAGGACAAGAAATACGCAAAGCAATCCCGCAATCATCTAAGACACATTTAAATTCACCTTTAATGAGTTCTAGGGCACCATCACACTGAAAATATTTGATTGTAACATCAAACAAGTTCTCAACCAAGTTTTTAAAGTGACGAAATGATTGCACACTATCAGACTTTGCTCGCAAATGATAGATCCAAGTAAAACGGCTAAAATCATCTACGAAAATGATATAATATTTAAAACCACTAACAAAAGTAGCAGGGGCTGGTCCCCAAATGTCATAGTGCACTAGTTGTAATGGAGAAATAGATTGCCTTGAAGAATGAGAAAAGGGCAATTTATGACTCTTGCCCATTTGACAAAACTCACATACTTCGGTAGGCAGTGAACCTATTACATTGACCAATCCACGTGATTTAACAAGTGAAAGAGTCTTGAAAGAGGGATGCCCAAGTCTACTGTGCCAAATCCATGCAGGTGCTCGAGATCTAAAAACGGCCACAATTTGTTCTCCTTTATTCTCATGCCGACGAACTGGAATTGGGTAGAGGTTGCCACTAATCAGACCTGCCAATATTATTCTCCCGGTATGCAAATCCTTAATTTCAAATCCCCAAGGAAAAAATACAATAGAGCAGTTATTTTCTTGAGTCAGTTGAGCTATAGAAATCAAATTTTTAGCAAGGCTAGACACCAACATAACATTCTTTAATGATAGATCTGAATTTTTTGTATGAATGATAGATTTACCAGTCTTGGTTATTGAAAGAGTCTTACCATCACCAACAAGCACTTAATCTAAGCCTGAAAAGTCTTGAGACTGATAAAGCATTGCTGGATCATTTGTCATGTGGTTAGTAGCACCAGAGTCAGGCAACCAATGTGATGCAAAGGAGGGTGAAGGCTGAACATAGGGCTGAGTTGATCCAAGATGTAATCCTGCAAAGGCCTATGAAAGATTGCTATTTCTAGAGGCACTATAACAAAAGTAACACTTATCAGCAGTGTGTCTATTTTTCTTACAAATTTGACATTGTACTGTTGGCCGCCCATGATTTTTTGGAGGAAAAAGGTTATTGGAAAAACCTAGATTGAATTGATTGGCAATGCCAGGATTGACAGGATTGATAAAACCTGGATTGATTTGATTTGGTTGGTGAGGTCGTCCACCCATTATGCCCTGTAGATTAAAAACAAGGCCATTGTGATTCCCAACACTATTCGGAACGCCGCCATTGTTTTGAAACTTACGATTGTTTGGTCGCTATTGCCTACGACCTTGGCTATGATTGGAAAATAGTGCAGGCTAGAGTGTCATGATCATTGGAATATGCACTTGGGTTGAGATGGGAGAGCCTCTGTTCATGGCCTAAAAGACGGGCGCGAAGCAGTGAAGGTTGGTGGTTTAATTCGATTTTCCATGGTTACAACAAATTGGTTGTAATCATCTCCTAAACCATTAAGAACAATGGTAACAAGTTCCAAATCTGGGACTTTATGGCCGATGGTAGAGAGAGAATCAGCCATTGTTTTGATATTTTGGAGGTATTCGGTAATCGTCTTAGTTCCTTTTTTTGGTGTTGTGGAGTTCATCAATGAGGTTTGATTGTCGGACTTGAGATTGTTAGAGAAATAACTCATGCAAGAGATCCCAGATTTCTTTTGAAGTAGACAAGCCAAGTGTTTGGGCTGCAAGTCCCTTTGAAAGAGTTGCAGTGATATATGATTTGACGAAGTGATCATACTTACGCCAAGCAACGAAAGCAGGATTTGGAGAAGAACAAGTCTCGGTATCTTTGGTTGTAACAATGGTTTTTGGAGGTTGGCTGATAGATCCATCAACATGGCCTATCAGATCCGTACTAATAAAAATAGACTCAACCTGATCTCTCCATAATAGGTAGTTTGTGCCATCAAGTTTTACTGACACAAAGTTTGTGATGTTGGTAATAGGAAGGGGTGTGTTGAGAGTTGAGGTTGAGGAGGATGATGCCATCTCTAAAGAAAGGTATGTAGAAAAAAAGGAAATCTGGAAGAAAAGCAAAAGAAGGGCTTAGACGTTGCAAAGCACTGGCTCTGATACTATGGAAACAAATCAGTTGAAGAGAATGGCTTGTGTGGTTTTGGGTTTCACACAGCCCTTATTTATAATGGATTGATTACAAGAAAGGGAAGATCCAAATAAATGAATCCCAAGATTACAATCAATTAGAATAAAATTACAATCAAGGGAAAATATTCTATGGAATATATTATGGCATTAATTACGCCTATTATATATATATATATATATATATATATATATATATATAATGGAGTATCTTGCTGTACAAACTGTATGTTATATATATTCAAAATATATACAACAGTAATATATTAACCGTTGAAATTTTAAGTGGGATAAGAAATGGCTAACAAAAATAAATGAGAAAACCGTTCACACTTTGAAAGTTAAGACTGTCCAACTTTAATGGTCCTAACAGCGAAAATATAAAATAAGAATAAATTTTACATTCAAAAAGAATAACTGTAACAAATTTAATACAAAGATAACTATGAGGCTTTACTTCTCACCAAATGGTCAGATGAAAAGTCAACAAAGGTGTAACCAAAAGCCACATACAAAGTTCAGCCTCATTCTCATATAAAAATTACAAACAGGTAAACACTCACACCAAAGAAAATATTCTCTCATTAAAATTTGAATCATAATAATTTAATTAAAAAAAACTAATAATCCCCCACATGATTCAAATTTTATGGAAGTATATATAAAATTATTGAGTTGGGTAGAAGAACATGAAATGCATCAGTACCGATGTCTTTTGGATTTAAATCGTCACCTAGTGTAAGTAGATAGAGTCCACAAGAATCAGGTGAAATAAATTTCTTGAACCCGACCCTGTTAATGTAAACTGACTATACATGCCACACACATTCCACTTTCAAAGTTGGACAATTTTCTCGGGTTGGCGCGTTTAGGCCATGTGCCCTACTTGGATCTTCATGAGTGCTCTAGAAAATTAAGCCACATTCTCATAGAAGGCGGCCCCACCTTCACACTCATATAGGTGAATTCCATCAAGTGTGAATTGCAACTAACACACCACCCAATTAGGTTATCGATTCATTAAGAGCTATAGCTCAACCTCACTCGTTGCAATTAGCACTATCTACACCATAGGGATGGGCTCTATACATTTAAGGATAGTGCTTACCGGCTACTCAAGTGACCTGTTTTTAGCCATTGAACCTATTTCCTGGGATCTCCATTCATATAGGTTAGGTTGCCATAACAGGTAGCTCATAAAATTGGCTTAAACCCCATCCCCCTCGATATATTAATTATTAGTTGTTTAGCTAATCCCTTTGTCGAAGGATCTGCTAAGTTGTCTTTGGACTTTACAAAATCCAAAGTAATTACTCCATCACTAAGCAGCTGCTTCACAATATTGTGTCTGAGGCGTATGTGCCTACTTTTCCCATTGTAAATTTTGCTTATAGCTCGAGCTATCGCAGCCTGGCAATTACAATACAAAGAAATGGATGGAACAGGTTTAGACCATAAAGGAATCTCAACCAAAATATTTCTAATCAGTTCGGCTTCTCCACTTGCTAATTGCAAAGCAATAAACTCGGATTCCATAGTGGATCGAGCTTTGCATGTTTGTTTAGTGGATCTCCAAGAAATTGCTCCACCACCCAAAGTAAACAAATATCCATTAGTAGAGTTAATTTCATCATTACCTGTTATCCAATTAGCATCGTAAAACCCTTCTGGTACAGATGGATAACCAGTATAATGGAGACCTATATTAATAGTCCCCTTAAGATATCTCAATACCCTTATAACAGCAGTCCAATGGTCTTTACTAGGATTATGAGTATATCTACTAAGTCTATGGACTGCATAGGCAATATCTGGTCCCGTACAATTCATCAAATATATTAAACTTCCTATAATTCTAGCATACTCAGGTTGTGACACATTGTCACCTTTATTCTTTTTAAGATGAATGCTAGGATCATAAGGAGTTTTCACGGGATCTTTACTTGAATAGCCAAATTTTTGTAATAATTTTTTAACATAATGAGATTGAGACAAAGCAAGTCCATCAAAAGTTTTATAAATTTTGATACCCAAAATAACATCTGCCTCTCCCATGTCTTTCATATCAAATTTAGAGGTCAAAATTTCTTAGTTGATTTAACAACGGATATATCAATACCCATAATAAGCACATCATCAACATAAAGACAAATCATAACACCAGAATTATTTGAAAATTTACTATATACACATCTATCAGCATCATTCAACAAATAACCATTAGCAATAAGCACGGAATCAAATTTTTCATGCCATTGTTTTGGTGCTTGTTTAAGACCATACAAAGATCTAATAAGTTTACATACTTTTTGTTCTTGGCCAGGGACTACAAATCCCTCCAGTTGATCTATATATATTTCTTTATCTAAATCACCATTCAAGAAGGCCGTTTTAACATCCATTTGGTGAATTAAGAGCTTATGTATTGAAGCAATGGAAATAAGAATTCTAATTGTAGTAATTCTAGCAACAGGAGAATAAGTGTCAAAATAATCAATGCCTTCCTTTTGTTTAAAACCTTTTGCTACCAACCTAGCTTTAAATTTATCAATAGAACCATCAGGTTTAAGTTTCTTTCTAAATACCTATTTACAACCTATGGTTTTAGTTCTAGGTGGTAGATCAACTAATTCCCATGTGTGATTCACCATTATAGATTCTAATTCATTATTTATAGCTTCTCTCCAAAACATTGAATCTGGCGAAGTAATAGTTTCTTGGTAAGTTGTTGGGTCATCTTCAACTAGAAAGGTAGTTATACAATCATCTCTAAAAACACGTTCTTTCCTGGCTCTCTTACTGCGTCTAGGTTCATATTCTTTATCATCTCCATCATCTCTATTCTGATTATTAGAGGCAGTAAAATCAGATTTTATCTTATTTTTATATTCTACTTTCATGGGATAAATATTTTCAAAAAATTCTGCATCTCTTGTCTCTATTATAGTATTAGGCTCAAGTGCGTTATGATTGGATTTAATAACCAAGAACCTATAGGCAGCACTATTTTGAGCATAACCAATAAAAACACAATCTTCTGTTTTAGGACTAATTCCTTTTCTTTTAAATTCTGGAATTCCTACCTTTGCAAGACACCCCCACACTTTCAAATATTTTAAGTTTGGTGCATAACCCTTCCATAACTCATAAGGCGTCTTATTAGATTTTTTACTTGAAATTTTATTAATAATATAATAAGCTGTTAAAATACCTTCCCTCCACATATTAGTAGGTAACCCTGAACTTAGCAACAAAGCATTCATCATATCATTAAGAGTTCTATTTTTCCATTCTGCTCTGCCATTTTGTTCAGGTGAATAAGGTACAGTGACTTCATGTATTATGCCATGTGTTTCACAAAATTCTCTAAGTAATGTCGATTCATATTCTCCTCTCCTATCTGACCTTACTCTTTTAATTTTTCTATCAAGTTGATTTTCTACTTCATTTTTGTATTTTATGAAAGTCTCTTTAGCTTCATATTTACTTCTTAGGAGATATAATTTAATGTATCGAGAGAAATCATCCACAAAAGTAATATAATATTTTTTACCACCACGTGTCAAATTACTTTTATAATCTCCTATATCAGTGTGTATCAAACTTAGTAAATCATATTCTCTTTGAATATTTTTAAAAGGTTTTCTAGTAAATTTTGATTCAACACAAGCCTCACACTTATCAAAATTAGTGTTAAAAAAATATGGAATAAGTCCTAAAGTCTTCATTCTTTTAATGGAATTCACATTAGCATGTGCTAATCTCATACGCCAAACATTCAAAGGCTCAATCAAGTAAGCAGAAGAAGTACTTACATTATTATAAATAACAGAGAATACATTCAAAACAAAAAAAACCATTAGAATAGTACCCCTTCCCCCACAAAATTCCCATTACGAGTAAGAATCAACTTATCATATTCAAAACTAATTTCACACCAACTTTGTTAAGCAATGCTCCAGAAACAAGATTGCATCTCATCTCAGGCACATGATGGACATCACTCAATTGAAGGACCTTTCCAAAAGTCAACTTCAAGAGTACTTTCCCTTTACCTGCAATAGGAGAAGATCTAAAATTTTCCATAAAAACTTGCTCACCGTTCTTGACGAGTTCATAGGAGGAAAACATACTCCTGTCATAACAGATGTGTTTAGTGGCTCCTGTGTCCACTATCCAATCCTTTCCATTGGAAACCAAATTTACCTCTAAAACAACCGCAGTTATAACCTCATCAGTTTCAGTAAGATGAGCTTGAGACCTGTTAGAACCTTGGCCCTTCCGAAACTTGCACTCATTCACATAATGTCCTGGCTTTCCACAGTTAAAACAATTGCCTCTCTTTTTCTTCTTGAATTCTTTGTTTTCCGGTTTCTTGAACCGGTTGTCAAAATTTTTATGAGATTTCTTCCCAGGTCTTCCCTTAGGTGCTCTTCCATCCTTGGTCTCAATGAGGTTAGCCTTAGAGTATGCCTCTTTGGCTTTCTCATTTTGGTCTCGAAGTCTATTAGCTCTTCAATTCGGATATGAATGACAAGATCCTCAAGGGACATATCTTTTCTCTTATGTTTTAAAGTCATTTTATATCTTTCCAAGGAGGAGGTCATTTTTTAATAAGGGTTGCAGATTGAAAACCCTTATCAATTACCATACCCTCTTTAAGTATTTCACTAACAAGATGCTGGTATTCATGAATTTGTGCAGAAACTGGTTTTTCATCTACCATTTGAAAATCTAAAAAATTGTCAACAGCAAATTTTTTAGTTCCAGCATCTTTAATGATGTACTTTTTCTTAAGAGCGTCCCAAATTTCTTTAGCATTTTTGTAACCACAATAAACATCATAAAATTCATTTGCCATACCATTTAAAATATAATTCCTACAAAGATGGTTGGCCTTGTCCCATATCCGAATTGAATGAGACTAAGCAGGCTCAAGAAGTTCATCATCAGCTCTTGGGTTTGTAAGCACAAACTCAACATGCTTGGTCTCCAAAATAAATAAAAGTTTCAAACTCCATCTCTTGTAATTGGTTCCATCAAATGGTTCCAATTTTGTAATATCTGGAACTTGAGTGACGATATCATCTATTGTGCAAATCGGTTTCAAGATTGTTGGAAATTTTGCACAATGAGATATATAATAACACTCCAAATATTACAAATTCTTGAAGATACAAATAACCGAAACTAAAAATAAAATGAATGACTTATCGTGGTCATGGTTTGATGGCTGAAGCACGAAAAAGAACTATTGTCCTTGAAATCGATTTCACCCCCTCGAGAAATCTTTTGGTGCAGTCAGGGTTGTGGCGGCCGGCCTCCAGGATTCGACAGCCTTAAAGCGTGTCGATAAGTGCGCACTCACAATACCAAGTCGCAATACTCTAAGGCTAACCTCATTGAGACCAAGGATGGAAGAGCACCTAAGGGAAGACCTGGAAAGAAATCTCATAAAAATTTTGACAACCGGTTCAAGAAACTGGAAAACAAAGAATTCAAGAAGAAAAAGAGAGGCAATTGTTTTAACTGTGGAAAGCCAGGACATCATGTGATTGAGTGTAGGTTTCAGAAGGGCCAAGGTTCTAACAGGTCTCAAGCTCACCTTACTGAAACTGATGAGGTTATAACTGCAGATGTTTTAGAGGTAAATTTGGTTTCCAATGGAAAGGATTGGATAGTGGACACATGAGCCACTAAACACATCTGTTATGATAGGAGTATGTTTTCCTCCTATGAACCCGTCAAGAACGGTGAGCAAGTTTTTATGGGAAATTCTAGATCTTCTCTTATGGCAGGTAAAGGGAAAGTATTCTTGAAGTTGACTTTTGGAAAGGTCCTTCAATTGAGTGATGTCCATCATGTGCCTGAGATGATGAGACGCAATCTTGTTTTTAGAGCATTGCTTAACAAAGTTGGTGTGAAATTAGTTTTGAATATGATAAGTTGATTCTTACTCGTAATGGGAATTTTGTGGGAAAGGGGTACTGTTTTGATGGTTTATTTGTTTTGAATGTATTCTCTGTTATTTATAATAATGCAAGTACTTTTTTTGCTTACTTGATTGAGCCTTTGAATGTTTGGCATATGAGTTTAGGACATGCTAATGTGAATTCCATTAAAAGAATGAAGACTTTAGGACTTATTCCATATTTTTTTAACACTAATTTTGATAAGTGTGATGCTTGTGTTGAATCAAAATTTATTAGAAAACCGTTCACACTTTGAAAGTTAAGACTGTCCAACTTTAATGGTCTTAACAGCCAAAATATAAAATAAGAATAAATTTTACATTAAAAAAGAATAACGTAATAAATTTAATACAAAGATAACTATGAGGCTTTACTTCTCACCAAGTGGCTAGATGAAAAGTCAACAAAGTGTAACCAAAAGCCACGTACAAAGTTCAGCCTCATTCTCATATGAAAATTACTAACATGTAAACACTTACACCAAAGAAAAGATTCTCTCATTAAAATTTGAATCATAATAATTTAATTAAATAAAACTAACAAACATTTCATAAAACGCTTAACACCACGGATCAAATGATTTACTGAATTAGTATTGATCAACATTAGTCGTGATAATGGCAGCCACCAACGAGCAAATCGGGGATTTTGAAGGGTGCCAAGCACCTTAAGATTTTTGGGGGATTAGCTCTCCAGGGGCAGAAAATTTTTGACGGCCCTTGGTAAGGTGTACTCGGAACCTGATATAATCAGTTCTTGATTCGTGCTGAAGTTTCCTTTTCTTTTTGAGTTTCCTATTGGCCTGCTGTAAGGGGCTGTGTGGCCCTAGTTGTATGTAAAAGAATTATTTGGGCTTATAAAATTGGTTGTAAATAGCTATGTTCATTTCTTTGGAGTCATATATGGTTAGGTTATTCTTTTGCTCGCGAGTTTGAGTCTACTTGATTTTCCATGCTATTATTGGTTATTAGGTCTTGTTGATATTCTAATTCATGTTTATATCTTTTATTTTATTTTATTATGGTCTTTTTTTTTTTTTTTTTTTTTTTTGTGTTTTGAGAAAAAAAGGGGGAGATTTGGATTTGGATTTGGATTTGGTGCATTTAGTCACATTAAATGCACCGTAAAGTTATCGTGCGATGAGCGACACGTAGAGAGAGTTGAGATGGGAGGGCTGAGATTAGTTGGGCATGAAATGGTTATCTCCAATCTCAACTCTCTTCACATATCATTCCTCGCACAGTAACTTCACGGTGCATTTAAAGTGACTAAATGCATCAAATCCACTTCCGCAGGAGTGGTTAAATTACAAAAAAAGCTACCATGAAGAGCGGGTGATTTGTGTTGAAGGTAGACTGAAACAAGGCAAGTAAATGTATGCCTTTGCTTGCAACATTATACTCGTCAATGGTGGCCTTTTACCCTCACAGGAACTAGATGATTGAAGAACTTGATCGGTAGGTCATTGAATGAAGCTTCGTTGTAGTCTTTGGAGCACAATTGCGGAAGATGATTTTCCAGCGGTTGTAAATCTAGCTAGAAGACTGGAAATAGAATTTATTTATTTTTTACCCAATACTGTTCTGAAAGAGGTGCTTCCTTGCTTGTAGGAAGTAAAATGTGTAACTTCTATACATTTGTGGCAAGCACCATTGTTTTTACTTTGCATCCTTTTAGGTGAAGGCGGGTGGGAGATAGGGAGTGTTGACGGTAGTCACACCAACTGCTTGATAAAATGCTTGAATGAGAAAGAATAAGGGTAGACTCTCACTAACTGCTTGATAAAACGTTTGAATGACAAATCATAAGGGTAGACTCACACCAACTGCTTGATAAAATGCTTGAAACTAATTCCAAAAGTAAATTTTCTTTTACAGCAAAATGTTAAAAGCAAAAATAATTTTGATAAGTTTACAAGCGATCCTATGATTTCAAAGGTCACCACATGCATGCTAAAATAATGCTTAAATGTATTTTTTGAAAAAAAAAAAAAAGAAAAAGAAAAAAGGGATTTCATCCGACATTGAGATTGAAAGGTTGATTCGTTTCTTTTTCTTTCTAGTGTAAAAATTGAATGAAGCAGAATCAATGACGTTTGATAAAATTGGACCATCTCCAATGGAGAATGCCAAATGTGTGGCAAAGTTATAATTTGACATAGCTACAATGCCAAATTATAATTTTGACATCCCATTTGACACCTCTATTGGAGATGCTTTGACAAAGTTAACAAAAGAAAAAGGAAAGCCAGACTTGGTATGTCATTTAAAAATAGCCAATTTGAGCATTGGATCCACTTACAAGGTTTATGGCCCCTCCTTAGGTGGTACCATGTCTGTGAATTACAACCAATTACGTAATGAACAGCTCCTTATTGCAGTGCTAGGCCCTTGACGTAGCGGAAAGTGTATGAAAGAAAAAGGGTACCGCCTTCTTCTTAGAAAATACTCGAATCCATGAGCAAAGAGAAAACAACTCGAATCCACGAGTAAAGAGAAATAAATCTCAGCAAAGAAATTCTTTATTAATCAAAACATTACTTTACAATGAAAAGAAACAGCCTTTATATAGGCTGCAAAACCTAATTCGACTAGAACTATAACTCAAAAGTCCTAAACTTAATAAATAACCTAATTCAACTAGAACTATAAATCAAAAGTCCTAAACTTAATAAATAACCTAATTCAACTAGAACTATAAATTTAAGAAAGAAATAACTAAAATAAGGAAAAATACTAAATATTCCAAAAATAAAACTGCTCCCAACCATAGATACGGTTTGCTTAACCGTTGGTACGGTTATACGCAGAAAGTCATTTTGGCTTCTAATTGGTCTTAACTTCTGTCCTACATCAGCCCTTCACGTCTCTGTCTCTTGCTCAGCCTCTCTAAAGGGTATTCATCCCAACCACCATCTATCCGGTAGGTAGAATACACATCTGGAATGTGAGCAACTTTCGCATAATCCCCCTGTCTGTCTGGCCTGATCGTCATGGTCAAATCATCAGGCATATCAAAAAATTCAAGCACCTTTAGCTTGGATAAGTGTTCGATTCCCGCCGGCAGCTTCTTCAACCCATTACAACGCTGGATGATGAGCTTTTCAAGGTTAGGCATTGCTCCTTTCTCCACTGTCACCCTCTCCAATCTGTCCATTTTATCAAGTTTGAGAAACTTGAGCTTTTGAAACCCTCCATTCTTGAAACACAATGTCCTTCCTTCATAGACCTGAAGAAGTTCAAGTTGCACTAAACTGGGCAAATCTTGAAGTGTTTCGAGTGGGTCTTCTCTTAACCGACTCCACTTCAAAAACAATCTGATCAACCCATGAAGAGAAGATATCCATTGAGGTAAAGATTCTAATCGTCCTCTCAAGAATAGCCGTTGAAGAAACTTGGGTGGAGAATACAGATAACGTAGATCAATGATCTCGTCCTCTCTTATTGAAGTCACGTACAAAGATCGAAGGTTGCTCAGCCTTTTGATGGAAGAGAATAGTACTTTCCCATCTTGTCTTCTCAACTTTAGAACGCCTAATCTTCGAAGTTGACTTAGCTTCCCAATCTCTCCCATTAAGTGGCCACTAGCCTCACTTGCCTCTAGAAAATTGAGCTTTTGTAGGGATGGTAACCCTCCTATCCCTTCCACTGCCTTGAAGCCTTGTAGATGGTGAAAGGCTTGGTAAGGTTCAAGAATATTCTTGTAATGATACGCCAAGAGATGTCGAAGTCGATGAAGTTTTAGAATCCCCACAGGCAATTCAGTGACAAAAGTATGTTTAAGATCCAATGTTTCAAGGTTTTGAAGCTGCCCAATAGAGCTTGGAAGTGTTCTTATCCTGGTGTGTCTCAAGCTGAGATACCTTAGATTGAATTGTAGGACAATTCCCTCTGGAAAAATCTCCAAAGGCACCCCTCTCAAATCCAACACCTTGAGCAGCCTAAGACCACCACAGAACAATGAGAGCTTGGATGAGTTGGACAGCAAATCTACTACCCCAAACATGAGAACAGAGCGAAGCTGAGAGATATTCGTGTTTTCTTGTACATTTTCCCAGCTGTTGTGGACCGATAGGCGTCGGACTCTTTCTGGCCACCTTCTATTTCCTTCACCAGCTATTGCTACGAAGTATTGATCTTTTGATTTGGAAAGAATAGTCTCCCGGAGAAGGTCATGGATGTGGAACAAATGGACCTTTCCATATGCGGTTATCCCTGCCACTTGGATTAGGCTTCTATTAATGAGCTGATTGATGTAGCCCTCTGCAACTTCTTCTAGTGTCCGTCCTTCTTTTTCTTCGACAAAACCTTCTGCAATCCAAAGCCGGATCAATCTCATACGCTCAATCACGTGATCCTCAGGAAAAATGCTCAGGTACAAGAAACAAGATTTCAGGTAGCAAGGCAAGTTATGGTAACTAAGTGATAGTATTTTCTTCATACACTTGAATCTGTCGTCGCTTTCTAATTCAGCACCAAGGCTACGATGAACCATTTCCCATTCTTCGATTCTGTGATTATCCTTTGTCGCTAGAACACCGCTGATTGCCACAATAGCAAGCGGCAATCCCTCGCATCTTTTCAAAATACTTCTTGAAAGCTCCTCCAAATGGGGAGGGCATTCATCATCGTTAAACGTCTTCCTGCAAAATAGAGTCCAAGATTCTTCAGGAGACAAAGGCTTCAATTCATAGACATTACCATGGCATTCTTTGCTAAAAGCAGAGGCCACTTCTCCAATGCGTGTTGTGAGCATTACTCTGCTTCCACAGTGTTTGTTGGGGAAGGCATTTCTGAAAGCATCCCAATCATTCGTGTTCCATACATCGTCCAAAACAAGAAAGTACCTTTTATCATGGAGGAATTCATTGATCACCTTCTTGAGCCCTTGGTTGTTCATGGTTTCCACTCCTGGAGGAATTGGCTGCTTGATTTCCTTGAAAAGTTGTTGAATCATGTCCCTCAGAAGCTCCTCCATCTTGAATGATTGAGAAACAGTGATCCAAGCGTGGCTCTGGAAACGCATCTTCACTCCAGGATCATCGTAGACTTTCTTTACCAGGGTGGTTTTCCCCAACCCACCCATTCCAACCACCGAAACCGCCATCAATCCTGAGTCACCCTCTATAAGAAGCCATTCGATAAGCTCCCTTTTGCGGTGGTCGATGCCCACCAGCTCAGCTTCTTCTAGTAGAAGTGCATCCCCACGACGATCATACCAGGTGTTGTTTCCAGCAGTTGGGCTTGATCCTTGCTTTAGAACCGCATTCCTATGATTATTGTACCTCTTTTGTCCCTCCGATATATCATGAACTCTACACTTAATGCTCTGTATTTCAGCAGCAACCCAACAATGAGCTGTAAAGTTCACAATAGAGCAAAAAATCTTGCGAAAAGAGGCAAATATTCCATGCCCGTGATGATTCACAAGTCTAACCATGAATTCATCGATGACATCCTCTATGTCGTAGGCAACATCTCTTACTTGCTTAACCCATACTTTGATTCTTCCATCGCTCTCCTCCGCCGCATCAGAGACTCCCAGAAAGGCCCTCATGCGCTCCAATTCGTCTTTGATGTACTCCACCTCTGTCCTCATCCCCCACAGAAGTTGCACCTCATCTTGGAGCAGAGCTCCAAGCTTTTCCACTGCAAAGGAAACAACACTCTCTGCCATTCTTCTCTTTTTTGGCTCTACAAAACTGTGAAGAGGCAGCATTCCTCTCCCAGTCATGGCGATTTTAGCCCGCTGGCTCATTCTGTAAAATATTGGATTGACCAAGACTAGTATGACCTCCTGACCATGTATTGAATTGTTTTATTAGCTTTGTAGTTGTTACATTATTTTGTTGTCAAGTTGAATAGGTGACTGGCAGATTGGTCACTTTTAACTATTGGCGGGCTTGACCTTGAATGGGCTACCCAGGGAATATGAAAGGGAACGGCTATTGCAACCCCCATTTTTATCACCCACCCCTTTCCTTTTAATTTTTAAGATTTGATGAAAAATATAAAAAGTTTTTACAAAAACTAGTTGCTTAGTCCACTAGAAAACATCATTTTGAATAACTTTGCAGAAGAAAGTTTTTCCAAAATCTGTCGATTAGGTAGACTTCTTGGCAAAAAATGTAATAAAAGCTATAAATGATTAAAAAGTATATTTAAACGATAGATTTAGGAAAAACTTTCTTCTACAAAGTTGTTCAAAATGATGTTTTCTAGTGAACGCCATGACCCGTTTTCATAAAAACTTTTTATATTTTGCATAAAACTTTAAAAATCTAAAGGATGGGGGGTGGGGTGATAAGAATGGGGGTTGCAATAGCTGTTCCCAATATGAAATTTAAAAAGTAGAATATGGGTTCAATATTGCAGTTGGTTGCCCCGCCCCCCCCCCCCCCCCCTCCCCTCTTTTTTTCTCTATCAAGGAATAATTTAATCTTAGTTGGTTAAAAATAATATTATAGTTGGATGTCCCCTTCAAAGCAAGACTAAGGCGACTCTCCCCTCATCCTAGATAGTTGAGATTCCAAGACTTTCACATGATGTCTTGGATCAAGCATTGGGATGTCCATCCAAAAGCAAGGCTAAGGTCTTGGGTCCATAGAACACCCTTCTCAATAAAATTTTGTTCTGACCCGTGGAGTGGTGCACCAGTTAATAAAAGAGAGTGAATACAGCCAACAGGAGTATGCAAATTGGTCCTCTCCAATTGAAAAATGATACTACAGCTGGTTTGTCCAGTCAAAAGCGAGTCTAAAGGTCTCGCACCCATTAGAACGCACTTCCCAGCAAAATTTTGTTCAACCCATTAGACTAAAACCCGATGATCAGTGAGAAACTGAGAACTTTGAAAGCTCCCCCTGGTTGAGTCAACTCTCAGATAGTCTACAGAGGTAATTTTTGGGTATTGCACAAGTTTCTCAAAATTTAGAGTCTTTCAAGTATTCTTTTCCATGGATTCAATTGTTCTTTAATATATGTAGTTAGATTTAGATATGCTATATATTTGATTGAAATAGTTGTGAGAGCCAATGGAGCTGTAGGCCTGTAGCCCATATGACACATCTCCTTAAAGGGGAGGGCTTGAGGGAGATTATGGTTTCAACTCCTTTTAGATGTGTCTATTGGGGAAAGGAGGACCAGCTACCCTCTGTTGTGTAACCCAAAGGCTTATGGGGCTCTCCTAGTCTGCTTTGAACCAAAAATAAAAAAAATAGGAGAGTTAATGTTAGCTTCTTTGCTTGATGGCCATGTGCTTTAATAACGTGTATTATGGTCATTTTTATCATTTGTCGAATATTTTTCTCTTGTTCTTTCCGAGATCCAAATAGATACGAATTCTTAAGAATTATTCATCCTAACTTCTAGTCAAATCGATTGTTAGAATGGAGACGAATTCCTAAGGACTACTCATCCCAACTTCTAGTCAAATTTTTTTTTTGGTAAGTCTCTATGATGCTTCTACTGTCTTTATTTATTTATTTTTTTAAAGTGCTTCTAGTCAAATTGATTATGAGAAAATATGTAAATAAAGAGCTGTTTTCCAATTCAAACTTTAGGCAGGTTACTTCCACTTTAAGGCCCTCCATAGCAATTTCTAGGCATACAACTAACCGCTG
Source organism: Liquidambar formosana (assembly GCA_039720395.1). Classification (NCBI taxonomy): domain Eukaryota; kingdom Viridiplantae; phylum Streptophyta; class Magnoliopsida; order Saxifragales; family Altingiaceae; genus Liquidambar; species Liquidambar formosana. The sequence continues at coordinate 1,942,822 of CM077830.1, forward strand.
CCAGGCCAGGGAATTTGAATGCACACATCTTTTCTAAAACATGTTTTGTTAGAAAAATGAATCGTTACCCCCAGCCTCCCCCCCCCCCCCCCCCCAAAAAAAAAAGGCATAAATCTCAATGAAACACAAATCTGGAATCAAAACAAGGGTTATACTATGTGCAATATGAACCGCATTAATTCATAAATTTAAATATTCAATCCTAGCAGTTGAACACCCAATATATAAAATTATATCATCCAATTTCAAATATGAAAGTAAGAGCAGAATATATGGGTTCAATATTGCAGTTGGTTGCCCCCCTTTTCTCTATCAAGGAATAATTTAATCTTAGTTGGTAATTGGTAGATGTCTAGTATGTTTAAATATTTTTAAAATAATATTATAGTTGGATCTCCCCTTCAAAGCAAGACTAAGGCGACTCTCCCCTCATCCTAGATGGTTGAGATTCCAAGACTTTCACATGGAGTCTTGGATCAAGCATTGGCATGTCCATCCAAAAGCAAGGCTAAGGTCTTGGGCCCATAGAACACCCTTCTCAACAAAATTTTGTTCTGACCCGTGAAGTGGTGCACCAGTTAATAAGCTATGTCTTAGAAATCAAAGGTCTCGAGTTTAAATTTTCACAATTCTATTATCTAATGCATGGATTTGTAAGTGGAACCTCGATGAAAGCAAGTTTGGGATATCTATGTTCAGCAAAATAAAATAATATATTGTTTAAAAACTCATGTAGCAGTGTTAATCGGCATTAATTGTCTAATAATGGCCTATTTTCACATCCCTTTTGCTCCATCTACATCCTTTCACAAGCAATCTCAGTCATGTCCTTTCATTCTCCTCTCTTCTTGCTTAAAATTAGGGGTGTTAATGGTTTTGGTTAAAACCGAGAACCAAACCGGACCAAACCAAATCAACCAGTTTGGTTTGGTTTTTTTGTCATTAGGTTTGGTTTTGGTTCTAATTTTAGAAGACAGAACTAAATTGTTTTGGTTTTGGTTTTCATTTTTAAAAAACCAAACCAAACTGAAAGACCAAAAAAACCGAAAAATATAATATATATATATGTCAAGCTTAAAGTTTGTAAATTTCCTATTCTAATAAGGCCATAATAGGAAATAGATTTAAAATAGTACAAAACCCTAAGACTCTTAGCCTCAGTCTCGTCTCATTTTAAGTTTTTTATTGTTTTTCCTTTTTCAGATTGGTATGTATTAAACTAGCTATTAATGTTATGTGAGATATTGGATTGACATATGCTAATATGTTTCCATTTTGATACAATGTTTAATGATTTTTTTAGTTGCTAATGTAATGTTTTTATTAAAAATGTTTTTATTTGGAGTTTTGTATATCATTTTTTTCATTTTCAATTATTTGTTGCTACTTGATAGGTTAAAATCGAAACAGAACCGAAATTTTTTTGTTTGGTTTTGGTTTGGTAGGAACAAAACCAAAGTATAATGGTTTGGTTTGAAATCTACCCTAAAACCGAACCAAACCGAACCATTAACACCCCTACTTAAAATGATGAAATTGCCCATAAAAGAGAGTGAATACAGCCAACAGGAGTATGCAAATTGGTCCTCTGATCCTCTCTAATTGAAAAATGATACTACAGCTGGTTTGTCCCGTCAAAAGCGAGTCCAAGGGTCTCGCCCCCATTAGAACGCACTTCTTAATAACTATTCACCCTAACTTCTAGTCAAATTGATTGTTAGAATGGAGACGAATTCCTAAGGACTATTCATCCCAACTTCTAGTCAAATTTTTTTGGAAATTTTCGTTTTTTCTTTTTCTTTTTCATTTATTATTGAAAACCAAACAACAATAAACGTACAACTTCAATCATCTATTTTCCTTTTCATTTTCCTCAGCATTCTCTGCAACCAAACAGAGGTTAATCATGCGTATATGGAGATAGAAAAATGCTTATCATTGCTCATACTACTGTCTTTATTTATTCTTTTTTAAAAAGTGTTTCTAGTCAAATTGATTATGAGAAAATATGTAAATAAAGAGCTGTTTTCCAATTCAAACTTTAGTTAGGTTAGTTCCACTTTAAGGCCCTCCATAGCAATTTCTAGGCATACAACCAACGGCTGCCAGGGGAATTTGAATGCACACATCTTTTCTAAAACATGTTTTGTTAGAAAATGTATCATTACGCCCCGAACACACCCCCCCCCCCCCCCCCCCCCCCAAAACAAAAAAAAAAGGCATAAATCTCAATGAAACACAAATCCGGAATCAAAACCAGGGTATACTATGTGCAATATGAACCGCATTCATAAATTTAAATATTCAATCCTAGTAGCGGAACACCCAATAAATAAAAATATATCGTCCAATTTCAAATATGAAAGTAGGAGCAGAATATAATCCCAAACACTCCTTTACAATCATACCTGCCGTTTTCTTTTTTTTTCTTTTCTTTTTTTTTTGGGAGGGGGGGGGGGGGTTGTTAAACACATATAGGTGACACACAAATAGGAAGCCCACAAACTCCGCTGACTTAAACAAGTAATAATCAAACATATAATCGTAGTAAAAGAGCTCCATATCGGCTTGGAGCAATGCCTCTCCCGTTCATCTTTTTCCCTTCTGAAATATTATGTAATTACAGTAAGTTATATCCCAATAAATAGATTTCTACTAATCTTAAAATAGGTCACATATCATCAAATATTATAAGCAAAAGTACAACTACGCATTTCTGACTCAAGGTTCAATCACATAGAAGTATATAGCCCACCCATATATAGGGTATAATCTTTAATCCTCTTAACTTGTTACAGCTTCTTTCCCATGCTACATATCGTGGCATCATGCATGTTTATGTTGTCACATTCTCACCAAGACGTAAACTATACTAGAATTGTGTGTTAAATTCAATTTTGACGAGTGTTCTTTGGGTAATCTGGGGTGTTGGGGGTAGTGATGGGAACATTGTTTATAATTTCTCCTTGCTGTACGGTTTTGGTACGGTTATTGAAGCCGAAGTTCGGGCTCTTTTGGTTGGTCTTAGATATGCTTAGGAACATAATTTCAGAAATGACGTGGGATGTGGGACTTCCCAACATTTAGTAACTTTTTATCTATTTATATTTTCTCTCCATTTTCAAAATCTGGGTTGAATGATATTTTTTGAAGCAACATAGAGTGACAGGCCAAGAGCTTTTAGTTCCTTGATTTATGAATTGGTTGATTCTATGTTAAATAATTATGTGTGTTGACAAACATTAATCTTGTAAAAATCTCTTTCGATTATGTTGTTATGACACCTAATACGGGTTTAGAATTTATTGCTTTAGCCTACTATTGCATTGTTTTTGGTTTAATTGACTTGTTTGAATAAATGGGTAAATCTTTTCAGGACTTGAAACTTTGCAGGAATGCTATCATTGTGCTTGCTTTCTTAGCTTCTTCGGGAAATGCTGGCTTTGAAATTCTGTTGAGTCATAAGCTATCCAAAAGGAACAACTTTCTTGTGTTGATTTTGCAAGCATTGGTATCAGAAATGGATATTGAAACAACAGAGTCTACTAAACCAGCAAAGATTTTTAAAGAGAGGCAACACTGAATTGCTGATCAATAAGGGATGTACAACCCCAAGGGGTAGCTTAGTTGGTTTAGGTACTTACACCTGAAGAAGTAGAAGGTACTTGTTTCAAGAAAAGTTAATCATGTGCATTTGGATCACATTGTGCCCCCCGGATTCAGATTTGGTGCAGTTGGGTACTTTAATTGCATCATGCAGTAGCCGCGCGATGAGCGATACGTGGCGAGGAGGAGGTAGGAACGGCTGGGATTTGGGAGAGGAGTTTGGCGTCAAATGTCTAACGTCGTTTGCTGCTAATGGAAGAAAACGCTCCAAAACGGTAGAGTTTTGGTGCATTTCGGTTGCCCCCAAAAAGCAAATCTCGATTTCAAACCCTATTCTCGCTCATCGCCCACTCTCTCTCCTCTCTGCTCAGTTCCTCTTTCTCTTCTTCCACTCTCTCTCCTTTCCACCTCTGGTGCATTCCTCCTTCCTCGGTGACAGCAGTACGGTGGGTCTCCTACAACCGTACAATGGTGCATTCTTCTTTCCCTTTCGTCGCCAACATAGTGGTCTCCTCCAACCACCATCTCTGACAACATCACAATGGTTCCTTCTCTCTCCTCTTTGCCCTCCTTCCCTTTTGAAACTCAGTTTTCTCCCTCGCCCATTCTCTCTGCTTTCTACTCTGTTCCTTTCTCTCCTCTTCGCTTCCCAGCGGTGTAACCCATTTCTCTATTTATTTCTCCTTTCGGTGAAACCTCCCAAAAGAAAATCGCAATTTTGAGGAGAAGATAGTACGGTTAGATCCTTCAACTGCCATCAGTGACAAGCCACTCCCCCATCCACAACATGGTGCTGTAATCGTTGGATCTTTCTTCCATATCACCCAAATATCCAGTGGTGAGTTTAGGGTTTAATTTTTCAAAAAAAAATTTTCTTGTGTAACCCTAACCTCAAATTTTTTTATTTTCTTCTGTGATTTCTTTATGATGAGATTGCTATTGGGTTGAAATGCAATAGATGACAATTTTTTTCTTTTGCTATTATGTTACTGCTGCTATCCTTAGAGGTGTATTACAAGTAGGTCTCATTAAAAGCCCAAGGCCCATGGGCAGCTCGAAGCCCAAAGGAAAAGCCCAGCCTAAGTCCGAGCCCAAGCTTGAGCCTAGCCCGGATACCCTTGGGCTAGGCCTGGGCCTTTAGTTGAAGCCTGAGCTTGAGCCCAAAGCCCAACAACACTGTAGCAATATGAATGTTTTCTAGTTTTTCGAAAAATTACTTTTTGGTGATAACTTCCCATATTAATACCAATAAAAGAGTATTTTACGTTAACTTACTACAAATAGACAATCAACTTAATACAAAGTGACTACAATGTCCTCTATTTTGGTAGTATGATGGGAAGTGATCACCAAAATGTAATTTTTTCACGTTTTTTTTTTCTTTTTTTTTTTTTCCTTTTGTTACATATTAATAGTAGGTAATATGGCTTAGGCCCGAAGCCCGAAAAAGCCCAAGCTCGTGGGCTAGGCCTGGGCTTCACATTTTCCTTCATGGCCCGGCCCGATAAGATAAATCGTGGAAGCCTGAGAGCCCAACCTGAAGCCTCGCCCAGCCCGAGAAAAAAGGCCCAAGCTTGGCTTAGCCCGGCCCGATGCCGAGGCCTAATTACAAGCTTTATGTTAGGGAATTTTTTTTTTTTTTTTTGAAATATGCAATACATGTTCACAGGTGAACAAGATGCAAATGCATATTGCATTTGAAAGATTGAATAACAGGAAGTAGAAACCTGTTTTTTTTTTTTTTTTTTTGCTGCTCATGCTAGGTTAGTTTAGGGGTTTAGGGGTTAGGGTGAAGTATATTTTCCCTTTTTGTATGATCCATTAGCTCACCTCCATTCCCCACCCAAAAAAAAAAAAAAAAAAAAAAAAAATCGTTTACGATAATATATAGTTAATAGTTTCCTATTTGTTTTGAAGCACATTACATTTCTATAATAGGACTTAATGGATTGCAGTAGTCATATGCTCCTTGAAATATTATTGGCAGGGTAGTTAATAAGATTGGTTTAGGTTCAGTGTAAAGTCTTGTTCAAAATTACTTGGGGTCTGCTACGCCAATTATTTTTTGTCATGTAACTATATATGTATACATCTTTGCTGCATCTACATCACTCTTGAGCTAAATTATTTACTGTCCTGTCTTCCTTACCCCCTTGACCCACAATTTTTTTGGATCCTCTTGTTCTTGTCCCATTTACTTCTTATCTGTGCAGACTAGTCCATCTCAACATGCTTATTTCAGGTGCATCATTTTTCCAATATATCTCTTCCTCACTGCCAATTTTCCCAAAATTTGATGGGTATTTATCAATCAGCTCAACAGAGCTTTTCTTCTCTTTAATTCATCCTACTTAAATTCTATGAGCAACATTCTTTTCAATCTCCCGTTACTTACCTTCTATTTGGTTCGTGGTTTTTCCATGGAAAAAGAAGGGAAGGGAAAAAAAATGCAAAGGAAAGAAAATGAAAGGAAAAGATGAAATCATACCAAGCCAAAATCATTTTAACTATTCTTCTTCTACCAATTTTCCATTGCAACCAAATAAGAAAAAGTACAATTTCTTATATTTTATTTTTTTTTCTTTGATAAAATCCACGAACCAAATAGAGCCTTATGGTTGTGGATGAGGGACCCTAGATGACAAAGATTGCTTTGGGTGAATAAGATTAAAGAGCCATAAAATAAAAAGAATGAAAAGATGGGTTGATTAATCTCTTTGTGTTGATGAAAATGAATTCGAGACAATGCTTGTAAAAATCCCTTTTTGAAATATGCAATACATGTTGTGAACCCCGGAAATTGGGCCCACAAGGGATTGAGGAGGAAATAGGTTTGACAAAGAAAAAGGAAAGGAGTCGCCACCTTATTTTTTAAAGGAAACAAGGAAAACCCTAAAAATAGTTTGTTTTAAGAAAACAATTTGAATGACTCCATGTTTAAAAAGGAAAGGCAAAAATAGTCTTTTGGAAACCAAAGAAATCAGGGATTCGGAGGCTAAGTTATGACATGGGAAGGTTCTAGGCAAAGCCTATAGGCACCCATGTCACCCTTTCGGTCTCTCGGTTTATTTGGGCTAAATTAAGATCTTTTCCATACAAAAATCAGCAAGTATATCATCACAAGAATTGCATGCATATCATATATTCCATTCATCCATCCATGCATAATAAACAAATAAAAACAGAAAATAAAGAAAAGAAAAGAAATAAATAAATAAATCTAGGATACTTGGGTCCTAGAACGGACTTAAGCCTCACGAAGAGTGCCTACGTACCATGCAACGAAATACATGGATCAAAGTCCACGTAGTTCGATTAGAACTAGGGTTAAATCCTAATATAAACCTATGGTAAAAACCCTAGGTTTCCTTATTCGAAAGATAATTGAATAAACCAAGTTTGAATTTAGGAGAACTTCCACAAAATGGAAACCTTGATAACAAACAGAATTTTATTGGTTAAGGAAACCCTTAATTAAAACCATAGACTTGTATTAAAAACTAACCCTAGGAGGGAGAAGAGAAAGAATTAGGAAGAGAGGTGAATTGGGGCACCTTCACACCCACTTACCTGAGCGCAATTGCTCTAAGCATTAGCCATTTCATGCATTAGCAGCCCTATTTGCCATAGGACAATTACCATACCTATTTGCACCCTTACAAGTGCTCAAAACCATGCAAAAACACTAACATGCAAATCTGGACAAAATAGTACTAAGGCCTAAAGTCATCCACTAAGCATACCAACAGTAAAAACAGCAAACTTTCATAAGCCCTAACATAATCCTAGAACCATATCATGCATAAAAACCCTATAATGAACTAACATGCATGCAAAAATATCATATTTACTCCACATGTAAAACATATACAGCAACTATGAAGAAAAATCAATAAAAAGACCTAAACTAACATGCTGTATGAAACTAACCTAAAACAAGGACATTAAGAACCCTAAACTCACAAATATGCTTAAAAACATACAAAACAAACCTCAATCATGCTAAAATAAAAATAAACAGAACCTAAATCATGCATATTAACTAACTAAAGCAATAAAACATGATAAGAAACCTTAACACTAACATGCAATAACACTATCCTAGCACAAGGACAACGGGAGCACAAGAATCACAACTATGCTTAAAAACATATAGGACAGCCCTAAAGCATGCTAAACTTATGATAAACAGTAGATATTCCATGTATATTAACTAGCTAGAGTGTTAATACATGATAAAAAAGCTACCTTTAACATGCAATAAGCTTATCCTATATGAAAACCCATATTCAGCATAAATAAAGAGGGAGGAATACCTTAGGAAGAAGCTTCCTTGCTGCTATAGAGACTCTCTCTTCCTTTTATGGATGACTTGAATCAATATTCTCCAAGGCTAAAGCAAGAACTCCAGCTCTCCTTCAAGTCTCTCTCTCTTATTCTCTCTCAAACACTCAAGTTTTAATGCATAAAGTGGCTCCCCTTGTGCTGAAGCATATGGGGGTATTTATAGACTTCAATTATGATTAACCAATGGCTGGGATTAAAACCCTAATAATTAATCCAAGGGCTATTAGAGACCCCCTTGGGGCTTAAGTAACTCAGGAGTTACCAAAAATTAGAAGGAAACCCGTCCAAAAGAGCCCAAATACGTCAAAATAGGCAAGAGTCCGCTTCAGCAAGGAGTTAGAGTGAAAATAGGAAAGTGGCCTCGGGTGACCACCCAAGGCTGGGCGGCTAGCCACCTGGGCCCAGGCGGCTAGCCGCCCAGGCTTGGGTGGTCACCCGAGCCCACTTTTGATTTTTCTCCTATTTTGTCTCCTAATTCTTCTAGAAGTGTTTTAAGGGGCAAATTAACTCCGATTTTGATGAAACAAAAGCCAAAACGACCGTGTTTCGATGAGGAATATGTTTTTGAACATTTTGGGGTGAAAACCACTAACCATGGGGGCATGGTTAGGTTTGAACAAGGCGGTTAACCGTTATGCTCTACCTTCGCTAAGCATAGGCATGCACATAGGGTCAAACCAAATGCTTTCCATATCAAAATTGAACTTCATAAAATACTTTTGGGGGTAAAATGATGACTAATGAAAGTCAATTTGAAAAGATTTGATTGGTAATTGTGAGTCAATTAGAGCTAACCCAAAGGAGGGTCAATTAACCAACTTGAACTACGTCGAGCCATTTTAATCCCGAGCCATTGATTTATCAAATTGAACCTAGAAATACCTCATATGCATCCATATGAACTCCAATTGACAATTTGGAGATCATTTCAAGGTCAAATGAAAAGTTTGGGACTTAAAAGACGATTATGCCCCTCAAGTCACAAAAGCTCTTATTATCCCTCAAAATCAACTCCGAATTGAACCAAAATTCATATCCATTGTCCTTGTGACTCTAGAAAACTAATGCAAGTGACTAGACTCAAAAAGAAAACAAAAACATGCATGAAATGATGAGCCCTAGTAAGATGGTGCAAAAATGGGGTGTGACACATGTTCCCTTTTTGTATGTATTAAGTGGACAAATCTTGAAATAGGAAATTTAATTTTTTTACATATACATTACAATAAAGTCTTGGTGAAGTTAGCTTGCTATTAGGGAAATTTTTGTTTTTTTTTTAAAATGTGCAATACATGTTCCAAAATTTGTTTTGCGTGTGGAATGAAAAATCTCATTTTTACATCATATACATCTTCAATATTTGTAAGGTTTTAATTTAATTTTTTTTTTTTTTACATATACATTAATCTTTTTATTTATGTCTGCATATAGATGGTTCTACCTTAAGCCCGCTACTGAATTCAATGTTGTACTCAACCCCGCTACCAAATGGCATTCGAGGTTTTTTGGCGACAAATATTGATGGCTCAACTTAGGCATTTGAGCCTTGTCAAGGCTCAAATAACCTTTATGCTATTGAGGATTGATTGCCAAAGCATGTAACGAATCCAAAAGAATGATTTTTGTCTTAATGATTTTTATTTAATGCATTTTGGTTTAATGTGTACACTGAATATTGATGTAAACCTTACAAAAATCATTTTTGTAACCTTTTTGCATTGATATATTGTTAGTTGTTGAAAGAATAGTGAGTAGTTTGTGTGAGCACACCACTTTTCACCACGCGCTCGCTTTTTACCTGTATTTTACTTGCTTTTGGTTCTGATGGTGCTAACCCTAGAGGATTAGCATATGAATAAGAGTCGCCACCTGGAAGAATCCAGGACCAATTTTGTTGACCAAAAAAAGGTTTGGAGCTAGGGTACATGTTAGGAAGGTGTTAGGCACCCAATAATGTCTAGTAATAAACCGGCCCTCATTTTGTATTCATGGATCATATTTAATATTTTAATTTAATTTGGATTGCCTTTGAATCATGCAACAATTAAAGACACACACAAATGACAAGTTAATAGCATAGGATAACATATAAACAATTGATGACAAAATATAAACAATAATTAAAACTAACGTGCATACACATATTATATGTACATGCATGTTACTAAGTAACACTTGCACAAATGTTAGATGCCAAATTTAAAATATAATAAACTAAGAAATAATAATAAACTAATAAAAATAAACTAACAACATCAATAAACTAATAAAAATCAGGGAAAGAAGTAACATGCGTACACATATGCTAGATATGCATACGCATCACATGTCATGTGTACGCATGATTACATCATGCATACGCATGGCATCTCTAGTTTATCTTCTCCATGACGAAACCAATTCACTTGCAAAAGGGGTTAGTCCAAACGGATATTGTATGCAACAAAATCACAATCTGAACAATTTATACAATCCAACTATCAAGTATCAAAAGAAATTGGTTTGTGTTCAAACCGTCCCTCAGGTCCACTGTTAATCCGACAGCGTCTTTTCCGTTGAGTCAAGCAAGCTATTTCCCTTCCTCACAAGTCATCTCTCTTTTATTTTCTCTCAATACAACTTCTCTCCTTTTTAGTATTTTCCTTACAAGAACTCTCCACCCCAAGTCTCTCTTTCCTTCTATTTTCTCTCAGAGTCTTAGCATTTCCTCTTGACCCTCTAATTTTTTTATTTAATTCCTTGAACTCTCACAAGCTCTCGCTATTTATAGGGAATGATCTACCTAATTTCCCTCACCATTTCCTACTTCTTTTATTTTTGCCATCCTACACATCTCCCATTTACTTAATTTCCCGACCATTCCCCACTTCTATCCCTTCTTGGAGTGGGTTTCTCACTTAAAAAGAAAAGAAGTTGTTGAAACAGTGAAGTTACCAGTCAATATGACATAAATTGACAGTCAGAAGACGTGAAGTTGATAGTCATTTTGAAGCAAACAGCAGAAGATTTTTATCACTTAAGATAAATGGTGGATGAATTACTTGTGATAAATGGTGGATACACCACTCAGTAATGCTGGATGAATCACTTGAGATAAATGGTGGATACACTACTTGGTAAATGGAAGATAAATTCATCACCACTTCAAATGTTAGGTGAATGTGAACCTATATAAAGAAGGCTTTGGTTGGAGACAATGAATACAATTGAGAGGGAATGAGTTGAAGGATGAATGAAAATGGTGAGAAGGGTGTATAGGGAGGACTCTACCCAATTGGTCTTATATACATATACATATACATATATATGCACCTAACCCAATTACTTGCTTTACTTGTAGAAAAGAGACCTAGGTTGACAATAAACATCACGAACCTCATCCTCGGAAACTCACCATCAAATATGGGGACAAACTGGGGTGTCTACAGTTTGATTTTGTACAAGTTTGATAAGTCGATAACTTGGGATGGTCCTAGTTATAAACAAGGTCATGCCTAAATTTCTAAAAAAAATTGGTACCTTGATATATTATTGTTGGCTGCTAAACAAATAGTGAGTAGTTTGATTTTGTACAGGTTTGGTAAATCGATAACTTGAGATATCCTGGTTATAGATAGGGTCATGCCTGAATTTCTAAAAAAAATTGGTTCTTTGATATATAATTGGCTAATGAACGAATAGTGAGTAGTTTGATTTTGTACAGGTTTGGTAAGTCAATAACTTGGGATATCTTGGTTATAGATAGGGTCATGCTTGAATTTCTAAAAAAAATTGGTTCCTTGATATATTGGGAGACAAAAAATTTTCTTTGTTTAAAAATGAAAAACCAATGCCTTATTAGGGGCTTGATGCCAATACAATGGATGTATCCCATTACAATGACAAGGAAAGAGGGACATGCCCCATTACATATTCAATCGATCATCCCAAAACGATGCAAAAAAATGTTACCAAACTCTCACTAACACATAAATCAGCTGGTGTACAAAATTGTGTTTCCCTTATCCTAATCCATACATATTCCGAATTTTTGGTTTCATTGGAAATTACTATTTTTAAGCCATGAGTAGTACAAACCCTTCTCATTTAGGAAAGATAAACCAATGCAAGCCCAGATCTTCATAAAATATGGCGAAACCATGCCCATTAATCATTGTTAAGTCATATGCCACTACGAGAGTAGAGCCATAATCACACTATCCACAACCAGTGGCAAAATGTTAATCGCATTTACCTGATCTATTGTTTTCTACTACTACCATTGGTACATCCACACATAATCACACTTCAGAATAATAAATTCATTCAATATTAGTAGGAATTGGAATTTCCAAATAAAAGTTAATTACAGAAACTCATAGTAATACTGCAAAATAGATGGTTAGATCTAAGCTGGCCTCAATAAAGCCAATGCCAAAACACCCAAGATGGAGCGTTAATGGAAAAGGCGACTAATCTATAAACCCCAAAATGACCAAAATTGGTGCTCAAATTGTTGTGCCAGTTGAGCAGCCAAGCCCAGCCATAACTTTCTTTCAGTTGGCTTAGAAGGAGCTGCCGTCAAGTTGCCGATATAGTAGGGTGCTTTTGCGTGATCCTAAAAAAAAAAAAAATAGCATAACATAAATGACAATATCAATCCATTGAACAGAAATATAATGCAACTTTTATCAATTGTTTGTGTATACATAGCAGGTGTACCCCATGCTAATGATCATCAAGAATTTTTTGACAGCTCAAATTAACAACATATTTTACATGAGAAGCACTGACAATACAAAATAATTTACTTCAATCCTATAGATGATGAGGGAGCTAATCACTTTAATACATTTGCAGTCATATTCACACAAACAAATGACAAAAACAATAACCTATAGGTCATCCTTTGATATGGAGAGGGTGTCTTAAAAACTTCAGAAACATGAGGTTGGAGGTTCAAGCCAGCTCATGGAAGGGGTATGGACTAAGTGCTATGTAATGTTCTGATATTCTTGCACCAGAAAAGAAAATTTTAAAATAAAAGAATTTTATTAGCCAAGTGATACTTCCGCTTTCTAAAGATCAAAAGACTAGCATATAACACAAAATATGGATTATATATCATTTATGTAAGTCTGAGTCATGAAACTGCCCCATGTATTATTGATGACATCGAAGGCCCTTAGTGGATCAACTGATGAACTGTCCACTTGATTATATACTATATAATTTCCAGTTAAAATAATAAAATAAAGTGAAGTACCAACCACCAACATCACCTCCATGGCTCCATCACTCCAATGCTAGTAGACCAAAATGGATTTTTATTTTTTAGTATTTACTTTACAATATTTTCTGATTAGTAAACAAGCATTGTAAATTTGTAACGTATTCGATTTTATTAATTCTTTAACCTTATAGTGGTCTATTACTCTTGTAATATCCCTACTCTAATTTTGAGTTAATTATATTATTTTGGATCTATTTGCGATTGGTTTTGATCGTTAATTGGGGGTCAAATAATTTTGCTTTGACTTAGTGTTAAGTTTATAATCATCTTATTTAATTATTTGATTATTTTTAGATGGGTCAATTTCAAATTTTGATGACGTGTACAGAATTTTATTTTATTTTATTTTATTTTCGATAAGGTCATCAAATCTATATTGCCAGTGTTACTTATTAATTTGATATTAATTATCGCAGGTTATACATGATAATTATTTAGAATGTCATTATTTTATTTTTATATGATAAATTATTTTGATGTGGGCCCCAAAGTTTTAAAACTTAATTGGAATACATGAGCTATTTAACATTGGTCGGATTAAGCATTATTAATTTTTACATTTTATATGTGGACCTAGACCTTATGTTATATTTGGGTCTTTATTTTATATTGGGCCCAATACATTTTGAACCTAATGCTATATTAATCGTAATTGGGTGAGCCCAATTAGTGGAATACATGCCTAACTTAGCTTTGCATATTGGACACTTGTCCTAAGAATAGTGAACTAATATATATAGTGGGTTAAAGGCTAAAACAGCCCATTTACTCCCATTTTTAAGATCTGCCCTTTTAAAGAGATAGAAAGAAGAGAAGAAGAAGAGGGGCTGTATGGACCTGTACGGACACCATGGGGAGCTTATCCTTCACCAATTTTCTGCATTTCCTTTTTCTCTTTTTCATCCAAACAGGTAGGTACATATTTCTCCTTAATAGATTAAGGGTATTTGGGAAATATGGAATTATTTTCTCTATTATTAGATTATTTTGCATGATTTGTGATTTTCATGAAAGAAATTTGTATTTTGGTATGAAACCCTCATCTATATTGGAAATTACTCTTGTAATCTTTGTATATGGGTTAGGTAATCTTTGTATATGGGTTAGGTATATGTAAAAGAAACCATTTTTATTATGGATCCAAACATGCAAGATTATATTAATGAGTTTTGGGTTTCAAAAATAAAATATGTGATAGAAGATGATAAGTTGGGTTTTTATTTACATGCATGTGTCTAGATTTAAGCTTTAATCAATTTATATTCTTTGAATGAGGGTGTTATCATGGTTAAAGATAAGGAAATTCAGATTTTATAGTTCATTTTTTGTTCTTAGAATTTATTATAAATATTTGTGTTATTGGAATTTATTATAAATTATTGTGTTATTTGGGATGTTGATACGTATTTATTGACTTGTGATTTGTGTCAAGTTCGAATTGCTTAGTTGAAATTGTGAATGTATATGTATATATGTTCTCTATGAGAGTTTAGAGAGGTATGAAGGCTTAATTGGTATAATTAGGGATGGTTTCGTAACACTCGAACCATTTTACATGTGCGCTTTACTATGCTGACAGCACGAACCCATTTTACCATTTAATTCATAACTTTCGTTCTAGTTATGATTTTGCGATAAAATGAATTGGAGTTTGTCACTGACTTATTGGGATAACATCCTACCAATTTTCATGTCATTTGGTGACCATTTGGTATTTTTGGTTGAATTATTTCGTGGCACACCTAAAGATGGGATTTCTGCTGGGCAGCAGTAACTTCATATTGAAAAATATTTTTGGAAGGGTTTTGCTGGGTATTTCTCTACCAAACTTTGAGGGTACAAAGTACATTTGATATACTTTTTAAGTGATATAAACCCCAAAACCTATTTCTTTGTGGATTAAATTATAAAAATTCGTTTGTACGTGTCACTAGTTGTTTTCACTGATCGAAATTTCAAATTTGGTCTTTTGACTCGGAATATATTTTGAAGCTATAGAAATTTTGGATAATGGAAACATGATATTTTCCACAATTAGTCATTGGTTATATGTTTCATAATTTGGAATTACAATTGGTATGGGATTAAATTGTAAGATTATGGAAAATGATCTTCTAGACCTTGTCAATGTAAAATTTTATGTTTTGGGTAAAGTTGCATAATTGTGGCCTTTTTAAATTGAGTTATTGACTTGAATTTTGTAGAAGAAAATATAAGAATAATAAATATGGTTATTTCTCTCATTGCTATTGCTGGGACTATTATGTGAGATTATTTTCTTGATATTTATTATGGAAAATAAGTGTAGGCATGCCAAACGTCGGTATAATACTTTATATTGTAAATTATGGGGATATCGTGTTGATATGAGAATTATTTTGCTAGCTATGGGATTATTAGCTTGATTGGTATAATCATGTTGCATTGGCATTCATGGCATAGCAATGCAATGAAAAATTAACTTAATAAATACTTGGTAAAGGTATTGAAGGGGTCATTGGGTATGGTTTGCTTGCGGTCAAGGGACTAAGTTATGTATTCCATTCCTTTGGTCCTGGGAACTTTTTGGTTCCAGGTAGGAACCCTTGTTGTTCCTGAATTGAGGCCACTTTTCGGTCCCAAGTAGGGACCCTTGTGTGGTCCTCTTGGAGGTTGGGTTTAAATCCTCCGTTTTCGCAAAAACTCCTACGGGAGTGGTTTGGTAATTGAGGAATAAATGTAATTGGACATGGAGTCGCATATTGCATTATCATGACATGGCATTCCTTGCATTAAGTTATGGGTATATAACTTATTGTATCTATTGGTTGTTTATTCAATTAGCTTATGGAATTTATTAATATATTTCTATACGGTTTTATGGAAATACAATAATATGAAAATGAATATGAATTTATACTTTGAATCTATGAGTTGTCTTTGATATAGAATTGGACTTGGATATTTTTTATATAGCGTGTATTAGTGTTCTTATGTATCTTGTAGTTTTAAATGGATTTTTAAAACCTTAATAGACTTTGTAGAAATATGTAAATTATTGAGCGTTAGCTCACCCCCTTACAGTTTTGTAGGTTCTTAAAGATAAAGAAGTTGTTTGAGTTACAGTATTTTGATGAAATACTTGTATATTGGTTTGCGAGGCATTCTACATAATGGAGGATACGTTTTGTGATAGGTTGTGAATTGATGATGTATTAAATTATGATTGAATATAATTTAATTTCTTTGTGATGTATATATTATTAATTTGGAATTGTAATAATTAATTTTGGTTGGGAACTATGTGGAATCTAAGGCAAACAATGATACCCTTGTGGATAAATGCTTTTGTATTTTTTTTTAACAGGTTAATGATTTTACTTGGCTAGACCGACCCGTTGGATTTTTATTAAAATAATGGTTAAAATTATTTTATTCTCACTTACTTATGGATCTAAAATCTCTTTTATTTTGAAAAATCAAAGTTCAATTTGTCCAAAAAACCAAATGCTTTATTAAATCAATCTCGTTTTATTACTCTTGATCATGACTCGATAATTTCAAGTCGTGACAACTCTATTTTTTTTTAGTACAATTTTTTCTTCTTAAAGCTCCCCCAAACCCCCACCATCACCTCCCCCCCCAAAAAAAAAAAAGAAAAAAAGAAAAAAAAAAAAAAGATGATATGAGCAGGCACCATTCACTGTATATGTATATGTTCATAGAACTTGAAGCCATACAATGCGACAGAGTAAGCTTTCATGCCATAGGTCTAGCCATACAATGCGACAGAGTAAGCTTTCATGCCATAGGTCTAGTAGGGTATCCACCGAAGAACCATTGGAAAGTCAATCAATACCCCTGAACTTCAAAACTAAGGAAATAACCCCCTCCACTAATAAATTGTAACAATGTGCCTCCATTTGCCTATTTGGCATTAGAGGAAAATAGATCTTGTCAGCATCACAAGATGCCACTAAACATAAAAGGATTTGGCCGCAAGTCCTTAAAATGGGACTTGTATAGTTAAAAGTTTAAAAGAAAAACTTATACGGCATGAAGTCCAGTAAATACTTGTGTAACAAAAATGCCCAATTATATTTTTTATTTTATTTATTTTATCATGGTTTTGGGGTGGGGGGAGGGTTAAATTACAAAAAACTACCATGAAGAGTGGGTGATTTGTGTTGAAGGTAGACTGAAACAAGGCAAGTAAATGTATGCCTTTGCTTGCAACATTATACTCGTCAATGGTGGCCTTTTCTACCCTCACAGGAACTTGATGATTGAAGAACTTGATTGCTAGGTCATTGTATGAAGCTTCGTTGTAGTCTTTGGAGCACAAGTGCGGAAGATGATTTTCCAGCGGTAGTAAATCTAGCTAGAAGACTAGAAACAAAATTTATTTATTTTTTACCCAATATTCTTCTCAAAGGTGCTTCCTTGCTCGTAGGAAGTAAAATGTATAACTTTTTTACATTTGGGGCAAGCACCGTTGTTTTTTATTGAGCATCCTTGTAGGTGAGGCGGGTGAGAGATAGAGGAGTGTAAAAGGTAGTCACACCAACTGTTTGATAAAATGCTTGACTGAGAAAGAATACACACCAACTGCTTGCTTGATAAAACCCTTGTATGAGAAAGAATAAGGGTAGACTCACGCAATCTGCTTGATAAAATGCTTGAAACTAATACCAAACATAAATTTTCTTTTATGACAAAATGTTAAAGCAAAAATAATTTCGATAAGCCTGCAAGTGATCCTATGATTTCAAGGGTCACCACATGTATGCTAGAATAATGCCTAAATGTATTTTTGAAAAAAAAAGAAAGAGAAAAAGAAGGGGATTTCATCTAACATTGAGACTGAAAGGTTGATTCATTTCTTTTTAACATTTTTTTTTTCTTTCTGGCGTAGAAATTGACTGATAAAATTAGACCATGTCCAATGGAAAATGCCTAATTGGGTGGCAAAGCTATAATTTGATATAGCTACAATGCCAAATTATAACTTTAACACCCACATTTGACACCTCTATTCGAGATGCTTTGACAAACTTGACAAAAGAAAAAGGAAAACTAGACTTGGTACGTCATTAAAAAATAGCCAATTTGAGCAGTGGATCCACTGACAAGGTTTGTGGCCCCTCCTTAGGTGGTGCCATGTTTGTGCCAATTACGAAATGAACTGCTCCTTATCGCAGTGCTGGGCCCTTCACGTCTCTGTCTCTTGCTCAGCCTATCTAAAGAGCATGCATCCCAACCACCATCTCTCCAGTAGGTAGAATACACCTCTGGAATGTGTGCAACTTTCGCATAATCACCCTCTCCGTCCAGCTGGATCGTCATGATCAAATCATCAGGCATATCAAAAAATTCAAGCAACTTTAGCTTGGATAAGTGTTCGATTCCTGCCGGTAGCTTCTTCAACCCATTACAACGCTGGATGATGAGCTTTTCAAGATCAGGCATTGCTCCTTTCTCCACTGTCACCCTCTCCAGTCTGTCCATTTTTTCAAGATTGAGAAACTTGAGCTTTTGGAACCCTCCATTCTTGAAACACAATGTCCTTCCTTCATAGACCTGAAGAAGTTCAAGTTGCTCTAAACTGGGCAAATCTTTAAGTGTTTCAAGTGGGTCGTCTCTTAACCGACTCCACTTCAAAAACAATCTGATCAACCCATGAAGAGAAGATATCCATTGAGGTAAAGATTCTAATCGTCCTCTCAAGTATAGCCGTTGAAGAAACTTGGGTGGAGAATACAGATAATGTAGATCAATTATCTCGTCCTCTCTTATTGAAGTCATGTACAAAGATCGAAGGTTGCTCAGCCTTTCAATTGAAGAGAATAGTACCTTCCCGTCTTGTCTTCTCAACTTTAGAACGCCTAATCTTCGAAGTTGACTAAGCTTCCCAATCTCTCCCATTAAGTGGCCACTAGCCTCACTTGCCTCTAGATAATTGAGCTTTTGTAGGGATGGTAACCCTCCTATCCCTGCCGGTGCCTTGAAGCCTTGTAGATGGTGAAAGGCTTGATAAGGTTCAAGAATATTCTTGTAATGATACGCCAAGAGATGTCGAAGTCGATGGAGTTTTAGAATCTCAACAGGCAATTCAGTGACAAAAGTATGTTTAAGATCCAATGTTTCAAGGTTTTGAAGCTGCCCAATAGAGCTTGGAAGTGTTCTTATCTTGGTATCTCTCAAGCTGAGGTACCTTAGATTGAATTGTTGGACGATTCCCTCAGGAAAAATCTCCAAAGGCACCCCTCTCAAATCCAACACATTGAGCAGCCTAAGACCTCCACAGAACAATGAGAGCTTAGATGAGTTGGACAGCAAATCTACTACCCCAAACATGAGAACAGAGCGTAGCTGAGAGATATTCGTGTTTTCTTGTACATTTTCCCAGCTGTTGTGGACCGATAGGCGTCGGACTCTTTCTGGCCACCTTCTATTTCCTTCACCAGCTATTGCTACGAAGTATTGATCTTTTGATTTGGAAAGAATAGTCTCCCGGAGAAGGTCATGGATGCGGAACAAATGGACCTTTCCATATGGGGTTATCCCTGCCACTTGGATTAGGCTCCTATTAACGAGCTGATTGATGTAGCCCTCTGCAACTTCTTCTAGTATCCTTCCTTCTTTTTCTTCCACAAACCCTTCTGCAATCCATAGCCGGATCAATCTCATACGCTCAATCAAGTGACCCTCGGGAAAAATGCTCAAGTACAAAAAACAAGATTTCAGGTAGCGAGGCAAGTTATGGTAACTGAGTGACAGTATTGTCTTCATACACTTGAATCTATCATCGCTTTCTAATTCAGCACCAAGGCTACGATGAACTATTTCCCATTCATCGATTCTGTGATTATCCTTTGTTGCTAGAACACCGCTGATTGCCACAATAGCAAGTGGCAATCCCTCGCATCTTTTCAAAATACTTCTTGAAAGCTCCTCCAAATGGGGAGGGCATTCATCATCATTAAACGTTTTCCTGCAAAATAGAGTCCAAGATTCTTCAAGAGACAGAGGCTTCAACTCATAGACCTTACCGTGGCATTCTTTGCTAGAAGCAGAGGCTACTTCTCCAATGCGTGTTGTGAGCATTACCCTGCTTCCACAATGTTTGTTGGGGAAGGCATTTTTGAAAGCACCCCAATCATTCGTGTTCCATACATCGTCTAAAACAAGCAAGTACCTTTTATCCTGGAGGAATTCATTGATCACCTTCTTGAGCCCTTGGCTGTTCATGGTTTCCACTCCTGGAGGAATTGGTTCCTTGATTACATGGAAAAGTTGTCGAATCATGTCCCTCAGAAGCTCCTCCATCTTGAATGATTGAGAAACAGTGATCCAAGCATGGCTCTGGAAACGCATCTTCACTCCAGGATCGTCGTAGACTTTCTTTACCAGGGTGGTTTTCCCCAACCCACCCATTCCAACCACCGAAACCGCCTTCAATCTTGAGTCGCCCTCTTTAAGAAGCCATTCGATAAGCTCCCTTTTGCGATTGTCGATACCCACTAGCTCAGCTTCTTCCAGTAGAAGTGCATCCCCACGACGATCACACCAGGGGTTGTTTCCAGCAGTTGGGCTTGATCCTTGCTTTAGAACCGCATTCCTATGATTATTGTACCTCTTTTGTCCCTCCGATATATCACGAACTCTACACTTAATGCTTTGTATTTCAGAAGCAACCCAACAATGAGCTGTAAAGTTTACAATAGAGCAAGAAATCTTGCGAAAAGAGGCGAAGATTCCATGCCCATGATGATGCACAAGTCGAACCATGAATTCATCGATGACATCCTCTATGTCGTAGGCAACATCTCTCACTTGCTTAACCCATACTTTGATACTTTCATCACTCTCCTCCGCCGCATCAGAGACTTCCAGAAAGGCCCTCATGCGCTCCAATTCGTCTTTGATGTACTCCACCTCTGTCCTCATCCCCCACAGAAGTTGCACCTCATCATGGAGTAGAGCTCCAAGCTTTTCCAGTGCAAAGGAAACAACACTCTCTGCCATTCTTCTCTTTTTTGGATCTACAAAACTGTGAAGAGGTGTAGCATTCCTCTCCCAGGCATGGCGATGTTAGCGCACATGCTCATCTTGTAAAATATTGGATTGACCAAGACTAGTGTGAACTCCTTACCATATATTGAATTGTTTTATTAGCGTTAGGGTCATTTTGAATTGTTTTATTAGCTTTACAGTTGTTAGGGTCATTTCCTAATGTATGGTCCTTGACCAAGTTAGACTAAAACCCGATGATCAGTGAGAAGTTTGAAAGCCCTCCCCGTTTGATTCAACTCTCAAATAGTGTACAGAGGTAATTTTTGTAGTCAAATTAAGATATGCTATATATTTTATTGAAATAGTTGTGAGACCCAGTGGAACTGTGGCCTACATGACACCTCTCAGGGAAGGTTTAAGGGAGATTATGGTCTCAAAAACTTTTCGATGTACGATGCATGTGTACGGAGAAATACCAAAAGAGTTATTTGAAAGGAGGTTCAACTACCCTCCGTTGTGTAACCCAAAGGGTTATGGGGCTCTGCTTTGAACCCAAAAATAAAAATATGCGAGTTAACGTAAGCTTCTTTGCTTGATGGTCACGTGCTTTAATAATGTGTACTATGGTCAATTTTATCGTCTGTCAATTTCTTTCTTTCTTTCTTTCTTTCTTCTTTTTTTTTTTTTTTTTTTTTTTTTTTTTTTGGAGATCTAAATAGAGACTAATAACTACTCATCCCAACCTCTAGTCAAATTGATTATGAGAATGGAGAAGAATTCTTAAGAACTATTCATCCCAACTTCTAGCCAAATTTTTTTTCTTTTTTGGTCAGTACTTCTAGTCAAATGGATTATGAGAAAATATGTAATTAAAGAGCTGATTGTTCTAAATTCTTCATCGATAATTTCCATGGTTGTCTAACCCTCCATTTGGTTCGTAGAATCTACCAAGGAAAAAAAAAAGAAGGGAAAAATGGAAGAAAATAAAATATAAAGAAAAGATGAAATCATATCAAGCCAAAAATTATTCTAATTATTTGTATTCTTCTAATTTTCCATCACAACTAAATAAAGGAAAGTACAATTCCTTATCCTTCTATTTGGTTCATGAATTCTACTAAGGAAAAAAAAAAAGAAAAGGAAAAAAAATGAAAGAAAAAGATAAAATCATATCAAACTAAAATTAATCTAATTCTTCTTTTTCTTCCAATTTTCCATTGCAACCAAATAAAGAAAAGTATAATTCCTTATATTTTATTTTTTTTTCCTTGATAAAATCCGCAAACCAAATAGACTATATATATATATATATATATATATATATATATTTTTTTTTTTTCTTTGATAGAATCCTCAAACCAAATAGAGCCTAAAGTTTCCAGAATGATGTGGATTGATGATGTAAAAGCTGTTTTCCAAATTGTTGAATTCAAACTTTAGTCAGGTTACCAACCGCTGCCAGGGCAATTTGAATGCACACATCTTTTCTAAAACAAGTTTTGTTAGAAACTTTATTGTTGTGCCCCACAACACACACCAAAAAATAAAAATAAAAATAAAAAAAGAAGAGAAAATTACAGATTGCCCCTTGAACTTTAGGACGAAATCACTTTTCACCCCTCATCTACAAAATCGGACAAATTACCCATTGAACTTTCAAAATTTTAATTTAGACTAACTTTGTTAACGGAATATGTAAAAATACACAATTGCTGTCAAGAAATTTTCCAAAATTTAAGGCCCTGTTTGCTTTGTGAAAACAATTTTAGTTTTCATTTTTTGTGAAAATTTTCTAAAAACGATATTCATTTTCAATTTTCAAAATTTAGAAAATGCATTTGGTTTATAAAAATGAGAACTATTTTCAAAATATAAAAATATTGAAAATGCGATTGGTAAAGCTATTTTCTCTTAATTTTTCTCTCAATCCTTGAGAAAGACTCGTCCATTCATGTTTGATACTCACAAATAATTAAATATAAGACCAAGAAATAAGCAAAACCCATGGAATATATTAGATTTATACATAATGGAATTCAAATAATGTCCATGCCCATGAACATATCAAATCAATTTCTCATACTAATTAAAAAATTATTCACTATAACATACCTTTCAAACTGCACTATTATGCACAACCTCGACAACAATCCTTCCACATGAGAATGGCAATGTTATTCATAAATTTGTTTGTGGTGGAAACCAATCTCATTTGCATGTAATTTTTGTATATGGCAGAGGGGAAAATTGTTTCTAGCCCCCAACCTAAAACCTGTTTTAATAAAAGATATAATTCTATTTTTGACTACGAGATGGCTGCCATTTCAATGCCTTTATAAGCATCCAAGGGTCACCAGAACCCTGCTTTGGGAATTTATTCAGCTAGCCTGCCAGGGCAGTGGGCAATTCAAAAGAATCCAAGAATGACCACGACCCCACGCTGAGAAATCAATCAGCTCAAAATATTGATAAAGAAGTTCCATAAAACACTTTCCTCAAAACTCCACATTCAGCACATCCAATATCTGTTTCATTTCTCTTTCTGCAAAAAATAAAATAAAGTAGAGAGAGAGAGAGAGAGTACTCACTGGTTGCAAATGATGGACGGTCGGCAATGGCAACGGTGATGGCAGATGGAAACCCATTTGATGAAAGAATGTTTCTGTGTGTATGAGAAAGTGAGTGACCAATACAGAGTAAGAACCTATGTGTTATAAACGACGAGATCTCCATCTTTCACTTAACGAAATCCTCCGTGTTTTCAAATTTCCTGTGTTTTCACCATTTACACAGTTGAAAACTCGGAAAACGTCATTTTGACGTTTTTCAATTTTCTTCTTTTTTGAACTCATTTTCTAAAAAACGTTTTTTTATTTTCTTCAAGTAGACACATTTTTTATCATTTTTTTTCATTTTCACTGAAAATGAAAACGAAAACTTGAAAATTTGTCACAAAGCAAACAGGGCCTAATGTATTCTATTCATTTTCTCAAAGTTTCTCGGCAACCAAACAAAATACACAGAAAATTATATAGCATTAAGCAAAATAAAGTCCCATATCATGATCGAGAGAGACATAGAGAGAGTAGAAAAAGAGATGGCGAAACACACCAATGACAGCATTCATAAATTTAAATATATATATATATATATATAGGGAATGTGTGCTAAGGACACTTGAACCGTCGCACTGTCTTTCGTGTGTGAAGTGCACGCACTGTGGGCCCGCACATCACACACCAATGACAGCATTCATAAATTTAAATATTCAATCCTAGTAGTGGAACACCCAATATATAAAAATATATCGTCCAATTTCAAATATGAAAGTAAGAGCGGAATATAATTCCAAACACTCCTTTACAATCATACCTTGTTTGTCGTCTTTTTTTTTTTTTTTTTTTTTTTGGGAGAAGGGGTAGGGTTAAACACACATAAGCGACACACAAATGAGGAAGCCCACGAACTCCACTGACTTAAATAAGTAATAATCAAACATATAATCGTAGTAAAAGAGCTCCATATCGGCTTGGAGCAATACCTCTCCCGTTCATCTTCTTCCCTTCTGAAATATATTGGAAATACAGTAAGTTTATATCCCAATAAATAGATTTCTACTAATCTTAAAATAGGTCACATATGATCAAATATTATAAGCAAAAGTACAACTATGCATTTCTGACTCAAGGTTCAACCACATAGAAGTATATAACCCACCCTTATATATGTAGGGTACAATTTTTAATGCATAACCTTACGCAAATTAGATCAGGGTTGATCGATGTCATCTAAAAAAATTTCGTGTGATATACACGTGCATTAAAAAATGTACCCATATTCTAGCATACCACTTTATAGCCAACTAGCCGAGGTATGATTAATTATCCTAACATTTCATGTGTACCTTATGATTCTAGGGACTTTTAGCCCATGCATCAAAAGCGTCCAACCTATTTTCTTTTAGGCACTCAAGATCCAAGATTCCAAGGAACTCTAGCCACCAAGCACCTCCAAACGAAGATACTGATATATCACTAACCACGGCAGAGGAACAATGCATGAATATTTTTCCACAATGATTATCATCCTTTAATCATCATGTTTAAAAGCTATTACCAATTGCAATTTACTAATATGACACCCCAATCCTATATTATACAACATGGAATACTAGGTTATGGTTGATCCATCATTTCCAATCAATTTTCAATAAAAGTGAAAAGGGTACTTTTAGCTTTTGTATCCGTTAAGGTTGTGCATGATGGTTTTTCCTTTTTGATATATATATATATATATATATATATATATATATATATATATATATATATATATATATACTAGTAGAGACCCGCGCAATGCGCAGGAATTGCAAACTCTAGTTATTTTATTAGCCAAAAGAAAAAAAAATGTGATTCATATGCTTAGTGACAACCAATGACTTTTTAGGAGTGGGTTTCAAATTTTAAAATGAAAAGACATGAAAACAAATTATTATAAAAAGAGGGGGAGAAACATTGATGGACCCATAAGTAAGGTGAGGAGAGTTTTGGAGGGAGAGATATTTAAGCTGCCATGCCAGCATAACTCTTAAATATAGTAAAGAATAGATATATATAAGGAATGCGTGCTAAGGACACTCTCTTTCGTGTGTGAAGTGCACGCACTGTGGGCCCGCACATCACACACCAATGACAGCAACAGCCCAACTGCTGCAACTGTCCAACCATTGCGATTGTCAATATCATCTCCCATATATATATATATATATAATATTATGTAGGAAATGATAGCAATCCTTTTTTTCATTTTCCAGAAAATGCAACTAGTAAACTAGTGTAATCCAAAAGTTAATATACTGGGGGAAATAAAAACTTAACTTGCTATGTCATTCAAACTAAAGCAAGTTTGAGTATTGCAGTCACTCACAAGGTTTATGGCCTTACTAGGTGGTGCCATGTTGGTGAATCACAGCCAATTGCGGGGTTCATGGTTCGCCATGGATGTGCTCGGCCCATAAAGATTCTGTTGTTGTTTCTTGCTTAATTCTAAAGGATTGGCATCCCAATGATCACCCATCCAATGGGTAGAATACACTTCCTGGATGTGTGCCACTTTGCCATAATCACCTTGTTTATCGCGTATCCTCATGCTTAATTCGGTAGGCATATCGAAAAATTCAAGCAACTTCAGTTTGGAAAGGTGTTCAATGCCTGATGGCAACTTCTTCAACATATCGCAACACTGGATGATTAGCTTTTCAAGATTAGGCATTGATCCCTCCTCCACTACCACAGTTTCCAGTTGGTCTAATTTTTCAAGATTCAGAAATTTAAGCTTTTGAAACCCAAAACTCTTGAAGCAGAGTCTCCATCCATCATAAGCCTGATTAAGTTCAAGATGTAATAGATTGGGCAATGTTTGAAGTGATTCAAGTGGATCTTCTTCCAACCGACTCCACTTCAAAAACACTCTGGCCAAGCTATAATGAGAAGGCATCCACTGGGGCAACGATTGTAAACGTCCCCTCAAGTATAGCCTTCGAAGATACTCGGGAGGAGTAGATAGGTGTTTGATATCAATTACCTCATTCTCTTCTATTGAAGTCACATACAATGTGCGGAGATTGCTTAGCCTTTTGATGGATGAAAACAGAGCCTGCCCATCGTCTCTTCTCAACTTTAGAATGCCTAACCTTCTCAATTGGCTTAGCGTCCCTATCTCTCTCATTAAATTGCCACCACCTTGACTTACGTCCATATAATTGAGCTTCTGTAGGGACCGTAACCCTCCTATTCCTTCCCGTGCCATGAAACCTTGTAGATGGTGAAAGGCCTGATAAGGTTCTACAGTTTTGTAGTGATACACCAGGAGATGGCGAAGTCGTTGAAGTTTTAAGATCTCAACAGGCAACTCAGTGACAAAAGTACGCTTAAGATCCAATGTTTCTAGATATCGAAGCTTCCCAATAGAGGGTGGAAGTTTTTTTAGCTTAGTATCTCTCAAGCTTAGATACCTTAGATTGAATTGTTCGGCAACTTCCTCTGGAAAGATCTCTAAAGGTACCCTTCTCAAATCTAACACCTTGAGCAGCCTAAGCCCACCACAAAAGAACGAGACCTTGGATGATTTGGATGACAAATCTACGTCCCCAAACACAAGCAAAGAGCGGAGTTTGGAGACTTCCCTGTTTTCTTGTACGATTTCCCATTTGTTATGAACCGATAGGTGTCGGACTCTTTCTGGCCAAGATATAGTTTCTTTACTGGCTATTGCTACAAAGTCTTGATTTGTTGGCTTGGAAAGAATAGTCTCCCGAAGAAGGTCATGGATGCGGCACAAACTGACTCTCCCATCTGCTGTTCTCCTCACCACTTGGATCAAGCTTCTGTTAATGAGCTGCATGAGGTAGTCCTCTGCAACTTCTTCTCGAGTCCTCCTTTTTTTTTCTTCCACAAACCCTTCCGCAGTCCATAGTCGGATCACTGTCATACGCTCAATGAAATGATCCTCCGGGAAAATGCTCAAATACAGGAAACAAGACTTCAGATAGCAAGGCAAATCATCATAACTAAGCGACAATATTTTCATCATACTCTTGACTCGATCATTGCCTTCTAATTCAGCACCAAGGCTGCGCAGAACCAGTTCCCATTCGTATGTTTCGTTCTGATCCTTTGTCGCCAGAACACCACAAATTGCCACAATTGCAAGTGGCAATCCGTCACATCTTTTTAACATACTATGAGAAAGTTTAAGCAAATGCGGAGGGCAAGGTTTCCCATCGAATGTCTTATTACAGAACAAACTCATCGACTCTTCTAGAGACAAAGGTTTCAATTCATGGAAATACCCATGAAATTCGTTGCTTGATGCACGGGCTACTTCTTCCTTACGTGTTGTGAGCATTACCCGACTACCACATTTGTTGTTGGGAAATGCATTTCTGAGAGCATCCCAATCATCAATTTTCCATACATCATCTAAGACAATCACATACCTTCTTGCTTGGAGGAATTCTCTGATCATCTCTTTTAGCTCCTTGTTCCTCATGGTTTCAGGCAGGGGAGGAATCGGCTGCTTGATTTCATTGTAAAGTCGTCGAATCATTTCTCTTAGAAGCTCATTCAACTCAAATGATTGAGAGACAGTGATCCAAGCATGGCTTTTGAATTGTTTATGCAATTCTGCATCATCATAGACTTTCTTTACCAAGGTGGTTTTTCCCAGACCCCCCATTCCAACCACCGAAACGACTTTGAATCTTAAGTCATTATCAAGAAGCCGTCGGATCAGCTTCTTTTTGGGTTTGTCAATGCCCACCAACTCTGTTTCTTCTAGTAGAAGTGCATCCTCTCGACGATCATAGCTGTTGGGAAAAACATTCTGTGAATGGTTAGATTAATAAAAATTCAGAATATGTATTCGTTTAAATAATAAAACCAATTGTCAGAAATTTATGCAGAATATGAACATATTATAAAATTACATGATGAACAGATTGTAAAACAGAATTAATATAAAAAAAATTACGCAGAATAATTAGAGAGAAAATACGGCCTGTAAAAATCTGAGAGACACCGACAGTCGCTGTCCTGAAACACCATACACCTCCGTACATGTGGGTTATGACAATTGCATATGTCTCCAAACTACAACACAAATACTCGCACACCACGCACGTTGGCAGCAGACGGGGGTGCCAAATTGTTTATCAATTGCCCAACTTAGAAAATATAATAACAATAGGAAACTTTCAAAAAATTCTAAAGTTTAGATACTTTCTGAATTTATAGGCTATAGAAACTTTTTCAAAACAAACACAAACTGATTGGTGGTGATAGAAGCCTAACACAGCATAAATCTCACCCCTCGTCCCTTAATATCAACAAATGAGTATCAATGCTTTTTCTTAAGCTTAAATCCGAGATCATTCATCACTCACTTAACAAGTGAGTCAAATGTTACTAGGTTACCATTGGCCTATCGGTTATATTCCCATCAACACAAGTTGATATAAGTTATATCAGTACTATGTACCATGCATTGGGGGTTGTACCGTTTGCATTGGTCTAATGTACCTTATATCCCACTAATGCACAAGGTACAAATCCCAATGCGAATGTTGATATAAGTTATATCAACACGTGTTTACCTGATCATCATATATATATATATATATATATATATATACATGTATATATATATATATATATATATATACACGCATATGCTTCGCGTCATAAATTTTTTTTTTCTTTCTCAAATTCAATATCATGTGGCAAAATAATAACCCACAAATCTAAATTTTGAAATTTGGATTTAAAAAGTAAATCAAAAATCAATTTGGAATGTTGAATCAAGAATATTATCTCGAATAAATAGTACTACCCATGTAAAAACAAGTAAATATGTAATGTGAAACAAAAGTTTTGAATCTTTAACTGAAAAAATAAAAAAAATCCAACAGTACCTTGAGCTACTTCCATCAACGGAGCTTGAGAGCTTCTCGAGAGCTGCATCCCCTCGAGGATTTTCGTAATTGTATCTCTTCACTGCCTCCGATATAGCGCGGACTCTGAGTTTGATCCCCTGTAATTTAGAAGCAATCCCATGGCGAGCTTTCAAGTCCTTGAAACAAGAAAAAATCTTAGAATGGATCCCCCCCTGCCCATGACGATGACGATGCGCCAATCGAACCATGAACTCATCGAGAATGTCTTCGGTGTCATAAGCAATATTTCTCACATGCTTCACCCATTCTCTGGTTTTCTCATTGCAGGATTCCTCAGTTGTTGAATCGGCGTCTCGTAAAAAGGCCCTCATGAAGTCCAATTCGGGTCTGATGTTCCCGATCTCGCCTTCAACCCCATTCAAAAGTTGCAGCTCTTCTCGGACTATGATCACCAGATTGTTGACTACAGAGCTTACCACACACTCTGCCATTCTCTCTCTCTCTCTCTCTCTCTTTTTCTTCAATCTTCCTGATGAACTTGCTGTTTGCGTCTCCAGAACTGGTAAAGAGGCAACGTCTTCACCAGAACCAGCATCAAATCCTCATTAATTATTCATCTACTCCCTTTTAAATTGGGCAAAAAATGTAGGAGGGGGAGACCGGAGTGAATTTTTTCTCGGGCCTGTCGGCGACGAGCGAGTCTTCTAAGGTTCTGTCATACGGTCATGTCATGTCACGAGTCAATGAAAAAGTAAAGAAAATAAAAGGGTAAATTACACTCACACCCTCTTTAGATTCTGATAATAACAAATGTATCCTTTTATTTTTTTTAAAATTACATTATCACCCCTCTTAATATTATCGGATAACGGATGGGAGCTGAGTATTTCAATTGTCCAAAATACCCTTTAATAAACAAACATACCTTCATCGGCCTAAAGGGAAACTTATGGGCCCATTGTACAAAACGCATCGTTTTTATTTTTTGGACTGGTTAATAGTCATCAATTTTAGCAATATGACTGGATGAAGGCTCTTCGATTCATTTTATTTTTTAGACTTAAATGAACAATTTTTTTAATCTTAATAATAAGATCTTTAGATGGATGCTTTAATTTTCATATTTGCTCATTGTGTCCCGTCCAATAATAGCATAATCTTCAGCTCAAATTCAAGATTTGATAGCTGCTTCCTCACAATGGCCTTAATCATGTGCCGATTTTTAATTTTATTTTTTTACTCTTTTCCCCTTAATTGTATTCTCGTAGCTTTACATCAATAATTAAATTGATATAATGAAACCACATATGATTATAAAAAAATATATCTAAACATTTATGTAAAATAAAACTAATTCACGTGAAACGCACGTGTGCACTAATTAGTGTGTATATATATATATATATATTAAAAAAAATCAGAATGCAATTGATACAAAACAAAAAAATCAAAGCCAAAAGGTCATTAAACTATGATAAAATCAATGAGCTTATCTAGCCTCTAAAGTTAGCTTATATGAGCAAGGGTCCCATGAACATAAACAAGTTTTAATATTTGTTAAAAGATTAGTTTATATATATATATGTATTTTATATTCAAAATCTCAATATTATTCAACTAAAAATTCATGTCCCAGCTGCTACTTCAAGATAATTTTGCATAGCAACATACCCAACAATCACAGATCCTACCCACACTTAGATCACATTCAAGATGCAACTATCCCCTTCCAACTTCCTAGTTGCTTGACGGTTGTAAATCTTGCTTCCTTTCTCCTAGTTTATATCAATTAGCTTATGAGCAGTTTAAACTATTTTTTGTATTGGAAAACTGCCAAATGATGGATCTAGAAGTACATAAATGGATGGCATATATTTTTGTGGCAGTGCCTCTACTTTTTGCACAGACTTTGAAATAGTAGTATATTTGGGGTGATTATTTAGTAGTATAATGGTAAAGTTTTTAAACATGTGTAATAGATGAATGAACTTAAATCTGTATGGATATTTATTTGTGAATATTTCTATGTATTTGGCTTAATTTGGGACATGTATTGTTATTATGTTTACTTTATTATTGTATGGTGTAATCAAAATATAGTTAATGTAACTTGTGACATACAGGTTTGACATTGCGCATTAATGAATTTTGCTTTACTCACAATTTATGCCAAGGCAAAATTGATAGGGAGAGAGTTGACCAAGGAAGTGGTTACAAAATTGGAACCCTAGCTTGATGAAGGGGTGGATGAATGTGCTGGGTTTTTTTTGTTTCAATGTGCAACAGTCATCCAAAAATAAGGGTAGTTTAGGTATTTTAAACAAGTTTTGGCATGCTTCACTTGGGTTTAACGGTGTTATTGATGGTAGTGGGAGGGTAGGAGGTGTTTTTGTAAGTTATTTTGTAAAGCAAGGGGTGACAGTATGATTTTAAAAAGGTGAGGGGTGCATCTGTTATTGTCAGAATTTAGAAGGGGTGTTAGTGTAATTTACCCAAAATAAAATTATGAGATAAAAAATTATCCAACAATCTCATTTTAACTCAATGTTATTAGCTTGTTAGCTTGTGATAACACATCAATCATATCAAAACTACGTATAAAGTATATGTTTTTGGAATCAATTACAATGACAAGAGCAATATAAACGGATTTAAGAGCGAAGCAAAAATCTACAAGCCCTCTCTTATGCCCCGTTGAGTCATTGTCTGACTTGGCCCCACGAAAGCATTAGTGAATAATTAAGTTGATGGCATGACGATAATTTCAAGTGCATCTCATTGGGAACTTCAACCATAGAACTACCACCGACCAAACCAGTTGAGGATAAACTAAGTGCTACTAGACTACTACTCATATATATATATAATATTTTTTTTTCTTAAATAAGTGGTCTACTTTTTTAATTGGGATATTTTAAAATTATTATCACATTTCAAATGTCATTGGTTCTTTTTTATTAATTTCCTAAAATACCCTTAAAAAGGTATTCTCTATTTTTCTAATGTTTTGCACACTTTGAGGGCAAAACTTGAATTTCAAAACATATGCATTAATGTGAAAGCATTTAATAGGATTTTCTTAAAAAGCGTGTTTTTTTATTTTAAACAAGACGGTCAATTTGGAATGGGGGAGTATAAAATAAGATTTGAGATGTTCAATACGTTTTGGACCATCACAACTGCTTGCATGTCTTATGAATGAATAATTATTATGATGGTTCAAGACAATACAGGGCGTCCTGAACATGATCATTATCATCTACTCCCTTATCCCATTTTATTTGATCATTTTGACTACACACATCATGCATATTAAGATAATGCATTGCCATGTCATCCATTTTTTTTTTTTTTTTTTAACTTTCAATTCTAACCTCCTATGATAGAATGCCTGGTAATTGAGATAATAATGATAATTTCAAATATGGTAAAGGGTATCTTGCCATCTTAGGAAAGTAAGATATTAATTTACTTTGATTTTTGAAAATGATAAAATATTTTGAAATAACCCAAAATAAAAAGATGATCTAATAAAAAGGGTGGAAGGGAATATATATGTGTTAAAACAATTAATATATTTTAGGGGAAATATCCAAAACCTCCCTAAAAAATAAAATCATATCCAAAAACCCCATAAAATATTTTTTCTATCCATTTACCCGAGAAAAAGAGAATCATATCTATTAACACCAATAAGTTAACTTCCTGTTTACTGCTGTTAAAAGAGAGAGTAATCTGACTAAAATACCCTTCTTTAACATGCATTAATATGTTTACTAATGAAAATACCCATTTGATTGAATTTTTATTTTTTTTAGTGTAATTAAAATAAAATTAAGAAAAAGAATACCCTATCAAACATTAAACAAAACATCTTCTTTGAACGGCCCCTCAATTGGCAGCAGTGGGTCTTTCTCATCTCTCTTTCTCTTGCCCCAACCCATGTACTTTCTACTTTTTCACTCTACTTCTCTTTTCCCCCATGTGCAGCAACCTCTCTTTCCCATGTAATGCAATAACTTTTTACTTACTCTATTTTTATGCATCTTCTCCCAATCTGACAATCCCATGTGATGGGTTCTTTTAAATTTATTTGAAAAATCTCTATCCCTGTTTTTCTATATATGCATGCATATATATAATATATAATATATAATAATAATATATAAATAGAGAATGAGAGGGATTCATAGTAATAGCATTATTGGAAATAATTCTAGGAAATTGTACATTAACGTGTTTTATGTTCATGTTTCAAACATACCAGACTTACCACAATGCACACTGTATGACTACTAGCAAAATCAAATTTTTTTTATTTTTATTTTTTGGTTGATTGGGCCACTTTGATAATACATGTCCTTTTGTGCTCAATTTTTTTGTATCAAGAAAATGTTATTCTTGCACTTATGAACAACCCATATATATAATTGCTATAAGTAATTTTTCAATTTTATTAAAATTCATTTCATTTTATTTGTAAACGAGTTTGGTGAATCAAATTGATATTCCAAATTGTTAAATTTATTTTTTATTTTTTATTTTTCAGTTTTAAGTTCATATTCAGTTATTTTGCAAAGTTAATATGCTTTTTTTTCCCTCTCTTTCTCTCTTTAGATAGAATGGCTCCAAAACTTAATAGTCATTTGTAGAATTGGTGGCAAGTTGGTTGACAAGGAAAGCAGGGAGGTACATGTAGGGGAGAAGCCCACGCTATTGAGCTTGATTACTACAAGTTGTAATTGTAATGTAGAAGATGCTTTTACGATATCATTGAAATATCTAGTCCCTGGAAACAATAGCGTAATGATTTCCTTTGGGAGTGATGATAATTTGGCATGTTTCGCTAGAGTATTCTGCGGCCGGCCTAAAATTGAGAGAGAGAGAGAGAGAGAGAGAGAGAGTTCATTGCACATGGGGGAAGAGAGAGGAGTGACAGGTCATTTTCATCCGTGGGGGACACCATAGGCAATCTGTCATCAAGTAGCCTGTCTTTTTCCTCACCAAATTGGCCTCCATCTCTTTTTGGTTTATTCTTGGATGACAATATTGCCACGGCTGATTTCAATGGTTCCACAGTTTACAATTACTCCGGGGGTATATAATGTTTACTCCGTATAAAATAACTATTTTGCCCTTTAAGTAAAAAGTGTCAAAATTAAATGTGTCAAATTCCAATAATACCCTACCCCCCATCCCCTTTCTCTCTCATGTATTTTTTGCCCTTTCTATTTTCTAATCCAACCTTCTCCGGCTTCGTCACTCTCCCTCTCTTCCCGCCGGTGAACCTATGTCGAGACCCCTTGCAATTTTCCAATACGTCCAAGTTAGAACATTTTAATGGTTTCCAATAAATTTGAAAAAATGTACAAGTTGTAGGGAAAAGGTTCCATACAGCAGTTGGTTAGATTTAATCAAGCTGGTTTTTTCAAAGGGAGAGGGGCAAAATTGGTTGTGAACCTTGTTGATAAGGGTAAAATGGTCTATTCATTAAAATACACTTTAACTGATGTGGAAGCAGTGTTTTATGACGTGGCAATAGTGTTTTAATTTCCTAGGTGATTTATGCAGCATATTTCATTTAAAATAGTGATGTCCCATCATAGATTTTAAG
Source organism: Liquidambar formosana (assembly GCA_039720395.1). Classification (NCBI taxonomy): domain Eukaryota; kingdom Viridiplantae; phylum Streptophyta; class Magnoliopsida; order Saxifragales; family Altingiaceae; genus Liquidambar; species Liquidambar formosana. The sequence continues at coordinate 1,978,108 of CM077830.1, forward strand.
GGGAGAAAGGGATTGAGATTCGTAATAATTCAATACTGTGTCAAGATTAGTTACGTCGTTGAATGATATTTCGGACGGTTTAGATTAGGGATCAAAAAGTTATCATTGATGCCAATCTAGTCATTTCAATTAACAACTTTTTATTCCTTTTAATCTTGATCATCTAAAATCTCAACAACCAATATCAACTCGGCACATTGCGTTATCACTTTATGAATTCTTTCCTTGTTAATTTCCATGGTTATAAAGTCCTTCTTTTCCCATCATAGATTCTCTCATGTTTATTTTTAATTTTAAATTTTTATAGACTCCCTTTTCCGAAGTAATTTTCATGGTCATAAAAAGGGATTTGGATTTGCTCAAGTTGGGGTCTTCAACTTGACGCTCAATTTAACGTTAGATTTCAGACATGTGGGGGATGCAATTATCAATGGCTGGGATGAAGAAACTTTAGCATTTGTAGGAGAAGCCCAGCCATTGATAATTGCATCCCCCTACGTGTCCAAAATCTAACGCTAAATTGAGCGTCAAGTTAAAGACCCCAACTTGAGCAAATCCCAATCCCATAAAAAGCTTCCTTTTCCATCATAATCAGGTTGTCAAATGCTAAGAAGTACGGACACGGATACGTGATACAGATATGACACGATACAAACACACATACACAATAAATTCTCAAAATTAAGTACACAACATAACAAAGATACAATATTAATAGAATATTTATTTTTATACATATAATTATAAAATGTCACTTAAAATCATATAGATCATTTAAAATGCATACCTTTATATTGTTTTTATAAGTTCTAGTTGAGGAGTTTATGGGAAATATATGCCTAAAAAGAAAACAATGCATAAAAAGAAGAAAAAAAAAGGGCAAAAGAAAAAATATCACATGAGAGAAATATCAAATAAATATTGTATTCGATATAGACACACGGCTATTAGGAAAATGTCGGTGCTTCGTAGGCCAATAGTGTAGGAAAATGTCGGTGCTTCTTAGGCCAAATGTTAGACTATTGGCAGGGGGCAACAAAGTCAGAGACTCACAGTAACCATTTTTTTCTTTTTCTTCATTACTATTCTTATTTCGTAAGTAAGGTGGGTTGATGATGTAATAGGTGTGATGTCATATATAGAGTTGAAATTAGAAATATGATCAGGTAAAAATGTTGTTCGCAAGAAGTTTAACAAAGCAATTTGAGGGGTGAACTGAGAAAAAGTATTAGGTTCAAATCTCACTATTCTTTTTCAAGGCAATTTCATGAACTTTATCTTATAATTTACATGCATGCAAGATGGGAATTTGTTGAGAAGCCCACAAAATCCAGAATAAATTACATGTTTAATAACCAATGTCACGACAAAGTTCATACTGAATCGTAGCGAAAGAGCTCCATATCTGCTAGGAGCAATACCTCTCCCGTTCGTTTTCTTCCCTCCCTTCTGAAATATATTGTAAATAGACTCAGATTATATCCCAATAAATAGATTTTCTTTCTCATTAATAAATTCTGAGCTCTCATCACATAATTGGGAGTATCCTTGAGTGCCAATCTAGTTGGGATTATAGAATTCTCTATGATTCTATGGCTCTGGCTTGTTCTCTATAAAAAAAAAATAATAATAATAATAATAATAAAAAAGGGAAAAAAATTCCCAATAAACGGATTTCTACTAATCTTAAAATAGGTCATATATAATCAAATATTATTAACAAAAAATACAACTATGCATTTCTAACTCAAGGTTCAACCATTTGTGATGTAAACATATGTATAGAACAATCAATTTATATATAAACCACCCATGTATGGCATACATGCAATCTTTAATGCATGACTTTACGCAACTTAGATCAAGTTAATCTCATTTAAAAAATTTCATGTGATTTACACGTGCATTAAAAAAGTACCCATACTCTAACATACCACTTTATAGCCAATTAGCTGAGGAATTGATGTCCTAACATTTCTGTGTGTGTATATTTTTCATAAATAGAAAATTTTGCTAATTTTCAGCTTGTAAATGTAATTATCTTTTTTTTTTCTTTTTTTTATTTATTATTTTTAACAGTAGATGTCTTATTTAAAAATAGTCAAATGTTTCAATTTAAAGCAACACGACTTCTAAACTATTTATATTATCATAAAGTCTGCTTACAAATAATAATCGCATCGCATATGTAACGTTTCTGCGTCGACAGCTAGCATATATATATATATATACGGTTATGTTCCTATCAGCATGGGTTGTATCCCTTACATTGGTCCAATGTATTTCATATCTCACTAATACATAAGGTATAATTCCCAATGCGGGTGTTGATATAAGTTATATCAGTATGTGCTTACTTGATCATCATCTTATATATATATAATGCTAGGACAGTCGTACTAGTCGAACCATCGCACTGTCATTGTTGTGGGAAATGTACGCATGTGCGGGACCCATAATGCATGCACATCACGCACTAATGATAGCGCGACAGTCCAACGACCGCAACTGCATGTTCTTGACTGTGGATAGCATCTCCCATATGTATGTATATTATGGAAGAAATTATATCAATTCTTCTTTTACCCAGAAAATGCAACTAGTGTTACCCAAAAGTAGGCCTTATCAAAAGCCCAAGACTCATGGGCAGCCCAAAGCCCAGCCCGAAGGAAAAAGCCCAACCCAAATACCATTAGGCTAGGCTTAGGCCTTTAGCTGAAGCCCGAAGCCCGATACTATAGCAATATGAATATTTTCCAGTTTTTGAGAAATTACTTTTTGGTGATAACTTCCCAGATTAATACCAATAAAATGGTATTGTATGTTAACTTAGTACAAATAGACAGTTAACTTAATACAAAGTGACTACAAATGTCTTTAGTTTTTGGTATTATGATGCGAAGTGGTCACCTAAAGGTAATGTTTTTACTTTTTTTTCTTTTGTTCCAGACTAATAGTAGATAATATGGTTTAAGCCTAAGACCCAAAGCCTGAAAAGCCCAAGCCTGAGGGCTAAGCCTAGTCTTCACAGTTTCCTTCATGGCCCAGCCCGGCCCGGCCCGACCCAATGAATAATGGAAGCCCAAAAAGAACTGCCTGAGGCCCAACCCAGCCCGAGAAAAAAAGCCCTAGCCCAGCCCGATGCCGAGGCCTACCCAAAAGGTACAAACTAAGGAAAGAAAAACAAGATTTGCTATGTCATTCAAAATAAAGCAAGTTTGAGTATTGCAGTCACTTACAAGGCTTATGGCCTTATTAGGTGGTCCCCATGTTGGTGAATCATAGCCAATTGCGAGGTTCATGGTTCACCATAGATGTGCTCGGCCCATCACAATTCTGCCTTTTTTTCTCGCTCAATTCTAAAGGACTGGCATCCCAATGATCACCCCTCCAGTAGGTAGAATACACTTCCTGGATGTGTGCAACTTTCCCATAATCACCTTGTCTATCACGATTCACGTATAGTCATGCCTAATTCGGTAGGCATATCGAAAAATTCAAGCACCTTCAGTTTGGAAAGGTGTTCAATGCCTGATGGCAGCTTCTTCAACATATCGCAACACTGGATGATTAGCTTCTCAAGATTAGGCATTGATCCCTCATCCACCATCACACTTTGCAGTTTGTCTAATTTTTCAAGATTCAGAAACTTGAGCTTTTGAAACCCGAAACTCTTGAAGCACAATTCCCATCCATCATAAGCCCGATTAATTTCAAGTTGTAATAGATCGGGCAATGCTTCAAGTGATACAAGTGGATCTTCTTCCAACCGACTCCACTTTAAAAACACTCTGGCCAAGCTGTAATGAGAAGGCATCCACTTGGGTAACGATTGTAAACGTCCCCTCAAGAATAGCCTTCGAAGATACGCTGGAGGAGTAGATCGGTGTTTGAGATCAATTACCTCGTTCCCTTCTATTGAAGTCACATACAATGAGCAAAGATTCTTAGCTTATTGATGGATGAGAACAGAGCCTGCCCACCGTCTCTTCTCGACTTTAGAATGCCCAACCTTCTCAATTGGCTTAGCTTCCCAATCTCTCCCATTAAATCGCCTCCACCTTGACTTACCTCCATATAGTTGAGCTTCTGTAGGGACGGTAACCCTCCAATTCCTTCGCGTGCCACAAAACCTTCTAGCTGGTGAAAGGCCTGATAGGGTTCTACAGTATTGTAGTGATACACCAGGAGATGGCGAAGTCGTTTAAGTTTTAAGATCTCAACAGGCAACTCAGTGACAAAAGTATGCTTAAGATCCAATGTTTCTAGATATCGAAGCTTCCCAATAGAGCGTGGAAGTATTTTTAGCTTACTATCTCTCAAGCTTAGATACCTTAGATTGAATTGTTCGGCAACTTCCTCTGGAAAGATCTCTAAAGGTACCCCTCTCAAATCTAACACCTTGAGCAGCCTAAGCCCACCACAAAAGAACGAGAGCTTGGACGATTTGGATGACAAATCTACGTCCCCAAACACAAGCAAGGAGCGAAGTTCGGAGACTTCCATTTTTTCTTGTACAATTTCCCATTTGTTATAAACCGATACGTGTCGGACTCTTTCTGGCCAAGATATAGTTTCTTTATTGACTATTGCTACAAAGTCTTGATTTGTTGGCTTGGAAGAATAGTCTCCCGAAGAAGGTCATGGATGCGGCACAAACTGACTCTCCCATCTGCTGTTCTCCTCACCACTTGGATCAAGCTTCTGTTAATGAGCTGCATGAGGTAGTCTTCTGCAACTTCTTCTGGAGTCCATCTTTTTTTTTCTTCCACAAACCCTTCCGCAGTCCATAGTTGGATCACTCTCATACGCTCAATGAAATGATCCTCTGGCAAAATGCTCAAATACAGGAAACAAGACTTCAGATAGCAAGGCAAATCATCATAACTAAGGGACAATATTTTCATCATACTCTTGACTTGATCATTGCCTTCTAATTCAGCACCAAGGCTGCGCAGAACCAGTTCCCATTCGTATGTTTCGTTCTGATCCTTTGTCGCCAGAACACCACTAATTGCCACAATTGCAAGTGGCAATCCGTCACATCTTTTTAACATACTATGAGAAAGTTTAAGCAAATGCGGAGGGCAAGGTTTCCCATCGAATGTCTTATTACAGAATAAACTCATCAATTCTTCTAGAGACAAAGGTTTCAATTCATGGAAATACCCATGAAATTCGTTGCTTGACGCACGGGCTACTTCTTCGTTACGTGTTGTGAGCATTACCCGACTACCACATTTGTTGTTGGGAAATGCATTTCTGAGAGCATCCCAATCATCAATTTTCCATACATCATCTAAGACAATCACATACCTTCTTTCTTGGAGGAATTCTCTGATCATCTCTTTTAGCTCCTTGCTCCTCATGGTTTCAGGCAGGGGAGGAATCGGCTGCTTGATTTCATAGTAAAGCAGTCGAATCATGTCTCTTAGAAGCTCATTCAACTCAAACGATTGAGAGACAGTGATCCAAGCATGGCTTTTGAATTGTTTATGCAATTCTGCATCATCATAGAGTTTCTTTACCAAGGTGGTTTTTCCCAGACCCCCATTCCAACCACCGAAACGACTTTCAATCTGGAGTCCTTATCAAGAAGCCGTTGGATCAGCTGCTTTTTGGGTTTGTCAATACCCACCAACTCTGTTTCTTCTAGTAGAAGTGCATCCTCTCGGCGATCATAGCTGTTGGGAAAAACATTCTGTGAATGATTAGATTAATCAAAATTAAGAATATGTATTCGTTTAAATAATAAAACCAATTGTCAGAAATTTATGCAGAATATGAACATATTATAAAATTACATGATGAACGGATTGCAAAACAGAATTAATATAACAAAAATTACGCAGAATAATTAGAGAGAAAATATGGCCTGCAAAAATCTGAGAGGCACGACAGTCGCTGTCCTGAAACACCATACACCTCCGCACGTGTGGGTTATGACAATTGCATATGTCTCCAAACTACAACACATACTCGCACACCACGCAAGTTGGCAGCAGATGGGGGTGCCAAATTGTTTATCAATTGCCCAACTTAGAAAATATAATAACAATAGGAAACTTTCAAAAAATTCTAAAGTTAAGATACTTTCTGAATTTATAGGCTATAGAAACTTCTTCAAAACAAACACAAATTGATTGGTGGTGATAGAAAACTAACACGGCATAAATTTTTTTTAATAGATAGAAACCCCTTACCCCTAATCCTTTAGTATCAACCAAATGGGTATCAATGCTTTTCCATAAGCTTGAACCTGATATCACTCATCACTTACTTAACAAGTCAAATGTTCCTATGTTATCCTTGGCTTCAATATATATATATATATATATATATATATATATATATATATATCGGTCATATTTCCATCAACACATGTTGATATAAGTTATATCAGCAGCATGCATTAGGGTTATACCGCTTGCATTGATGTAGTGTACTTTATATTTCACTAATGCACAAGGTACAACTCTCAGATATTGATATAGTTATATCAGCACGTGCTTACCTCATCATCCTATATATATATATATATATATATATATATATATATATATATATATGCTTTGCGTCATAATTTTTTTCTTTTTTTTTCTCAAATTCAGTATTACGTGGCAATATAATAACCCACAAATCTAAATTTTTTCTTTGCGTCATAATTTTTTTCTTTTTTTTTCTCAAATTCAGTATCACGTGGCAATATAATAACCCACAAATCTAAATTTTGAAATTTGGATTTAAAAAGTAAATCAAAAATCAATTTGGAATGTTGAATCAAGAATATTATCTCGAATAAATAGTACTACCCATGTAAAAACAAGTAAATATATAATGTGGAACAAAAGTTTTGAATCTTTCACTGAAAAAATAAAAAAATCCAACAGTACCTTGAGCTACTTCCATCAACGGAGCTTGAGAGCAGCTCTAGAGCTGCATCCCCATGAGGATTTTCGTAATTGTATCTCTTCACTGCCCCCGATATAGCGCGGACTCTGAGTTTGATCCCCTGTAATTTAGAAGCAATCCCATGGCGAGCTTTCAAGTCCTTGAAACAAGAAAAAATCTTAGAATGGGTCCCTCCCTGCCCATGACGATGACAATGACAATGCGCCAATCAAACCATGAACTCATCGAGAATGTCTTCGGTGTCGTAAGCAATATTTCTCACATGCTTCACCCATTCTCTGGTTTTCTCATTGCAGGATTACTCAGTTGTTGAATCAGCGTCTCGTAAAAAGGCCCTCATGAAGTCCAATTCGGGTCTGATGTTCCCGATCTCGCCTTCAACCCCATTCAAAAGTTGCAGCTCTTCTCGGAGTATGATCACCAGATTGTTGACGACAGAGCTTACCACACACTCTGCCATTCTCTCTCTCTCTCTCTTTTTCTTCAATCTTGCTGTTTGCGTCTACAGAACTGGTAAAGAGCAACGCCTTCACCAGATCTGGGATTTGGATTTGCTCCAGTAAGGGGCTTTTAGTGGACGATCAGTAGCCGCTCGGATTGCTCCACGTGGACAAGAGACACATCCAACGGCTGGGATGGAAAATGGTTGGGTTTTGGCAGGTTTGGCTAACGCCGTTAGCTGCCTTCCGGAAAACGGGGTCGTTTTTCACTTGCAAAAACACAGCCAAAAACGAAAAAGCGGGGAGGGATTTTTCAGATCTGGTTTTTGATTTTTGGCTCCTCTCACTCTCTCTCTCTCTTCCCGCTCCTCCTCTCCGACGAAAAAAGTGGAATGCCCCCCCCCATCCCGAAGGCTGACGGCTGTGGTGAAGAGCTCCTCCTCTCCGACGAAAATAGTGGAATGCTCCCCCATCCCGACGGCTGTGGTGAAGCTTCCCCCCGCCGGCAACCGAGTTCTCTTCTCCAACAATCGCCGGCAGTCTGTCCCCCGAAGCCCCCGACGGTGAGTAAGGGTTTTCAATTTTTTTTTTTTTTTTTTTTTGCTGCCAGTTGAGGTTTTGAAGCCCAAATGGACCAGTGGTGAGTTAAATTGTTTTTTTTCCTAGTTGGGGTTTTGAATTTGTGCAACCTCCTTCCTCCCGACCGACGGCAGTGGTGCTCTTCTCTAAGCTTTCCCACCGACGGCAGTGTTGAGCAACCAGTCTGTTCTCTAAGCCCAAAAATATTCAGTTTTTTTTTTTTCCCTCTTTCGTCAGATATTTTTATGCTGGCCTAATTGTGTCTTCACAATATATGTGTTTATTTCCAAAGCATAAGATGCACTTTTGCATAAGTGAGACTATGACAATTTAATTCAGCTACATATTTTTTGTACATTATAGTCTCTTTCTCTTATTAACAGTTACTGGAATTTATATTATATATTGCTTTAACGCACCATCACCACTAATTGTGTTGTTTGAGGTTTTAGGCTAATTTTGTGACATGCTGATTATTGAACACCTCAAAATCTAAGGGACCAAGCATATGACTGACCTACGGTGAATACCCTACTTAATTAAAAAAAATTGCATGACTTAAGCACAAAAGAAAAGAGAAGAAAAGAAAGCACCAATGTGCACTAATTTTTTAAACATAGATGCTCGAAAAATTTTGAGCACCAATGTGCTCCGACTACGCTGGCCATCTATATTGAATGGGAGGAATATTGAACCCTTCACAATTGAGGGTCTATTTTAAGCAATCTTTTTGAAGTCCACCGGGTTTGACTTCAAGTGCTCTTGAGCACATAAGATTTGCTAGTTATCTAATTAGAACTAACAATGTTAGCCAACAAACCTTAGAAGACTCATTAGTTTTTTTTCTTAAAAAAAAAAAAAAGAAAAAAGAGAGAGAGAGATAGAAGATAGAGCTTAAGCATCAAAGAGAAACCTAATATCCCAACCAGGTTGGCCCATCAGATCCTCCTAATCATGTGCTATCAGCTCGAATTTGATTAAAAATAGAAGACTAAAGGTGTATAAGATTCATGTATTTTATTATTAAAAAAAAAATAGAGGACTCATTAGTTCACCTTACACAGAGAACATATTTTGCAAACTTTACTAAAGGTGTATAAGAGACTCAGACTGTGTTTGCTCAAAGTATGTATTCAAATTTTTATTGTCTAGTTCCCCACTTGTGTTTGAAAGTAAGTCTCATGCATTGGACGTTTCCACATATTTTAAGAACTACATGTAGACACTATTGATTACATCTATTAGTCAAGGAAAGAACTCTCAAGAAAATAACACCACCGCAACCAAATTGTATTCCAAGGTCATACACCAAACCCTATAGCTATATTGGAAAAGCAAGTAAGTTTTTAAAGGATATTAATGAGGATAGCATCACTCATTTTATTATTATTTTTTATATTAATAAATAGGGTTATTTTAAGCTTTACTCCTGTTGAAGTTTGAACTCAGATTAATTCTCTAATGATCCATGTGAGATACTCCATAATAAACCTATATCCATGCAAACAACGATAGCATAATAAATTACTTAGTTCTGTTTTCTCTTGCAAATTCATCACTTGGGAGAGTCTCCCTACTACTTGGATTGAGAAAAAATAATAAAAGGCATAAAAAATTATGAGTAACAAATATAGTACTTCAAAAAACTTTGAGATTGAAAAAAAAATTTCAACTAACAAATGTAAAAAGATTATTAGAAGCATGGTTTGAACTTTTGTTCCTAGGGTGAGTTTTGGTTGGCAAAATGACCAAAATGCTGTTGAAATTGTGCAAATTTGTGGGAGATGGGAATGAATAGAAGCATTTTGAAACATAAAGTAGATGTTATTTTGTTCAAGTTTGATTAGTCATCTAGTTTTTTTTTTTTTTTTTTTTTTTTTTTTTTCCATTGGTGAGTTTAGAGGGATTGTTATTTGGTCTAAAATTTGCTATTCACGTCAGATCCACTCACTTGCGTCGTCGGTGTCACAAAGATTTTCCTCGATCTCTCTCTATCTCTGGCCCAATCTGTCTCATCCACTCACCAGTGGCAACGGCATCCCCCCCCCCCCTCGTCGTCGGCACCTCCCATTGCCTGCTCCTGCTCGTCACAAGCTGTTGGCACCTTCCACCGTTGCCCGTCGTCGTGTGCACCCCCCAAAACCCAGTGGTGAGCTTAGAGTTCATTTTGTATTTTTTATTTTCTTTTGTGTTACCCTAACCTCAAAAATTTGTTCTTTTCTGTTGTGATTCCTTTATGGTTGGACTGCCATTTGGTTGAAATGCAATAGTTCTTATGATTTTTTATTTTTTTTTTATTGTATGTATGTGTATGCTCTATTTGGATAATGAAAAGAAGTATAGAAATAATTTTTTTTGTTTTCATTCTTTGGAAGCATTGGAAGTTTGAACAAAATAACATGAGCATAATGCTACTGCTTGTGCTGGGTTTAGGGGTTAGGGGATGTTCAATGTGGGATTAAATGCAATAGATCTGAAGCATACTCTTTTTTCTTTTCTTTTTTTTATTTTTATTTTTTTTGTATGCAGCTGCTGTTGCTGCTGCTACAATTCATAGATTTTATTGGGGGAAAGAATACTTTTTAATTTTATTGTACGTTGGGTTTGATTTGTATGCTGCTACAATTCATAGATTTTTCTATCTAGAAAAATTCCTTTTGATACGTATGTTTTTGTTGAATCTGAAGGATTTAGTGGTGGATTATGGTTATTATGGAATAGCTTAGTATGTAAATTGAATGTTTTGGGTTCTAGTTCTAGATTTATCCATGTTTCTGTATATGATCCTAGTCTTAAATTGAATTGGCAACTAATGTGTGTATACAAATATGATCCTAGTTTAGTTTGTTGAAGTTGACTAATTTTTTTTAGTACCCTTGATGTTGAAAATGAAATAAAAAGCTACTGTATGGTCAAAATCTTACCTTATTGACTTTCCACTAGAAATGCTTTGGCTAAGTTTAGGCTTTTACATTATAATATGTCATAAGAAAAACAAATTGAGGTATGCATGGTGAATCTTTAAGATTTTTCTTCCTTATATCATTTAATGAACAAATTCTATGGTTTTGATTTTTTGGGGGAATTAATTTTCTTTTCCTTTTAAATTTTTTTTCCATTCAGGGCTGATGAACAATCCTTTTAAATTCTTAAAATTTAGTACATGACATAGCAAAGATACAACATTAATCAAATATTTATTTTTATACATATAATTATAAAATGTCATTTAAAATCATATAGATCATTCAAAACGCATACCTTTATATTGTTTTTATAAATTCTAGTTGAGGAGTTCATAGGAAATATATGCCTAAAAAGAAGACAATGAATAAAAAGAAGAAAAAAAAGGCAAAATAAAATATGTCGCATGAGAGAAATATCAAATAAATATCGTGTTCAATACATGTTCGACATAGACACACGGCCATTAGGAAAGTGTCGGTGCTTCCTAGGCCAAATGTTAGACTATTGGCCGGGGGCAACAAAGTCAGAGACTCACAGTAACCATTTTTTCTTTTTCTTCATTACTATTCTTATTTCGTAAGTAAGGTGGGTTGATGATATAATAGGTGTGATGTCATATATATAGTTGAAATTAGAAATATGATCAGGTAAAAATGTTGTTTGCGAGAAGTTTGACAAAGCAATTTGAGGGGTGAACTAAGAAAATGTATTAGGTTCAAATCTCACTATTCCTTTTCAAGGCAATTTCATGAACTTTATCTTATAATTTACATGCATGCAAGATGGGAATTTGTTGAGAAGCCCACAAAATCCAGAATAAATTACAAGTTTAATAACCAATGTCACAACAAAGTTCATACAGAATCATAGCGAAAGAGCTCCATATTTGCTAGGAGCAATACCTCTTCCGTTCGTCTTCTTCCCTTCTGAAATATGTTGTAAATAGACTCAGTTTATATCATTCTTTCTCATTAATAAATTCTGAGCTCTCAGCACATAATTGGGAGTATCCTTAAGCGCCAATCTAGTTGGGATCATAGAATTCTCTATGATTCTATAGCTCTGGCTTCTTCTAAAAAAAAAAAAAAATTAAAAAAAATTTTAAAAAAAAAGGGAAAAAAAATCGCAATAAATGGATTTCTACTAATCTTAAAATAGGTCATATATAATCAAATATTATTAACAAAAATACAGCTATTCATTTCTGACTCAAGGTTCAGCCATTTGTGATGTAAACATATGTATAGTACAATCATTTATATATAAACCACCCATATATGGTGTACATGCAATCTTTAGTGCATGGCTTTATGCAACTTAGATCAAGTTAATCTTTAATGCTAAGGACAGGCATACTAGTCGAACCATCGCACTGTTATTGGTGTGGGAAATGCACGCACGTGTGGAGCCCATAGTGCATGCACATCATGCATTAATGACAGCGTGATGGTCCGACCACCGCAACTGTATGTTCTTGACTGTCCATAGCATATTCCACATGTATGTATATTTTTTATATTTTTTTTGATAAGGTCTCCCATATAGATGTATATTATGGAAGAAAAGATATCAATTCTTCTTTTTCCCAGCAAATGCAACTAGTGTTACCCAAAAGGTACAAACTAAGGAAAGAAAAACATGATTTGCTATGTCATTCAAAATAAAGCAAGTTTGAGTATTGCAGTCACTTACAAGGTTTATGGCCTTATTAGGTGGTCCCCATGTTGGTGAATCACAGCCAATTGCGAGGTTCATGGTTCACCATGGATGTGCTCGGCCCATCACAATTCTGCCTTTTTTTCTCGCTCAATTCTAAAGGACTGGCATCCCAATGATCACCCCTCCAGTAGGTAGAATACACTTCCTGGATGTGTGCAACTTTCCCATAATCACCTTGTCTATCACGTATGGTCATGCCTAATTCGGTAGGCATATCGAAAAATTCAAGCACCTTCAGTTTGGAAAGGTGCTCAATGCCTGATGGCAGCTTCTTCAACATATCGCAACACTGGATGATTAGCTTCTCAAGATTAGGCATTGATCCCTCCTCCACCATCACACTTTGCAGTTTGTCTAATTTTTCAAGATTCAGAAACTTGAGCTTTTGAAACCCGAAACTCTTGAAGCACAATTCCCATCCATCATAAGCCCGATTAAGTTCAAGATGTAATAGATTGGGCAATGTTTCAAGTGATACAAGTGGATCTTCTTCCAACCGACTCCACTTCAAAAACACTCTGGCCAAGCTGTAACGAGAAGGCAGCCACTTGGGTAACGATAGTAAACGTCCCCTCAAGAATAGCCTTCGAAGATGCGTTGGAGGAGTAGATAGGTGTTTGAGATCAATTACCTCGTTCTCTTCTATTGAAGTCACATACAATGAGCGAAGATTGCTTAGCTTATTGATGGATGAGAACAGAGCCTGCCCATCGTCTCTTCTCAACTTTAGAATGCCCAACCTTCTTAATTGGCTTAGTTCCCCAATCTCTTGCATTAAATTGCCTCCGCCTTGACTTACCTCCATATAGTTGAGCTTCTGTAGGGACCGTAACCCTCCAATTCCTTCGCGTGCCATGAAACCTTGTAGATGGTGAAACGCCTGATAAGGTTCTACAGTATTGTAGTGATACACCAGGAGATGGCGAAGTCGTTGAAGTTTTAAGATCTCAACAGGCAACTTAGTGACAAAAGTACGCTTGAGATCTAATGTTTCTAGGTACCGAAGCTTCCCAATAGAGCGTGGAAGTACTTTTAACTTGGTATCTCTCAAGCTTAGATACCTTAGATTGAATTGTTTGACAACTTCCGCTGGAAAGATCTCTAGAGGTACCCCTCTCAAATCCAACACCTTGAGCAGCCTAAGACCACCACAGAAGAACGAGAGCTTGGATGATTTGGATGACAAATCTACTTCCCCAAACACGAGCAAGGATCGAAGTTTAGAGACTTCAATTTTTTCTTGTATGATTTCCCATTTGTTATGGACCGATAGGTGTCGGACCCTTCCAGGCCAAGATGTAGTTTCTCTACTGGCTATTGTTATCAAGTACTGATCTGCTGGCTTGGAAAGAATAGTCTCCCGAAGAAGGTCATGGATGCGGCACAAACTGACTCTGCCATCTGCTGTTCTCTTTGCCACTTGGATCAAGCTTCTGTTAATGAGCTGCATGAGGTAGTCCTCTGCAACTTCTTCTCGAGTCCTTTTTTTTCTTTCTTCCACAAACCCTTCCGCAGTCCATAGTCGGATCACTCTCATACGCTCTATGGGATGATCCTCCGGGAAAATGCTCAAATACAGGAAACAAGACTTCAGATGGCAAGGCAAATCATCATAACTAAGTGACAGTATATTCATCATGCTCCTGACTCGATCGTTGCCTTCTAATTCAGTACCCAGGCTGTGGAGAACCGTTTCCCATTCGTATGTTTCGCTCTGATCCTTTGTCGCCAGAACACCACTAATTGCCACAATTGCAAGTGGCAATCCATCACATCTTTTTAACATGGTTTGAGAAAGTTTAAGCAAATGCCAAGGGCAAGGTTTCCCATCGAATGTTTTCTTGCAGAACAAACTCATCGATTCCTCTTGAGACAAAGGTTTCAATTCATGGAAATACCCATGAAATTCGTTGCTTGATGCACGGGCTACTTCTTCGTTACGTGTTGTGAGCATTACTCGACTACCACAATTGTTGTTGGGAAATGCATTTTTGAAAGCATCCCAATCAGCAATGTTCCATACATCATCGAAAACAAGCACGTACCTTCTTTCTCGGAGGAATTCTCTGGTGATCTCTTTTAGCTGGTTGGTCCTCATGTTTTCCGGCAATGGAGGAACAGGCTGCTTGATGGCATTGAATAGTTGTTGAATCATGTCTCTTAGAAGCTCATTCAACTCGAACGATTGAGAGACAGTGATCCAAGCATGGCTTTTGAAATGTTTCTGCAATTCTGCATCATCATATACTTTCTTTACCAGGGTGGTTTTTCCCAAACCCCCCATTCCAACCACCGAAACGACTTTGAATCTGGAGTCAATATCAAGAAGCCGTTGGATCAGCTGCTTTTTGGGTTTGTCAATACCCACCAACTCTGTTTCTTCTAGTAGAAGTGCATCCTCTCGACGATCATACCTGTTGGGAAAAACAATCTGTGAATTATGAAATTGATAAAAATTGAGAATATGAATCTACTTAAAAATAAAATAAAATCAATTGTCTAAAATTAAAAAAGAAAAATCCAACAGTACCTTGGGTTACTACTTCCATCGAAGGATCTTGAGACACTCCCTAGAGCTGCATCCGCACGAGGATTTTTGCACTGGTATCTCTTCTCTCCCTCCGAAATATTGCGGACTCTGTTTTTGATCCCCTGTAATTTAGAAGCAATCCCATGGCGAACTCTCCAGTCGTTGAAACAGCAAGAAATCTTAGACCGGATCCCACCCTTCCCATGACGATGATGATGCGCCAATCGAACCATAAACTCGTCGAGAATGTCTTCGGTGTCGTACGCGATCTCTCTCACTTGCTTCACCCATTCTTTGGTTTGCTCATTGCTGGCTTCTTCGGTTGCTGAATCGGCGTCTCGTAAAAAGGCCCTCATGAAGTCCAATTCGGGTCTGATGTTCTTGATCTCGTCTTCGACCCCATTCAAAAGTTGCAGCTCTTCTCGGAGAATGATTGCCATATTATTGACTACAGAGCTTACCACACACTCTGCCATTCTATTCTCTGTTTTTCTTTTTTCTTCAATCTCTGCCTTCTGCGTCTCCACAGCTGGTAAAGAGCAAGAAAGAGGCAACGGCTTGCTCTTTACTCAACTGTGGTAATATTAGCCTGCAGCTTAGTTTTTGAAAGAGTGAATTGAACAAAACTAGTATGAACTCTTGACTAATTATTTTTAGGCTAGTGTTATTCCCAGAGACCTATTTTATGTTTGAGTGAGACTATTGCCACCACATAAAGTACTCAAAACCTCTATTAGTTTACATTTTTTGAGTTTTTATGAAAAATATAAAAGGTTTGTATGAAAATTAATAGCATTGTTCACTAGAAAATGTCATTCTGAACAACTTTGTAGAAGAATTTTTTTCCAAAATATATCATTTAAGCAGACTTTTTGGCCATTTACAATCTCTATTGCATTTTCTATGAAAAATTTCTAAAAAGTCTACCTAAATGACAGATTTTGGAAAAACTCTTTACTACAAAGTTGTCCGGAATGATGTTTTCTAGTAGACTATGTGATTAGTTTTCATAAATTTTTTTAATATTTTTCATATAACCTTAAAAATGTAAATTAAATGGGGAGTTTAAAGTATTTTATGTGGTGGCAATAACCTAATCCTTTATGTTTCCACAGTCTTATACAGCTGTGAACACAAAATGACTATTTTAGCCTTTAACGAAGTGAAAAGCCACAAAAAACCTTAGTTTTGTATGCCTAAATTATCCTTTTTCACTTTTGACTCTTCTCTCACATAAGGAAGGCCTTTTTCAAGAACAAAGCATATCTACCGTATCTCTGTTTCTATCTCTATAATCCGTACTATATATATATATATATATATATATATATATAATAGTTGTTTGTGAAAATTGTTTTCATCGTCCTTTACTAGTTTCTCTTGCCGCTAATGCCCCATTGAAGCCCTTTCAGCACCTTCCTGCTAACACTCTACTTAAGCCTCGAGGTTCATAAACAAGTCTACTTTTCCTATTTGGGAAGAGGACATGACGGCGTCACGGCGAGCATAGTGTCCAAAGTGAGAAAGGGTAATTTAGACATAAAAATAAAACATTTTGACCTTCTACATCCTTAAAGGCTAAAGTTGTCATTTTGTGATCACAGTTGTATGAAAACCGTGGAAACATAAAAAAGGTCTTGGCAATAACGCCAGCCTTATTTTTATACTGCTATTTATTATTATTATTATTATAATTATTATTTTTTGGGGAGGGGACTGGGGAGTGGGAAGGAAAATTGTGTCTTTCTTATCTGAGCTTATCCATGTCCCATCGAAGGCAGTAATGAACACCAAGTGGTGACAATGATCCCAAGCGTTGCGTATTGCGAGTTTAGACCCTAACCCTGTGTTTGGTTGGGTGGAAAAGGGGAGGGAAGGAAAGGGGGGGAGGGAAAAGGGGAGGGAAGGATTTAAAATCCCTTGTTTGGTTAGGAGGGAAAACAGGAGGGAAAGGAAAAGAGGAAGGACCCCGTTTCCGTCCCGCCCACCATTTTCAATCCGCCCAAAAACGGGCAGAAAAGTGGATGGAAATGTGGGGGAAAAACTGAAGTGACCAAAATACCCTTGAATGGGTTTGCTCCAACTGGTCGGCGTTTAACAGAGAACAACGTAGAAGATCAACCCGTCGAGTTGGATCTACCAGGAAGATCCCATCGGAGCAACCCTTCAAACCCATCTCAGTTGGAAAAAAAAAAAAAAAAAAAAAAAAAAAAAAAAAAAACCCAGACCAAGATGCCGGCCTTTGCCGAATTCGTAAGGAAAAAAACCCAGACCAAGCCGCTGTGCTTCTCCCGCAAGGCAACACGGCCTGCTCCACCGTCGGCGACTGGTTCATGGAGGGTGCCGAACGGATCTGGTGCAAGGATGAAGATATAAAAATAAAAACTAAAATATAAAATCTCATCCTCAACCATCCCACCAAAGCTTCCCAAATTTTAAAGGCCATCAGTTACCGACGAAGCTTGTTGCCGACGAAGCTTGGTTTGCTTGTTGCCGACGAAGCCACGAAGGGGGAGAAAGTCAACAGAACAAAAAAGAATAGAGGAAAAAAGAAAAGAAAGGGAAGAGAAAAAGAAGGAAGAGAGGATAGAGAAAGAGACGGGATGAGAGGACAGAGAGATGGATTATGGGTCCCACACTCATGATTTTTATGGACAAATGCCCCAAAAAAAAACCCAGCTGGCCAAATGTTTTATTTTTTTTAATTTACGAGGGTAATATGGTAAATATATATTTTAGCATCTTTTCCTTCCTTTTTATCTTCCTTCTTACCAAACAAAGAGGAAGGAAGGAAAGCCCCTTTCCATCCTTCCTACCAAACAATAGGAAGGAAAGAAGATTTCCTTTCCTTAAGGATGGGTTTTCCATTCCCTTCCCCTTTCCTTCCCTCCCCCCTTTCCATCCCTCCAACCAAACACAGTGTAAGACTTATCACCCACAAAATCACTGAGCAATTAAACTAAATGTCATTAGACCACCACTCGCGGCTAATTATTGATCAAGTTAAAGTCGTTTTGCACATCTTACATCATATAGCCACCCGCATGTCTCATGCTGTGATTGTTTGGGACAGGATGCCCTAGACATGATCGTTACCCCTACTATATATATACAGCTTTCATCATGTGTAGGATATCCTGTTTGATCACAGTCGTTCGTGAGCAACATGTGCACGTGTGTAAATACGTACACGTCATCCACGAACAACCGTGATTGAATGGGATAGTCCGGGATATCCCACACATGATTAGCCCTATATCTATATATATATACGGTTATGTTCCCATCAACACGTGTTGATATAAGTTATATCAGTACCATGCATTGGGGGTTGTACTCCTTGCATTGGTCTCATGTACCTCATATCCCACTAATACATAAGGTGCAACTCCCAATGCGAGTGTTGATATAAGTTATATCAGCACGTGCTTATCTGATCATCATTTTATCTATATATATATATATATATATATATATATATATATATATTATCTTTTGTTAACTTTGGAGTATAAAAACTTCCATGTAACTGTGATATGGCCAGGTGGTGTCACAAGCCAATGAAAACCAAGCAAAATGGGATTATCAGTGTACTTTTTAGCCCTACAATCCCACTTTGCTTGGCCCTTATGGGCTTGTGACCCCTGGCCATATCACAGTTACATGGAAGACTCACTCACTTTGGAGATGTAGGTGATGGGTCATTTTTATTAGTGGGGCAGTTGACCTTAACTAGAGGAGACTAATTAGGCTGTGTTTGGTTTGAAGGAATGGATGGTATGAGAGTGGGAATGGAATGGAATGGAATGAGAATGGGAATGAGAATGGACATTCCATCCCAATGTTTGGTAAAGGGTAGGAATGGAATGAAAAAGCATAGGTAGGACCCATTTTTAATGATTTTTATTCCTTGAAATGTGGGAATAGCCATTTCTTTTGATTAGGAAAGGAATAGCTATTCCCTCATTGCAGGGAATAGATCCCCACGAGGGAATAGCCATTTCATTCCCTTCTACAACCAATTACTTACTTTTTTTTTGAAGAATAGAATCACCGTTCCATTCCCGCTCTCATTCCCTCGTAACAAATATAGCCTAGAGGAATGAGAATATTCAAGTAGCCTTTGCCTCTCCAAAACTTCACAGAGACATCCTTCCTTTTGTTTATTTATTTATTTAGCTTCGTTTAAATTTCAAGCGATTTCTGCGCATTGTTAAGTAATTCCCCTGCTCTTCACGTCGCCATGTTGGGTGGATACGATTGCCTTCAATGGTCAAGTGGCTGAAGAATACTTCACAGTTGCCAACGACCTCTTTTGACCCAATTCCAAACTAGTCCAAACGCGTCATTCTATTTTCTCTTCAACAATTCTGTTTGATTTCCTAGAATTGCATCCTTTGGCTCTAGGAAAGTAGGAGAGAAAAATATTGAAAAATATTTAAAATTGATTACAAATGGACAATACCATTTTATACACAAATGGTGAGAAAATGCATTAAGGTTTTCTTAACGTGTGTTTTAAGGATACATATTAAGCTACAATTGATATATCATTCATTGAATGGAGAAATGTGTTTGTATAGTATTCTAAGTATTTTCACATTTTTCTAAACGACTTTTATAATTTTCTATGTATTTTCATTCTTTCTTATGCAGTAATTAGTTTATTAATTACAATTTAATATGTGTCTTTAAAGTAAACGTTAAGAAAACCCAATGCAGTAATCAATATCATTGAGATAAATCTAACCATATTAGATTATATATATTTCTAATTTCACAAAAATCAATAAGGTAAAAAAATATATATATAATAATATAATAATATAAAAAAGCAATGGGGACCAGTGGGTTCAAATCTCTCTTATTGTACCCAAAACAAAAAAAAGAGGGTAAATTTAATTTATATTTCAAAATTTCTCTTTGCTACTATCATGTAAGTTGTGTTCAAGCTAGTGAAAGATTTAAATTACTATTCCAACAACATAAACTAATCATTTTCCATTTAAATTAGTGTTGCCCCCATCAATGGTAATGAGGCCTCGTCCCGTCATAGACTCTTCCTTTAAAAGACTCACTTTTCTGAATTCTTCACCTGTAGTTTCCATGGTTCCATACTTTCCACAAAGTCTTTCTTTTCCCATCATGGATTTTTCCACGTTTATCTAATTTTCAAAGACGCCCTTTTTGAATTTATTTTTTAAAGACTCCCTTTTTAAAGTAATTTCCATAGTCGTAAAAAGTCTTCCTCTTCCATTAGTTTTTTTTTTTTTTTAAGTATATAATTGGGTTGTTAAATGTCAGACTATTGGCAGGGTGGACAAAGTCACAAACCCACAGGAGGATTTTTTTTTTGTTTTTTTGTTTTTGTTTTTTGGGTTAAACTACAAGAAGCCCCAACAAAGTGTAGCATTTTTTCATGTAATCCCTCTAATAAAAAAGGTAAATTACATTCAGATTCCCTATAAAATCTAACAAGTACAGATACACCCCCTCATGTTTATGAAATTACGCTGACACTTTACAAAGTAAACTACAAAAAGACTCCTCCCTCTAACTTCCGTTTATTTAAATCATGCTCATATTTTTTTAAAATACCCTAACTACCCTTATTGGATGACAACTTTCATGTTAAATGTATATAACTCATCAATCTAACTCATTCATCTAGTACATTCGAATTTTTTAGATATATTATTGGTAAACAATTAAAAGATAATATGTATATATTTATAAGAAAATTGCCAGAAACTTAAATTTTTTGTCCAAATGATGTGATAGCCGTCTGATTGGCTCATTAGAAACAATTATTTATTTAATTAAATTCTTAATTGATGTTCAAAAAAGCTTAAATATATATAAGAAAAATGCTAAAAAGCTTAAATTTTATGTTCAATTGATGTGGCAGTTGTTAAATTTGTTCATTAGAAACAATTATTTATTTAATTAAATTTTTAATTGATTTGCAAAAAAAAAAAAAAAAAAAAAAAAAAGATTTGCCAAGTTGCCACCTCATTCGAGTAAGTAAATTTAGGCAAAAAAAAAAAAAGCGCTATGTAGCATTACTCATATGTAGAAATAAATTAAAAGAATTATTACAATGGGGATGCACGAATAGAGGTGGCAACTTGGCAAATCAAATTTTTTTTTTTCGCACATCAATTAAAAATTTAATTAAATAAATAATTGTTTCTAATAAGCAAATCTGATGGCTACCTCATCAGTTCGACAAAAAATTTAAACTTTTGGCATTTTTCTTATATATATATATATATATATATATATATATATATATATATATATTATCTTTTAGTTGTTTATCAATAAATAAATGAATAAATTTCGAATGTACTAGATGAATGAGTTAGATTGATGAGTTATATACATTTAACATGAAAGTTATCATCCAATAAGAATAGTTAGGGTATTTTGAAAAAAATAGAGCATGATTTAACGGATTAATGGACGGAGGTTAGGGGGAGGGGTCTTTTTGTCGTTTATTTTGTAAAATAAAGGATGTCAATGTAATTTCATAAACATGAGGGGGTGTATATGTATTTATTAGACTCTACAAGGGGTCTTTATGTAATTTACCCAATAAAAAAATAATTGCAATGTGCCTTCAAATAGTTTACAAATTTAGCAATTAGTGCCACCTTTAATTGTCATTGATAAAATTAAAAGTGATTAGATGACATTTTTCCGTTTAATTTCATGAAAAATAATTAACGGTATACGTAATTCTAATTGTTGAATTGTAGGTTACATTGCAACTATTTTTTTAGGGGTTATGTGAAAAAAGGTTAAATATCAAGGGAGTTTTTTTTTTTTGTTTGTAGTTTAACCCCTTTTTTTTTTTTTTTTTTTTTTGATCTCTATACGCCTTCTTATTTCATGAATGACGTGGATTGACGATGCAATAGTTGTGATGCCACATAGTTGAGCAAGGTTGTTTCCAAGAAGTTTCGGCAAAGCCTGGCAATAACTAGACACATAGCAAGCAACAAGATTTTCAAATTTAAAATAATAATTTTGCTGAATTTTTCATGCCCATGTGGTTATTCATGATTGGGCTGTCCTAGAATCTGCTAACAAAATGGTATGTCCAACCACACATTTTTTAATTATTGACTAAGTTTACTAATTGATAAATTTGATTGAGTTAGTTGAGGGAATCTAACATTTTTTACTTTTATAGATATTAAAGTATTGTTTTCAGTATTAAAAACTTTATCGTGGTAGGAATACAAAACCTAGTGAATTAATAGTCAAACTACTTTACTCTGAGCCTCTCACCCCCCTCATCTTGCTTTCTGTTTCTATTTTGGTATAATGTTTAATATTTTTATTAAAACTATTTTTATTTGGAGTTTGGAATGTCATTTTTTTCTATTTTATTAGGGGTAAACAATTATCCATGATGATTTGTTACTACACTAAGGTTATGTTTGTTATAAGGGAATGAGGGAGGGAATGGAATAGTGATTCCATTTTTTTTTAAAAAAAGGTGAGTATTTGGTTGCACAAGGGAATAGAATGGCTTTCCTTTGTGGGGGTCAATTCCCTCCAATGAAGGAATAGCCATTCCTTTCCAATCCAAAAAGAATGGCTATTCCCATCTTTCAATAAGTAAAAATCATTAAAAATGAGTTCCATCTATACTTTTTTATTCCATTTCATTCCCTTACCAAACTTTGCAAAGCGTTGCCTATTGCAAGTTTGGACCTTAGGACTTATCAGCCACCAAATCACTCGCAGCTAATTATTGATCCGGTTTAGATCGTTTCACACATCTTAAACTATATGGCCGTCCGCATGTCTCATGAATGAACAGCTATGATTGTTTGGTATAGGATGCCCTAGACATGATATTACCCCACAATATATATATATATATATATATATATATATATATAGCTAACACATCATCTTTTGTCAACTTTGGAGATGTAGGTGATGGGTCATTTTTATTAGTGGGGCACTTGACCTTGACTAGAGGAGACTAAAGGGAATCCGACAATATTCAAGTCACCTTTGCCTCTGCAAAACTTCAAAGAGACAGAGCTATATTTTTTTTATATTTTAGCTTAGTTTAATTTTCAAGTGATTTCTGCGCATTGTTGAAGTAATTCGCTGCCCGTTACATTGCCGTGCCGGGTTGATGCGATTGCCTTCAATGGTCAAGTGGCTGAGGAATACTTTACAGTTACCGAGCGACTTCTTTTGACCCAATTCCAAACTAATCCAAACGCATCATTCCATTTTCTCTTAACAATTCTGTTTGATTTCCTAGAATTGCATCCTTTGGCTCTAGGAAAATAGGAGAGAAAAATATTGAAAAATGTTTAGAATTGATTATGGAAAATAGCATTTTGTATACAAATGGTGAGAAAATGTACTAATCAAGACTATTGAAATAGTTCTAACTGATATTAGATTATATATTTTTCTAATTTCACAAGAATCAATGAGGTATATATATATATATAAAATAATAATATAAAAACGCAATAGGGACTAGTGGGTTTAAATCTCTCCTATTGTACCCAAAATAAATAAATAATAAAAAAAAGTAAATTAAATTTATATTTCAAAAACTGTCTTTACTACTATCATGCAAGTTGCGTTCAAGCTATAAAAAGATTTAAATTACTACTCCAAACGACATAAACTAATCAATTTCCATTTAAATTAGTGTTGGCCCCATCAAGCCTCGTCCCATCATAGACTCTTCCTTTAAAAGACTCACTTTTCTGAATTTCCATGGTTCAATAAAGTCTTCCTTATCCCACCATGGAATCTTCCACGTTTATCTAGTATTTTTCAAAGACTCACTTTTTCGAAGTAATTTCCATAGTCGCAAAGTCTGGGCATGGACCATTGGCAGGGTGAGCAAAGTCACAAACCCACCTGAGGATTTTTATTATTATTATTATTTTTTTGTTAAACTACGAGAAACCTCATTATGTGTAGCCTTTTTTTTCATGTAATCCCTTTATAAATAAATAATTATAATGTGCTGTCAAACAACTTACAAATTTAACAATTAGCGTCACCTTTAATTGTCAATGATGAAATTAAAAGCAGTTACCCGATATTTTTCCGTCTAATTTTTTGAAAAATAATTAATGATAATTCTAATTCCTAAATTTATAAGATGTCTAGGTCACATTGCAATTATTATTTTTAGGGGTTATGTGAATAAAAGGCCAAACATTAAAGGAGTTTTTTTTGTAATTTCCCATATTTCTTTCTTTTTTTCTTTCTCTATACGTCTTCTTATTTCATGAATGACGTGGATTGATGATGCAATAGTTGTGATGCCATATAGTTGAGCAAGGTTGTTTCTAAGAAGTTTCGGCAAAGCGTTGCAGTAATTAGACACATGGCAAGAAACATGATTTTTCAAACTTTTTTAAAAAGTAATTTTGTTGAATTTTTCATGCTTACGTGGCTATTTATGATTGGGCTGTCCTAGAATCTCCTAACAAAAAGGGGATTGGATCCTCTGCCATACCATGGCAGAGACCATCTTGCCATACATACAATGAACCATCGCTTGACAGGTGGCGAAATAGGCAATCCAATGGACAGAATTTCTCAGTACTCAAAACAAAGTGGTTTTGAGCTTTTTTTTTTTTTGGAAATTGAAAATGCTCCCCCTTTCTTCTCTAATCGCCGTTTATCGTCTTTGACGATAGTTGACGCTGGGTTTCAATCACCCTCACTTTTCTCTCCACCATTTTCTAACCAATCTCCGCCATCGCTACTGCCTCTTTCTCCTTCTCCATTACTCTAACCCAAAGCAACCAGCACGGGCAACCCCCGAGGCGACAAAAAGGTCTGTCCAACCACTCATTTTTTAATTAATGACTTAGTTTACTAATTGATAAATTTGATCGAGCTAGTTGAGGGAATCTAACATTGTTGAATTTTATAGATATTAAAATATGCTTTTCAGTATTAAAAACTGATGTAGAACAACTTGACGAAGAATTCCTAGTACAGATGGATCTCTAAAAAAAAAAATAAAAAATAGTACTAGAAGGGAGAGAACACCAAAAGCCAAAATAGCATTCTGCATTCAATCATACCTACAGTCAAACAAACCGTATCTACGGTTGGAGGCAGTTTTTTGCATAATAGCATTCTGCCTTCAACCGTATCTACAGTCAAGGCCAACTGTACCTACGGTCGCCAACAGATTTGCTATTAAGAATTTCCTTGTCAACCACTTTTTTTCCTTATTTTACTTGGATTCCTATAGGTCCGTTTGGGGTCCCTATTTTGCCAGCTTACTGCTTTAGTTTAGGACTTTTGATTTATGTCTTTAGTTGGAATTTTCTTATTTTTGGAATTTTTAGTATTTTCCTTTATTTCATTATTTATTTCATTAAGTTTATTGTTCTATTAAAATTAGGGTTTGCTGCTTATATATAGGCAGCCTCCTTTCATTGTAAAGTTATGTTTTGATTTTAATAAGAATTTCTTTCTAAGATTTTATTTTCTTTACTCATGGATTCGGGTTGTTTTCTATTTACTCATGGATTCCTTTTTCTTTCATAAGCTTTCCGCTACGTCAAAAACTTTATGGGGAAGCCCTCACCAAATTCCCCATGGCATGGACCATTGACAGACACAATTAATCAAATACTCCGTAATAATTTAAAGTGACACTCCTACGTATGGCACCATGTGTGATTTTTTCCAATATTGAGACATTACACTTAGGTAATTCTTTAAAATACGAGTAAGACCATCACCCATTCCATATTTTTAAAATTTTTTTTTTTAAATCTAGAAAGAGAGCTAAAAGCATCAAAGAGTAACAAAAAATCCTAATTAGGTTGTCACCTAAAGCACTCACCATCATTTGCCATCAGTTTCAGATTTTATTATAAAAAAAAAAAAAATTAAAGTAAATAAGAAAGCATACAAGGAAATAAGGAAACAAAAACCAAACTATCTGGTCTTGGTGGCTTATAATGCTACAATCCAGCTCACATAGGAAGAAATAAAATAAAAAGGCATTTGAAGACTCTCTAACAGCAAGGAAACCGGCTTAAAAAAAGAGCTTAAGAAGCAAATCTATAAAAAAGAAGTCCCAACACATCTCTAACAAGTTCAGAAAGAACAACACCAGAATCTGCATGCCAACAAATAAGATTAGTAAAATTGAGCGCCAAATTAGTTATTTTGTCTGCAACAAAGTTATCTTTTATATAAATATAAGAAAAAACCATATTCATCTTCTTTATGAGAGAAACATTCCATATTACTTAATGTCTATAATAAAATTAATTGGTGCGTTGCTCCTTCAAGAGCGAAAAATCAAATTTAAAACCTTTTGCTTTTTGAAATATAGCTTTTTTTTTTTTTTTTTTTGGCTCTTAGTTACTTACCTTGTAGCCTCACTTAGATGACATTAATGGTATCATACCACCAAGTCTTTGTTGACTTGCGATTGGGATGTTTGGTGAGTAAGAAGAAACAAAATGTTTCTATTAAAAAAAAAAAAAAGGCTTTAGAATCATGGCCAACTTGGTGGTTTGATATTGCCAATTGGTTCCCCGGGCCCTAACCATATAGTTTAATTTTGTTTGACGACTTCTTTGGAAAAGGCTATGAAGAGGGTGCCTTCACATGCTTGTTGGGAGCTCTTCTACTTATTCCTTCATTTTAGCATATGGTTTTTGCTCAAATGCATTAGACTAAGTGAACTCCCTTTGATTTTCTTGGTCGCTTGGAGGAGCAATATCATAGACGAGTGTTGAACAGACACAGCTCGCAGCTTCATCCATCATGAAAACAAAGTTGACTATTCTCATGCATTATTGTTGCGGAATTTAATTTCAAAACTGATGGTTGTAGATTCTATTTCCTAGCCATTGAAGATTTTCTGTGACGACTCTACTGCATTTATGTATTCAAGAAATAATAAGAGTTCAGGAAGGTCTAAGCATATCAACGTTAAATACTTTGTTATAAAAAAGAGGTTTCGAAACCAGCTAGTATCTGCGGAGCACATTAGTACATAGAAAATGTAGTTGATCCCATGACTGAAGGTTTGCTATTTATGTTATACAACAAGCATATTATGCATATGGGTCTTGTTAACAACTTTGATTATTTACTTTGTGGGGAGGTTGTTTTTGGTTCATTTAATGACGTATTCTACGGTGTAAAAAGTATGGGGCGTCTCACATGGGTTGTTAGGAAAATAGTTTAAACTGAAATCCCATCGAGAGTAAGGCTTGGTATACCCTAATCGTTTAAAAAAAAAAAAAAATCATTTTCAAAGATATGATTATTTATTGAACCACATTGGTTCATGATAGAATGTATGATATAGGTCTAACATTAAGTAATTATATTTATTTTTTAATCAAAACTAGAGTAATAGTTAAATTTTTTTATGAGTGGGCGCACCCTAGTATTTTATTTTTGTTTTACCCATCATAGATCCTAATTGGTTTATTATATATAAATTCTATCATGAGCCCATGTGGTTCAATAAACAACTCCTAAAGTCTCAACCAGATATCAAACAAGAATGCGAGTCTCCCTTAAGCTTTAAACATCACTGCCTTTTTGACAAGGCCACAGTCAATCAATAGCCTCACTCCCTTTTTAGACTAAGAGCCACGGCCAATTTTAAGGTACCCTGGCATAAAATTGGGTACCATACCTATGAAGTCACTTAAAATGATAAGTTGGTTATTTTAAATGGTAAGTGGTTACTAAATAGTAAGTGGGTCACTTTAAATGGTAAGTGGGCCATTTTAGGTCACTTCAAATAATAAATGAGTCACTTCAAATAGTAATTGGGTCACTTAAAATGATAAATGGGTATAATACCCTAAAAACCTTATGAGTATCATACAAATTACCCCAGAGCCACAGTCAATCAGAGCCTCCCTTTTTTTTTTTTTTTTTTTTTTTTTTTTTTTTTTTTGGCTCTTAGTTGCTAATCTTCTAGCCTAACTTAGATTACATTAATGTTATCATACGACTGGGTCTTTGTTTACTTGCAATTGGGATGTTTGGTGAGTAAG
The DNA here is from genome assembly GCA_039720395.1 of Liquidambar formosana. NCBI lineage: Eukaryota > Viridiplantae > Streptophyta > Magnoliopsida > Saxifragales > Altingiaceae > Liquidambar > Liquidambar formosana. Next base: position 2,006,310 of record CM077830.1, read on the forward strand.
AAGAATCAAAATGATTAATTTATGTTTTACACATCAGAGTTGCTTATTGGTTTATCATATATAAACTTTCTATCGTGAGCCCATGTGGTTCAATGAAATAAATGCTTATTTAATTCCCTCAACTTCTAAAATCTCCACCACAGGATATTAAACATCACTACTTTTGGTAGCCTCACAGGAAAGTTCAATTCCTAACATTGATCATTACTTAAATAGCAGGACTGGTCCTCTCATTATAACTGATTAGGAAGGCATGGAAAATCTGCAAAGACTTTGCACAAAATGGGTCGGTCCTATGGAAGCTCTTGTCAAAGAAAAATGTAAAATCAAATGGTCATGGTTCGTTGCATCTTCTGTGCTTTAGTTGGCTATTCAAAATTTGCAGCTGTCCTAGAATTTTTCCTAACAAGATTATTTCCATCCACAAAGTTCATTGATAATTGTATGATTATTTCCATCCACAAGAATTTTTCTTCGGTCCTATGGAAGCACTTGTCAAAAATTGTTTATCCTCCTCTTATTTTCATTGCAGATTTGGGGTAGATCCAATTGCAGATAAGGTCAACTGGTGCTGCTAGGTGATCTCGGCCGTCCATCTTAGATTTGAACGATTGAGATTAAAGATGAAAAAGATGCTCATAAGGGTATTTAGGTAATTTTAACAATACTTTTTTTTTTAAATATTTTAATCTCAACCGTCCAAATCCAAAATGAACGGTCGATATCACCTTGGCACTGTGCTGCTTTCAACATCAATGCTTTTTGGACCAAGGCATGCAGCCACATAATGGCCTCACAGACTACACTTGCATCTGCAAAATTTGTCCTATGCAAGACAACTTGTAAATGAGCCTCGTAAGGTAATCTAGCTTTGTTTGACATCAAAAATTTCATGAGGTGATGTGTGCCTTGGATTATTTGTGCCCTAAATAGTTGGAAAAAAGGAAAAAAAAAAATGAAAACTCATGAAAGGAGGTATGACTGGATGAGGATGCCCTCTAAGCAATCTCTCCCATTCCAACTTCTTAAATGGGGACCATTTATGAAAATGATCGCAACCCTCTTTTACAAAAACAACCCTTTGTTTTGGACATCAGAGATCCTTACTGGTTTATTATACATAAATTCTGTCATGAGGCCCATGTTGTTCAATGAAATAAACCCTTGCAAGTCACCTGGAAGCTTTAGACATCACTGCTTTTTGGACTGAGGCCCACAGTCACTTTAAAGCCTCACAGGAAAGTTCATAGATACTAATTGGGCCGTCTTCGAATTTTTGTAACAACTAAATTATATGCCCACCAACAAGCGGTTAATGGGCCTCGAATCCAAGCAAGCTTAGCGAGAAATTCAAGACTTTTGCCAACTGAACCAACGGCCTGTTGGTCCCCCTTCTCTCTCTAAGAACCAGTGTAGGCTAATACATAAATGCCATGTTTGTTTGGTTGGAATGGAATGAGTGGAAATGGAATCTAATTCCATACTTAAAATAGCTTGGAATGGAGTGGAATGGTCTATATCTCTTAGGGGTGCTCACTCACCCACTAGACCCGCAAAAACCGTCCAATCCGACCCAACCCGAAGGCGTTGGGCAGTTTCAACCGATAGGGTGGGCGGGTAGTGGTTTAGAATTTTATTTTTTTGTGGTTTCGTGGGTGGTTGTAGTTTTGAAATATAAAAACCGACTAAAACCTACCCGCCCGCATATTTTTATACTTTATTAGATTATACACGTGGCAGTGTCTCATTGGTTCTTCATATTACATTGGATACATGGCAAATGGAGGATGACCTTATCTTTTACCAATATTGAATAAGTTTTTTGCATTGTGAAGTCTTTTTATCTTTTTGTTTTTGTATTTATGCTTGTTTAATTTTATTTTTTTCCCAAGTTAATTATTATTTTGTAATTTGTATGACTTGTTTTGACCAAAACAATATTTATAATAATTGAAATGCAGTATGAAAGCTCTCAAAAATTCAAAATAGAATGGATGGATTTTTAAAAAGTAAAGCAAGGTCTAGCTAAACTTAAATCCGCCAATCCGCCCGCAACCCACCCACCAATCCGCATGGTTTGTGGGTTAAAATCACCCAAATCATATGGGCGGATGTGGGTGGGAATTTAGTTCACCCGATGAGTTGTGGATAGGTTGCGGATGAACCTCAAACCTGACCCAAACCGACCCATGAGCACCCCTAATTTCTCTCTTTTGATTCCATTCCAGTTTAACTCTCATCCAAACATGCCGTTGGGAATGAATTGAAATATGATTCCATTCCATCAATTTCATTCCAACCAAACAAACATAGCCATAGTGTATTTAGGGTAAGTCATTCTAAATAGGTGGAAGGAATGAAATTCAAAATCCATCTCTCTATATTTCTCTCCTCCTTCCTCCCTCCACTTCTTTATCTATCTTTATCCATCCTCTTTACATCTGTCTTGAAGAACCTAGGAGGGTGAACAACAGCTATTAAAGGAGGGGTGAGGCCACGTTTTGTGCATCAAGTGAGAGAAAATACTAGAGGGTAAGTTAAGGGAGTCTTGGGCGTGTAGTAGTCTGTGAGTATGGGTCTCTTAGTGCGTATAGTAGTGTAGTGACACCCAAACTGTATACTGTCTTAGTTTATGAGTGGTGAGTCTTTTGTGTACAGCTTATTTTATTCACTATCATTTGTGCATAGTGTATTTTATTCACTATATATATATATAATTTTTTTTTTTTTTTTGCATTCCACTAGCTGCATGTTTCTCTCAACATCAATTTTAATGAAACTGAATAAAGAATTGTGCAAATTGTTAAGAAAATGTGAAAGTGCTTAGAAAACTGTACAAATATATTTTTTCATGCAGTTTGCACAATTTTCTATATACACTTTTATCATTTTCCATACAATAATTCTCTCATTAAATACGGCTTAACATATGCCTTTAAGGGCTAGTTAGGGCAAATGTTAAGAAAAAACAATTATCACCAACCTTCTACCTTCATTTTTTCCTTTAAACAATTACAGGAAAGGCTAATTTCTTCAGCAAAAAGGGTTACCTTGGTCATTACCAAAATTAATTTTAGTCAATGACAAGATTTAAACCCCTAAAAACCCACCCTTTTCATGCCGTGTTAGCATCATTGTGCTACAAATTAAATTATTCGGGGGCTATAGACTTTTTATAATTATTTTCATATTGATTCAAACTCATACTACTAAGACACCAAAAATTAAAGTTAAAATTAGAGGCTGCAATTCAATCCATAATTTCCAGTCTCAAGCAATCCAATCACAGGCTAAGAAAATAATTACCCCATAAATAAAAACTTTTCCAGTATTTGTATGGTTACACACTTACAGTGGGGAACACATCCTAAATTAGAAATACGAAATACATCAAATTCAAATTCATAAACACATAAATAAACTCTCTCTCTCTCTCTCTCTCTCTCTCTCTCTCTCTCTGTGTCTAGAGATAATATCCTGTCCAATGACCATCTTTCACATATTCGATAAAACCTTCAGGGATGTGTTTTGTTCTCCAATAATCTCCATCTTCTCTATCTGGCTTGAGGGTCTCAATCAATTCATCAGACATATCACTCAAGCCAAGATAATCTAGGTTAGTGAGGTGTTCAATGCCTGATGGCACTCTCTTCAACAATTTACAGCGGTCGATAAATAGCTCTTCAAGATTAGGCATTGATCCTTTCTCCACTCTCACTATTTTCAATCCTCTACACTCTTCAACCTTTAAGTACTCAAGCCTCTTAAACCCTCCAACCGTAGAACACAATGTCTCCCCATCATATGCTTGAATAAGCCGAAGCTCTGCCGGATTGGGCAAAACACCAAGGGATTCAAGTGGGTCTTCCTTTAAGCCACTCCAGCCCAAGCGTAATTTGACTAGGCTTTGAAGCGAAGGTATCTAGTGCGGTAACTTCTCTAAACAACCTTGCAAGTACAGCCGCTGAAGAAACTGAGGAGAAGATAAGTCTTTTCCACATATGTGGTCAACGACCAACTTTACTAGGCAGATGTGGCAAAAGAAAACTTATTTCCAAAACTAAGGTTAATCGTGGTGGGTGACCCGACATGATTTTGGCCCATTTTATACCCCAATCAAAGCGTATAGGTCCCCGTAGGTGAAGCCCAAAATTGTGGTAGCCCATCACGATTTTGGGGTAAATCGTGGTGGGCCAACATGATTTTGGCCCATTTTATTCTCCCACTCACCCGTATATGATCCGTAGGTGAAGCAAAAAATCGTTGTGGCCCATCACGATTTTGGAGTAAATCGTGATAGGCTAACACAATTATGGCCCATTTTATGTATATATATCCAATCAGCCCAGAGGTATGTAAAGCCCAAAATCGTGGTGGCTCATCAAGATTTTAGAGTAAATCGTAGTGGGCAAATATGATTTTGGCCCATTTTATGTATAAATCAGCTTGGTAGTTGCTTAAGCCCAAAATTGTGGTGGCCCACCACGATTTTAGGGTCCTGAAATTTTTTTTTTAAAAAAAATTTTATTTTATAGATGCCACGCAATCCCAGCCTATCCAAAAAGCACAATGACCAAAAATTTAAATAAAGCTTGCCATCAATGGAAGGTTCACAGCACCACGGCATCCCATACGTCTTGGGGCCCACCCACCTCGGTGCATGAAAAATGCCTTGTTTTACAGTCTGGGCCGAGTGCCATTTATGCCACGCCATCCCATCCCATTGAGTCATGCCGACTTACGTGTGAGAGGGAGGCCAAACACCAATTCGTCCATTTCCTCCTTTGATGGGGTCTTGGAAACCACCCATGAAACAATTTTTTCAGATTAACATCAATTTTTTTTTAATCTTTTTTTTAAAAAAGTAGCTTGATGGGTAATAATCCACAGTTGACTTATGTAATTAATTCTATATGATATCTGCAGATAATGAGTAACGGAATCCTCAAGGCAGCCCAGTGCACAGGGTGGTGACAAACTTGGCAGGGGAGAGGATTTCACTGGCTTTGTTTTGTGCTCTATAATCGGATAAAGAGGTTGGACCTGCAGATGGACTAATTAATGATAAAAGGCCAAGGTTATACAATAAGGTGAAAAATTATGGTGATACCTATTTCCAATACTTCCAGCTAGGGAAAAGAGCTATAGATGCAGTGAAACTTTAAGGTCTTGATCTTTTGTCACATGTTGCAGTTTATATGCATATTTGAATGTTAAACCTGTGGGATTTTTTGGGCAAACAGACCCTTAAAAGTGATTAATGTAATCTTTTAAATTTTTCTTATGTTTTTTCCTAATAACAACCAATCCGGATAAATCTATGAGTAATTGGTGAAAAGGGGAAAGAGGCTTTAGTGTTCTAAATTGTAAAAGATGTTCTTCAAACATTAATTTTTTCTACGTTTAATATAATGCATATAGAAAAAGGTGGACCTTGGCACAGGCATGTTGGTGTGATGGAAACCATTTCTAATCAATGACCAGAGTTTCTAGTAAAGGATCCTCATTACACTAATTGTGCACAATATCAGGCAGAAAGGATCAGAGACACACAAGAAGGAAACACATTTTCCATTACAGAACAAAAATTGCAGCTATTGATAACAATAATGATTAGGAGGAAAAGGAGGTGGAAGAAGAAGAAGAAAGAATCACATGTGCCCTGCTGACATTACCTGCTGGGAACTTCGAAGGAGACATTGGCACAGGCATGTTTGTGGCTAAGGCCGTAAGAGGCATACAAGCTGACATTAGCAGGGGGCTTGGGCTGGAAGAGCTCCTACCTTTGGGCGATGCTGCTGTATATCAAAAGCTCTGAAGTGGATGACTCTGGTAATTCGCCATTTTTACCATGATAAATACTGTTGATTGAGAAGTGAAGCAGCGCGGCGACTGTTACAGTTATCAATGTCATAAATATTTCTTGTGCAACGATACATTTCCTGAAGGCCGTCATAGAGCTAAAATGAAGAGGAAGAAAATTGATGATTAAGCACCCAGCAGTAAACCTTGCCCATAATTGTATAGTAATATACATATGCTCAACTGTCCATTTCTCATTTGAACGAGTGTATTAAATGTATATATATAAACACACACAGATCCGGTCCCATGAGGGCATGCTGATATAAATAAAACACATACCTTATAAAATCAGACCTGCAGTGACCTCCTAGCCATAGCTAACTGTTTTAGCAAAGCCACGGAAGAAAGTATTTCTTTCCTTGGTCACACTTAGTGGAGCAATTATTCAATATTGCAATGGCCTCCCCTGTGTGTCCAAGCAGCGCTGTTTATCTAACCTGTTCATTAGGTCCAATCTAATTTATCTTCTCTTTCAGTATGAACTATAAAAACTTGCAGAGTTACATTCTTGATCTGTAGGTTTCAAACGAGGATCCTTTCAATGATATCAAGGGACCATGGATGCTCAAAGAAAGTGGACAAGGATTTTCAAGGAATTTGCTAGAACTTTTCTCATGCATAATACATCTTGGGTGCGGTAAAAGGTTACCTAATCACTCAACCACATACATCAACATAAATAGAGAAGACAAGCACACTAAGCAAAGAATGACGAATTGACTTGCAAAAAAAAATGAACGTATGCAACGCTTGCTCAACATGCATGCCATGGACAATGTATTATCCAAAGGGTTTGGTGGTCCTATCCCATTTAAGAATTGTGTACTATTCAACTATTACGTTACTACACATATGCCTACAATGCCTATGTACTCCTCTAGAATTTTTAGTTACTGTAGAATTTATAAGGTTTTTTTTCCCTTCATGAACTCAAATTTAATTGTACCTATAATATAACCCGGAGGGTTTGGACACTGTTGGTGAACAGTGAACAGCTGACGTGTCCAGCCCCTGTTTTTTCTCTCTTTTGTTTTACACTCTTTTTGCTGCATTCTCCCATATACCTATCTCTCTCACTCTCTCTCTCCTCTAGCAAAAACCATTCCTTCTCTCTCTCTCTCTCCTTCTCTTTAACCCATTTCAAATTTGAAATTCAAACTCGTTTCACACACATTGTCTCTCTCCCCCCCTCCCAAAAAAAAAAAAAAAAAACCATGTCTTCTCTCTCCATCACCACTTCCCCCGTATTCACACACGCACACACACTTTCTCTCTTTCCTCTCTGGCTTTCTATGTCTCTTTCAATATCTTCTTTTAAAGGTTGATTTCAAAGCTTCATCGTCCTCTATCATAACTTGGTATGGATTTCAATCCAAAGCCCCAAATCGTTAGCTCCAAATTTGGGGGTTGTATAGTGTTTTTGTATTGATTTTGTTCTTCTTCTTTTTTTGCTTTTTTTTTTTTTATTCTTATTTTGTGAATTATGTTCCAAAGTTCGTAGTTTTACATTTAACTTACCCCTAATTTTGTTATTACTTTGCTAAATTTTCAATTGATGAAACTATCCACCATACAACCCCCAAATCCAATTTCATCCACCAAAATTCAAGCTGCCAACGCCAAGGCATTCAGTTTGTATATTTTGCCTTTCATTTGATACCTTTCTTTCTTGTTTTATCTTCTTATTATGTTTAATTTAATTTCCTTTTTACCCCAATTTTTATGGATTAGTAGGTTCTTTGAAGACATAGGAGTTGCTTTAGAGGAAAAGAATACATAAAGGTTAATAAAAAAAAGGAAAATGGTTCCAAAGAAAGACCAAGTTGTAGAAGCCAAAATTCAAACAATTTTTTTTTTTTTTTTTTTTTTTTTTTCTGGGATAGTAACCCAAACTTCAAACTTCCAGACCCTAAAGACATAAGGAACATTACCTATGTTGGTCATCACATAAAGGAAGATACTAATCTCAGTTTCATTTGGATCACAGAGATTTTCTCAAACCCATAAACACGTGTAAATCGATAGTAGTGAGTTGAGATTTTCTTGCGTTTCATATGATTATTAATTATTTTAAGTTTCTTTTTAATTAAAGCCTAATGATCTCTTCATTAGGTTAAGAGTTAGATAATAGGTTTAATTAAAGCCTAATGATCTCTTTATAGGAGTTTCTTTAGATAAATATTTTTCTAATTCTTTTGAGTGGAAATTTATATTATGTTGTCAAATGGAATTCTATTGTATTTTTTTAGAGTAATGATTTCATGGTACAATTTGAGTAGTCAACTCTCTAAACCCATTTCAATTGTTCTCTCTTTATCTCTCTAAACCTTTCTCTAGCTAGCATCCTCTCAATTCTTTGGTGGCTCTTATCTTTGGAGCATTTTCATTTTCATCATTGGGTTCTAACAAAGTATCCATTTTTTTCTTTTTCTTTTTTTTTTTTTAATTTTTTTTAATTTTTAAATTTTATAGGGAAATCGGCCAATCAACAATGGTGCTTTGCTGGGTTTAGTTGCGTTTAAAAACATTGAAGAAAATCAATTGTGAAGATGAGACAACTCCTTTGCCTCTTAGTGAGATACATTTGGACAGTTCGAGATTTGATATTTCCATCACGAAGGTTTCGCAATCACAAATTAACAAGTGTTTATTTGTTTTAGGTTGGAATTTTGTTTTGTTTAAAGCATTTATTTTGGTTTGATGTGAACTGATTTTTCTCACGTTATGGATATGTTTACCTCGTAAATGAAAAATCTGATGCTCTTGAAAAATTTAAAATTTTTAAATTGGAAGTTGAAAAACAATATGAGAAGGAAATAAAAGTTGTGAGATCAAATTAAGGTGGTGAGTACTACGGTAAATATGATGAACCTGGCCAAAATATGTGACCTTTTGCTAATATTTATAGGATTGTGGAATTGTTGCTCAATATACCATGCGTGGTACTCCTGAGCAGAATGGTGTGGCTGAGAGATGAAATAGCACTCTTAAGGACATGATAAGGAGTACGATGAGTAGAACCAATTTACTTGAATATCTTTGGGGGGAAGCCATTAAATCAGCCTTGTATATTTTGAATAGGGTTCCAAGTAAAGCTATATCCAAAACTCCTTTTGAATTGTAGACTGGGCGTAAACCTAGCTTTTCTCACCTTCGTGTTTGTGGTTGTCCTACTAAAACTAGAATTTATAATCCACTAGAAAAGAAATTGGACCCTAGATCCACTCCAGGTTTTTTCACTGGGTATCCAGACAGATCTAAAGGGTATAGGTTTTACTGTCCTAATCGCAGCACTAGGATTGTTGAATCTATCACTGCAAAATTTTTAGAAAATGATACAGGTTATAGTGGGAGTTCCACAGTGAGAGAAGTTGTTCTTGAGCCAGAAAGAATTGTAGTTCATATACCCATTGTGCAAGAGAGAATTATTCCTCAAACTGTTGAGAGGGTAAATGTAGAACCAGTTCAGCAAATTGATCCTCTAAATTCTCCACAGCATGTTGAGCTAGTTGTTGTTGCACCCGTTAGGAAATCCCAACGAGAAAGGAGATCTGCATTGCTTGATGATTACATTATTTACTTGTTAGAAAGTGACTTTAATATAGGCCACCGTATTGACCCCTTCTCATATAGTCAAGCCTTTACTAGTCTTGAATCAGAAAAATGGCTTAAAGCAATGGAAGATGAGATGCGGTCTATGGAGCATAACGATGTTTGGGATTTGGTGGAGATTCCTTGAAGTGTTAAACCAATTGGGTGTAAATGGGTATTCAAAACCAAGATGGATTCGAGAGGGAAGGTTGAACGTCATGAGGCTAGATTAGTAGTTAAGGGTTCCACTCAACGAGAGGGCATTGACTACAACGAGACTTTTTCCCCTGTTTCATTAGAAGATTCTTTCAGGATTATTATGGCATTAGTGGCTCATTTTGATCTAGAGTTGCATCAAATGGATGTCAAAACAGTTTTCTTAAATGGGAATCTTCATGAAGATGTTTACATACATCAGCCTTTTGAAGTGAAAGGCAAGGAAAGTATGGTGTGTAAATTGAAGAAATCTATATATGGGCTCAAACAAGCGTTTCAACAGTGGTATTTGAAATTTGATGAGGTAGTGACATCACTTGGTTTTGTTGAAAACATTATGAACCAGTGCATTTATCTTAAGGTCAGTGGAAGGAAATTTATTTTTCTTGTGTTATATGTTGATGATATTTTTGCTTGCTAGCAGTGACTTGGGATTGTTTCATGAGACCAAGCACTTACTATCTTCTCATTTTGCAATGAAAGATCTTGGTGAGGCTTATTTTGTGCTTGGTATTGAGATTCATTGTGACAGGTTTCGAGGGTTTTTAGGTCTTTCTCAAAGGGCATATATTGATATTGTCCTTAAGAAGTTTAATATAAAGACTTGTGCACCTGGTGATGTTCCCATTGTTGTAGGTGATAAGCTTAACAAGAGCCAGTGTCCTCGAAATGAAGTGGAAAGAAAAGTAATAAAGAAATATCTGTATGCTAGTGCTATTAGGAGTTTAATGTATGCTTAGGTTTGCACTAGGCCAAATATTGCATATGCTGTGAGTGTGCTTAGCAAGTTTCAGTCCAACCCGGGTAAAGAACATTGGCAAGCAGTAAAGAAAGTTATGAGGTATTTGCAGAAAACAAAGCATGTTATGCTTACATATAAGCAGTTTGACAAACTTGAGGCAGTAGGTTACTTAAATTCTGATTTTGCTGGTTGTCGAGATGATTTTAAATCTATCTCAAGTTATATTTTTCTTTTGGCTGGAGGAGCTATTTCTTGGAAAAGTGCCAAACAAACTCTTGTGACATCTTCTACTATGCAGGTAGAGTTTATAGCTTATTATTGGGCTACAATACAAGCTATTTGGTTGCGCAATTTTATTTCTAGGCTCAGAGTAGTTGATTCCATTTCTAGACCTATCACCATATTTTGTGATAATAGTGCTACAGTGTTCTTTTCAAAGAACAATAAAAATTTGAATGGCTCTAAACACATAGACATTAAATATTTGATAGTCAAAGAAAAAGTTAAGGAAGGGTAGACACGAGTAGAGCATATAGATACAGAGGAAATGATTGCTGATCCATTAACCAAAGGTCTTCACCTTAAATTTTTCAAGAAACATGTTATAGCTATGGGTATTGTGGATGACTTTGATGTACTTGGTTAGTGGGAGGTTCTTTTTTTTTTTTTTTGTGAGGACCCATTAAGTTTTGATTAATAAAATAATTTTTGTTCTATGTGTTTTATATTATTGTGATTGTGCACATAAAATATGTTTGATGTCAATTTTGAGAATATGATATATACCGTGTACTTATGTCTTATTGTTGTGACATCAATAAAGATCTCAAGATATAAAGTAAAGACATAAAAGTCTCATTGGAGACATGTGGGCTTCGATTAGAAGCATAAAGGCTTCCTTGTGAGGCATAAAGAGGTTTTATAAGAAACCATAAAGAGGACCAAAAATGAATTTAGCAAAATTTTGATCACTTTTAGTATGCTATTTTCATGTCACACTTACTCATCATTTAAAATCCATGTCAATAGGGATATTAGCATTTGTGACCATGGAGTGGTCTTATATTGTTAAATGATGTAATGACTTTCATGATTCGATGTTCGTATTCTTATTGGACTAGATTAGAATACTAAGGTGTTTTGATTTAGGCTATATGTATGTGTGGCCACTTAAGTAATTCAACCCGAGAGTCGTTTTCAAATAAAATATATGTGTATGTATTATTTTATTATTATAAATCAAATAACAATCAGTGTAGTCCAAGTGGGAGAATGTTAGACTTTTTATATACGTGGGCTTTGCATTGATTGGGTTTTTAGATTGTGAAAAACGGGTTGATATATAGCCTGACATGATATACGGTATAGCCCAATAAATTGTGTGATCCATTAAGTATTTGGGCTCTAGTGCACCTTGGTTCGTGATGAGGGATTATATAATGTGGGCTTATTCCTTATAAATTAAGGAGTCCATAATGGGAAAGACTCCATAAAGTTTCTTTCTAAATAAGCTAGGTCTCCTCTACACTCCATAAGTCGAAAACCCTAGCAGCCTGTCCCATTAGTGCTTGCATAAAGTAAGAAGAGCAAGTAGAGGAAGACCGGCCTCCTAACGTGTTCTTTTGCAGAGAGTTGCTAGCATGTTATCATGGCTTCCGCAGGTACGTGCTTATTCTAATTGTTATTATTATTTTGTGTTGTAGTTTTCTAGTATGAATTTAATATTGTTATATCATGAGATTCATTGCTGGATGTAGAGGCTACTTCATTACATGTTGTGAGCAACACCCGACTGCCACAATTGTTTTTAGGAAATGCATATTTGAAGGCATCCCAATCGCTTATGCTCCACACATTGTCTAAAACAAACACGTACGTGCTCTCTCGAAGGAACTCATTGATTATTGCTTTTAGTCTTTGGCTGTTTAAATTTTCGAGTCCTTCGGGTGCCGTTTGCTCAGTTTCTTTGAAAAGTTGTCAAACCACGTCTCACAGGAGTTCATCCAACTTAAATGATTGAGAAACAGTGATCCAAGCATGGAAATGGAAATGTTTCTGCACCTTCTGAATCATTGTAGACTTTCTTCACCAAGGTGGTTTTCCCCAACCCACCCATTCCCAGCACCGAAAAAACTTTCAACCTAGAGTCGCCCTCAACAAGCCATCGGATCAGCTGCCTTTTGGGTTCATCGATACCCACTAGCTCATCTTCATCCAATAGAAGTGCGTCCCCCCGAAGATCATACCACGCGTTTTGAGAAGTACTACTAGGGCTCGAGACTTGATCTATGAATAAATCCGCACGACAATTGTATCTCCGATGTCCCTCGGATATCTCATGGACTCTAGATTGGATGCTCTTTATTTCACAAGCAATCTAGTGACAAGCTTTCAAGTTCTTGATCGAGCAAGAAAGCTTACGAAAAGAAGCAGATAATCCATGCCTATAATGTTACTCGAATCGAAGTATGAACTCATCGAGAACATCTTCTGTGTTATAAGCGACGTCCCTCACTTGCTTGACCTATGCGTCAATTTCTGGATCGCTGTCTTCGATTCCATCTGCAACCCGTAGGAAGGCATTTATGCGTTCCAATTCGTTCTTGATATACTTGATTTCTTCTCGAACACCTCTCAAAAGCTTCCCCTCTTCTTTAATCAAGGGTGCAAGCTTGTTGACTAGAAAGCTCACTACACTCTCCGCCAATTTTTTCTCTCTTCTTTCTCTTTTAAGTTGTACGTGTTGCCTTTAAATTTGTGTTGCCTATTGTTATGGATCTCTGTCCCACATCGGATAGGCACTGGGGGAGTCTTGGGCATATAAGTAGGGAGGGCAACTCCACCTAATGGGCTAGCCTATTGGGTTGGAGACCCGACCCGTGACAAGTGGTATCAAAGCAAACCCAGTCCCTTATCCGATGTCACACCAAGCGCCTAGGCCCACGGGATACCGAGGGCATATATGACCGCGACGGGTACGGGCTGTGGACAGGTAGTCAGGGTGGGCCCAACCACGACGAGGGCGTCGTGCGGGTTGGGTGAGGGAGAATGTCATGGATCTCTGTCCCATCCTAATTGGTTTATTATATATATAAAATCTATCATGAGCCCAGGTGGTTCAATGAAATAAATGTTTATTTAACTCAACTCCTAAAGTCACCTGAATGCGAGTCACCCGGAAGCTTTAAACATCACTGCCTTTTGGACAGGGCCACAGTCAATCAATAGCCTCACTGCTTTTTAGATTGAGAACCAAAGCTAATTTTATGGGATCCTAACATGGTCAATTTTATGGTACCTTAACATAAAATTAGGTACCATACCTATAAGGTCACTTGAAATGATAAGTTGGTCATTTCAAATGGTAGGTGGGCCATTTGAGATGATAAGTTAATTACTTTAAATGGTAAATGGTCACTAAATAGTAAGTGGGTTACTTCAAATGATAAGTGGATCATTTTAAGTTACTTCAAATAATAAGTGGACCATTTTAAGTTACTTCAAATAATAACTGGGTCACTTAAAATAGTTAGTGGATATGGTACCTTAAAAACCTTGTGAGTACCATAGAATTACCTTAGAGCCACAGTCAATCATAGCCCTTTTTTTTCTTTTTGGCTTTCCCTTTTTTGTGTGGCTCTTAGTTACTTAACTTCTAGCCTAACTTAGATGACGTTAATGTTATCATACAACTATGTCTTTGTTGACTTGAAATTGGGATGTTTGGTGAGTAAGAAGAAACAAAATGTTTCTAGAAAAAGCTTTTAGAATCATGGCCAACTTGGTGTTTGATATTGCCAATTAGTTGCGCTGGCCCTGACAATATAGTTTAATTTTTCTGACTTCTTCTTTGGAAAAGGCTATGAAGAGGATGCCTTCACATGATTGTTGGGAGCTCTTAGCCCTGACAATGTAGTTTAATTTTGTTGACATCTTCCCTTGGAAAAGGCTATGGAGCTCTTCTGCTTATTCCTTCATTTTAGCATATGGTTTTTACTTAAGTGCATTAGACTAAGTGCACCACCTTTGAACAGACACTAGCTCAGCTCGTAGCTTCATCCATCATGAAGACAGAGTTAACTAATCTCACGCGTTATGGTTGCTTAATTTAATTTCAAAACTTATGGTTGTAGATTCCATTTCCTAGCCATTGATGATTTTCTGCAATAAGTCTACTGCATTTATGAATTCAAAAAATAACAAGAGTTCAGGAAAGTCTAAGCATATAAACGTTAAATACTGTGTTATAAAAAGGAGGTTTTGAAACCAGTTGGTATATGTAGAGTACATTAGTAAATGGCAAATGTAGTTGATCCCATGACTAAAGGTTTGCCGCTAATGTTATATAATTAACAAGCATATTATGCATATGGGTCTTGTTTAACAACTTTGATTTACTTTGTGGGAAGTTGTATTTGGTTCATTGAATGACATATTCTAAAAAATATGGTCCATTTGTTTTCAAAGGAATGCGCACTCCAAGATAGGGTATGATATAGGGTCCAACATTAATTAGTCATATTTTTTTTTTCAAAGGAATGCGCACTCCAAGTGGAAGTATGTATGATATAGGGTCTAACATTAATTAGTCATTTTTAAAAAAAAATTAAAACTAGATTAATAATTAAATATTTTTTATGAATGGGTGCACCCTTTGGAGAGAGGCACATAATATTCTATCACATCCTATGCAAGTTATTAAATCCTACAAAATAAAGAGTTGTGTTGATTAATGGAAGCCTTCCGTTATGAAATGATTGCAACCCCTTTCTATAAAAAACCACATTATAAGATACAAAAGATAGAACATTTTAATGGTTTCCAATATATTTGGAAAAAAGGTACAAGTTGTAGGGAAAAGGTTCCACGCAGCATATGGTAAGATTTAATCAAGCCGGTCTTTTCGAAGGGAGATGGGCCAAATCAAGAAAAGGGGATGAGAAGGGGCAAAATTGGTTTTGAACCCTGTTGATAAGGGTAAAATGGTCTATTCATTATAACATACTTTAACTGATGTGGAAGTAGTGTTTTATGATGTGGCAATAGTGCCAGCGTTTTTAATTTCCAAGTGATTTATGCGCATATTTCATTTAAAATAGTGTTGTCCCATCATAGATTTAAGGGGAGAAAGGGGTTGAGATTCGTAATAATTCAATATTGTGTCAAGGTTAGTTCCCTCATTGAATGATATTTCGGACAGTTTAGATTAGAGATCAAAATGTTATCATTGATGCCAATTTAATCATTTCAATTTATAACTTTTTATTCCTTTTAATCTCGATCATCTAAAATCTCTAACAACCAATATCAACTCGGCACATTGCTTTATCACTTTATGAATTCTTTCCCCCTCCATGGTTATAAAGTCCTTCTTTTCCCATCATAGATTCTCTCATATTTAATTTTAATTTTAATTTTTTAAAGACTCCCTTTTTCGAAGTAATTTTCATGGTCATAAAAAGCTTCCTTTTCCATCATAATCGGATTGCCAAATGCTAAGAAGCACGGACACGGATACGTGATACAAGTATGGCATGACACAGACACGGACACAGCAAATTCTCAAAATTTAGTACACAACATAGCAAAGATACAGCATTAATATAATATTTATTTTTATGCATATAATTATAAAATGTCATTTAAAATCATATAGATAATTCAAAATGCATACCTTTATATTGTTTTTATAAATTCTAGTTGAATAGTTCGTAGGAAATATATACCTAAAAGGAAAATAATGAATAAAAAGAAGAGAAAAAAAAGGCATAAGAAGAAGTATCGCGTGAGAGAAATATCAAATAAATATCGTATCCGATACGTGTTCAACATAGACACGCGACCGTTAGGAAATTCCTAGGCCAAATGTTAGACTATTGGCAGGGGGCAACAAAGTCAAAGACTCACTGTAACCATTTTATCTTTTTCTTCATTACTATTCTTATTTCGTAAGTAAGGTGGGTTGATGATGTAATAGGTGTGATGTCATATATATAGTTGAAATTAGAAATATGATCAGGAAAAAATGTCGTTTGCAGGAAGTTTAACAAAGCAATTTGAGGGGTGAACTGAGAAAATGTGTTAGGTTCAAATCTCAATATTCCTTTTCAAGGCAATTTCATGAACTTTATTTTATAATTTACTCAGTGCATGTAAGACGAGAATTTGTTGAGAAACCCACAAAATCCATGATAAATTACATGTTTAATAACCAATGTCACAACAAAGTTCATACAGAATTGTAGCGAAAGAGCTCCATATCTGCTAGGAGCAATACCTCTCCCGTTCGTCTTCTTCCCTTACTGAAACATACTGAAAATAGACTCAGTTTATATCCCAATAAATAGATTTTCTTTCTCATTAATAAATTATGAGCTCTCAACACATAATTGGGAGTATCCTTAAGTGCCAATCTTGTTGGGATCATAGAATTCTCTATGATTCTATAGCTTTGGCTTCTTCTAAAAATAAAAAAATAAAAAGGGAAAAAAAATCCCACTAAATGGATTTCTACTAATCTTAAAATAGGTCATATAAAATCAACTATTATTAACAAAAATACAACTATGCATTTCTGACTCAAGGTTCAACCATTTGTGATGTAAACATATGTATAGTACAATCATTTATATATTAACCACCCATATATGGTGTACATGCAATCTTTAATGCATGACTTTACGCAATCTAGATTAGGTTAATCTTTAATGCTAAGAATAGTCGTACTAGTCGAACCATCACACTACCAATGGTGTGGGAAATGCGTGCAAGTGTGGAGCCCATAGTGCATGCACATCACGCACTAATGACTGCGCGACGGTCCAACTACCGCAATTGCATGTTCTTGATTGTCCATAGCATCTCCCATATGTATGTATATTATGGAAGAAATGATATTAATTCTTCTTTTACCTAGAAATTGCAACGAGTGCTACCCAAAAGGTGCAAACTAAGTGTTCGCACTAAAATTGGTTTTCCTAGGTCGATGACTTGTGTGGGTATGTTAGGGCCGAGTTCAGTCCAAAGTTGTGCGTTCACAATCCCTTACGAATTGGTATTTAAATTTTCAGGCGATTGAAGAAGAAAAAGGGTTCTTCCCTCAAGGTTCAGGCGTGAATATCAGTATATCACAAAAGAAATCAAACACACATGTAAGCATTAAAACCAAATGAAAAATGAAAGCAATACATTACCAAACATGATTCGAAAATGAAATCCACAAGAGCTTGAAATCCAACACAAACCAAAAGCAAGATTACACGAAATTGAAAGGAAATTGTTTGCTAGAAAAGTTAGAAAGCTAAGCTAAATTGATCTACTCCTAAGATAAGGATGATGGTTGAGGAACCACTGCTTCATCTTCAAATCTTCAATTTATAGCTGCTGCGTCTTGCCCCAACCGACTGGAAGTTATCAATGAGGCCATGACCTTCAACTGCCGTTGCAACTGCTCCACTTCTGCAGAAAATTCAGCTCCCATCTTCCACAATATCAGGCTCGCTTCTCTGCATACGTGTAACTCCTCTATTTTTTAGTTCTTTGCTCTGTTTTCTCCATGTTTTATCAACCAAGGCAACAACTTGCACTTTGCCACATGTATTTATGCTATTGGCCATTATATTTGTCTCTTAGTATTCCGCACATCAGCAAAGCTTGTAATCCTGCACAATTTAAGCCACTTGTCACATAACCATTAGTTAAACCACCAGCCAACACATTTCTTTGTGTAGCCAGGTGGACCAATCATCTGTTCTCCCGCCAGAAATTCAAATTTGAAGGAAACACTAAGGAAAGAAAAACCAGATTTGCTATGTCATTCAAAATAAAGCAAGTTTGAGTATTGCAGTCACTTACAAGGTTAATGGCCTTATTAGGTGGTCCCATGTTGGTGAATCACAGCCAATTGCGAGGTTCATGGTTCACCATGGATGTGCTCGATCCATCAGAATTCTGTCTTTGTTTCTCGCTCAATTCTAAAGGATTGGCATCCCAATGATTACCCCTCCAGTAGGTAGAATACACCTCCTGGATGTGTGCAACTTTCCCATAATCACCTTGTCTATCACGTATCGTCATGCCCAATTCGATAGGCATATCGAAAAATTCAAGTACCTTCAGTTTGGAAAGGTGTTCAATGCCTGATGGCAGCTTCTTCAACATATTGCAACACTGGATGATTAGCTTCTCAAGATTAGGCATTGATCCCTCCTCAACCATCACACTTTGCAGTTTGTCTAATTTTTCAAGATTCAGAAACTTGAGCTTTTGAAACCCGAAACTCTTGAAGCACAATTGACATCCATCATAAGCCCGATTAAGTTCAAGATGTAATAGATTGGGCAATGCTTCAAGTGATACAAGTGGATCTTCTTCCAACCGACTCCACTTCAAAAACACTCTGGCCAAGCTGTAATGAGAAGGCATCCACTTGGGTAACGATTGTAAACGTCCCCTCAAGAATAGCCTTCGAAGATACACTGGAGGAGTAGATAGGTGTTTGAGATCAATTACCTCGTTCTCTTCTATTGAAGTCACATACAATGAGTGAAGATTGCTTAGCTTATTGATGGATGAGAACAGAGCCTGCCCATCGTCTCTTCTCAACTTTAGAATGCCCAACCTCCTCAATTGGCTTAGCTCCCCAATCTCTCCCATTAAATCGCCTCCGCCTTGACTTACCTCCATATAGTTTAGCTTCTGTAGGGACCGTAACCCTCCAATTCCTTCACGTGCCATGAAACCTTGTAGATGGTGAAAGGCCTGATAAGGTTCTACAGTATTGTAGTGATACACCAGGAGATGGCGAAGTCGTTGAAGTTTTAAGATCTCAACAGGCAACTCAGTGACAAAAGTACGCTTGAGATCTAATGTTTCTAGGTACCGAAGCTTCCCAATAGAGCGTGGAAGTACTTTTAACTTGGTATCTCTCAAGCTTAGATACCTTAGATTGAATTGTTTGACAACTTCCTCTGGAAAGATCTCTAGAGGTACCCCTCTCAAATCCAACACCTTGAGCAGCCTAAGACCACCACAGAAGAACGAGAGCTTGGATGATTTGGATGACAAATCTACTTCCCCAAACACGAGCAAGGATCGAAGTTTAGAGACTTCAATTTTTTCTTGTACGATTTCCCATTTGTTATGGACCGATAGGTGTCGGACCCTTTCAGGCCAAGATGTAGTTTCTTTACTGGCTATTGTTATCAAGTACTGATCTGCTGGCTTGGAAAGAATAGTCTCCCGAAGAAGGTCATGGATGCGGCACAAACTGACTCTGCCATCTGCTGTTCTCTTTGCCACTTGGATCAAGCTTCTGTTAATGAGCTGCATGAGGTAGTCCTCTGCAACTTCTTCTCGAGTCCTTTTTTCACTTTCTTCCACAAACCCTTCCGCAGTCCATAGTCGGATCACTCTCATACGCTCAATGGGATGATCCTCCGGGAAAATGCTCAAATACAGGAAACAAGACTTCAGATAGCAAGGCAAATCATCATAACTAAGTGACAGTATCTTCATCATGCTCTTGACTCGATCATTGCCTTCTAATTCAGTACCAAGGCTGTGCAGAACCGTTTCCCATTCGTATGTTTTGCTCTGATCCTTTGTCGCCAGAACACCACTAATTGCCACAATTGCAAGTGGCAATCCATCACATCTTTTTAACATGGTTTGAGAGAGTTTATGCAAATGCAAAGGGCAAGGTTTCCCATCGAATGTTTTCTTGCAGAACAAACTCATCGATTCCTCTTGAGACAAAGGTTTCAATTCATGGAAATACCCATGAAATTCGTTGCTTGATGCACGGGCTACTTCTTCGTTACGTGTTGTGAGCATTACTCGACTACCACAATTGTTTTTGGGAAATGCATTTTTGAAAGCATCCCAATCAGCAATGCTCCATACATCATCTAAAACAAGCACGTACCTTCTTTCTCGGAGGAATTCTCTGGTTGTCTCTTTTAGCTGGTTGGTCCTCATGTTTTCCAGCAATTGAGGAACAGGCTGCTTGATGGCATTGAATAGTTGTTGAATCATGTCTCTTAGAAGCTCATTCAACTCGAACGATTGAGAGACAGTGATCCAAGCATGGCTTTTGAAATGTTTCTGCAATTCTGTATCATCATAGACTTTCTTTACCAGGGTAGTTTTTCCCAAACCCCCCATTCCAACCACCGAAACGACTTTGAATCTGGGGTCACTATCAACAAGGCATTGGATCAGCTGCTTTTTGGGTTTGTCAATACCCACCAACTCTGTTTCTTCTAGTAGAAGTGCATCCTCTCGACGATCATACCTGTTGGGACAAACAATCTGTGAATTATGAAATTGATAAAAATTGAGAATATGAATCTACTTAAAAATAAAATAAAATCAATTGTCTCAAAAAAAAAAAAATCCAACTGTACCTTCTGCTACTTCCATCGAAGGAGCTTGAGACACTCTCTAGAACTGCATCCCCACGAGGATTTTTGCACTTGTATCTCTTCTCTCTCTCCGAAATATCGCGGACTCTGTTTTTGATCCCCTGTAATTTAGAAGCAATCCCATGGCGAACTTTCAAGTCGTTGAAGCAGCAAGAAATCTTAGACCGGATCCCACCCTTCCCATGATGATGATGATGCGCCAATCGAACCATAAACTCGTCGAGTATGTCTTCGGTGTCGTATGCGATCTCCCTCACTTGCTTCACCCATTCTTTGGTTTGCTCATTGCTGGCTTCTTCGGTTGCTGAATCGGCGTCTCGTAAAAAGGCCCTCATGAAGTTCAATTCGGGTCTGATGTTTTTGATCTCGTCTTCGACCCCATTCAAAAATTGCAGCTCTTCTCGGAGAATGATTGCCATATTATTGACTACAGAGCTTACCACACTCTCTGCCATTCTTTCTCTGTTTTTCCTTTTTTTTCTTCAATCTCTGCCTTCTGCGTCTCCAAAAGTGGTAAAGAGGCAACGGCTTGCTCTTTACTCAACTGTGCCAATGTTAGCCTGCAGCTTAGTTTTTGAAAGAGTGAATTGAGTAGTTTTCCTTGTGTTTGTGGGATATTTGTAAAGAAGATGCTTATGGTGTTACATTACATCATTGTCCTCGTTATTTTAATTAATAATATTTCTTCTCTTATTAAGAAAATAAAAATAAAAAAGAATAATGCTAAAGGGGACGAATAAAGTAGGACGAAATCAGGGACGGCTAAGGGTGGTTACCCAATGTTAGTGCGTTAGTGCTTGACCCATTTTATTGAATATATTCCATATCTAGAATGAAAAAACGGAACTAAAACCTTGCCCTCAATAAACAAGGCAGTTTACACCCTTATAATTTCTTTCCTTGTTCACACCCTTATAAACAAGGCAGTTCACACCATTTTGCTGAATATATTCCATATTCCATATAAGGTAGTTCACACCCTTATAATTATCTTAATTGTTTGTCTTATATGTTAAATGAGTTCTAATTATCTTAAACTAGTATAGCAAGATCAAATGCAGCATAAGGTTGGGACACCACTAAAGTTGTCTTTGCACTTCATGTTAATGTATGTTTTCCATAATCGTAGACCTAAGATATTTGACATCACCCTTTATTTATCTTAATTAGTTATACTACATGTTAAACTAGTTTCAAATTATCTTAAATCATTTTATGTGGACCTTGGTCTTAAAAAACAAGATCAAATGCATCAAGATAATACCACAACTCAACTATTATTATGACAAATCAGATAAATTGGAAGTTTTATCATATAACAATGGGGAGTTCCCCACGGCCCCCCCTCCCAAAAAAAAAAGACATGTACATTTTTAGAACTATGAATATTCAAATAATTTGTGATTTTTTTTTAAAGATAACAGTACGATTTCCTTCCCCCCTGCATTGTTTTCCCCCTGATTAGTGCCATGAATATTCAGATAAATTAAATTTTTTTTTTTTATAAAAATAACAGTGTGATGTTTTTAAGATAATACTGAATGCAATATGATATTAAATATGACAAATCAGATAAATTGAGAGTTTTATCATGTAACAATGAGAAGATCACAGCAATTTTAAGGAAACCCCTTTATAATCCCGTTTATCTAAATTGGGTTGAGTTGAGTTGTGGTATTATCTTGATGCATATTTTGTATGATGTGTCATGGTTAATTATTTGAATATTTTGCATTGATTTAATTTGTGATTTTGTATGATGCGTCATGGTTAATTATCTGAATATTTCGCCAAACTTGAATGTAAGAAATATCTTGAAACTTTGGTCGATGATTCCTTTTTGGAATCGCTAAAAGGAATGAAAATATCATAGCAATTTTGAGGAAAACCCTAATAATCCCATTTATCTAAATTTTGAGAACATTTATCTGAATTGGGAATTGAGGGCTTCCCATATTAAGTTCTTTTTTAATTACTAACGGTGTTAAAACTACTAACCAATCAGATTCTACCAAATTAGTAGTCTTATGTTTTAGTCCTCTGATAGTGGTCCTATGTATCATTACTCAATAAAAAAATAAAAGAAAAAAAAAGGAGAAGAAGAGTGGATTGACCAAAACTAGTATGAACTCGAGTCTTGACTAATTATTTTTTGAGCTATGCTATACTAGACCAAACAGTAAACCGAATCCGTTTGCCGAAATACGTGTCCGTCAAACGTAATGGGTCTTACTTTTGGGGTTTGACTAAAATATCCCACAAACACTCCGTTCAAAACAGTGCCTATTCTCTTAACTAACTTTTCTTCCAGAAACACATCAATTTGAAAAATTACACATATCACCAAGCCCATAAAAGCTGGAAAAGCTTGGATAAAAAATTAACAAAATTCAAAATGTCGAAACTTTCATTATACATATCTATTTTTTATAAATATTATACTTTCGGAATCTACTTGTCGAGTACTTCAAAACAAGATCCATTATGATTAGGAAAATTTGAAAAGAAAAAAAAAATCTAAATAACATGCTAATTTCCCTAATTTTAACTTAATTTCTCCATAAACCTATTTTCGAGTTATAGATCCAATTTCTAGTAACAATAAACAAGCTCAAAAATGCATCTATATAACATGTAAAATATACAGTCTGAAAACTAACTCAACATAGATTACCAATGTTCAAACTATACACGTTTAACAATTGTTCTAAGTACATTAAAAAAAAAAAAATTTTTTTAAAAAGCCTAAAGTTCCCAAAAAAAAATACAATTTGAAAAACTTGTTGGTATATTCCCACATTTGTAGAGTTAGCTAGATTTTTTGTAAAGTTAGCTAGATTTTTGGTGCAATTAGCTAGATTTTTATAAAGTTTGTAAAATTTGCTAGATTTTTTGGTGAAGTTAGTTAGATTTTTTGTTAAGTTAGTTAGATTTTTGGTAAAACTAGCTAAGTTTTTTGTAAAATTAGTTAGATTTTTTATAAAGTTGACTAGATTTTTTTAATCACATATTTCCACATTCATTATGGATGTTGTTTGAAATGTGTCAACGAGTAGATTTAGAAAATATCAATTTCACATCCATAATGAATTTGGAAATATGTGATTAAAAAAATCTAGTTAACTTTATAAAAAAATCTAACTAATTTTACAAAAAACTTAGCTAGTTTTACCAAAAATCTAACTAACTTAACAAAAAATCTAGCTAATTGCACCAAAAATCTAGCTAACTTTACAAAAAATCTAGCTAACTCTGCAAATGTGGGAATATACCAACAAGTTTTTCAAATTGTATTTTTTTTTGGGAACTTTAGGCTTTTTTAAAAAAATTTTTTTAATGTACTTAAAACAATTGTTAAACGTGCATAGTTTGAACATTGGTAATCTATGTTGAGTTAGTTTTCAGACTGCATATTTTACGTGTTATATAGATGCATTTTTGAGCTTGTTTATTGTTACTAGAAATTGGATCTATAACTCGAAAATAGGTTTATGGAGAAATTAAGTTAAAATTAGGGAAATTGGCATGTTATTTAGATTTTTTTTTCTTTTCAAATTTTCCTAATCATAATGGATCTTGTTTTGAAGTACTCGACGAGTAGATTCCGAAAATATAATATTTATAAAAAATAGATATGTATAATGAAAGTTTCAACATTTTGAATTGTGTTAATTTTTTATCCAAGCTTTTCCAGCTTTTATGGGCTTGGTGATACGTGTAATTTTTCAAATTGATATGTTTCTGGAAGAATAGTTAGTTAAGATAATAGGCACTGTTTTGAACGGAGTGTTTGTGGGATATTTTAGTCAAACCCCAAAAGTAAGACCCATTACGTTTGACGGACATGTATTTCGGCAAACGGATTCGGTTTACTGTTTGGTCTAGTATAGCATAGCTCTTAATTTATATTTCAAAATTTGTCTTTGCTACTATCATGCAAGTTTTGTTCAAGCTATTAAAAGATTTAAATTACTACTCCAAACGACAAAAACTAATCATTTTCCATTTAAATTAGTGTCGCCCCCATCAATGGTAATGAGGCCTCGTCCCATCATAGACTCTTCCTTTAAAAGACTTCACTTTTCTGAATTTCCATATCCGGCAAAGTCTTTCTTTTCCCATCATGGAATCTTCCACGTTTATGTAGTATTTTTCAAAGACTCACTTTTTCGAAGTAATTTCCATAGTCGTAAAGTATGGGCATGGACCATTGGCAGGGTGAACAAAGTCACAAAGTCACAAACCCACAGGAGGATTTTTATTATTATTATTATTATTATTGTTAAACTACAAGAAACCTCATAATGTGTAACATTCTTTTCATGTAATCCCTTTATAAAAAAATAATTACAATGTGTGTTCAAACAACTTACAAATTTAACAATTAGCGCCATCTTTAATTATCAATGATGAAATTAAAAGCAATTACCCGACATTTTTCCATCTAATTTTTTGAAAAATGATTAATAGTAATTCTAATTGCTAAATTTATAATATGTCTAAGTCACATTGCGGAGGGGTTACGTGAATGAAAGGCCAAACATTAAAGGAGTTTTTTTTTTTAATTTACCATCTTTCTTTTTTTTTTTTTTTTCTTTCTCCATACGTCTTCTTATTTTATGAATGACGTGGATTGATGATGCAATAGTTGTGATGCCATATATTTGAGCAAGGTTGATTCCAAGAAGTTTCGGCAAAGCCTTGCAGTAATTAGACACATAGCAAGAAACATGATTTTCAAATTTTTTAAAAAAATAATTTTGTTGAATTTTTCATGCTTATGTGGCTATTTATGATTGGGCTGTCCTAGAATCTGCTAACAACAAGGGGATTGGATCCTTTGCCATACCATGGCAGAGACCATCTTGTCATACAATGAACCATGGCTTGACAGGTAGCGAAATAGGCAATCCAATGGACAGAATTTCTCAGTACTCAAAACGAAAACGTTTTGAGCTTTTTTTTTTTTTTTTTTTGAAAATTAAAAATGCTCCCCCTTTCTTCTCTAATAGCCGTTTATCGTCTCCCACGATAGTTGACGCTGGGTTTCAATCACCCTCACTTTTCTCTCCACCATTTTCCAACCAATCTCCGCCATCGCTACTGCCTCTCTCTCCTTCTCCATTGCTCTAACCCAAAGCAACCAGCACGGGCAACCCTCGAGGCGACAAAAAGTTCTGTCCAACCACTCATTTTTTAATTAATGACTTAGTTTACTAATTGATAAATTTGATCGATCTAGTTGAGGGAATCTAACATTGTTGACTTTTATAGATATTAAAATATTCTTTTTAGTATTAAAAACTAATGTAGAATAGCTTGCTAAAGAATTCCTAGTCCGGATGGACCTCCAAAAACGAAACAAAGAAGAGTACTAGAAGGGAGAGGACACTAGAAGCCAAAATAGCATTTTGCATTCACCCGTACCTACGGTTGAGAGCAGTTTTTTGCATAATAACATTCTGCCTTCAACTGTATCTATGGTCAGGCCAACCGTACCTACAATCGTCAGCAGATTTGCTATTAAGAATTTCCTTGCCAACTACCTTTTTTCCTTATTTAACTTGGATTCCTATAAGTCCGTTTGGGTCCCTATTTTGCCAGCTTGCTACTTAAGTTTAGGACTTTTGATTTATGTCTTTAATTGGAATTTTCCTATTTTTGGAATTTTTAGTATTTTCCTTTATTTCGTTATTTATTTCCTTAAGTTTATTGTTCTATTAGAATTAGGGTTTGCAGCTTATATATAGGTTGCCTCCTTTCATTGTAAGATTATGTTTTGATTTTAATAAGAATTTCTTTATGAGATTTTATTCTCTTTACTCATGGATTCGGGTTGTTTTCTCTTTACTTGTGGATTCAAGTAATTTTAAGAAGGCGGTGACCTTTTTCTTTCATAAGCTTTCCGCTACATCAAAAACTTTATGGGAAAGCACTCGCCAAATTCCCCATGGCATGGACCATTGAGAGACACAATTAATCAAATACTCCGTAGTAATTTAAAGTGACACTCCTACGTCCGGCACTGTGTGTGATTTTTTCCAATATTGAGACATTACACTTAGGTAATTCTTTAAAATACGAGTAAGACCATCACCCATTCCATATTTTTTTATTTTATTTTATTTTTAATCTAGAAAGAGAGCTAAAAGCATCAAAGAGTAACAAAGAATCCTAATTAGGTTGGCACCCAAAGCACTCACCATCATTTGCCCTCAACTTCAGATTTTATTTTATTTTTTTAAAAATTAAAGTAAATAAGAAGGCATATAAGGAGATAAGGAAACAAAAACCAAACCATCTAGTCTTTGTGGCTTATAATGATACAATCCAACTCACATAGGAAGAAATAAAATAAAAAGGCTTTTAAAGACTCTCCAACAGCAAGGAAACCGGCTTAAAAAAAGAGCTTAAGAAGAAATCTATAAAAAGGAAGTCCAAACATATCTCTAACAAGTTCAGAAGGAACAACACCAGAATCTGCATGCGACCAAGTAATATCAGTAAAATTGAGCGCCAAATTAGTTATTTTGTCTGCAACAGAGTTACCTTCTCTATAAATACGAGAAAAAACCACACTCATCTTCTTTATGAGAGAAATATTCCCTATTACTTAATGTCTATAATAAAATTAATTGGTGCATCGCTCCTTCAAGAGCAAAAAATCAAATTTAAAACCTTTTGCCTTTTGAAATATAGTTCTTTTTTTTTTTTTTTTTTTTTTTTTTTGGCTCTTAGTTACTTACCTTCTAGCCTCACTTAGATGACATTAATGGTATCATACCACCAAGTCTTAGTTGACTTGCAATTGGGATGTTTGGTGAGTAAGAAGAAAGAAAATGTTTCTATTAAAATAAAAATAAAAAAAGGCTTTAGAATCATGGCCAACTTGGTGGTTTGATATTGCCAATTGGTTCCCCCGGCCATGGCCCGGCCCTAACCATATAGTTTAATTTTGTTTGACTTCTTCTTTGGAAAAGGCTATGAAGAGGGTGCCTTCACATGCTTGTTGGGAGCTCTTCTGCTTATTCCTTCATTTTAGCATATGGTTTTTGCTGAAATGCATTAGACCAAGTGAACTCCCTTTGATTTTCTTGGTGGCTTGGAGGAGCAATATCATAGACGAGTGTTGAACAGACACTGCTCGCAGCTTCATCCATCATGAAAACAAAGTCAACTATTCTCATGCATTATTGTTGCGGAATTTAATTTCAAAACTTATGGTTGTAGATTCTATTTCCTAGCCATATATTGAAGATTTTCTGTGACGACTCTACTGCATTTATGTATTCAAGAAATAATAAGAGTTCAGGAAGGTCTAAGCATATCAACGTTAAATACTTTGTTATAAAAATGAGGTTTCGAAAATGTAGTTGATCCCATGACTGAAGGTTTGCCGTTTATGTTATACAACAAGCATATTATGCATATGGGTCTTGTTAACAACTTTGATTATTTACTTTGTGGGAGATTGTTTTTGGTTCATTTAATGACATATTCTACGGAGTAAAAAATATGGGATGTCTCACACGAATCGTTAGGAAATAGTCTGAACTGAACCCCATCGAGAGTAAGGCTTGGGATACCCCAATCGTTATATATATATATATATATATTATTTCAAAGATATGATTAATTATTGCAAGACCAAGTGGGAGAACGTATGATATAGGTCTAACATTAATTAATTATATTTATTTTTTAATTAAAACTAGATTAATAGTTAAATTTTTTTTATGAGTGGGTGCACCCTAGTATTTAATTTCTGTTTTACGCGTCATAGATCCTAATTGGTTTATTATATATGAATTCTATCATGAGCCCATGTGATTCAATGAAATAAATGCTTATTTACCTCAACACCTAAAGTCTCAAGTAGATATTAAACGAGAATGCGAGTCACCCGGAAGCTTTAAACATCACTGCCTTTTGGCCGGACAGGGCCACAGTCAATCAATAGCCATACTGCTTTTTAGACTCAGAGCCACAGCCAAATTTCTGGTACCCTAGCATAAAATTGGGTATCATGAAATGATAAGTTGGTCATTTCAAATAGCAAGTAGGCCACTTGAAATGGTAAGTTAATTGCTTCAAATGGTAAGTGGTCACTAAATAATAAGGGAATCACTTCAAATGGTAAATGGGCCATTTTAAGTCACTTCAAATAGCAACTGGGTCACTTAAAATGGTAAGTGGATATGATACCCTAAAAACTTTATAAGTATCATAGAATTACG
Source organism: Liquidambar formosana (assembly GCA_039720395.1). NCBI lineage: Eukaryota > Viridiplantae > Streptophyta > Magnoliopsida > Saxifragales > Altingiaceae > Liquidambar > Liquidambar formosana. Next base: position 2,035,385 of record CM077830.1, read on the forward strand.
GAATTACCCTAGAGCCACAGTCAATCATAGCCCTCCATTTTTTTTTTCTTTTTTTTGTGTGGCTCTTAGTTACTTGCCTTCTAGCCTAACTTAGATGACATTAATGTTATCATACGACCAAGTCTTTGTTGACTTGCAATTGGGATGTTTGGTGAGTAAGAAGAAAAAAAATGTTTCTAGAAAAAGCTTTTAGAATCATGGCCAACTTGGTGTTTGATATTGCCAATTAGTTGCCCTAGCCCTAACAATATAGTTTAATTTTGTTGACTTCTTCCCTCGGAAAAGGCTATGAAGAGGATGCCTTCACATGCTTGTTGGGAGCTCTTTGCTTATTCCTTCATTTTAGCATATGGCTTTTATTTAAATGCATTAAGTGCCTGTTTGGATGAGATTCTGGGAGGCCTAAACAAAACAAAAATCACTCATGACGCAAGATCATTTTTGAAATACAGTTCCCAAACGCATATAAGATTCTCTTTCTCTACTAATAGCTTCTGATTCTGCTTCTGCTCTAAAGTTATCCGAAACAGGCACTAAGTGAACTACCTTTGAACAGACACTAGCTCAGCTGGCAGCTTCATCCATCATGAAAACAGAGTTAACTAATCTCATGCCTTATGGTTGCGGAATTTAATTTCAAAACTTATGGTTGTAGATTTCATTTCCTAGCCATTGATGATTTTCTGCGATAAGTCTACTGCATTTATGAATTCAAAAAATAACAAGAGTTCAGGAAAGTCTAAGCATATAAACGTTAAATACTTTGTTATAAAAAGGAGGTTTTGAAACTAGTTGGTATATGTAGAGTACATTAGTAAATGGCAAATGTAGTTGATCCCATGACTAAAGGTTTGCCGCTAATGTTATATAATTAACAAGCATATTATGCATATGGGTCTTGTTTAACAACTTTGACTTACTTTGTGGGAGGTTGTATTTGGTTCATTGAATGACATATTCTAAAAAATATGGTCCATTTGTTTTCAAAGGAATGCGCACTCAAAGATCATTTAAAAAATATGAATTAATTATTGCAAGACCAAGTGGGAGAATGTATGATATAGGGTCTAACATTAATTAGTCATATTTTTTTTTTTTTAAATTAAAACTGGATTAATAATTAAATATTTTTTATGAATGGGTGCACCCTTTGGAGAGGCATAATATTCTATCACATCCTATGCAAGTTATTAAATCCTACAAAACGAAGAGTTGTGTTGATTAATGGAAGCCTTTCGTTATGAAATGATTGCAACCCCCTTTCTATAAAAAACCACATTATAAGATACAAAAGATAGAACATTTTAATGGTTTCCAATATATTTGGAAAAAATGTACAAGTTGTAGGGAAAAGGTTCCATACAACAAATGGCTAGATTTAATCAAGCAGGTTTTTTCGAAGGGAGATGGGCAAAATTAAGAAAAGGGGATGAGAAGGGGCAAAATTGGTTTTGAACCCTGTTGATAAGGGTAAAATGGTCTATTCATTATAATACACTTTAACTGATGTGGAAGTAGTGTTTTATGATGTGGCAATAGTGCCAGCGTTTTTAATTTCCAAATGATTTATGCGCATATTTCATTTAAGATAGCATTGTCCCATCATAGATTTTAAGGGGAGAAAGGGATTGAGATTCATAATAATTCCATGTTGTGTCAAGGTTAGTTCCGTCATCGAATGATATTTCGGACTGTTTAGATTACAGATCAAAATGTTATCATTGATGCCAATTTAATCATTTCAATTTATAACTTTTTATTCCTTTTAATCTCGATCATCTAAAATCTCAACAACCAATATCAACTCGGCACATTGCGTTATCATTTTATGAATTCTTTCCCTGTTAATTTCCATGGTTATAAAGTCCTTCTTTTCCCATCATAGATTCTCTTATATTTAATTTTAATTTTAATCTTTTATAGACTCCCTTTTTCGAAGTAATTTTCATGGTCATAAACAGCTTCCTTTTCCATCGTAATTGGGTTGCCAAATGCTAAGAAGCATGGACACGGATACATGATACAAGTATGGCATGACACAAACACGGACACAGAAAATTCTCAAAATTTAGTACACAATATAGCAAAGATACAGCATTAATATAATATTTATTTTTATGCATATAATTATAAAATGTCATTTAAAATCATATAGATAATTCAAAATGCATACCTTTATATTGTTTTTATAAATTCTAGTTGAAGAGTTCAAAGGAAATATATACCTAAAAGGAAAATAATGAATAAAAAGAAGAGAAAAAAAAGGCATAAGAAGAAGTATCGCGTGAGAGAAATATCAAATAAATATCATATCCGATACGTGTTTGACATAGACACGCCACCGTTAGGAAATTCCTAGGCCAAATGTTAGACTATTGGCAGGGGGCAACAAAGTCAGAGACTCACTGTAACCATTTTATCTTTTTCTTCATTACTATTCTTATTTCGTAAGTAAGGTGGGTTGATGATGTAATAGGTGTGATGTCATATATATAGTTGAAATTAGAAATATGATCAGGTAAAAATGCCGTTTGCAAGAAGTTTAACAAAGCAATTTGAGGGGTGAACTGAGAAAATGTATTAGGTTCAAATCTCACTATTCCTTTTCAAGGCAATTTCATGAACTTTATTTTATAATTTACTTAGTGCATGTAAGACGAGAATTTGTTGAGAAACCCACAAAATCCATGATAAATTACATGTTTAACAACCAATGTCACAACAAAGTTCATACAAAATCGTAGTGAAAGAGCTCCATATCTGCTAGGAACAATACCTCTCCCGTTCGTCTTCTTCCCTTTACTGAAACATATTGTAAATAGACTCAGTTTATATCCCAATAAGTAGATTTTCTTTCTCATTAATAAATTATGAGCTCTCAGCACATAATTGGGAGTATCCTTAAGTGCCAATCTTGTTGGGATCATAGAATTCTCTATGATTCTATAGCTCTGGCTTCTTCTTTTAAAAAAAAAAAAAAAATCCCAATAAATGGATTTCTACTAATCTTAAAATGTGTCACATATATAATCAACTATTATTAACAAAAATACAACTATGCATTTCTGACTCAAGGTTCAACCAATTGTGATGTAAACATATGTATAGTACAATCATTTATATATTAACCACCCATATATGGTGTACATGCAATCTTTAATGCATGACTTTACGCAATCTAGATTAGGTTAATCTTTAATGCTAAGGATAGTCGTACTAGTCGAACCATCACACTGCCAATGGTGTGGGAAATGCGTGCACGTGTGGAGCCCATAGTGCATGCACATCACACACTAATGACAGTGCGACGGTCCAACTACCGCAACTGCATGTTCTTGACTATCCATAGCATCTCCCATATGTATGTATATTATGGAAGAAATGATATCAATTCTTCTTTTACCTAGAAAATGCAACTAGTGTTACCCAAAAGGTACAAACTAAGTGTTCGCACTAAAATTGGTTTTCCTAGGTCGATGACTTGCGTGGGTGTGCCAGGGCCGAGTTCAGCCCGAAGTTGTGCGTTCACAACCCCTTACGAATTAGTATTTAAATTTTTAGGCGATTGAAGAAGAAAAAGGGTTCTTCCCTCAAGGTTCAGGCGTGAATATCAGTATATCACAAAAGAAATCAAACACACATGTAAGCATTAAAACCAAATGAAAAATGAAAGTAATACATTACCAAACATGATTCGAAAATGAAATCCACAAGAGCTTGAAATCCAACACAAACCAAAAGCAAGATTACACGAAATTGAAAGGAAATTGTTTGCTGGAAAAGTTAGAAAGCTAAGCTAAATTGATCTACTCCTAAGATAAGGATGATGGTTGAGGAACCACTGCTTCATCTTCAAATCTTCAATTTATAGCTGCTGCATCTTGCTCCAACCGACTGGAAGTTATCAATGAGGCCATGCCCTCCAATTGCCGTTGCAACTGCTCCACTTCTGCAGAAAATTCAGTTCCCATCTTCCACAATATCAGGCTCGCTTCTCTGCATACGTGTAACTCCTCTATTTTTTAGTTCTTTGCTCTGTTTTCTCCATGTTTTATCAACCAAGGCAACAACTTGCACTTTGCCACATGTATTTATGCTATTGGCCATTATATTTGTCTCTTAGTATTCTGCACATCAGCAAAGCTTGTAATCCTGCACAATTTAAGCCACTTGTCACATAACCATTAGTTAAACCACCAGCCAACACATTTCCTTGTGTAGCCAGGTGGACCAATCATCTGTTCTCCCGCCAGAAATTCAAATTTGAAGGAAACACTAAGGAAAGAAAAACCAGATTTGCTATGTCATTCAAAATAAAGCAAGTTTGAGTATTGCAGTCACTTACAAGGTTAATGGCCTTATTAGGTGGTCCCATGTTGGTGAATCACAGCCAATTGCGAGGTTCATGGTTCACCATGGATGTGCTCGATCCATCAGAATTCTGTCTTTGTTTCTCGCTCAATTCTAAAGGATTGGCATCCCAATGATTACCCCTCCAGTAGGTAGAATACACCTCCTGGATGTGTGCAACTTTCCCATAATCACCTTGTCTATCACGTATCGTCATGCCCAATTCGATAGGCATATCGAAAAATTCAAGTACCTTCAGTTTGGAAAGGTGTTCAATGCCTGATGGCAGCTTCTTCAACATATTGCAACACTGGATGATTAGCTTCTCAAGATTAGGCATTGATCCCTCCTCAACCATCACACTTTGCAGTTTGTCTAATTTTTCAAGATTCAGAAACTTGAGCTTTTGAAACCCGAAACTCTTGAAGCACAATTGACATCCATCATAAGCCCGATTAAGTTCAAGATGTAATAGATTGGGCAATGCTTCAAGTGATACAAGTGGATCTTCTTCCAACCGACTCCACTTCAAAAACACTCTGGCCAAGCAGTAATGAGAAGGCATCCACTTGGGTAACGATTGTAAACGTCCCCTCAAGAATAGCCTTCGAAGATACGCTGGAGGAGTAGATAGGTGTTTGAGATCAATTACCTCGTTCTCTTCTATTGAAGTCACATACAATGAGCGAAGATTGCTTAGCTTATTGATGGATGAGAACAGAGCCTGCCCATCGTCTCTTCTCAACTTTAGAATGCCCAACCTCCTCAATTGGCTTAGCTCCCCAATCTCTCCCATTAAATCGCCTCCGCCTTGACTTACCTCCATATAGTTTAGCTTCTGTAGGGACCGTAACCCTCCAATTCCTTCACGTGCCATGAAACCTTGTAGATGGTGAAAGGCCTGATAAGGTTCTACAGTATTGTAGTGATACACCAGGAGATGGCGAAGTCGTTGAAGTTTTAAGATCTCAACAGGCAACTCAGTGACAAAAGTACGCTTGAGATCTAATGTTTCTAGGTACCGAAGCTTCCCAATAGAGCGTGGAAGTACTTTTAACTTGGTATCTCTCAAGCTTAGATACCTTAGATTGAATTGTTTGACAACTTCCTCTGGAAAGATCTCTAGAGGTACCCCTCTCAAATCCAACACCTTGAGCAGCCTAAGACCACCACAGAAGAACGAGAGCTTGGATGATTTGGATGACAAATCTACTTCCCCAAACACGAGCAAGGATCGAAGTTTAGAGACTTCAATTTTTTCTTGTACGATTTCCCATTTGTTATGGACCGATAGGTGTCGGACCCTTTCAGGCCAAGGTGTAGTTTCTTTACTGGCTATTGTTATCAAGTACTGATCTGCTGGCTTGGAAAGAATAGTCTCACGAAGAAGGTCATGGATGCGGCACAAACTCACTCTGCCATCTGCTGTTCTCTTTGCCACTTGGATCAAGCTTCTGTTAATGAGCTGCATGAGGTAGTCCTCTGCAACTTCTTCTCGAGTCCTTTTTTCACCTTCTTCCACAAACCCTTCCGCAGTCCATAGTCGGATCACTCTCATACGCTCAATGGGATGATCCTCCGGGAAAATGCTCAAATACAGGAAGCAAGACTTCAGATAGCAAGGCAAATCATCATAACTAAGTGACAGTATCTTCATCATGCTCTTGACTCGATCATTGCCTTCTAATTCAGTACCAAGGCTGTGCAGAACCGTTTCCCATTCGTATGTTTTGCTCTGATCCTTTGTCGCCAGAACACCACTAATTGCCACAATTGCAAGTGGCAATCCATCACATCTTTTTAACATGGTTTGAGAAAGTTTATGCAAATGCAAAGGGCAAGGTTTCCCATCGAATGTTTTCTTGCAGAACAAACTCATCGATTCCTCTTGAGACAAAGGTTTCAATTCATGGAAATACCCATGAAATTCGTTGCTTGATGCACGGGCTACTTCTTCGTTACGTGTTGTGAGCATTACTCGACTACCACAATTGTTTTTGGGAAATGCATTTTTGAAAGCATCCCAATCAGCAATGCTCCATACATCATCTAAAACAAGCACGTACCTTCTTTCTCGGAGGAATTCTCTGGTTGTCTCTTTTAGCTGGTTGGTCCTCATGTTTTCCAGCAATTGAGGAACAGGCTGCTTGATGGCATTGAATAGTTGTTGAATCATGTCTCTTAGAAGCTCATTCAACTCGAACGATTGAGAGACAGTGATCCAAGCATGGCTTTTGAAATGTTTCTGCAATTCTGTATCATCATAGACTTTCTTTACCAGGGTAGTTTTTCCCAAACCCCCCATTCCAACCACCGAAACGACTTTGAATCTGGGGTCACTATCAACAAGGCATTGGATCAGCTGCTTTTTGGGTTTGTCAATACCCACCAACTCTGTTTCTTCTAGTAGAAGTGCATCCTCTCGACGATCATACCTGTTGGGACAAACAATCTGTGAATTATGAAATTGATAAAAATTGAGAATATGAATCTACTTTAAAATAAAATAAAATCAATTGTCTCAAAATAAAATAAATCCAACTGTACCTTCTGCTACTTCCATCGAAGGAGCTTGAGACACTCTCTAGAACTGCATCCCCACGAGGATTTTTGCACTTGTATCTCTTCTCTCTCTCCGAAATATCGCGGACTCTGTTTTTGATCCCCTGTAATTTAGAAGCAATCCCATGGCGAACTTTCAAGTCGTTGAAGCAGCAAGAAATCTTAGACCGGATCCCACCCTTCCCATGATGATGATGATGCGCCAATCGAACCATAAACTCGTCGAGTATGTCTTCGGTGTCGTATGCGATCTCCCTCACTTGCTTCACCCATTCTTTGGTTTGCTCATTGCTGGCTTCTTCGGTTGCTGAATCGGCGTCTCGTAAAAAGGCCCTCATGAAGTTCAATTCGGGTCTGATGTTTTTGATCTCGTCTTCGACCCCATTCAAAAATTGCAGCTCTTCTCGGAGAATGATTGCCATATTATTGATTACAGAGCTTACCACACTCTCTGCCATTCTTTCTCTGTTTTTCCCTTTTTTTTCTTCAATCTCTGCCTTCTGCGTCTCCAAAAGTGGTAAAGAGGCAACGGCTTGCTCTTTACTCAACTGGGCCAATGTTAGCCTGCAGCTTAGTTTTTGAAAGAGTGAATTGAGTAGTTTTCCTTGTGTTTGTGGGATATTTGTAAAGAAGATGCTTATGGTGTTGCATTACATCATTGTCCTCGTTATTCTAATTAATAATATTTCTTCTCTTATTAAGAAAATAAAAATAAAAAAATAAAAGAAAAAAAAGGAGAAGAAGAGTGGATTGACCAAAACTGGTATGAACTCGAGTCTTGACTAATTATTTTTAGAGCTATGCTATACTAGACCAAACAGTAAACCGAATCCGTTTGCCGAAATACGTGTCCGTCAAACGTAATGGATCTTACTTTTGGGGTTTGACTAAAATATCCCACAAACACTCCGTTCAAAACAGTGCCTATTCTCTTAACTAACTTTTCTTCCAGAAACACATCAATTTGAAAAATTACACATATCACCAAGCCCATAAAAGCTGGAAAAGCTTGGATAAAAAATTAACAAAATTCAAAATGTCGAAACTTTCATTATACATATCTATTTTTTATAAATATTATACTTTCGGAATCTACTTGTCGAGTACTTCAAAACAAGATCCATTATGATTAGGAAAATTTGAAAAGAAAAAAAAAATCTAAATAACATGCCAATTTCCCTAATTTTAACTTAATTTCTCCATAAACCTATTTTCTAGTTATAGATCCAATTTCTAGTAACAATAAACAAGCTCAAAAATGCATCTATATAACATGTAAAATATACAGTCTGAAAACTAACTCAACATAGATTACCAATGTTCAAACTATGCACGTTTAACAATTGTTCTAAGTACATTAAAAAAAAAAAATTTTAAAAAGCCTAAAGTTCCCAAAAAAAAAAATACAATTTGAAAAACTTGTTGGTATATTCCCACATTTGTAGAGTTAGCTAGATTTTTTGTAAAGTTAGCTAGATTTTTGGTGCAATTAGCTAGATTTTTATAAAGTTGGTAAAATTTGCTAGATTTTTTGGTGAAGTTAGTTAGATTTTTTGTTAAGTTAGTTAGATTTTTGGTAAAACTAGCTAAGTTTTTTGTAAAATTAGTTAGAGTTTTTTTATAAAGTTAACTAGATTTTTTTAATCACATATTTCCACATTCATTATGGATGTTGTTTGAAATGTGTCAACGAGTAGATTTAGAAAATATCAATTTCACATCCATAATGAATTTGGAAATATGTGATTAAAAAAATCTAGTTAACTTTATAAAAAAATCTAACTAATTTTACAAAAAACTTAGCTAGTTTTACCAAAAATCTAACTAACTTAACAAAAAATCTAGCTAATTGCACCAAAAATCTAGCTAACTTTACAAAAAATCTAGCTAACTCTACAAATGTGGGAATATACCAACAAGTTTTTCAAATTGTATTTTTTTTTTGGGAACTTTAGGCTTTTTTTTAATTTTTTTTTTTTTAATGTACTTAGAACAATTGTTAAACGTGCATAGTTTGAACATTGGTAATCTATGTTGAGTTAGTTTTCAGACTGTATATTTTACGTGTTATATAGATGCATTTTTGAGCTTGTTTATTGTAACTAGAAATTGGATCTATAACTCGAAAATAGGTTTATGGAGAAATTAAGTTAAAATTAGGGAAATTGGCATGTTATTTAGATTTTTTTTTTCTTTTCAAATTTTCCTAAACATAATAGATCTTGTTTTGAAGTACTCGACGAGTAGATTCCGAAAGTATAATATTTATAAAAAATAGATATGTATAATGAAAGTTTCGACATTTTGAATTGTGTTAATTTTTTATCCAAGCTTTTCCAGCTTTTATGGGCTTGGTGATACATGTAATTTTTCAAATTGATATGTTTCTGGAAGAATAGTTAGTTAAGAGAATAGGCACTGTTTTGAACGGAGTGTTTGTGGAATATTTTAGTCATACCCCAAAAGTAAGACCTATTACGTTTGACGGACATGTATTTCGGCAAACGAATTCGGTTTACTGTTTGGTCTAGTATGGCATAGCTCTTAATTTATATTTCAAAATTTGTCTTTGCTACTATCATGCAAGTTGTGTTCAAGCTATTAAAAGATTTAAATTACTACTCCAAACGACAAAAACTAATCATTTTCCATTTAAATTAGTGTCGCCCCCATCAATGGTAATGAGGCCTCGTCCCATCATAGACTCTTCCTTTAAAAGACTTCACTTTTCTGAATTTCCATATCCGGCAAAGTCTTTCTTTTCCCATCATGGAATCTTCCACGTTTATCTAGTATTTTTCAAAGACTCACTTTTTCGAAGTAATTTCCATAGTCGTAAAGTATGGGCAATGGAAACTGCAGCACACCCTCCGGGAAGTGAACCAATGTGCCGATTTTCTCTCCAAAGAAGGGCACAAAGCCCACAGTAATCTTGTTCCTTTTCATGTTCCGCCCAATGGGCTACGTAACTTGCTTTTGACTGATCTGGTGGGCCTTAGTACCCCTAGGTTCTAGTTTTATGTTATATCTTTCTGACCAAAAAAAAAAAAAAAAAAGTATAGGCATGGACCATTGGCAGGGTGAACAAAGTCACAAAGTCACAAACCCACAGGAGGATTTTTATTATTATTATTTTTTTTTTTGTTAAACTACAAGAAACCTCATAATGTGTAACATTCTTCTCATGTAATCCCTTTATAAAAAAATAATTACAATGTGTGCTCAAACAACTTACAAATTTAACAATTAGCGCCACCTTTAATTATCAATGATGCAATTAAAAGAAATTACCCGACATTTTTCCATCTGATTTTTTGAAAAATGATTAATAGTAATTCTAATTGCTAAATTTATAATATGTCTAAGTCACATTGCAATTATTATTTTGAGGGGTTACGTGAATGAAAGGCCAAACATTAAAGGAGTTTTTTTTTTTAATTTACCATCCTTCTTTTTTTTTTTTTCTTTCTCCATAGGTCTTCTTATTTCATGAATGACGTGGATTGATGATGCAATAGTTGTGATGCCATAGAGTTGAGCAAGATTGATTCCAAGAAGTTTCGGCAAAGCCTTGCAGTAATTAGACACATAGCAAGAAACATGATTTTCAAATTTTTAAAAAAAATAATTTTGTTGAATTTTTCATGCTTATGTGGCTATTTATGATTGGGCTGTCCTAGAATCTGCTAACAAAAAGGGGATTGGATCCTCTGCCATCCCATGGCAGAGACCATCTTGCCATATATACAATGAACCATCGTTTGACAGGTGGCGAAATAGGCAATCCAATGGACAGAAATTCTCAATACTCAAAACAAAGTGGTTTTGAGCTTTTTTTTTTTTTTGAAAATTGAAAATGCTCCCCCTTTCTTCTCTAATCGCCGTTTATCGTCTCCGACGATAGTTGACGCTGGGTTTCAATCACCCTCACTTTTCTCTCCACCATTTTTTAACCAATCTCCGCCATTTCAAATGATAGGTAGGCCATTTGAAATGGTAAGTGAATCACTTTAAATGGTAAATGGTCACTAAATAGTAAGTAGGTTACTTCAAATGATAAGTGGACCATTTTAGGTTACTTCAAATAATAAATGAGCCACTTCAAATAATAACTGAGTCACTTAAAATAGTTAGTGGATATGGTATCTTAAAAACCTTATGAGTACCATAGAATTACCCCAGAACCACAATCAATCATAGCCCTTTTTTTTCTTTTTGTCTTTCCCTTTTTTGTGTGGCTCTTAGTTACTTAACTTCTAGCCTAACTTAGATGACGTTAATGTTATCATACGACTAAGTCTTTGTTGACTTGCAATTGGGATGTTGGGTGAGTAAGAAGAAACAAAATGTTTCTAGAAAAAGCTTTTAGAATCATGGCCAACTTGGTGTTTGATATTGCCAATTAGTTGCGCTGGCCTGACAATATAGTTTAATTTTGCTGACTTCTTCTTTGGAAAAGGCTATGAAGAGGATGCCTTCACATGATTGTTGGGAGCTCTTAGCCCTGACAATGTAGTTTAATTTTGTTGACATCTTCCCTTGGAAAAGGCTATGGAGCTCTTCTGCTTATTCCTTCATTTTAGCATATGGTTTTTACTTAAGTGCATTAGACTAAGTGCACCACCTTTGAACAGACACTAGCTCAGCTCGTAGCTTCATCCATCATGAAGACAGAGTTAACTAATCTCACGCGTTATGGTTGCTGAATTTAATTTCAAAACTTATGGTTGTAGATTCCATTTCCTAGCCATTGATGATTTTCTGTGATAAGTCTACTGCATTTATGAATTCAAAAAATAGCAAGAGTTCAGGAAAGTCTAAGCATATAAACGTTAAATACTTTGTTATAAAAAGGAGGTTTTGAAACCAGTTGGTATATGTAGAGTACATTAGTAAATGGCAAATGTAGTTGATCCCATGACTAAAGGTTTGCCGCTAATGTTATATAATTAACAAGCATATTATGCATATGGGTCTTGTTTAACAACTTTGATTTACTTTGTGGGAGGTTGTATTTGGTTCATTGAATGACATATTCTAAAAAATATGGTCCATTTGTTTTCAAAGGAATGCGCACTCAAAGATCATTTAAAAAATATGAATTAATTATTGCAAGACCAAGTGGGAGAATGTATGATATAGGGTCTAACATTAATTAGTCATATTTTCTTCTTCTTTTTTTAATTAACACTGGATTAATAATTAAATATTTTTTATGAATGGGTGCACCTTTTGGAGAGAGGCACATAATATTCTATCACATCCTATGCAAGTTATTAAATCCTACAAAACGAAGAGTTGTGCTGATTAATGGAAGCCTTTCGTTATGAAATGATTGCAACCCCCTTTCTATAAAAAACCACATTATAAGATACAAAAGATAGAACATTTTAATGGTTTCCAATATATTTGGAAAAAATGTACAAGTTGTGGGGAAAAGGTTCCATACAGCAGATGGTTAGATTTAATCAAGCAGGTTTTTTCGAAGGGAGATGGGCAAAATTAAGAAAAGGGGATGAGAAGGGGCAAAATTGGTTTTGAACCCTGTTGATTAGGGTAAAATGGTCTATTCATTATAATACACTTCAACTGATGTGGAAGTATGTAGTGTTTTATGATGTGGCAATAGTGCCAGCGTTTTTAATTTCCAAGTGATTTATGCACATATTTCATTTAAGATAGTGTTGTCCCATCATAGATTTTAAGGGAAGAAAGGGATTGAGATTCGTAATAATTCAATACTGTGTCAAGGTTAGTTCCGTCATCGAATGATATTTCGGACGGTTTAGATTAGAGATCAAAATGTTATCATTGATGCCAATTTAATCATTTCAATTTATAACTTTTTATTCCTTTTAATCTTGATCATCTAAAATCTCAACAACCAATATCAACTTGGCACATTGCGTTATCACTTAATGAATTTTTTCCCTGTTAATTTTCATGGTTATAAAGTCCTGCTTTTCCCATCATAGATTCTCTCATATTTAATTTTAATTTTAATTTTTCAAAGACTCCTTTTTTCGAAGTAATTTTCATGATCATAAAAAGCTTCCTTTTCCATCATAATCGGGTTGCCAAATGCTAAGAAGCACGGACACGGATACGTGATACAGGTATGATACGACACAGACAAACGGACACAGCAAATTCTCAAAATTTAGCACACAACATAGCAAAGATACAATATTAATATAATATTTATTTTTATGCATATAATTATAAAATGCCATTTAAAATCATATAGATAATTCAAAATGCTCACCTTTATATTGTTTTTATAAATTCTAGTTGAAGAGTTCATAGGAAATATATACCTAAAATGAAAATAATGAATAAAAAGAAGAGAAAAAAAGGCAAAAGAAGAAGTGTCGCATGAGAGAAATATCAAATAAATATCGTATCCGATATGTGTTCAACACAGACACGCGACCCTTAGGAAAGTATCGGTGCTTACTAGGCCAAATGTTAGACCATTGCAGGGGGCAACAGAGTCAGAGAGTCACTGTAACCATTTTTTCTTTTTCTTCATTACTATTCTTATTTCGTAAGTAAGGTGGGTTGATGATGCAATAGGTGTGATGTCATATATACACTTGAAATTAGAAATATGATCAGGTAAAATTGTCCTTTGCAAGAAGTTTAACAAAGCAATTTGAGGGGTGAATTGAGAAAATGTATTAGGTTCAAATCTCACTATTCCTTTTCAAAGCAATTTCATGAACTTTATTTTATAATTTACTCGGTGCATGTAAAACGGGAAATTGTTGAGAAACCCCCAAAATCAATGATAAATTACATGTTTAATAACCAATTTCACAACAAAGTTCATACTGATTCGTAGCGAAAGAGCTCCATATCTGCTAGGAGCAATACCTCTCCCGTTTGTCTTCTTCCCTTCTGCAATATATTGTAAATAGACTCAGTTTATATCCCAATAAATAGATTTTCTTTCTCATTAATAAATTCTGAGCTCTCAGCACATAATTGGGAGTATCATCAAGTGCCAATCTTGTTGGGATCATAGAATTCTCTATGATTCTATTGCTCTGGCTTCTTCTAAAAAAATAAAAAATAAAAAATCCCAATAAATGGATTTCTACAAATCTTAAAATAGGTCATATATAATCAACTATTATTAACAAAAATACAACTATGCATTTCTGACTCAAGGTTCAGCCATTTGTGATGTAAACATATGTATAGTAAAATCATTTATATATAAACCACCCATATATGGTGTACATGCAATCTTTAATGCATGACTTTACGGAATCTAGATCAGGTTAATCTTTAATGCTAAGGATAGTCGTACTAGTCGAACTATCACACTGCCAATGGTGTGGGAAATGCATGCACGTGTGGAGCCCATAGTGCATGCACATCACGCACTAATGACAACGCAATGGTCCGAGTACCGCAACTGCATGTTCTTGACTATCCATAGCATCTCCCATATGTATGTATATTATGGAAGAAATGATATCAATTCTTCTTTTACCCAGAAAATGCAACTAGTGTTACCCAAAAGGTACAGACTAAGTATTCGCACTAAAATTGGTTTTCCTAGGTCGATGACTTGCGTGGGTGTGCCAGGCCGATGTTCAACCCGAAGTTGTGCGTTCATAACCCCTTACAAATTGATATTTAAATTTTCAGGCGATTGAAGAAGGAAAAGGATTCTTCCCTCAAGGTTCAAGCGTGAATATCACAAAAGAAATCAAACACACATGTAAGCATTAAAACCAAATAAAAAATGAAAGTAATACATTACCAAACATGATTCGAAAATGAAATCCACAAGAGCTTGAAATCCAACACAAACCAAAAGCAAGATTGCACAAAATTGAAAGGAAATTGTTTGCTGGAAAAGTTAGAAAGCTAAGCTAAATTGATCTACTCCTAAGATAAGGATCCTGTGAAGGATTGATGGTTGAGGAACCACTACTTCATCTTCAAATCATTTATAGCCGCTGCATCTTGCTCCAACCGACTGGAAGTTATCAATAAGGCCATGACCTTCAACTGCCGTTGCAACTGCTCCACTTCTGCAGAAAATTCAGCTCCCATCTTCCACAATATCAGGCTTGCTTCTCTGCGTATGTGTAACTCCTCTATACTTCATTTCTTGACCCATGATCACAGCAACAGCCCATGACTCTTCATGCTCTGCTTTCCCTTACTTTTCTCCACGTTTAGCAGCAAAGTCCCTGTTTTTTAGTTCTTTGCTCTGTTTTCTCCATGTTTTATCAACCAAGGCAACAACTTGCACTTTGCCTCATGTATTTATGCTATTGGCCATTATATTTGTCTCTTAGTATTGTGCCTCCATCAGCAAAGCTTGTAATCCTGCACAATATAAGCCACTTGTCACATAACCATTTGTCAAACCACCAGCCAACACATTTCCTTGTGTAGCCAGGTGGACCAACCATCTGCTCTCCCGCCAGAAATTCAAATTTGAAGGAAACACTAAGGAAAGAAAAACCAGATTTGCTATGTCATTCAAAATAAAGCAAGTTTGAGTATTGCAGTCACTTACAAGGTTAATGGCCTTATTAGGTGGTCCCATGTTGGTGAATCACAGCCAATTGCGAGGTTCATGGCTCACCATGGATGTGCTCGACCCATCAGAATTCTGTCTTTGTTTCTCGCTCAATTCTAAAGGATTGGCATCCCAATGATTACCCCTCCAGTAGGTAGAATACACCTCCTGGATGTGTGCAACTTTCCCATAATCACCTTGTCTATCACGTATCGTCATGCCCAATTCGATAGGCATATCGAAAAATTCAAGTACCTTCAGTTTGGAAAGGTGTTCAATGCCTGATGGCAGCTTCTTCAACATATTGCAACACTGGATGATTAGCTTCTCAAGATTAGGCATTGATCCCTCCTCAACCATCACACTTTGCAGTTTGTCTAATTTTTCAAGATTCAGAAACTTGAGCTTTTGAAACCCGAAACTCTTGAAGCACAATTGACATCCATCATAAGCCCGATTAAGTTCAAGATGTAATAGATTGGGCAATGCTTCAAGTGATACAAGTGGATCTTCTTCCAACCGACTCCACTTCAAAAACACTCTGGCCAAGCTGTAATGAGAAGGCATCCACTTGGGTAATGATTGTAAACGTCCCCTCAAGAATAGCCTTCGAAGATACGCTGGAGGAGTAGATAGGTGTTCGAGATCAATTACCTCGTTCTCTTCTATTGAAGTCACATACAATGAGCGAAGATTGCTTAGCTTATTGATGGATGAGAACAGAGCCTGCCCATCGTCTCTTCTCAACTTTAGAATGCCCAACCTTCTCAATTGGCTTAGCTCCCCAATCTCTCGCATTAAATCACCTCCGCCTTGACTTACCTCCATATAGTTGAGCTTCTGTAGGGACCGTAACCCTCCAATTCCTTCGCGTGCCATGAAACCTTGTAGATGGTGAAAGGCCTGATAAGGTTCTACAGTATTGTAGTGATACACCAGGAGATGGCGAAGTCGTTGAAGTTTTAAGATCTCAACAGGCAACTCAGTGACAAAAGTACGCTTGAGATCTAATGTTTCTAGGTACCGAAGCTTCCCAATAGAGCGTGGAAGTACTTTTAACTTAGTATCTCTTAAGCTTAGATACCTCAGATTGAATTGTTTGACAACTTCCTCTGGAAAGATCTCTAGAGGTACCCCTCTCAAATCCAACACCTTGAGCAGCCTAAGACCACCACAGAAGAACGAGAGCTTGGATGATTTGGATGACAAATCTACTTCCCCAAACACGAGCAAGGATCGAAGTTTAGAGACTTCCCTGTTTTCTTGTACAATTTCCCATTTGTTATAGACCGATAGGTGTCGGACCCTTTCTGTCCAAGATGTAGTTTCTTTACTGGCTATTGCCATGAAGTGCTGATCTGTTGGCTTGGAAAGAATAGTCTCCCGAAGAAGGTCATGGATGCGGCACAAACTGACTCTTCCATCTGCTGTTCTCTTTGCCACTTGGATCAAGCTTCTATTAATGAGCTGCATGAGGTAGTCCTCTGCAACTTCTTCTCGACTCCTTTCCCTTTTTTCTTCCACAAAGCCTTCCGCAGTCCATAGTCGGATCACTCTCATACGCTCAATGAAATGATCCTCCGGGAAAATGCTCAAATACAGGAAACAAGACTTCAGATAGCAAGGCAAATCATCATAACTAAGTGACAGTATTTTCATCATGCTCTTGACTCGATCATTGCCTTCTAATTCAGTACCAAGGCTGTGCAGAACCGTTTCCCATTCGTATGTTTCGCTCTGATCCTTTGTCGCCAGAACACCACTAATTGCCACAATTGCAAGTGGCAATCCATCACATCTTTTTAACATAGTTTGAGAAAGTTTAAGCAAATGCAAAGGGCAAGGTTTCCCATCGAATGTTTTCTTGCAGAACAAACTCATCGATTCCTCTTGAGACAAAGGTTTCAATTCATGGAAATACCCATGAAATTCGTTGCTTGATGCACGGGCTACTTCTTCTTTACGTGTTGTGAGCATTACTCGACTACCACAATTGTTGTTGGGAAATGCATTTTTGAAAGCATCCCAATCAGCAATGTTCCATACATCATCGAAAACAAGCACGTACCTTCTTTCTCGGAGGAATTCTCTGGTTATCTCTTTTAGCTGGTTGGTCCTCATGTTTTCCGGCAATGGAGGAACAGGCTGCTTGATGGCATTGAATAGTTGTTGAATCATGTCTCTTAGAAGCTCATTCAACTCGAACGATTGAGAGACAGTGATCCAAGCATGGCTTTTGAAATGTTTCTGCAATTCTGCATCATCATAGACTTTCTTTACCAGGGTGGTTTTTCCCAAACCCCCCATTCCAACCACCGAAACGACTTTGAATCTGGAGTCAATATCAAGAAGCCGTTGGATCAGCTGCTTTTTGGGTTTGTCAATACCCACCAACTCTGTTTCTTCTAGTAGAAGTGCATCCTCTCGACGATCATACCTGTTGGGAAAAACAATCTGTGAATTATGAAATTGATAAAAATTGAGAATATGAATCTACTTAAAAATAAAATAAAATCAATTGTCTAAAAAAATTTTAAAAAAATCCAACAGTACCTTGGGTTACTACTTCCATCGAAGGATCTTGAGACACTCCCTAGAACTGCATCCACACTAGGATTTTTGCACTTGTATCTCTTCTCTCCCTCTGAAATATTGCGGACTCTGTTTTTGATCCCCTGTAATTTAGAAGCAACCCCATGGCGAACTTTCCAGTCGTTGAAACAACAAGAAATCTTAGACCGGATCCCACCCTTCCCATGACGATGATAATGCGCCAATCGAACCATAAACTCGTCGAGTATGTCTTCGGTGTCGTACGCGATCTCTCTCACTTGCTTCACCCATTCTTTGGTTTGCTCATTGCTGGCTTCTTCGGTTACTGAATCGGCGTCTCGTAAAAAGGCCCTCATGAAGTCCAATTCGGGTCTGATGTTCTTGATCTCGTCTTCGACCCCATTCAAAAATTGCAGCTCTTCTCGGAGAATGATTGCCATATTATTGACTAAAGAACTTACCTCAAACTCTGCCATTCTATTCTCTGTTTTTCCTTTTTTCTTCAATCTCTGCCTTCTGCGTCTCCAAAAGTAGTAAAGAGGCAACGGCTTGCTCTTTACTCAACTGTGCTAATATTAGCCTGCAGCTTAGTTTTTGAAAGATTGAATTGACCAAAACTATTATGATACTCTTGACTAATTATTTTTATACTACTATTTATTATTATCATACCCAAAAACAAAAGCCCTTACCCAAATTGATGAATCCCAACTCATCCTCAAGGCCTCAATCGTCTGCTCCATCAACAAAAAGACCCAAGGCAACCATGAACTCCTCCATGGCAGCAATCCATGTAGCTCATAACTCAATCCCATGTCTCCATCTCAAAACCCATACCCGGATACCCATTTCTCAACGAAACAGTATAACAAACAAAAAGGGGGAAAAAAAAAAGATGAAGAAGAAAGATCCGGCTCGTCAGCAAGATGGGTGTGCCGTTTGGGGGTGGGGACGCTGAGGGTGAAGCGTAGGCGCGAGAGAGAGAGAGAGAGAGAGAGAGAGAGAGAGGGGGGGGGGGAGGATGAGAGACTGAGAGAAAGGTTGGACAGAGAAGGGGTAGGCGAGAGAGACAGGGAGGATGCATGGTGTGAACTTTGCAGCCGGGAAGAGAGACCAAACCAGCAGTAAGGGTATAATTGTCCAAAATGCTTTTTATTGTTTTAGTTGAGCATTATCAAAAAATTTGGCGGAGTATAAGGTTTTTGACTAACTACTAGATATAGATATAGCACAAGTGCAAATATTTTTAAATAATATTAGTTATACAAAATAATAAATATATAAAGATTTTATATTTTTTCATAAAAGATAAAGTTTAAAATTCAAAAGTATATATTTTTTTTAAGAATTTAAGTAAGAATTTAACTTTAATTTGTTAAGAATTTGAGTTAAAATGTGATTTTTATTTATTACTAAATGATAAGAACGTTTCCTATGTGTTTCAATTAAAGGAAGGTTAAATATGTATTTTTCTTTTAAAATATGGGTACATCGGTCGTTCAAATTTTTTTTTGAAATCCAGCCTTATATAGATATAGATATAGGTATAGATATAAATAGGATTTTTCTAGACAAAGGCCCTTATAATTATTATTTTTGGGTCAGGCTATTGCCACCACATAAAATACTCTAAGCCCCCCATTTAATTTACATTTTTAAGGTTTTATGAAAAATATAAAAAAAATTTATGAAAACTAATTACATAGTCTATTAGAAAACATCATTCTGGACAACTTTGTAAAAGAAAATTTTTCCAAAATCTGTTAGTTAAGTAGACTTTTTGGCAATTTTTCATAGAAAATGAAATAGAGATCATAAATTGCCAAAAAGTCTGCATAAATGATAGATTTTGAAAAAAATTTCTTTTACAAAGTTATTCAAAATGATGTTTTCTAGTGAACAATGCTATTAGTTTTCGTAAAAACCTATTATATTTTTTATAAAACTTCAAAAAGTGTAAACTAATGGGAAACTTTGAGTACTTTATATGGTGATAATAGCCCCACTCATTATTTTTTGGGGAGGGGAGTGGGAAGGGACATTGTGTCTTTCTTATTTGAGCTTATCCATCTCCCACGCAAGTCACTAATGGACACCAAGTCGTGACAATGATGCCAAGCGTAGACCCTAAGATTTATCACCCACCAAATCACTTAGTAATTAAGCTAAATGTTAGCTAATTATTGATCAAGTTAAAGTTGTTTCGCACATCTTACACCATATAGCCGCCTGTGTGTCTCATTAAAGTTGTTTCGCACAACTGTAATTGTTTGGGACCGGCGCCCTAAACATGATCGTTACCCCCAATATATATATATATATATATATATATATATATATATGACATATTTTATTAGCTTATACATTATGGTTTGCCAACTTTGGAGATGCAAGTGATGGGTCATTTTTATTAGTGGGGCAATTGACCTTAACTAGAGGAGGCTAATTTGGCTGTGTTTGGTTTGAAGGAATGGATGGTATAGGAGTGGGATTGGAATGGAATGAGAATGGGAATGGGAATGGAATTAGAATAAACATTCCATCGCAATGTTTGGTAAAGGGTGAGAATGGAATAAAAAAATATAGGTGGGATATAATTTTTAATGATTTTTACTCATTAAAAGACAGGAATAGCCATTATATTTGGTTAGAGAAGGAATAGCTATTCCCTTATTGGGGGGAATAGATCCCAACATGGGAATAGCCATTCCATTCCCCTTGTTCAACCAAACACTCACTTTTTTTTGGAAAATGAAATTACCATTTTATTCCCTCATAACAAACATAGTCTTACGGAATTAGCCTAAAGGAATTCGACAGAGCCTTTTTTTTTTTTTTTTTTTTTGAAAGTTTAATTTTCAAGTGATTTTTGCGCATTGTTAAGTAATTCCCCTGCCCTTCACATCGCCGTGTTGGGTGGATACGATTGCCTTCAATAGTCTGGTGGCTGAAGAATACTTCACAGTTGCCAGCGACCTCTCTTGACCCAACTCCAAACTAGTCCAAACGCATCATTTCCATTTTCTCTTCAACAATTCTGTTTGATTTCCTAGAATTGCATCCTTTGGCTCTAGGAAAGTAGGAGAGAAAAATATTGAAAAGTATTTAAAATTGATTACAAATGGACAGTACCATTTTATACACAAATGGTGAAAAAAAGCATTAAGGTTTTCTTAATGCGTGCTTTAAGGGTATATATTAAGTTACAATTGATAAATCAGTCGTTGAATGGAGAAATGTGTTTGTACAGTATTCTAAGTATTTTCACATTTTTCCAAACGACTTTTATAATTTTTTATGCATTTTCATTCTTTCTTATGCAGTAATTAGTTTATTAACTATAACTTAACATGTGTCCTTAAAGTACACATTAAGAAAACCTAATGTAGTAATCCATATCATTGAGATAAATCTAACCATATAAGATTATATATATTTCTAATTTCACAAAAATCAATAGGGTAAAAAAATAATAATAATATAATAATATAAAAAAGCAATGGGGACCAGTGGGTTCAAATCTCTCTTATTGGACCCAAAACAAAAAAAGAGGGTAAATTTAATTTATATTTCAAAATTTCTCTTTGCTACTATCATGTAAGTTGTGTTCAAGCTATTGAAAGATTTAAATTACTATTCCAACGACATAAACTAATCATTTTCCATTTAAATTAGTGTTGCCCCCATCAATGGTAATGGGGCCTCATCCCGTCATAGACTCTTCCATTAAAAGACTCACTTTTCTCAATTCTTCACCGGTAGTTTCCATGGTTCCATAAAGTCTTTCTTTTCCCATCATGGATTTTTCCACGTTTACCTAATTTTCAAAGACTCCCTTTTTGAATTTATTTTTTAAAGACTCCCTTTTTTAAGTAATTTCCATAGTCGTAAAAAGTCTTCCTCTTCCATTAGTTTTTTTTTTTTTTTAGTTATATAATTGGGTTGTCAAATGTCAGACTATTGGCAGGGTGGACAAAGTCACAGCCCCACAGGAGGATTTTTTTTGTTTTTGTTTTTGTTTTTTGGGTTAAACTACAAGAGCCCCAACAAAGTGTAGCATTTTTTCATGTAATCCCTCTAATAAAAAAGGTAAATTACATTAAGATTCCTTGTAAAATCTAACAAATACAGATACACCCTCTCTTGTTTATGAAATTTCACTAACATCCTCTATTTTACAAGGTAAACTAAGACCCCTCAGTTTAACCTCCGTGGATTAATCCATTAAATCATGCTCATATTTTTTTAAAATACCCTAACTACCTTTATTGGATAACAACTTTCATGTTAAATGTATATAACTCATCAATCTAACTCATTCATCTAGTACATTCGATTTTTTTATATATATTATTGATAAACAATTAAAAGATAATATATATATATATATACTAGTAGAAACCCGCACGATGCGCAGGAATCGCAAATAATATCAAGACAGCAGTAGTTTAGTGATTCAGAACTTAGGATAATGTGTCTTTATGTATGGTTCAACTCTTTCCATCCCTTCTTATAAAATAGTATGTGTCCATCTTCTTATTAGTTGCCTCAGACAGTTAAGGGTTATTACCTTTACCCAACTTCTTTATAGCACCCAAAAAAACAAAAAAAGGAAACATATATATATGCCCACTTCAACCTACACTATGTTTCTTGGCATTTGCAACAAATCAAGCTACCCAAAATAATAATAATAATAATAATAATATCCAAATTAATATATCAAAAAAGCTCTACAACACAACAACTCGAAGGGGCTGAAAATAAGAAAACCTTGCTATACAAAAGAGAGTGAAAAAAAGTAAACTAAAATAGTTAAAGAAAATGGCTAAAATTAAAAATGGAATAAGAACTTGCTAAACGAAATAAAAAACGGAAGAGGAAAAAAAAAATCTAAAGGTGAGAGGAGAATGAAATGTGGGAGAGAAAAGGGAACTGGGAGGTTTGAAATCTTATGCTCCCTTCCCCATCCCCATCCCCATCCCCATCCCCATCCCCGTCCTCGTCCTATGCCTCTTTTCATCTCCCACCTCTTCAATCAATCAATCAATGGTCTACTCCCCTATTTTTTATTTTTTTTAATTTCAAATTAGGTGAAGGTGGCTTTTTTAAATTTTAAAATGAAAGACATCGGCAAAAAGGAAGGGTCATAAATGTTGGTGGGCCCATAGTTAAGGAGAGGAGAGGGTTTTAGAGAGAAGGCATTTTAAGATCCCACGTAGCAAAGCTGTGACATCAGCACAACTCTTAAATATAATAGGTAATAGATATATATAAGAAAATTGCCAAAAACTTAAATTTTTTGTCTAACTAATGTGGTAGTTGTTAGATTGGCTCATTAGAAACAATTATTTATTTAATTAAATTCTTAATTGATGTTCAAAAAAGCTTAAATATATATAAGAAAAATGCTAAAAGGCTTAAACTTTCTATTCAATTGATGTGGCAATTGTCAAATTTGTTCATTAGAAATAATTATTTATTTAATTAAATTTTTAATTGATTTGCAAAAAAAAAAAAAAACAAATTGATTTGCCAAGTTGCCATCTCATTCGAGTAAGTAGATTTAGGCAAAAAAAAAAAAAAAAAAAAAGCGCCATGTAGCATTACTTATATGTAAAAATAAATTAAAAGAATTATTACAATGGGGATACACGAATAGAGGTGGCAACTTGGCAAATCAATTTTTTTTTTTTCGCACATCAATTAAAAATTTAATTAAATAAATAATTGTTTCTAATGAGCAAATCTGATGGCTACTTCATCAGTTAGACAAAAAATTTAAACTTTTGGTATTTTTCTCATATATATATATATTATCTTTTAGTTGTTTATCAATAAATAAACAAATAAATTTCAAATGTACTAGATGAATGAGTTAGACTGATGAGTTACATACATTTAACATGAAAGTTATCATCTAATAAGAGTAGTTAGGGTATTTTGAAAAAAATAAAGCATGATTTAACGGATTAATAGACGGAGGTTAGGGGGAGGGGTCTCTTTGTAGTTTATTTTTTAAAATAAGGGATGTCAATGTAATTTCATAAACATGAGGGAGTGTATATGTATTTGTTAGATTCTATAGGGGGTCTTTATGTAATTTACTCAATAAAAAAATAATTGCAATGTGCCTTCAAATAGTTTACAAAATTTAGCAATTAGCGCCACCTTTAATTGTCATTGATAAAATTAAAAGCAATTACATGACACTTTTCCGTTTAATTTCATGAAAAATAATTAACGGTATACATAATTCTAATTGTTAAATTTGTAAGATGTCTAGGTTACCTTGCAACTTTTTTTTTAGGGATTATGTGATAAAAGGTCAAATATCAAGGGAGGTTTTTTTGTAATTTACCCTTTTTTTTTTCTTTTTTTTTTTTGGTCTCTATACGTCTTCTTATTTCATGAATGACGTGGATTGACGATGCAATAGTTGTGATGCCATATAGTTGAGCAAGGTTGTTTCCAAGAAGTTTCGGCAAAGCCTGGCAATAACTAGACACCTAGCAAGCAACAAGATTTTCAAATTTAAAAAAAATAATAATAATTTTGCTGAATTTTTCATGCCTATGTGGTTATTCATGATTGGGCTGTCCTAGAATCTGCTAACAAAATGGTCTGTCCAACCACACATTTTTTAATTATTGACTTAGTTTACTAATTGATAAATTTGATTGAGTTAGTTGAGGGAATCTAACATTTTTTTACTTTTATAGATATTAAAGTATTGTTTTCAGTATTAAAAACTTTATTGTGGTAGGAATACAAAACCTATTGAATTAATAGTCAAACTACTTTGCTCTCAGTCTCTCACCCCCCTCATCTCGCTTTCTATTTCCATTTTGATATAATGTTTAATGTTTTTATTAAAACTGTTTTTATTTGGAGTTTGGAATGTCATTTTTTTCTATTTTGTTAGAGGTAAACAATTATCCATGATGATTTGTTACTACACTAAGGCTATGTTTGTTATGAGGGAATGAGGGAGGGAATGGAATGGTGATTCCATTTTTCAAAAAAAAAAGTGAATATTTGATTGCACAAGGGAATGGAATGGCTATTCCCTCCAATGAAGGAATAACCATTCCTTTCCAATTCAAAAAGAATGGCTATTCCCACTTTTCAATGAGTAAAAATCATTAAAAATGAGTTCCATCTATACTTTTTTATTCCATTCCAATCCCTTACCAAACATTACAAAGCATTGCCTATTTCAAGTTTAGACCGTAGGACTTATCAGCCACCAAATCACTCGCAGCTAATTATTGATCTAGTTTAGATCGTTTCACACATCTTAAATTATATGGCCGCCTACATGTCTCATGAATGAACAGTTGTGATTGTTTGGTATAGGATGCCCTAGACATGATATTACCGCCCAATATATATATACATATATATAACAATTGATATGTTTTATTAGCTAATACATCATCTTTTGTCAACTTTGGAGATGCAGGTGACGGGTCATTTTTATAAGTGGGGCACTTGGCCTTAACTAGAGGAGACTAAAGGGAATCCGACAATATTCAAGTCGTTTTTGCCTCTCCAAAACTTCAAAGTGACAGAGCTATTTTGAGCTAGTTTAATTTTCAAGCGATTTCTGCGCATTGTTAACTAATTTGCTGCCCGTTACATTGCCGTGCTGGGTGGATACGATTGCCTTCAATTGGCTGAGGGATACTTTACAGTTACCGAGCGACCTCTTTTGACCCAATTCCAAACTAGTCCAAACGCATCATTCCATTTTCTCTTTAACAATTCTGTTTGATTTCCTAGAATTGCATCCTTTGGCTCTAGGAAAGTAGGAGAGAAAAATGTTTTAAAATGATTATGTAAAATACCATTTTACGTACAAATGGTGAGAAAATGTACTAATCAAGACTTTGAAATGGTTCTAACCAGTATTAGATTATATATTTTTCTAATTTCACAAGAATCAATGAGATAAAAAAATATATATAAATAATAATAATATAAAAAAGCAATGGGGACCAGTGGGTTTTCAACCTTTCCTAAGAGCATCTCTAGCCACGTGAGCTAAATTAGGTGTGCTATTGCTATTTTAGTACATGTTACAGTGTCAAATACTATAATTTAGCATAATGTGCTCCAATGATTCAAATAAACGTAGTGTACTATTTTTTGCTACAACTTCAACTCTTTCCATAGATTTAAGGTCTTGTAAAGATAGTGAATGAGGTATATTATGGATCAAATGCAATGTTACTTGAGTGGGATGAATGAGTTAAAAGAAAAAAAAAAAAGAGGTATGTTTTCTGATTATTTTTTATTTTTTATTTTTTTATATATAAGATTTCAATATTATTTTTGAAAATATTATATTTATTTATGGGCTGTTTGGTTTCTAAGAAAATTTTGGAAGAAAAATGGAGGAAAAATAATTGCTGGTGTGTTTGGTTGTTGAGAAAGGAAAGAAAAATTGACATGGCAAATATAACAATAACTCACTCTCGTGCGAAACAAAACACAAGAGTGAACTATTACTATATTTAATACATACATTTAGCACATTATTAGAGCATCTTAACTTATACTAAATGTTATAATACAACATTAACACAACATATAACTCACCCTCGGACATGCTCTAATGTAATGAGGCCTCGTCCCATCCCATCGTAGACTCTTCCTCCAGAAGACTCACTTTTCTGAATTTACACGGTTCCATAAAGTCGTTCTTTTCCCATCGTGGAATCTTCCACGTTTATCTAGTATTTTTCAAAGACTCACTTTTTCGAAGTAATTTCCGTAGTCGTAAAGTCTTGGCATGGACCATTGGCAGGGTAAACAAAGTCACAAACCCACAGGAAGATTTTTATTATTATTATTTTTTTTTTTGTTAAACTACAAGAAACCTCATCATGTATAGTTTTTTTTTCCATGTAATCCCTTTATAAAAAAATAATTACAATGTGTTCTCAAATAATTTACAAATTTGACAATTAGCGTCATCTTTAATTGTAAATGATGAAATTAAAAGCAATTAAATGACATTTTTCCATCTAATTTCTTAAAAAATAATTAATAATAAATCTAATTACTAAATTTATAAGATGTTTAGGTCACATTATAATTATTTTTTTTTAAAGATTACGTGAAAAAAAGGCCAAACATTAAAGGAGTTTTTTATAATTTACCATCTTTCTTTCTTCTTTTTCTTTCTTTCTCTCTCTTTCTTTTTTTTGCTTACTCTATACGTCTTCTTATTTCATGAATGACGTAATAGTTATGATGCCATATAATTGAGCAAGGTTGTTTCCAAGAAGTTTCGGGAAAGCCTTGCAATAATTAGACACATAGCAAGAAACATGATTTTCAATTTTTTTAAAAAAATAATTTTGCTGAATTTTTCATGCTTATGTGGCTATTTGGGCTGTCCTAGAATCTACTAACAAAAAGGGATTGGATCTTCTGCCATGCCATGGTGTGAGCGCCACACCCTGCGAACATGTGCGGTTTAAGAATATACATTAGTTTCAAAGGATTAACACAGAGAGGAGTTGCTATCTAGGAAAATCCGAGAGCCTTGCAAGGGTCTAACTCGTTATTTCCAAAATAGATTCGGAGTTAGAGTACTTCATTGAGAATGTATTAGACACCCAATGGTGCCCAATCTATAGATCGACCCCCACTTTATGTCTATTAATTATATTTAATTACCCGACTTAATAAAATTACTCATATTCATGCAAATGGTTAAAAACACACGTTATAACAGTTATATATATTATGCAACAAATATTAAATTAAATAAAGTGAATGAAAAAAAAGTAATAAACAAATAATAAAAAAAGTACAAAAGAAACAAAATGTAAAGAATAAACAAATAACAATACCTATCCTGCAAATGAATAAAGAAATAGGATAAAAAAAGTAATGAAGACGTAAGAAAGTAGGAAAAGTGAAAAATGGTGGTCAGGTAACCAAACAATGCGTACGCACATCAAACTATGCGTGCGCATGGGGTTCTACGCGTGCGTGTGGTATGAGCTATGAGTACATGTCACTTTTTGTCCCTTTAACACCAAAGGTTAAATACGCATATGCGTTATAAAACAAAGCGCACACGTGTAATGACGTGCATACACATATCTAATTAATCTCTCTTGCAAAACAAATTGTCAGATCTATTTTTTAGGCGTATGCACATTGAGTCAAAATGCATGCGCACGTGTACGCACATGTATTTCCTATGAGATACGGGTTAAGCTATGGTACATCAAACACACGCACACATAACAAATCATACACACATATTGATGTGCGTACGCGCCAAAATCATTAATTCAAATTGTGATTTTTCCTGTAACACCACGCATAAACAAAGCGCACACGTGTAATGACGTGCATACACATATCTAATTAATCTTTCTTGCAAAACAAATTGTTAGATCTATTTTTTAGGCGTATGCACATTGAGCCAAAATGCATGCGCACGTGTACGCGCATGTATTTCCTATGAGATACGGGTTAAGCTGTGGTACATCAAACGCACGCACACGTAACAAATCATACGCACATATTCATGTGCGTACGCGCCAAAATCATTAATTCAAACTGTGGTTTTTCCCTACAACACCACGCATCAGCCAAACACTAAACATAAATATGAGCCACAGCAAATATGCAAATAAGAGCCAAAACCATTCCTAAGTATACAGATGACAGATTAATAAACAATAATGAATGGGATTTTACCAACAATGAGATTGTGGTTGGATCGTCGTTCCCTCAGGTCCACTACCAATCCTCTTGGCTCCTTTTCTCAAGGCTCAGCCTCATTCCTTCTCTCGCAGAACTCTCCTTTTTTCTCTCTTTCTCTCTCTTAGTTTTCTCTCTCTTTCTCTCCTTTGCCTAGCCTCCAAACACGCAAAGCTCGATCCCCCCTTTTTTTCAAACCATATACTTAGCTATATATAGGGAAGGATTAGGTTAACCTTCCTCTGAGAACCCTAGGAGCCTCTCTAGCTACTCAGCCCCGCTCCTCTTGTTCCCAAAAGGTAGGCCGTGATCCCCCCCTCCCACGATTCGGAGGGATATTAGTTCGATAATAAGGAAAATAAAGATTTCTACACATACGCGTGATCAAATGACACGTATGTATGACCGCATAGTGCATACGCATCATTTTGAATCAAGATTGGCCTGTATCCACATGGCCATACGTATGCATAGCCACACCATGCGTACACATAGTGGGGCTATGCATACGCATGTCCCTATCGTGTGTACTCCCATCCTGGCCATATGTACGCATAGCCACACCATGCGTACGCATAATGGGGCTATGCATACGCATGTCCCTATCATGTGTACTCCCATCCTTTGTTTCCAATAATTAAAGTTACCTCTCAAGGCTATGATCCAGTGTATGCATGTGCAACTTAACCATGTGTACATACTAATCAATACACTCACTCAACTCATTAGAAAAGAACCTAGGATTGGCAGCAAACTTTATGGACCTCATCATCGGAAACTCATAAAAATATAGGGACAAAATGGGGTGTCTACACATGGCAGAGACCATCTTGCCATACAATGAAGCATGGCTTGACAGGTGGCCAAATAAGCAATCTAATGGATAGAATTTCTCAGTACTCAAAACGAAGTCGTTTTTAAGCGGTTTTTTTTTTTTTTTTTTTTTTTGGGATTTAGCCATTAGTCAAGAAACTACATCTTATTTAACAATTAGTCACCTAACTTTTTCTTAATTCAATCAGTCCATTTTTATCATTATTGACCAAAATATCCCCACTTTTATTTCTTTTTTCCTCCCTCTCCACCTAACCCTTTTCATCCTTAACCCCAAACCAAGACCCCCTCACCCCTAACAGTGTGTGACAACCTCAAAGAAGAGAAGACGACCCTAGCCGATGAGTCCACCCAGACAACGACGACTCCGCTGTGCTGATCTTGTCCTGGAGAAGCCAGTTCGACCCGTAAGCCCTTCCAATTGCTCGCTGCACGAACCCAATCAAAATAGAACTCTCACCCCACGAAAGATTCAGGGACGTATTCATCTCAGGCATGGGTTCCTCCTTAGCCAAAGAATCGAAGGCGAATTGAGATAGTCTACCTCCAACAGAAAAAGCCCTTTTAACCCAAGGTCTGGGACCATCTAGAAGATCTCTTAAGATAATTCGAAGAAAGCAACCTCCAGAATCGAAGGAAGCTACGATTGCACCTGTAATCATCCTGACACCAAAAGCAAGTCATGAGATGTATGAGGATTAGTTTTTAGGATCAGTAGGAACATGCTATAAGAGGCTGGGGTAAATTAGCGATTGATGAGCACTTTTCCCCTTTTCCTTTTGGTGTTCATGTATTTTGTCAGTATGCTAGTGCTAGTTAAAATATAAAGAAATAAGTATTTATGTGATAACAGTGTCTAGATACTAGGTTTACGCACGAAATGCTTGTTCTACTAGAAAGAAACATGCAAAGAATAATCCCAACTTTGTAAGAAGCTAACCAGATGCTTTTATCGCGCATTTGCATGCCCAATTCTTGAAATAGTAAAATTCGCCGTAAAATTTATTTCGTAAAGTAGTAAAATTTTATAGTTTTATGAATTATTACGTTAAACTGTGTCAAATAGTAAAATTTTACGATTTTAGTTTTTTTAATAATTACCTAATCAATATAGACCTTTTTTCAAAGATGTTGACGAGTAGGTTCCAAAAATATTATTATTTTTTTAAGGGTAAATTGCACTTAAGGGTCTAGAGTTTGGACCATGTTTCACTTAAGGGTCTAAATTTTCAATTGTGTCAGTTTGGTACCTAATCTCAGCGTTGACCAAAAATCACATACGATGTTAACAGCAATGTTGAAATGACCTTAATGCCCCCAAGAAAATGCCGATTTTTCTCTCCACTCTCTCTCCTCTGTTCTCTTGCCTTCTCAGTTCTCTATCCTCTGTTCCTTCCCTCTTCTTCTCTTCCCTTTCTTTCTTTTTCTTTTTTTTTTCTTTTCCTTTTTCTCTCCTGACTTTCTCTCCCTTCCTACATTTCTCTCATCTATTGACATATTATTAAAAAAAAATGGTGCGGCCATGGCCACAAGATCAAGACTATGGTTGCCAGTAACCATTATTTTGATTTTGATTTTTTTTTTTTTTTTTTTGGTACTGGAGATGGCTACCGCCGGCTATGTAGGGAAACCGAGGGGTCTTGAGGGAGGTTGGAGTGCACGGTGGTGCTTCCTTGGTGGGATTTGATGGTGGCAATTGGAAAAACCAGATCTAGTTCTTTTTTTTTTTTTTCTTTTTTTTTTGTATGAATTTTTGTAGCTCTTTTGGGTTTGGTTTTGGATGATTTTTGCTACAATTTTCAGGTTAGTTTTGGATGAAATTTGCTATTGTTTTGGGGGCTAATTTTGGATAATTATTGCTGGTGCTTTCGGATTGGTTGTAAATGATTTTTTGTGGTGAATTT
The DNA here is from genome assembly GCA_039720395.1 of Liquidambar formosana. Classification (NCBI taxonomy): domain Eukaryota; kingdom Viridiplantae; phylum Streptophyta; class Magnoliopsida; order Saxifragales; family Altingiaceae; genus Liquidambar; species Liquidambar formosana. The sequence continues at coordinate 2,066,864 of CM077830.1, forward strand.
GGGAAGGGATGAGGGTCGACTATGATTGGGGTTTGTTGTTGACAGTGGAGCTGAGATGGGTGTGGTTGCACTGTGCAACAATGTTGGTGGGGTGTGGAGTTCTGACACAGTGTGTTTCAAATCACCTAGTCAGTGACGGTGGGTTTCAAACCAAACCAATTGCCGACGTTGACGATAAAGCATGGGAGTTCATGGGTAGAGTTGGCTGGAGTAGGGAGTAGGGAAGGGCAAAATGGGGATAATGTAATTTCAATTTGGTCACATGCACGGCATGCGCAAAATTAGAAGCAATTTCATTTAGTCAACAAACGGTTTCTAACGGTGGACCCCTAATTGAAACCCAACTAATACTTTGGATACCAAAGTGATGCAATTAAAACTGTGGACCCTTAAGTAAAACATGGTCCAAACTCTAGACCTTTAAGTGCAATTTACCCTTTTTTAAAACAGATTTGTATATTGCAAGTGATAAGTTTTTAAAAATTGGAATACTAAAAAACTAAATTAATTACATAGGTAACCTTGATAACAAAAAAGGAGTGCCCATAGTAATAATAAGGGTAAACTAGGGATTTTTTTAAAATGTGTGACTAATTGATAAGTAAGTTTTAGTCTCCTTGACTAATTGCCTTACAAGAACTCTTACTTGATTAATTGCCAATATTTTACTAAAAAGTGGACTAATCGCCAATATCCCTTTTTTTTAAAAAAAAAAAATTGAAAATGCTCCCTCTTTCTTCTCTAATCGCTGTTTATTGTCTCCGACGACAGTTGATGCTGGGTTTCAATCACCCTCACTTTTCTCTCCACCATTTTCTAACCAATGTCTGCCATCGCTACCGCCTCGCTCTCCTTCTCCATCGCTCTAACCAAAGCAACCAACACCGGCAACCCCAGAGGCCAGAAAAAGGTCTATCCAACCACACATTTTTTAATTAATGACTTAGTTTACTAATTGATAAATTTGATCGAGCTAGTTGAGGGAATCTAACATTGTTGATTTTTGTAGATATTAAAATATTGTTTTTAGTATTAAAAACTTTATGGGGAAGCACTCACCAAATTCCCCAGGGCATGGACCATTGAGAGACACAATTAATCAAATGCTCCGTAATAATTTAAAGTGACAGTCTTACTTACAGCACCATGTGTGATTTTTTTCCAATATTTAGACATTACACTTAGGCAATTCTTTAAAATATGAGTAAGACCATCACCCATTCCATATTTATTTATTTTTATTTTTTTTAATCTAGAAAGAGAGCTAAAAGCATTAAAGACTAACAAAGAATTCTAATTAGGTTGGCATCCAAAGCACTCATCATCATTTGCCCTCAGCTTCAGATCAAAAAATGAAAAAAAAAAATTTTAAGTAAATAAGAAAGCATACAAGGAGATAAGGAAACAAAAACTAAATTGTCTCGTCTTAGTGGCTTATAATGCCACAATCCAGCTCACATAGGAAGAAATAAAATAAAAAGGTATTTGGAGACTCTCCACCAGCAAGGAAACCGGTTAAAAAAAAAAGGTTTAAGAAACAAATCTATAAAAAGGAAGCCCCAACATATCTCTAACAAGTTCAGAAAAAACAACACCAAAATCTGCATGCCACCAAGTAAGATCAGTAAAATTGAGTGCCAAATTAGTTATTTTGTCTGCAACAGAGTTACCTTCTCTGTAAATATGAGAGAAAACCACATCCATCTTCTTTATGAGAGAAACATTCCATATTAGTTAATGTCTATAATAAAATTAATTGGTGCGTCGCTCCTTCAAGAGCGAAAAATCAAATTTAAAACCTTTTGCTTTTTGAAATATAGCTCTTTTTTTTTTTTCTTTTTTTTTTTTTTTTCTTTTTCGGCTCTTAGTTACTTACCTTCTAGCCTCACTTAGATGACATTAATGGTATCATACCACCAAGTCTTTGTTGACTTGTAATTGGGATGTTTGGTGATTAAGATGAAACAAAATGTTTCTATAAAAATTTAAAAAAAAAAAAGCTTTAGAATCATGACCAACTTGGTGGTTTGATATTGCCAATTGGTTCCCCCGGCCCTAATCATATAGTTTAACTTTGTTTGACTTCTTCTTTGGAAAACGCTATGAAGAGGGTGCCTTCACATGCTTGTTGGGAGCTCTTCTGCTTATTCCTTCATTTTAGCATATGGTTTTTGCTGAAATGCATTAGACTAAGTGAACTCCCTTTGATTTTCTTGGTGGCTTGGAGGAGCAATATCATAGACGAGTGTTGAACAGACACTGCTCGCAGCTTCATCCATCATGAAAACAAAGTTAACTATTCTCATGCATTATTGTTGCGGAATTTATTTTGAAAACTTAATGGTTGTAGATTCTATTTCCTAGCCATTGATGATTTACTGTGACGACTCTACTGCATTTATGTATTCAAGAAATAATAAGAGTTCAGGAAGGTCTAAGCATATCAACGTTAAATATTTTTTTGTTATAAAAAGGAGGTTTCGAAACCAGCTAGTATCTGTGGAGCACATTAGTACATAGAAAATGTAGTTGATCCCATGACTGAAGGTTTGCTGTTTATGTTATACAACAAGCATATTATACATATGGGTCTTGTTAGCAACTTTGATTATTTACTTTGTGGGGAGGTTGTTTTTGGTTCATTTAATGACATATTCTACGGAGTAAAAAGTATGAGGCGTCCAACATGGGTCGTTAGGAAAATAGTCTGAACTGAAACCTATCGAGAATAAGGCTTAGGATACCCTAATCATTGAAAAAAAAAAAAAAAATCATTTTCAAAGATATGATTAATTATTGAACCACATTGGCTCATGATAGAATGTGTGATATAGGTCCAACATGAATTAATTATATTTATTTTTTAATTAAAACTAGATTAATAGTAAAAAAAAAATTTATGATTGGGTGCACCTTAGTATTTTATTTCTGTTTTACGCATCATAGATCCTAATTGGTTTATTATATATATATATATATATATATATATATATATATATATATATATATATATATATATATATATATATTCTATCATGAGCCCATGTGGTTCAATGAACAACTCCTAAAGTCTCAATCAGATATTAAACAAGAATGCGAGTCACCCGGAAGCTTTAAACATCACTGCCTTTTGGACAAGGCCACAGTCAATCAATAGCCTCACTCCCTTTTAGATTGAGAGCCACGGCCAATTTTAAGGTACCCTAGCATAAAATTGGGTACCATACCTATAAAGTCACTTGAAATGATAAATTGATTATTTTAAATGGTAAATGGATCCAGGGGCGAAGTCAGGATTTATCTCCAAGGGGGGCACTATGATATGATTCTATGAAGTCGGAACTGAGAACTAAAAGCCCTAGAGAGTAATTTTTTTAAAAAAAATTACTTTTTAGTTATCATTTTGCAATTTAATACCAAAAGAAGGATTTTTGGTCAACTTATTACAAATTGACTGTAAATATACTGTAAAATGACTACTATCTTCCTCGTTTTGGCATTATTTTGAGAAATAGTCATCAAATGATAATATCTCTCCCAAAAAAAAATTTGGTTGAGGTAGGGGAGGCATGTGCCCCCCAAGGCCCCCCCTAGGGGCACAAGGCCCCCCCCCTAGCTCCGCCCATGAATGGATCACTTTAAATGGTAAGTGGGCCATTTTAGGTCACTTCAAATAATAAGTAAATCACTTCAAATAGTAATTAGGTCACTTAAAATGATAAGTGGGTATAGTACCCTAAAAACCTTATAAGTATCATACAAATTACCTCAGAGCCATAGTCAATCAGAGCCTCTTTTTTTTTTTTTTTTTTTTTTTTCTTCCTTTTTGTGTGGCTCTTAGTTACTAACCTTCTAGCCTAACTTAGATTACATTAATGTTATCATACGACTAAGTCTCCGTTTACTTGCAATTGGGATGTTTGGTGAGTAAGAAGAATCAAAATGATTAATTTATGTTTTACATATCAGAGTTGCTTATTGGTTTATCATTATATAAATTTTCTATCGTGAGCCCATGTGGTCCAATGAAATAAATGCTTATTTAATTCCCTCAACTCCTAAAGTCTCCACCACAGGATATGAAACATCACTGCTTTTGGTAGCCTCACAGGAAAGTTCAATTCCTAACATCGATCATTACTTAAATAGCAGGACTAGTCCTCTCATAATAACTGATTAGGAAGGCATGGAAAATCTGCAAAGACTTGGCACAAAATGGGTCGGTCCTATGGAAGCACCTGTCAAAGAAAAATGTAAAATCAAATGGTCATGGTTTGTTGCATCTTCTGTGCTTAGTTGGCTATTCAAAATTTGCAGCTGTCCTAGAATTTTTCCTAACAAGATTATTTCCATCCACGAAGTTCATTGATAATTGTATGATTATTTCCATCCACAAGAATTTTTCTTCGGTCCTATGGAAGCACTTGTCAAAGATTGTTTATCCTCCTCTTATTTTCATTGCAGACTTGGGTGGATCCAATTGCAAATAAGGTTAACTGGTGCTGCTAGGTGATCTCGGCCGTCCATATATCTTGGATTTGGACGATTGAGATTAAAGATAAACATAAGGGGTATTTAGGTAATTTCAGCTACGCTTTTTTTATATTTTAATCTCAACCGTCCAAATCCAAAGTGAACGGCCGAGATCACCTTGGCACCATGCTGCTTTCAACATCAATGCTTTTTGGACCAAGGCATGCAGCCACATAATGGCCACACAGACTACACTTGCATCGGCAAGATTTGTCCTATGAAAGCAGTTATATATCGCCAAAGTAAATGCAAAATTAAATGGTAAAAAAATTATATGATCATGTTTTGCTGAATTTTCTTGCCCAGTTGGCTGTTCATAATTGGGCATTCCTAAAATTTTTCTATATGAGATTGTTGCTTATTAATCTCAAGGAATAGCTCAGTTGATGGGAGATCCCATTTCAAAGAATAGAGATCTTTCAGTTCAATTTTTGCTAAACCCTTTTGACTTACCGTACAAGATTTCATAATTTTTATGGGCCATGAACTTACTTAATACATATGGATTGTAATATCTTATATGGACCTGGGATTTACCCAAAGAATTTCCTCGTTATCAAAATGATTGTTGTCCATCCGCATATTTAAAATTAATTAATTACTAACTTACACATTGATAATGCAAACAATTTGTAAATGAGCCTCGTAAGGTAATCTAGCTTTGTTCAACTTCATAAATTTGGTGAGGTGATGTGTGCCTTGGATTATTTGTGCCCTAAATAGTTGGAAAAAAAGAAAAGAAAAAAGGAAAACTCATGGAAGGAGGTATGACTGTATGAGCTAGGATGCCCTCTAAGCAATCTCTCCCAATCCAACTTCTTAAATGGGGACCATTTATGAAAATGATCGCAACCCTCTTTTACAAAAACAACCCTTTGTTTTGGACATCAGAGATCCTCACTGGTTTATTAAACATAAATTCTAAATAGGTGGAAAGAATGAAATTTAAAATCCATCTCTCTATATTTCTCTCCTCCTTCCTCCCTAAAAACCCACCCTTTTCATGCCGTGTTAGCATCATTGTGCTACAAATTAAATTATTCGGGGGCTATAGACGTTGTATAATTATTTTCATATTGATTCAAACTCATACTACTAAGACACCAAAAATTAAAGTTAAAATTAGAGGCTGCAATTCAATCCATAATTTCCAGTCTCAAGCAATCCAATCACAGGCTAAGAAAATAATTACCCCGTAAATAAAAACTTTTCCAGTATTTGTATGGTTACACACTTACAGTGGGGAACACATCCTAAATTAGAAATACGAAATACATCAAATTCAAATTCATAAACACATAAATAAACTCTCTCTCTCTCTCTCTCTCTCTCTAGAGATAATATCCTGTCCAATGACCATCTTTCACATATTCGATAAAAACTTCAGGGATATGTTTTGTTCTCCAATAATCTCCATCTTCTCTATCTGGCTTGAGGGTCTCAATCAATTCATCAGACATATCACTCAAGCCAAGATAATCTAGGTTAGTGAGGTGTTCAATGCCTGATGGCACTCTCTTCAACAATTTACAGCGGTCGATAAATAGCTCTTCAAGATTAGGCATTGATCCTTTCTCCACTATCACCATTTTCAATCCTCTACACTCTTCAACCTTTAAGTACTCAAGCCTCTTAAACCCTCCAACTGTAGAACATAATGTCTCCCCATCATATGCTTGAATAAGCCGAAGCTCTACCAGATTGGGCAAAACACCAAGGGATTCAAGTGGGTCTTCCTTTAAGCCACTCCAGCCTAAGCGTATTTTGACTAGGCTTTGAAGCGAAGGTATCCAGTTCGGTAACTTCTCTAAACAACCTTGCAAGTACAGCCGCTGAAGAAACTGAGGAGGAGAAGACAGCTGTTGTAGATCAATGACTTCGTCCTCTCCCACTGAATTTATGGACAATGAACGAAGGTTGCTAAGCTTCTCAATGGAAGAGCACAAAGCCGCCCCATCTTCTCTTTTAGACTTTGTGATGCCTAACCTTCTCAGCTGGCTTAGCTTCCCTATCTCCCTCATTAAATCAGCACCGCTTTGATTTGCCTCTATGTAACAAAGCTTCTGCAGGGATTGCAATCCCCCTATTGCCGGTGGTGCCTTGAAACCTTGCACAAAGCAAAACGATGGACAAGGCATTTTATCGTCATGATACACAAGCAGATGGCGAAGTCGCAGGAGTTTTAGAATCTCCACGGGCAACTCAGTGACATGTGCTTTTTTAATATCTAATGTTTCGAGGTTTTGAAGCTTCCCAATGGAGCTTGGAAGAATCTTCACCTTCGTATCCCTCAAGCTTAGATACCTCAAATGAATTAACTTGGTGATTTCATTTGGAAATGCATCCACAGGTGCACCTCTCAAATCTAACACCTTGAGTAGCCTATGACGACCCATAAACAAGGAGAGCAAAGATGAGCTAGATAGTGAATCAGTTGCCCTAAACATAAGCAAAGAACGAAGTTGAGAAACGTTCCTGTTTTCTTGCACATTTCTCCAGCTATCATGGATTGATAAGCGTCGGGCTTTTTCTGGCCACCTTGTGTTTTGTTCGTTGGCTATTGCTACGAAGTTCTGATCTGTTGATTTGGAAAGAATGATCTCCCGCAGAACGTCATGGATGCGGCATGTTTTGACTCTTCCGTCTCTGGTTACCGATTCCACTTGAATCAAGCTTCTCTTAAAGAGCTGATTGAGGTAGCCCTCTGCGACTTCTTCTAGTGTCTTTCCTTCTTTTTCTTCCACAAATCCTTCCGCAATCCATAGTCGAATCAGCCTCATACGCTCGATCAAATAGTCCTCTGGAAAGATGCTCAAGTACAGAAAACAAGATTTTAGATAGTAAGGCAAGTCATTGTAATTAAGTAACAATATCTTGTTCATACTCTTGACTCTGTCATGGCCTTCCAAGTCAACACCGCGGCTACGGCAAACCATTTCCCATTCATCGATTCTATTCTTGTCCTTTGTCGCTAGAACACCACTAATTGCCACAATCGCAAGCGGCAAACCCTTGCACCTTTTTAAAACACTCTGTGTAAGATCTACCAAAGGTGAAGGGCATGAATTGGTGGAAAATATTTTCATGCAAAACAGATTCCACGAATTCTCTTGAGACAGGGGCTTCAATTCGTACACATTACCTTGGGATTCTTTGCTGGATGTAGAGGCTACTTCTTCATTACGTGTTGTGAGCAACACCCGACTGCCACAATTGCTTTTAGGAAATGCATATTTGAAGGCATCCCAATCGCTTATGCTCCATACATCGTCTAAAACAAGCACGTACGTGCTCTCCCGGAGGAACTCATTGATTATTGCTTTTAGTCTTTGGCTGTTCAAATTTTCGAGTCCTTCGGGTGCTGTTTGCTCAGTTTCTTTGAAAAGTTGTCGAACCAAGTCTCGCAGGAGTTCATCCAACTTAAATGATTGAGAAACAGTGATCCAAGCATGGAAATGGAAATGTTTCTGCACTTCTGAATCATCGAAGACTTTCTTCACCAAGGCGGTTTTCCCCAACCCACCCATTCCCAGCACCGAAACCACTTTCAGCCTGGAGTCGCCCTCAACAAGCCATCGGATCAGCTGCCTTTTGGGTTCATCGATACCCACTAGCTCATCTTCATCCAGTAGAAGTGCATCCTCACGACGATCATACCACGCGTTTTGGGAAGTACTACCGGGGCTCGAGACTTGATCTACGAATGAATCCGCCCGACGATTGTATCTCCGATGTCCCTCGGATATCTCATGGACTCTGGATTGGATGCTCTTTATTTCACAAGCAATCCAGTGACGAGCTTTCAAGTTCTTGATCGAGCAAGAAAGCTTACGAAAAGAAGCAGACAATCCATGCCCATGATGTTGCCCGAGTCGAAGTCTGAATTCATCGAGAACATCTTCTGTGTCATAAGCGACGTCCCTCACTTGCTTGACCCATGCGTCGATTTCTGGATCGCTATCTTCGATTGCATCTGCAACCCGTAGGAAGGCCTTCATGCGTTCCAATTCGTTCTTGATATACTTGATTTCCTCTCGAACACCTCTCAAAAGCTTCCCCTCTTCTGTAATCAAGGGTGCAAGCTTGTTGACTAGAAAGCTCACTACACTCTCCGCCAGTTTTTTCTCTCCTCTCTCTCTTTCAAGTTGTACGAGTTGCCTCTAAATTTGTGTTGCCTACGTAAACTCACATAAGTTCTATATATTGACTCACTGAGCGGCCAAAATTACAGATTGGTCCTACTATGGGCAAATAATTACGCTTAGTATTAATTCTTGGTTAAGTTAATATATAATTAGGTAGCATTTTATCATTTTTATTTTTTTATTTTTAAAAAAAACGTAGTGTAGATCCTTGTGTTGGCACTATCTATAACCACATCTGATGTTGCACCACTCTACAGTACTCTACAGTTGGTTTTTATATTTACCAGGTAAAGACTACAAAATGGCCCCATGCCAGTTGTTTATTCTCTTGGTATTTGGGGCGTATAAAAGGTTGCGTTGTGCTTAGCACTTAAGCTAGCTTATTCCTTGTTTTTCTATCTCAATTTTACAAAGTTCCTTCGGGAGAAAAGAAAAAGATGAAAAAAAAGAGAGAGAACCTTTTCACATTCAACCTCTTATATATGTATTGATCATGTGATTCACAAAAGGGAGGTGCCGTTGTCATGGAATTTCTTTATGTAAGAAATGCCTATGAGCAACAGTTACAGGACACCACAATTGTCCGGAAGCCATTAGGCAAAACCACTTTGGGAGCATCCAATTCCCATACAATAAATTTTCTATAATTGTTCGTATTCAAGTGCCATCTAATCATGTTTTCGCAACAAAGCAAAGACATGATCGAGCAGATCACAGCCAATATCTGATAAATAAGGTCTTTCAGAATTTGATTCGATCTCAAATTTTCAGAATATATCCTAATTGACATTACCATAAATATGACCATTTCTTATCATATTTTGTCCATCTAAATATCATTTGATAAATACTTTCATAATTAAGTTTAAAATAAAACCATCCCTTTTTCATTTTTTTTTCCTTCTTTTTGGCTTAGAAATAGCACCATCTTTTTGCTGGGGACTTTGAAATTCCACACAGATGCAACCTAGTGTGTGCACTCAACCGTCTGAACACCCATATTAACACATACACACAAGCACGCACACACTAGAAGGGTGAAAAGGATGAGCGTGACAAGACCGGAAGAATTTTGCTTTACATGAGTGGAGCTTTTAATTTGTGAAATGTGAACTCCCTCTGTAATGGACGGGTTTGGATTCGGTGCTGAGTTGAAATGCTGAGTTTTTCAACTCAGCACCATGCTAAGGTAATTAATCCACACCTTTGAGTGAGAGATTAGATGGCTTGAATTGAAAATTGAAAAGGTATTACTAAAATTACCAAAATTACCTTATCAGGCAACCTTTTCAACTTTCAATCCAAACCATCCAATCACTCATTTAAGGGTGTGGATTACTTTGGCATAATGTTGAGTTTTATCAACTCAACACCGAATCCAATTCTGTAATAGATAGACATTACGGTTTTTGTGGAATCAGGCAAAACCACTTTAGCAACATTTAGGGATATTTATTTAGGAGAGGAATCAACTTACAAATGTATGTCTTTCTGGTTTTTACTCTTACATCCATTAATATATATATATATATATATAGTATGTATATATATATATATATATTTTGTAGGATCATATTTCACCAAATCCACCACTTGAAAATGTCAAGTTGTCCAACAAGTGCACTACCTAACCAAACTCTTTACGACCCGATTGATATGTGGTCCAAATGGGTGGATTTCTCTCTTTTAAACTATTCTGACTAATTTTCGAGAATTTCCTTGCTCCACTTGGACCTAATATAGTAGGAGCTGAGAGAAAAGAAACGAAAATGTTATAAAATTGATTAGAATTGAACCGTTTTCATTATAAAGCATTTTCTATCATTTTTTATTCTTTTCCCTTCCTTTGTTCTTTCCGAGATCCAAAAATACATGTAGTCTTTTGAACATTTTTTTTTTCCTTTTTTTTTTTTGGGATAAGTAAATGGTCGTCGTTTCAAGTAAAAATGATTACTAAAAACAATTAAAACGAAAAAGGTTGACATTTCCAAATTCTTGACCACTAATTTTTTATACAAATCCATGGGTAGAACTCACCATTGAAAGAGACCATGCAGATTTTAGAGTAGCTTAATTTCCAAGTGATTTGCTACGTTGTTATATAAGTCTCCTGCCCTTTTCTTTGCCGTGCTTGACTTGCTGCATGGGTCCAATTGCAATGAAGCTCAACCGGTGTTGTTTCTAACAAGGAAACCTGTGAAGTTGCCCGAAGAACCCTTTACCAAGCCAATTATTTTAACCTAACTAAACGTAATTCTAAATTTGCCACTAACATGATAGCCTTGTAGGCATTTTTCTCACTTGTTGAATGAGTAATCCTGAATTCAAACTTATGGAGAAGCATTGATATCCATTATTAATATTGGGAGATTCAGGTGAAAGTTAAATTCTATGGATTGTTAAAAAAAAATAATAAAACAAACTTAAATCTGAATTTTGACGGCGAATATTGCCAGCCTAACCCATACATACATCATTTTCTTCTTAGTTATTTTGTCTCATATTCCACAATTCATTTCTCTTTTCGATCTAGGAAAGAAAGGACAATGCTTAAAATTGACTAAAACTGGTTTCGATCCTTTCTTAAGTATTTTATAATAATTTTCCTTCGTATCTCTTCCCTTGCTCTTTCTCAGATCCAAACAAGAGGCAAAGTCGTATGAACTTTTCATCCCAACTTCAACTGGTTAATTATTTTCATATTGATTCAAACTCAAATTCTCCTAGGCCACCAAAATGAAAATTGGAATTAGAGGCTGCATAATTCCAGTCGCAACTCAAATACAATCACAGCCTAAAAAATAACAAACTTTCCAGTATTGCAAGTTACTACACATTTAGAGTTACTAAATTGGAAATACAAAATACATAAAATTCAACATAAGAAACTGGTAAGTAAGAACTTTCTCTCTCTCTCTCTCTCTCTCTCTCTCTATCTTAAGAGATAACATCCTGTCCAACGGCCATCTTTCACGTATCCGATGAATACTTTGCGGATATGTGCTATTTTCCAATAATCCCCGACTTCTCTATCTGGCTTCAGGGTCTCAATCAATTCATCAGGCATATCACCTAAACCAAGATAATCTAGTTTGGCGAGGTGTTCAATGCCTAATGGCACTCTCTCCAGCAATTTACAGCGGTCGATAATTAGCTCTTCAAGGTTAGGCATTGAACCTTCCTCCACTCTCACCACCTTCAATCCTTTACACCCATCAAGCTTCAAGTACTTAAGCCTCTGAAACATTCCAACCATAGAACACAATGTCTCCCCATCATATGCCTGAATGAGTCGAAGCTCTACTAGATTGGGTAAAACTCCAAGGGATTCAAGTGGATCATCTTTTAAGCGACTCCAGCCTAAGCGTATTTTGACTAGGCTTTGAAGTGAAGGTATCCAGTGTGGTAACTTCTCTAAACATCCTTGCAAGTATAGCCGCTGAAGAAAGCGGGGAGGAGTAGACAGATGTTGTAGATCAATGATCTCATCCTCTCCAACTGAAGTTATAGACAATGACCGAAGGTTGCTAAGCTTCTCAATGGAGGAGCACAAAGTCACCCCATCTTCTCTTTTAGACTTTATAATGCCCAACCTTCTCAGCTGGCTTAGCTTCCCTATCTCTGCCATTAAATTGCCACCGCTTTGATTTGCCTCTATATAACAAAGCTTCTGCAAGGATTGCAATGCCCCTATTGCTGGTGCTGCTTTAAAACCTTGTACAAAGAAGAACGGTGGACATGGTGTTATGTTGTAATGATACACAAGCAAATGGCGAAGTCTTCGGAGTTCTAAGATCTCTACAGGCAACTCGGTGACATGCATTTTTAACATCTAGTGTTTCTAGGTTTTGAAGCTTCCCAATAGAGGTTGGAAGCATTCTCACCTTTGTATCCCTCAAGCTTAGATACCTTAAATGGAATAACTTGGAGATTTCATCTGGAAATGCATCCACAGGCGCACCTCTCAAATCTAACACCTTGAGTAGTCTAGGAAGACCAATACACAATGAGAGCATAGATGGGCTGGATAGTGAATTGTCTACCCCAAACATAAGCAAAGAGCGAAGTTGGGAAAAGTTGCTGTTTTCTGGTACATTTTTCCAGCTGTAATGGACCGATAAGCGGCGAACTTTTTCTGGCCACCTTGTGTTTTGTTCGTTGGCTATGGCTACAAAGTCCTGATCTGTTGATTTGGAAAGAATAATCTCCCGCAGAAGGTCATGGATGCGGCATGTTTTGACCCTTCCATCTCTGGTTGTCGCTCCCACTTGGATCAGGCTTCTCTTGAGGAGCTGTTTTAGGTAGCCCTCAGCAACTTCTTCTACCGTCTTTCCTTCTTTCTCTTCCACAAATCCTTCCGCAATCCATAGTCGAATCAGTCTCATACGCTCAATCAAATGATCCTCAGGAAAAATGCTCAAGTACAGAAAACAAGATTTTAGATAGTAAGGCAAATCATTGTAGTTAAGTAACAATATTTTCTCCATACTCTTGACTCTGTCATGGCCTTCCAGATCAACACCACGGCTACGACAAACCATTTCCCATTCATCTATTCTATCATTTTCTTTTGTCCCAAGAACACCACTAAGTGCCACAATTGCAAGTGGCAATCCTTTGCATCTTTTTAACACACTGCGTGAAAGCTCCACCAAAGGCGAAGGGCAGAAGTTCATGGAAAATGTTCTCCTACAAAACAGATTCCATGAATCATCTTGAGACAGGGGCTTCATTTCGTAGACATAACCTTGGGTTTCTTTGCGGGATGTGGAAGCTACTTCTTCATCACGTGTTGTGAGCAGCACCCGACTGCCACAATTAGTATTAGGAAATGCATATTTGAAATCATCCCAATCACGTATGCTCCATACATCGTCTAAAACAAGCACATACCTGCTTTCACAACACCCGACTGCCACAATTAGTATTAGGAAATGCATATATACTTGAAAGCATCCCAACCACTTATGCTCCATACATCATCTAAATTCTAAAACAAGCACATACCTGTTTTCCCGAAGGAAGTCATTGATTATTGCTTTTAGTCTACGGCTGTTCAAAGTTTCCACACCTTCAGGAACCGTCTGCTTCATTTCTTTGAAAAGCTGCCGAATCATGTCTCTTAGGAGTTCCTCTAACTTAAAAGACCGAGAAACAGTGATCCAAGCATGGTTTTGGAAATGTTTCCGCACTTCTGAATCATCGTAGACTTTCTTTACCAGGGTGGTTTTCCCCAACCCCCCCATTGGCCACCACCGAAACCACCTTCAGCCTAGATTCGCCCTCAACAAGCCATCGGATCAGCTGCCTTTTGGGTTCATCGACACCCACCAGCTCAGCTTCATCCAACAGAAGTGCATCCTCACGGCGATTATACAATGTGTTTTGAGCAGTACTAGAGCTTGAGCTTTGATCTAGTACTGCATCCCCACGACGATGGTACCTCCGTTGTCCCTCAGATATATCATAGACTCTAGACTTGATGCTCTTTATTTCACTCGCAACCCAGTGGCGAGCTTTCAAGTTCTTAACCGAGCAGGAAATCTTACCAAGAGAAGCATAAAATCCACCATGCCCACGATGTTTCTTAAGTCGAAGCATGAATTCATCAAGAACATCTTCAGTGTCATAAGCGACGTCTCTCACTTGCTTAACCCATGTGTCGATTTCTGGGTCGCTGTCTTCGATTCCATCCGCAACTCTCAGGAAGGCCTTCATGCATTCCAATTCGTTCTTGATGTACTTGACTTCTTCACGAACCCCTCTCAGAAGCTTCCCCTCTTCCGCAATCAAGGGTGCAAGCTTGTTGACTAAAAAGCTTACAACACTCTCCACCATTTTTTCTGTCTTCAACTTGTACCCGTTGCCTTTAAATCTTGCGTTGCGCATGTGAGGGTCATATATAGAAGTGATATTGACTCACCAGGTGGACAGAATTTTCATGGCAGGAAAAAGAAAGCACCTCATTCTAAGAACATGCATGACTGTTTAAACTTTCTTCAATTCCATGTCGGGACTTCGTTGGAAGAACCTGATTACCATCATGCAGTGCTAGTCATAGTCTGCAATGGCGGATGCTCGCATCTCTGATGTGGCCAACATTTACAGCTGGCATGCTAGTGCATAAACGTGGCAGCTGTTGCACCGTATGTAGTGGTCTCTTTCTTTGTTTTTTGTTTTTTTCTGTTTTCATTGAAAAAGACTAGAGCATCAAAAAGAAGAATACCATCCCAACTAGATATCAATACCGTAGTCTGATTAGTCTATTAATCTACCGTTAGTTTCATACTTATTTCCTTGGTAAGGATTGCAAAATGTACCCCCACTTGTTTATTCTCCTCATATAAGTGGAGCGCATCAGTAGTAGGGGTGGATACACTAAGGTGCATCTGTCCTCACGTGCAATCACTCAAATATAAAAAATAAAAAATGTATAAGTAATGTGTTTTAAATTTACTTAAGTACTTTAACCCCATTGAGAAAAAATGGTTAATTTTGATTAAATTTGGTTAAATTTTAGTTAAATTTACTAATGTACATCACTTTTGTAGATCATATAAAGTTGGGTTTAATTTGTAAATTGGTTTTTATGGCGTGCTTGTTAATCTTATGTACTATTGTATAATTTCTATTCAATCACGTCAATGTGTGGTTCTGTGACTTTCTCTCTTTTCCCATCTTGGTGAGACTGTGTCTTACATAGGTGTTAACACCCCATTTTGTACCACTTGACACCTCAAGCCACTTTCTGAGACCCGATGATGAAGGGTAGTAGCCAACGGACCATCGCAAGCACGCCCGAAGGACTCACGAAGACACAGCAGGCCTTAGACGTTAATTTGATACCCCATGCACGTACAATCATGCCCTCTTTTTTGAATTTCATCGCTTCCCCCGAAATTGTTTCTTACCTTATGCAGCCCCCACGCTGACAACTGCTCAGTGGCGGCTGGGAAACCCTAGAAACCCCCGAATCAAACCCTAATCCCCGCCTATAAATACCCCGCTTTCATTCAAGAGAAGGGATCCGAATTTTAGCTATCAAACCACCACTCTGAAAAACCTTGCATTGGCGGCTGTGTCTATGGGAATCTGAAGAGCTAAGCTGACGACGGAATAGCTGCTGCCCGTACCTGAGGGTAACCTTCTTTAATCTTTAATCTCGTTGTTCTTTAATGATTTAGCATGGTCATTTATGATATTGCATGAATAGAGTATTGCATTCGATACGTACATCCGGTTACTTAATACTCATGATTTCAGATCTAACCCGGCATTGATTTGCTTGTGTATGTAAGGTTTGAAACGGAATTTCTCATCCGTCTCTAAGGCGTAAGGCTGCATAGGATCCGTGCATCATTTTTTAGCATTTAGTCTGTATGATTTAGGTCGTGTACCTAAATATCATTCATTTATATGCATATGTTACTATGCCATTTAGATCTAGAGCATTTCCATCGTCCTTAAAATACATTTAGATGATTTTTGCATAAACCATGGTCATAGGTACGAATCCAGTAGGGTGATAGGCATAAATCTGTGAAATAATGTATAAGGGATGTACGTACGTACATATAAGATGCACGTACGTGCATAGCCCTGTTTTTGACAGATTAACTCCGTTTTCTCTTTTGCAGACAGCGTAAGTATCTCTTTTAGTTTCAAATTCTCTTTCTTGTATATATGTCTTCCTTTTAATCCTTCCTCATCCTCAGTATTGCATGCCATTGATTGATTTTACATAAGTGTTTGTATAGCAGTCAAGTTTGATTAAGCCTTTTTTAATTAAAGCCAATAAGTGTATGTGAGGCCGGATTTTAGCCGGGCGCAGACGGGTGCCTAACACCTTCCCGTCCACGTACCCTAGCTCCGAACCTTGATTCCTTTGGTAATGACGAGTTGGGCCCTTGCTAGGGGTCTATCGGTTCCCGATGCCAAAATCGGGTGGCGACTCCCTCTCCGTCCTAATCATCCGTGGTTACTGGCGTACTCCCGAGCTGACATGGTGAAAGGACACGGCGCTCATAATAGGGTAGATGGAGATAGGAATAGTAGGAGTAGTATATAACGTTTTACGTTCTTAAAAGTCGTCTACACATTTGAAAGTATGGCATGTCTATCGTTTTATGTCATTTCACTACTTCTAGTCAAACATGCCGATATGTGGTTCTACCTTTCTCTCTTCTTTATTTAACTCTTAAAAACAAATATGTATATATATATATATAAAATAACTTAAAAGTGCAACCACTGAGAAAATTTTCTAAATCCGCTGCTGATCACTAGTAGTGTTGTGCTTAGGACTCAAGCTCCTTTTTTCTTCCTTTTACAAGGATCGTTTACAAGGTACTTATGTTAAGAGAAGAGGAGGATGAAAAGAAAAGTAGGAACCATCTGCATTTTTACAAGCTGCTCTAGGAAAATTCCTTTCACAAGCAAAGATTCGCTGATGGTTTGAAAAAATCATCACTATAATGGTGTAATCCAAGCCATCCATAAAAACAATTACACGGTTTGAAGCAAAATTCCAAAAAAAATGCTAATCTAAATTGACTTTAGCAATTTTTTAGATTTTTTATCTAAGCCGTCTATCCATCCGGTCATTTCTTTTAAGTACAACTCGAATCACACTAATACACTATCACCTGAATCGGATCCCTTCACATTCAACCTGTCAGATAAATGTGAGAGAAGGGCTCTCTAGCCACGTTTTTGCAACAAAGCAAAGACATGAGCAGATGACAAAAGTCCAGATTTGCTGCTGTAGAGGGAATCTACAGCAGCCTGCTGTAGTGGGGCGATCTCGCGACACATGGCAAATGTGGGAGATCTACGGATGTGGCAAGAAACTACTCCCAAAACGCACCTTTTGGTGTGGGAAGCATCCTCAACCGTTAAAAGCTCCGTTTAGAGCAAACGAGCAGGAGCAAACCGTCCGGCGACTGACGACGGCCCTTCACGCCGATTGGCTGTCTTGGCCCACGTGTCACCAACTTATCCATTACATCAAGTTTCTTCTTTCTTTCTTTTTCTTTTTCTTTTATTTTTATTTTTTTTAATTTTTGTGAAAGAGATAATACAAATAATTAAAATAACAATCACATCTCAAAGTATGAAGATTACCATAATCTTCCCAACCAAAACTTTTCGGAAACCTATTTTCCCAAATACATATATCATCATAGTTGTATCCCAAATTAGCAATACAATCTGTCACTTTGTTGTCTTGTCTAAATACACATCTGATGCCACCTGATCAAATCTCAATAATAAGCTCTAAATATCTTAGACAAAGTTGATGATGCTCTAATGATATTACTTAGTTTCACATATAGCATTAATTACAAACTAAGAATCACCTTCAATTTGAAGCTAGCTAATTCCTTTTTACACTGCCATCACTAAACCATTTCTAAAAGCAATGCTTTCTAGCACTAGAATTGAAACATTACCTAAATTCATTGATGTTGTTACCATTACTCTTCCCCATTCATCCCGAATTACAAATCCTCCAATAGTTTTTTTCTTATCATGCTTACTCAATCTATTAAAGTTAAGTTTCATCCACTACTGGGAGGACTATCCCAAGCTATAGACCTACAAAACAAATTAGTAGTTTGCAAACTCCAATCCTATGGTTATTAGAATTGTTAGTGAAAAGGTAGTCATTCCTTTTGCCATTCATCTCCTTAAAAAAATTGGCTGCAGTCTGAAAAACCACTTGATTTCTTTGATTCCAAATGGCCCAACAAGTTATAGCAATTTTTTCTAGAAATACTGTTGGTAGCAACTTTGATTTTGAAACACTATATGTAATCAGTCATTGAATGGTACTTGGAATTTACTTGGAATGTGACATGATTATGAGACATGATGCTAAGTATCCATAGTAAATGGACAACCATTGAAAATGTGAATTACATCTTTTACATTGTTATTGTAGAAAAGACCGTCCATATTCAAATTTAACCCTAAAAAACTTCTTGTTGAAAGACTATTTCTAATTAGTAACTACAAAAATACTAACATACAAGGTAAAATATTAAGTTTCCAAACCTTACCAAGTAATTTAGCTTTAAGATGATCCAAATGGTCATTACCATTTTGAAGTCATGTGGCTGATTTCACATAAAAGTTTCCATTATTAGAATATCCCCAACAAAATTTAATTTATCTTCTATGCCATGAATTAGAATTAGAATTAGAATTAGGATTCCTAAAATATCATTAACTATGTCATGTGAAAGGACTTGCCTCAACAAGTTGGTGTTCCAATATTGGTGACTTTGATCTATAAATCCGCCACTTTTAGGTCTGTACCAAAGTTATCTTGAATTCCTGAATGAACCATTTCGTATAATGGCTTGGGATATACCCAATTATCTAGCCAAATCAAATACTCTCCATTCCCCACAATCCATCTAATTCCATTCCTAATTAATGATTGTTGCCGAAGAATAGTCTTCCAAACTATGAATAAATTAGCTCCAACTCTAGTTTCAGAGAAATTTGAGTTCTTTAAATATCTCTCTCATTACAGCAAGATGAATTAGCTCCACCTCTAGTTTCAAAGAAATTTGAGTTCTTTAAATATTTCTCTCCCATTACAGCAAGATGCTCTAGCTTCCCCCTACGGCAGCAAATCCAAACTCGGATGACAGAATAACTGATGGAGGTCTTCTAGAATCTGATTTGACATCAAATTTTCAGAATCGTAATTGACATTACCATAAATACACTGATTGTTAACATATTTCATTACTTTGTCCATCTAAATATGAGTTAGGATTCAATGCTGAGGTGGAAAACCTAAGCACTATGTTGAGGTTTCATCACCGTTGGATGATGGGTTGGATGGCCCAAATCAAAAGTTCAAAGAATTGCCAATTAAAGTCATTTTATTCATTTTAATAGCAACTTTTTCAACTTTTGATTTGAGCCGTCCAACCCATCATCCAACGGTAGTAAGGACTTCAACACAGTATCAAGTTTCTCCACCTCGGCATTGAATCCAAACTCTCTAAATATCGCTCAAAAAATCTTTTCACAAGTCTAAAATACCACCACCTAATTTCTTTTTCTTTTTCTTTTTATTTTTATTTTGCTTAGAAATTATACCATCTTGAAAAAACTGCCTCACTGGTGTTTTAAAAGTTTAGGTAAAACATAACAAGTACCAAGGACTTAATGGAAGTATTCAGTCTCCATGAGAAATAAAATACATTCTGAAAAAACTACATGAATAAACAAATAAGACTTACAACACCCCCCCTCCCCTCCCTCTCTCTCTTTCTCTTTCTCAAAAAAATAAAACAAAACAAAATACAAAAGTGTCTGGCTAAATTAAGTTATCATCAGCAGCTAAATGCACATTCAAGATCAACCTTGTTTTCAAGGATATTTAGTCTATTCAACAAATACTAACACCAAGTGTGATTCTATCAAGAAAAAAGTAAAAAGCAAAAAATTTACCCAAATCATTGATCTTATCACTGGGCGACCGGCCATAAACAATATTGACTTCTGGTTACCACCTAATTTAATCATCATCAGAATCTTCAAATGTGATTTTCGAAGACTTTGGAGCATCTACGGAAATTTCTCTGAAGTGAGCCCCATATAGCTTGGACTCCTACATAGAGACCGAGAGCAATAACATGATTAGCTAACATGGTACCATCAATGCAATTTTTAAAATGCATAGCATGAGTATAATGTCCATGGGCATATGCTTAATTACCATTACTTCAGCATGCTCTCACCATATTAACCCAGGTAACAAAAGCTTACATGCAGGACAAAAGCTTGCATACAGGCATAAACAGCATTTTATTCTATGCTTTAAAAATTAAAATTGATGTATTATGCACTTAACAGTCATAAAGGCAAGAAAACCGCATACGCGCCCATATGCACCATATAGACATGCACACATAATACCAGAAGAGGAAAGATAAAGAACGAAGAAAAAATAAAATAAATGTAGTAATGTACACCTTTTTCTTCACATGAGTGCCAAATTTCAAAAGGGCAGCCGGCACAATCTGCCCAGCTTCTCTGAGAACATTCACCAGCTCCCCGGCAAGGCCCTGGAATGACACCATCATTGTTTATCAGAAAGGAATTGCTCACGCATAATGAGATAAAGTTCAACTCTGAAATTTAAGCAGCAATACTGCAAAAGATTTTGAAATATTACCTTGTTTTCCTGCATGAAGAATGTGTGGGCAACACCCTTCTTACCAGCTCGTCCAGTCCTTCCAATTCTATGGACATAGTCCTCTGTAGTGAGAGGAAAGCTATAGTTGATCACTACTTCAACATCTGGAATATCCAATCCCCGAGCAGCCACATCAGTAGCTACCTGCAGATAAACGGTGTCAACAAAATACATCATTATACCCAAGTTAAAAATATCCCTAATGTAATAATCAGGAAAATTCAAATGCTGGCAAGGATATGCTAATTATATCTCTCTGTTTACCATCAACTCCAATATAAGATTGAATTGATTGTCACAACTTCAGATGACCTATAAAGACTTGAGCATGCCCACAAAAAACCAGTTTACTGAAGAGTGAAGGTGCACCAAGGTGGTAGGGATCCACAATTGCTCATGGAATGGTGATTCCATTACTTTAAAAAAAGTGACCATGGTAGGCCCAAAGAATGGAATGGTCATTCCCTTGTGGGGGCCAATTCCCTCAAAGGAAGGAATAGCCATTCCTCCCCAAACCAAGAGGAATGGCTATTCCCACCCCTCAAAGGAATAAAATGACAAAAGGTGGGTCCCACCTGATCTCTTCCATTCCTACCCCTTACCAAACAGTAGAATGGAATCAATGGATTAATGGAATGACTATTCTCATTCTCAGTCCATTCCCACTTTCATTCCATTCATGCAAACCAAAAGTAGTTAAAAATAGTAATTTACGACAATATACCATCAATGGACTGCTTCCATCCTTAAATAATGATAGTGCCTGCGTACGTGCATTTTGTGCTTTGTCACCATGTATAGAAACAGCTTTCCAACCCCTAAGAATCCATTAAAAAAAAAAAAAAAAAAACATACACATAGAGTCAGTAATACCGCTAGTTTCCCAATCCGTTTAATCAGTAGTTTTTCCAATTGTACAGATATAACCATTAGTTTATTTCCACCCATTAAAACAAATAGTTATTCAATCACATCTTCAACAACTGATTGGCACTTTAATAGCCAGATCTGTATTTTTTTTTTTTTTTTTTTTTGGGGTAAAATGGGAGGGGTTCGAACCCCTAACCTATCCTAGTTGTACCCTTGGCCCCACCCACCCTCACCAGTAGGCTATCCCTAGTGGCTTAATAGCCAGGTCTGTTGATTTAGATCAAAACTAACAAATTAAAATTTATATATATATATAGGATGATGATCAGGTGAGCACGTGCTGATATAAGTTATATCAGCACGTGCTCACCTGATCAGGAGTGTATATATATACGTAGTACAAAACTGAACCAGAAATTACCTTCTTTGCAGCATATTTTCAACACGAGCAGCTTCCTTCTTGTACAAGACAAAAACCAAAACTCTATTCCTGCTCAAGAATTTAGTGCCAGAAGATATCAAAAGACGCAACAAAGAATGTGAAAACTATTAAGCTTTTTCTTTTGTGTGACCTATCGAACACATTAAGCTATGCCAAGGCCAATCCCATTTATGATCAGGTACAACATTAGCATTTACTTGTGAAATGCAGAATATGACAATTACATTTAAAAATTACAATTTCTCACAAACAGGTAAGCACAGGCATTTGAAAACCAGAATCTTTCTGCGTAAGATGGTGAATTATTCACGATCAAATTGACTCCAGTAAGAAATCTCAACCTGATCACATAAATTTATAGGAAAAAATTCTATACAAGATTAGCAACAAATACCTTTGGGACTTGTGGTATTTTTCTAGCAAAGAGATCAAACGTTCATCGCGTGAACGATCATCCAAGACCTACATTTGCAAAAGAGATGGTGCTGATCAAAGGAACATAACATTGTAACATCGCATCTCAAATCTCATCCGGGCAATTGAGTAGCCATACCTCTACTATCTGCATGACATTGTGGTTGGCAGCTAAATCCTCTGAACCTACAACAACCTGAAATGAAGCTCTCAACTTTTGTAAAGTAAGTAAATCAGTAACTGTTGAAAGGTCATTATAGACAAGATCAGCACCTTAATGGGGTTGGGATCCATGAACTCTTGAGCTAATTGATGAACAAGTAGAGGCCATGTAGCACTGAACATAACCATTTGGCGAACTGCACAATTTTAAGATATTTTAATCCCTTGTGACAGAAATATGACAGTAATTCCATCTGGCATCACAACATATACAAACAAATTTCATGGAATGCAATTCAAAATCAGAAGCTTAAGAAAAAGAGTTCTGGAAGTCCAAGAGATCCCAAAGAAATTTGTTGTAGTTACTCAAAAACATTAAAATCAAAATAGAAGACTTAAGTGGGGATTTGGGAGCAGGAAGACATGCCCCATGCTTGAATGGAATATCAATTTATCCAAGTGATACATGTGCACAGACACACACAAGCCGAAGCACATTGAGAGTGCATAGAGTTAAAAGACAACGTAGAAAACATAACTATTAAATCACATACCAGAACATGTCTGGCTCAATATAGAGCGAACTTCAAGTTCAAATCCCATGTCAAGCATTCGATCTGCTTCATCCAGGACCTGGAGACAAGCAGTTATCATTGTTGTGTCAGCTCAACATGACAATTATCTCTTATTAACAATTGTATACTTTTCAAAAACAAATAAATAAATAAAATATATCAAATTCTTATTTAAATTATCATAACCCTTTTTATAACTATTATTCAACTAATTTGATAATCATGCCATTGTCCTTAAAATTATATATATACACATAAAATCATTTAAAAAAACAAACAAATTTTATGTGCCTACATATAATACATTACTACAGGAAAATATTGGGTTTCTAAAACCCAATATTTTGCATATTTTCAAGGTACAATAGTGCACTAGAACCTGTTGTGATATTCTTTTACCAAGAACTTTTCTCAGAAGATGCTTTTTTGAGACCTAGTGGGACCGTGTTTGCTTCAACATCATTATTGAGCAAGAGGATTCCCTGAAGCACCCTTATTTTAAAGAGAAAATATTGCATGCTCGTTCAAAGTTTGAAGTTCAAAGGAGAGATGGCCGCTGGCCCAAATAGCTCTACCATTGCAATTATTTATTATTTATTCATTTACTGTTTCTTTTTTCTTTTGAGAAGGCCTTTCCCATTGCATTCTTAAGAAGAGTTGGATAGTAGTAAGGAATAATTCCCTTTCTTTTTGGAGCTTTTTCACAAGGCCTCTTTTGAAAGAAGTATTAATTCCTCATTTATCGGCCTTATTTATGAATAAGTAGGAACAGCAGATATCATGGGTTGGCAAACCACTAATCCTCTTAAGAGCATTTATCAAACTATTGCTAAGATTTTGGATTTATTAAATGTTGTTTTGCTTTCTACAATTTTTTTTCCTTTTCTTTTTTAATAATGGGGGAACCATCCCACAGCAAGGCCCTTTGAACCCACCCATGGAACCTAAACCTCCGGGGAAATTAGCGTAGCAACCCACCGTCACAGTACCCCACTTAAATCTTGGTTGTCCTAGCGGAGAATCGAACCCATGACCGTGCACCTAACCACACAATCACAAGTTTGCCTTTACCAACTAGCTACCCAAGGGTGGGTTGCTTTTCGCAAGTCAACGTGCATTAATCCTAGACAGATTTATAATGTGTGGTCATGGAAAATGTGAGGAAGCGATTTGGCATAAACCATTCTGCTTTAGATGTGAGTCTCAGTGATTCCTATCTTCATATATGGATAATAACGTTCTGTTTTGTATTTCTCTCCATACTAAGCTCACAAATAATCAAATGCTCAATTAATAATCTCGTGCAAAAATAATTTATCTTGCAAAAATTTGTAGGGATTTTGTTAGTTGAACTTTAAGAATTAATGCACTTTAGCAAAATGTAAAAATGATTACTTTTTGATATATAATCCCTCCGTCCCATTTTATTTGCGCACTTTGACTTAACACACATATTAAGGCAATGCATTTACTGCATTGCCATGTCATTCAATTTTTTTTACCTTTCCAATTCTACCCTCCTATGTTAAAATGCAACTGGATGTGATAGGTGATATAATAATGGTAATTTTTAAAAAGATAAAGGGCATTTTGGAAAAATAAGATAATGATTTGCTTTGACTTTTGAAAGTGATCAAATATTTTAGGACACCCCGAAATGGAAAGATGAGCAAATAAAATGGGAACGAGGGAGTATGTTTTATTGACTATTCATATTCTATTCAGTATTTACCATGTATACATTTGGTTTGAATGCACAAAAGCTATTAAATTTTTTTCCACAAGTTTCAATTTGGAAAAGCACCTTCTCTCACCGTGTGGGTATTTGAATTAGCATCTATGTTATGTAAAAGAAAATTGGAAAACTAGCATCCAAGATACTTGACTGATCATCACTCTAGGCTCATGCTTCTAAGTTCGTTCCGCTTTATGTCTACAAGTATAACTAAATAAATAAATATATATATATATGAGAGAGACTAGAGATATACAATATGCCATTTGCTTTGACCAACTGAAACTCTTCCCAAAAAGAAAAAACTTTGAACACTATTCAATTTATTTATTACACATTGATACTAGGAAAAGCACTACTTTCCAATTCACAGTTTTGGCTTAAAAATAAGGTAAAAATAAAGTCATATATCATCAAGAAACTATAACAATTGACAACACACAATCGGCTTTAATGATCATGGAAAAGAACGGGTAAATATCGAACGATTCAATTCAGGAACTAACCACCTGTTCACCCTTGAACACAACACCACTACAAATAAATAGATGATAAACAGCAAACGGGTCTTTTCAAAGAATTGTCTACTTACCACAAAAGACACCTCCTTGAGGCAGCAAACACCCATCTCAATCAGATCCTTCAAACGACCAGGAGTTCCAATGACAATGTCCTGAGTACACACGATAAATGAAAAAGTTTTTAAAAAAATGCATGTGAGATAAGTATAAAGTATAAACAAATCTAGCACATCGCATATGAAGAGATATTAGTTCTCCAAGGAATACATAGATGTAAACAAGCACAAGAAATCTATCCCAACTAACAAGCAGAATAAATCATCTTCACACAATCAACTGAAATTTTGTATAAGAATAGAAAATTATAAAATTAAAATACAATAAAATAACGTGAGAACACATAAAGACAGGTTAAACCAGTCAAGCGGGGAAAGATTTTAAAACTGTGATTGTCATTTCGGCTGGACTCCGAAGGAATCATGATTTTTCATATAAGCATTAGGTAGCATGCCAACAAACTCAAAAATAATAATTATCAAGTATCCCAAGAATCATCAAATACAGGTGGATTCTTCCTTCGTTCTTTTATATTGAACCGAAGATTTTTTAACCCAGATTTTCTACCCGTTTACTTTCTAAGTCAACATATTTAAGTTCCTAAATAACAATAATTTGTGATGTCACGCAAGCTTATTTATTTTAATATTGTTAACATAAGTTTAAGAAAAATAATAATAATCGCCATAGTATTAAAAGGAATAAACTTGTAATGACTAGTAAATCCACAACTACTTAAGTACAAGATAGAAGTAACAATGTAACACACAAGCCATTTGCATAAATAATATAATTTCTTTGTACATAAGATACCAATGATTATATTAAAAATTTATGGGGAAAAAATATATATACGGAAAAACATACAGCTGAAGTCAATGTCGTTTGCTTGAAAAT
Organism: Liquidambar formosana; assembly: GCA_039720395.1. Lineage (NCBI taxonomy): Eukaryota > Viridiplantae > Streptophyta > Magnoliopsida > Saxifragales > Altingiaceae > Liquidambar > Liquidambar formosana. Next base: position 2,093,435 of record CM077830.1, read on the forward strand.
GCTTATGAGGAGGAAGAGGTAATGGGGGCTTTGGAGTCTTTGAAAAGGGACAAAGCTCCCAGTCCAGATCGGATGTCTCTTGCTCTTATTTTTTTTTCAAACATGTTTGATAGTTATCAAAGCAGCCCTTATGAAAGTGCTTGCAGAGTTCTTCGATAGGGCCAAGTTTGTAAAAAGTGTAATGTCACATTCATTTCCTTGATCCCCCGAGAAGGAAAATAAATAAATAAATAAAAAACACCACCAAAGGTGAGGTCACTGAGGTGATTGATGTGCAGAAAGCTGTGGTGCAAATAAAATCATTGCTATAGTATAAGCTGAGAGATTGACAAAATTGTGTTGGGGAAAGCTATTTCTTCTTTACAATTTCCTCTTGTTTGGGTGAAGCAAATTATAGAGATTGTGATTGTGGCAAATAAGTGTGCATTCTAGGCAAAGAAGTGGAAACCAGGGTTCATTTGGAAATTAAAGATTAAACAGGCTCACAATCAATGTGAATTGAAATTTTCTTCTTTAATGCTTGGTAGAATGGGTTTTGGAGTAAAGTTGAGGAATTGGATTTTAATATGTATCACAACCCCTCTTCTTCAGCTTTTAAACAATGGGACCCATATATAGGACTGCATCAATGTGATGGATGCCCTACCGTATCAGCTGCCAATGCATTGATAGTATAAACCTACCGTACTGGCCCATAAAGTGTAATGGTGTCTTCCAAAATCATTACATGACAGCTGTTATGTAACATAACAATCAATATTTAAAATGCCGCTCTAAACCACAATGTGAAACTCCCCCAATCATAAAAAACTTTAGTCTATACATCTTGACATATCTATTATAATATGCTGACATGTCAGTTGGGTGATTTCCAACCCCAAGGCATGCAATAACAAGAAATAATTAGTGCTATAGATGGTGAGATTGAATACGGTTTTCCAATTTATCTCTATGACTGACATTTTATCTCGATTCTCAATCCTTCAGTGAGAATTATTACAATTATATATTGCAACAACTTTCAAAGGATAGATAGATAGATCGCGATTTTCAGGGGCATCCATTATTAAAGCCATAACAAGATATCCATCACATTCCTTTTTCAAAAAACTATATATTGCACCAATTTTTAAAGGATGTAATCAGAATGTGACTTTAAAATAGGCATTAGGTTATTGGCCATCATCCAAAAAGAAAGGAGTAATGGAATGTCTTACAACACCAGACTTCAGAGAAGATATTTGAGGTCCTTTAGAAGTTCCTCCATACAAACAAATTGATTTCACATCACAAGGTTTTCCAGCATCGCACAGAACATCTGAAATCTGTCAGGACCACAAAATGCAAATTGTGGTTAAAATTTTTAAGAAAGAAGTTTTAATGGATCAAATGAACATTACAAATACAGTTTAATTAATAAAAGGTGAATAGAATAAAATGGCAAAAAAATTCAGCAAGGCAACAATAGTAACTACAACACCACATAATCATTTCATCCATCTCAGATAATCTATTTCTTCATCTAAAGATTAGCAGAAACATTCAATTCAGTAAAGCTCCACACCCCCCCCCCCCCCAAAAAAAAGGGGGAAAATTGGACTGTGTACTCATTTGTTGCAGACTTGCAGTATGTCAAGGCATGGATTTCCACAAATTTTTTCCCAACTTATGTGGCCACTAATGTGGCACACAATTAGAAAACACAACCAAAAAAAATTTGTGTTGATGTGAATGCCCACATAAGTTGGGAAAAAAATTATGGATCAATAGCAGAACTCCCAAAAAAATACGAAAGGGCCAAAGCCCATTACAGTCAAGTTCATAATACTAGAAACAATAATGTCATAATAAGGACGACAAATTTAGGAGTTTCTCCATAGAAACACATTGATTTCACACCACAATGTTTTCCAGCATTGCACAGAACATCAGAAATCTGTCAGGACCATATAATGAAAAATTGTGGTCACAATTTCCAAGAAGTTCTTACAGATCAAATGAACCTTACAAATACAGTATATTGAGAGAGATGAATAAAAGAAGAGGAAAAAAAAAATATTCAGCAATGTGACAACAATAACAACAACAACACAGAACCATATCATTTCATCCTTCTCAGATAACATACTTCTTCATCTAAATATTACTGGTAACGTTCAATTTAATAATCAAATCCATATCTTAACATACTGCAACAAATGATTACACAGTCAAGTTCCTTTTTTATTATTTTATTAAGAAAAAATAATTGAAAGGGCCAAAGCCCACTACAAGTTTGTAATAGTACTAGAAAATTATTCGAAATAAGGAATACAAATTTAAAATCCTTGGTGTAGATATAAAAACATTGTTACCAAAGTGGCCCTGACAGTTTTGGAGAAGCAAGCATAGACCATGTAGACCAATTACTACAGGGCATTGTGGGGGCATAGATCAAGGAACTTGCATGATTGGGAAATCTACCTAGCAGCAATGAAACTGTGCTATCCCAGACATCTTGAAAAGCATAAAATTTTAATAAAAATCTACCATACGGCAGAGAAATTGAAATCCCACAATTCACATGCCATAAACAAGTTGCTTACACATATAACACACGAATGGGTGCTAAACGAACATGTGGGTTATAAGGGTACGTACCTGTTGAGCTAGCTCCCTTGTAGGTGAGAGTACAAGGCAAAGGGGGTTCACCCTCTTCGACATTTTACTTTTTCGCTTACTCAAAACATGCATGATAGCCGGTACACCAAATGCCAATGTTTTACCTGACCCCCACAAAAACAAGATTACACTCGATGAGACTCACATAGCAATATATATGACATAAAAATTAAAATGCATCAATCCAATAAACGATACCTGACCCAGTCTCCGCAATCCCGATAAAGTCCCGACCGTCCAACAAAAATGGCCACGCACGGGATTGAATCGGCGACGGCTTGCTGAAATTTTTGCAGCACTCCAACACCTTCTCCGGTAGCCGCGACTCCGCGAACGATTCCAGCGCCGCGTACTTCGATTCCTCCGCATTCTTCCCTGATACTACCACCTCCGCATCATCAACCCCATTACTTGCCGACTCAGCTTTACCATTGCTGATCAAGCAATCAGCTTTCTTCGATATCTCATCTAACTGATCTTCATCTTGCTTTGCCTCTTCTTCCTGGGTATCACTTTCTCTGCCGTTATCTCTATATGCCTCGTGCTTGTTCTTCTTCTTCTTCTTCCTCTGCTTTTTATCCCTCCCCTTCTCTGTTTTTTGTATATTGCTTTCTTTGTTTTCGCCATTGACAAGCTCGGTTTCCTCGAGCTTTCGCTTTCGCGTGGCTTCTTCCCCTTGTTCTTCGTTGTTACTGTCATTAAGGATTTTGGGTTCTTTGTTCTTTTTCTTCTTATGCTTCTTCTTCTCGGCTTTGGTTTCGTGGTTGTTTGAGATTTCTAGGGCTACAGGCTCGCTGAGAAGTGCAGCTTCTTTGAGTTTTCGACCCATTGCTGAAGGCCTGATGAAGCTGTGAAACTGAAGCTGTAGCCAATGTCTTTAGGGGAAGGAGGGAGAGTTAAATTTGTTTCCTAGGGTTTCTCTTCGGTTGCGTTTTTGTAATGTTACGTAAATGCCGGCATATCCTCGTTTAATTACCAAAATGATACTAACACGGATCCCGCCGCATCAACACGGATTGATTTTATACCAACATCATGCATTAAGAGATTGTACGCTTTGCATATGTTATATTATCAACACACGTGCATATGGTTGCAAATGAACAAAGTTGTTCATGACAAGTGAACAAACTTGATAAAAACTCATTAATTAATGAGTTAAGTCTGAGCTTGAATACTAAACGAGCTAAACTTGAGTAGAGCATAAGTCAATTCGTTAAGGTTTGTGAATAAGCTTATTAAGTGTTCGTGAACATACTCGCAAATAAGCTTTTTAAAATACTAAATTTTAGTTTTTTGAAGTTTAATTTTAGACTTAGGGTGTTAGTCTTTTGATTTACTTGACTAAACTTTAATTCTTTAAAGTTTAATTTTAGACTTCCATTGAATTCATTTTTCAACCGGTGCATTTATAGATTTATGTATTTCGTAATTAGGTTTATGTTACTATGAATGGGTGTCACAATGGGATGTATCTTAATGTTTAAAACCCACATTCAGAGTTGAAGCCAAACATGAGAACTCAAATTCGAGCTCGAGCTCAAACTCGGCTCGTTTAATTAAGTGAGTCGAGTTGAGTTGAACCTAAGCTTTTGTAAATCTTATCAAACCGAGCTTGATCACAATATATTAGGCTTATTTAAAGCTCGGCTCATTTATAAATAAAAAAGCTTTTGACCGAGACAAACCTGAACACTCTAAAGCTCGGTTCGACTTAGCTTGTTTGTAACCCTACATGTGCATGAAGCACATCCCCCAATTAGGCCAATTATAAATTTCGATATGTATGTGATACTACTCCCAACTTGAAATTCGGTGCATAACTTGCTGGAGTATCTAAATAGATCCTTCCCCATCTTTCTACAAAAAATAAAAAATAAAAAAGTATTAAAGAGTATAAGAGTAAAAAGCATTACAACCAAGTTTCAATGAATCCCCCTATTTCCAAATATGAATTCCATTGTATCTCAAATTGATATGGGGGCATTTGTTGCCACCCCTTAATTTTATCTACACCTTATTTGTTTTAATTTTTTAAGGCTGGTTTTATTAAAAATTTTAAAATGAGAGGTGATATTGCCAAAGAAGAAAACTCTTCTTCCACGGCTTTTATTAGAAACAGACGAAATTGCCCTTCTGATCTCCCTTTTTGGTTAGTCTTTTCTCTCTCCTCTCCTCTCATGTCCTCTAGATTTCTACATTTTTCTCTCTCCTGGTTTTCGTTGTTTTCTTATCTCTCAGAGCTTTTCTTCCAAAAAATACAAATGGAAGCGGCGGTCAACTTACCGCAAGTGAACTTGCTGTCAGAATGATCGTTGGGAGGGGTTTTCTTTCTTCTTCTTCTTCTTCTTCATTTTTTTTTTTTTTTAAACATCTGGTTGGGGTGAGAAAGGTCGGAAATGAAGAAGAGGTGGTGATCTTTGAATTAATGAAGCAAGAAGGAGATGACAGGAAGAAAGAATATTGTTGCCAGATTTAATGGAGGAAGAAAGAATATCACCGGGGAAGATGACCAAAAAAATGGTTTAGGCAGCCCTCTTTCTTTACTATCTAACATATGAGGGGTGGCTAAGCCAAACCCCTTTCCTTCTATCCTTCTATTTGTTCTTTTCCAATTTTTTTCTTTCTTTCTCCATGGTTAACTTCTAAACCCCCATTCCGTCCACCATTTTTGCCGGCTAAGCTTGCTGCCAGTAATTAGCAACCCATCTCTGTTTTTTTTTTTTTTCATTTTTTTTGGGGGTAATTGGCAACCCATCTCTCCTCCCTCTTCTCTCAGCCTTTTTTTTCTTCTCAGTCATTTGGTTCTCTCCTTGTATGTCCTTTTTTATGAAGGCCTTCTCCCTCTGTCTCTCCAATGTCTCTCAACCGTTCCTCTCATTAAAAGGGGCAATTTCGCCAATTTGTTATAAAAGCCGTGGAAATAAAGGATTGATCTCTAGCGATATCCTCTCCCTTTAAAAAATTATGAAAAGTAATCTAAAACATTATTTTGAACAACTTTGCAGAAGGAAAATCTTCCAAAATATGTTGTTTAAGTGCACTTTTTAGTCAAAAATAAAATAGAAACTACAAATTCAAAAGTCTATTTAAACGACAAGTTTTGGAGGAATTTTTTGTCTACAAAATTGTTTAAAATAATATTTTCTCGTGAATCACATTTTCAATTTTCATAATTTTTGTTGATGCTAAAAATCAACTTATAGTCAATCCTCACGCGCTCCTCTCGTGCTCCTGCAAAATAAAGACTCAGACCACCGGTGAGTTGCCAGCGGGAGCCTCCTCTGATGCTTAAGTCAGGAACACAAATAAGGAGAGTTTAAGTAATTTTCAAAACAGTTCCAAATGTACCTCCAGATCTTGTGCGTCCCCTTATTTATAATGATCGTATTCCCTCCCCTAGTTGAATTAGGAGAGTATGAATTTCCATCGGCTTGGGAGTCTCTCCAATTGGTGGATAACAGATAACATTAATCGTATGGTAGTTGAGTGCCTTTAGGACTCGAATTGGAGAGAAATATGGAGAAAATACAGGCAGAATTTTTGAACAGCTTGGAGCTTTCAGCGTGACATCCATTGGAGCTGGCAAACCTAAGCTAATTTAGCTCAGGTCCGATTAAAGCTCAACTCAATGACAACAAGTCTTTTTTGCATAAATGAAACATAGTTTCATAAGCTTTGAATAGGTCCAAATGGGATCCATGCACGTTAAATTCCCCTACCAATTCTTGGGTCCAATACTCAGCATATCAAATGAACATTTTAATTTATTTAATGCTCACATGGCAGGTAAGGTGGAAATATACTCCATCAGTGGCCCCCCCATTCTTAAAGTAAGTTGATAGACTTGGTTGTGAGAATACACTTTTAACAAATCATGATTCCCAATCTCCATCCAAACTGACATGCTCACATGGAGAAAAAATATAAATAAATAAATAAATATAATAACAACCATTGTGTAGATTCACCTCAGCATATGTGATCTTTTCAATGACAAGGCTGTCTACCCTTTAAATGTGCTTTTGTACACCAAAGCTTCACGTGAATAGTCTTGAAAGTACCGACCCTATTCAGCTCAGCATGTGTGTGATATTTGCAATGCTAAAACAAGCTGATTTTATTTAGCTCAGGATACAGCTATTGCTAAGACTAACCTCTCAAACAACTTGTTATGCACTTGCACAAAGTGGACCCCGTAGCTTGTTCACATCACCTTTTGAGCACAAAGACTCATGTATGTGAATTCCCATATATATACATATATATATGTATATAAAAGTGAAACCTTTTAAAGCTCTGACCAACTTTTTTCAAAAACTTGACAAAGGGTCTACACGACGTACAGAAGTATACAGGGATTTCCATCACCACATCACCACAAATGTACTCTATTGATACAGGGCAAAAGAGTAGGTTGGGGTGCATAGAATAGGCTGCGTCTCTTAAACCGGTGTGTATCAATTTTGTTTTGCAGACAAATAACACGTGTTACACAACCTTAGGAAGGATTCCAAAATCCAAAACTTGGAGGAAAATTTCACTCACAAATTTCAAGGTCACTTGAGTGACTGCACCACTATCTACACCACTATATATAGACGACACCATTCATTTTGTTTCTCCAGTAGCATCCAAATCCTCTTTATATACAGATTGTTCCATGGTGTTCTCTCGAGTGTAGCCAAGAATTCTTTCCCAACTTGTGTTTTGGTATGAACTTTCCTTCCTTATTCTTCATTGTCAATTCACTTTTTGTTTTAAATCTGTTCTTGTTACTTTGATTTCTGGACGAGCTCCTAGTTTGAAGAATTGCTTTTTCCCTTGTATTACCAAACTGATGACCATTTTTTTTTTTTTTGGGTACATTTCCACTGCAGTTATCTTCCACTCGAACTATGTTTGAGTTGAGCCAAACTACTTTCAAAAAGCTGAGTCAATGTCCACAAATAGAACCATAGGTTGCGACCTTATTGACTTCGTTCCACAAGCTGAAGTAGAGCCTGGTCAGCTCATATCACCTCAATATGGTCCCGATTCTATTGAATGCACCTTAACTGAGAGGGATTTAGAAAATATTAGATCTAAGTACAACATACCTAAAGAAGTTCAGCTTAGACTTCCTGGTCCAGAAGATAGGATTAATTCATATTATAAAAATGAGGTCAACTTCTATGAGGCTGCTTTCCATGCTGGATTGAGGTTCCCACTCCATCCTTTTTTTCGGCATGTCCTACACTGTTTTAACTTAGTTCCATCTCAGCTTGTCCCAAACTCTTGGCGAATCCTTATCGTTGCTGTTGCCCTTTGGAGATCTTTAGGGTCGGATGTGAGCGTGAACGAATTTAGGCATACTGCAGTGTTGAAACGCAACCCAAGACCTGATAAAGGTTGGTGGTATTTTTCAGTTCGGCTATACGCCAAAATCTTAACTGGCAACCCTTCTTCCCACCACGGGTGGAAGAGTCGCTTCTTTTTTGTGAGTGGTCCAAGTTGGGAATTTGGAGACAGTGAAGATGAGCTTAACCCCCCTCACCAAGTTGGAGTTTCACGAATCTGGGCTCAACCAGGTTTGCAAAAAGCATTTTGTAGCTCAGCTCTAAATAATATTTATGTGATATCATAATCCTATCTTCTTTTTGCAGATTTAGGTCCCAACCTTGTACCCCGCTTAACCAAGGAGTAGGAAATTTAGCTTGAGGCCGTGTTAAGTTTGCCAAACAGGGACTTCAAATCTCTATTCCAAGGCAATATCTACAATTATTACCTTGAGTCGATAGATTACGAAGGCTCAGAAAGAGAAAGTTCTTCTGAAGATTCAGACCTTGAAGGTGAGAATTGAGAGCCTAGCTAGCTTGACGAATTATGCTAAGTTTAATCTAACTGAGCTTTGCACTCATTTGCAGAGATGGGTGTTGACAAAGCGGCCATGCGCAGACTCGCAAAGATTAGTCAAGGAAAGAGCACCGAACCTGCAGCCAAAAAAGCTAAAGTTGGTTCATCGACCCAAAAGGCTATTGAGCCTAGGAAGTCCCCTCCTAGACCACGCATTACTGTGAACTTGAAGAGACCAGCCACCCCAAAGGATAAACATGCAATGACTCCCCGTTCAGTGCAGCAAACAGAAAGTTCTGACTTGGAGGGCTCAGCCCTAGAGGATGTTGAAATTTCTAGGCGCATTATAAGTGACTCCATTCCCGAGGTGGATGTCCAAAGGATGCGAGAAATGAGCTCAAGAGAGCTTGTTGATTCATGCTTCTATGCTGCTGCTCAGGTGCAAATCTCTCCTATGTTGCATTCAGGATTGAAACGTAGTTTTGTTATTAACTTTTTTTTTTTTTTGTAGTCGGCCTTCTTCAACTCTTGCCTTTCTACAAGGGTCTTTGAGCAAAGCAAAAAGGTGAAGATTTTGACTAGTGAGTTGAAAAAGGCTCAAGAAGATAAGGCAACAGCTGAAAAGGATCAATTCGCCACTGAACTAGCCAAAACTACTTTGGAGAAGGCTCGTGAGGAGGCCAATCATGAGCTGAAATTAGCTTTAAGTGAGCTGGAGAAGGTTAGAGCTAAAGTGGAGGAAGCCAAACATGAATTGAATAGCTCTGCTGCGAAATATTATCGTCTGGGATTTGAGGAGTGCAGGGACCAAGTGTCTAGGAAATTTCCGAGGTAGACATTTCAGCTCTAGAGATTGAGACAGATAAGGAAGCCGAAACAACTGATGCAAGGGACCATTATCTCCTAACTTAGTTTCAGTTGTAGTCGCTTTCTTTTTGTAGCTCAACTTATATTATAAGTTTACCTTTGCTTTCTTTCATAGAAGGAATGAATGTAATAGAACAAAGCTTTGAGTTAGTAAAAGAATTGGCTGAGCTTTCTAATTTTATTATGATTTCACCTCACTTTTATATTATATTGGCTCTTCACTAAAGCTTTGTCTCAGACAACTCCAGGTCTTTTCAGCTCGGCTCTTCACCAAGTCTTTTCAGCTCGGCTCTTCGCCAAAGCTTTATCTCAGACAACTCCAGGTCTGAGGCTTGGTTCTTCACCAAGTCTTTTCAGCTTGCCTCTTCGCCAAAGCTTTATCCCAGACAACTCCAGGTCTGAGGCTTGGCTCTTCACCAAGTCTTTTCAGCTCAACTCTTCACCAAAGCTTTATCCCAGACAACTGCAGGTCTGAGGTTTGGCTCTTCACCAAGTCTTTTCAGCTCGGTTCTTCACCAAAGCTTTATCCCAGACAACTCCAGATCTGAGGCTTGGCTCTTCACCAAGTCTTTTCAGCTCGGTTCTTCACCAAAGCTTTATCTCAGACAACTCCAGGTCTGAGGCTTGGCTCTTCACCAAGTCTTTTCAGCTCGGCTCTTCACCAAGTCTTTTCAGTTCGGCTCTTCACCAAAGCTTTATCCCAGACAACTCCAGGTCTGAAGCTTGGCTCTTCACCAAGTCTTTTCAGCTTGGTTCTTCACCAAAGCTTTATCCCAGACAACTTCATGTCTGAGGCTTGGTTCTTCACCAAGTCTTTTCAGCTCGGCTCTTCACCAAAGCTTTATCTCAGACAACTCTAGGTTTGAGGCTTGGTTCTTCAGCAAGTCTTTTCAGCTCGATTCTTCACCAAAGCTTTATTCCAGACAACTTCATGTCTGAGGCTTGGCTCTTCACCAAATCTTTTCAGCTCAGCTCTTCACCAAAGCTTTATCTCAGACAACTCCAGGTCTGAGGCTTGGCTCTTCATCAAGTCTTTTCAGCTCGGTTCTTCACCAAAGCTTTATCCCAAACAACTTCATGTCTGAGGCTTGGCTCTTCACCAAGTCTTTTCAGCTCGGTTCTTCACCAAAGCTTTATCCCAGACAACTTCATGTCTGAGGCTTGATTCTTCACCAAGTCTTTTCAGCTCGGCTCTTCACCAAAGCTTTATCTTAGACAACTCTAGGTCTGAGGCTTGGCTCTTCACCAAGTATTTTCAGCTCGGCTTTTCACCAAAGCTTTTTAATTTGATTGGGCTAAGTCTTTAGGAGAATTAGTAGGAAGAATAATAAAAGTACACAGTTGAAGAAATGACTTTTATTGATAACGGGAGTGATAAATTGGCATTGCATAAATTAATAAAAACTGACATTGGTAAAATAAATTCCTATTATTCCGATCTACTACTGATAATATTTCTTCAGATGCTCAGCATTCCAAGGGTGAGGCAACTCTCTACCATCCAACATCTCCAACTTGTATGTGCCAGGACGTACTACCTTGATAACTCTGTATGGACCTTCCTAGGTGGGAGCTAACTTTCCAGCGTTAAGCTCTTTGGTGGCTAGAGTGACTTCTCTTAACACGAGATCTCCAACTCTGAAAGACCTTGGCTTTACTCTTCGGTTGTAGTAACGGGCAATTCGTTGTTGGTAGGTAGCAAGTCGGAGTTGTGCTTGCTCTCTTTTTTCTTCTAAAAGGTCGAGGTTCAATCTGAGCTCTCCCTCGTTCTTAGCTGGGTCATAGTGCTCTGTCTTGAATGATGGCATGCCAATCTCCACTGGAATCACTGCTTTAGATCCATATGCCAAAGAGAAAGGAGTTTCACCTGTTGGAATTCTACTCGTAGTATGGTAAGCCCATAGCACACTCGGAAGCTCTTCCACCCACAAGCCTTTAGCTTTCTCGAGCCTGGTTTGAAAATTGTGCTTTATAGTACGATTAGTAACTTCGACTTGCCCATTGGCTTGGGGATGACCTGGAGAGGAGAAATGGTTGTTGATCCCCAATTCTGAACAAAAACTCTTAAAACGAGGATTATTGAATTGTTTGCCATTGTCTGTGATTATGACCCTGGGAATACCAAAACGATAAATGACACACCTCCATGTGAAACTTCTTACATTGGCCTCTGTAATCTTGGCAAGGGCCTCAGCTTCCACCCATTTAGTGAAGTAGTCGATAGCGATCACTAAGAACTTTTTTTGCCCTTTTGCTTGGGGTAGGGGCCGAGAATATCCATTCCCCATTGAGCAAAAGGCCAAGGGCCAGATATAGGAGTGAGCTCGGTGGGAGGTAAGTGTGGTATGGAAGCGAATTTCTGACATTTGTTGCATTTCTTCATGAACTCCTTAGCGTCTTGCTCTAAGTGAGGCCAATAGTAGCTTTGGCGAATGACCTTCAGGGCCAATGACCTGCCCCCCGAGTGGTTACCACAAATCCCCTCATGTATCTCCCTTAAAACATATTCTGCCTCTTGGGACCTAAGACAACGCAGATAGGGCCCTGTAAATAATCGTTTGTATAGAACACTATCTATCAGGGTATATCAGGAAGACTTGAATTGCACTTTCCTAGCTTCGGCCTTAGTGGGAGGTAAAGTCCCATTCTTTAAATAACTGTAGATTGGGTCCATCCAGTTCACCTCATTAACAACTTGATTGAGCTCAGGTTGAATTTCATCTATGCTTGGTTTCAGAAGGAACTCCATAGGTATTGTCTTTCTGAAGGTAACATCTAAGGCTGAAGCTAAATTGGCGAGGGCGTTTGCTTGCCTATTCTCCTCCCTTGGGAGTTGGATGAGTTGAACTTTTTTGAACTTTCCAAGCAATTCTTTAGCTTTCTCTAAGTATAGAAACATCTTTGGTTCTTTGGCGAGGTATTCTCCCTTCATTTGGTTGACTACTAGTTGGGAGTCGCTGTAGACATCCAGCCAATCTGCGCCAAGCTCTTTTGCAAGCTTTAACCCTGCGAGGAGAGCTTCATATTCAGCCTCATTATTTGTAGCTTTGAATCCAAGGCGAATGGCATATTCTAGCTCTATCCCCTCCGGAGTCTGCAGGATAAGCTCTACTCCACAACCCTTTTGGTTTGATGAGCCATCTACGTGGAGAATCCAGGTCAGTTCATCATTCAATTGACTAGACTCCTGTTCCTGTCCTTTTTGTTCTATGCTAGGAAGAGTAAACTCTACTATAAAATCCGCTAGGACTTGGCCCTTTATTGCTGTTTGTGGTCGATAAATTATATGGAACTCTCCCAATTCAATGGACCATCTAATAAGCCAACCCGATGTGTCAGGTTTGTGAAGGACCTGCCTCAATGGTTGGTCCGTGAGAACAACTATTGAATGAGCTTGGAAGTATTGTCTGAGCTTACGAACTGAGGTCAACAGGGCATAAGCCAATTTCTCAATCATTGGGTATCTGGTCTCAGCATCCAGGAGAACCTTACTAGTATAATAAATAGGCTTCTGGACCTTATCCTCTTCCCTAATCAGAGCTGAGCTGATGGCAATTGATGAAACAGCTAAGTAGATAAACAGCTCTTCCCCATTGAAGGGCTTTGAAAGCAATGGGGTGGATTCGAGATAGTTTTTGAGCTGTTGGAAGGCTAGCTCGCATTCATTAGTTCATTTGAAGGTTTTCCCTTTCCTCAGAGCTTTGAAAAAAGGGAGACATTTATCTGATGATTTGGAGATAAATCGATTTAGGGCTGCAATGCGACCTGTCAGATATTGGACTTCCTTAACATTCTTAGGGGAGGTCATGTTTATTAAAGCTTGAATTTGATCGGGATTGGCCTCAATACCTCTTTTGGTAACCAAATAGCCAAGGAACTTGCCCAATGTCACCCCGAATATGCACTTACTGGGATTTAGCCTCATTCCTTGTTTTCTTAAAATTTCAAATGCCTCTCCTAGGTGTTGGATATATTGGGCTGCTTCCAAGCTCTTCACAAGCATGTCATCTATATAAACTTCCATAGTCGTGCCTAGTTGAGCCTGAAACATCTCATTCACCAAGCGTTGATATGTTGCCCCAGCGTTCTTCAACCCAAATGGTATAACCTTATAACAATATAGGCCTCGCTCTATGATGAAGGAAGTCTTCTTCTGATCTGGAGGATAGAACTTAATTTGGTTATAGCTAGAGAAAGCATCCATAAAGCTGAGAAGTTCATGGCCTGATGTAGCATCCACGAGCTGGTCGATCTTGGGGAGTGGGAAGGTATCTTTTGGGCAAGCCTCGTTTAAATCGGTAAAATCAATATAGACTCTCCATTTCCCGTTCTTCTTCCTCACTACCACGACATTGGAGAACCAATCTGGATATTGAACTTCCCTAACAAATCTAGCATCTAGGAGCTTTTGGATCTCCTCATTAATGATTTGGTGGCGTGCCCATGCAAACTTTCTTCGCTTTTGCCTTACTAGGGGATGACTTGGATCAACATTAAGTCAATGGACTGCAACACTTGGGTCTATTCCTGGTAAATCCTCATGCGTCCAAGCAAACACATCATGGTTTCTCTCTAAAAAGGAGGTAAGCTGACCCCTTAGTTCTTCTGATAGTAATGACCCAACTTGAACGGTGCGTTCTCTAAGCTTTGGGTCAATTGGGATCGAGACTAATTCTTCTAGGGGCATGGTGCTTGGCTCATCTCTGAAATCTCCGTCCTCGAGCTTCCCCAACTGTAATTGCTATTTAGTTGCTATCCTGAAAGCAGCCAGGTAGCAAGACCTTGCTGCTGCCTGGTCTCCCTTGACCTCTCCGACCCCATTCTTTGTGGGAAATTTTAGCACTAGATGGTATGTAGAGGTTATGGCTTTGAGCGCGTTCAAACAGGGTCTTCCAATAATGACATTATACGCTGATGGACAGTTTACCACTAGAAAATCTACCATAACCGTAGCTTAGTGAGGCTCGTTTCTTGCAGTAAGCGGTAGTGAAATTCGCCCTAAAGGGTGAACGGATTCTCCGCTGAATCCAAGCAAAGGCGTCTGCACAGGTTGGAGCTTGTTTATGTCGAGCTTCATTTTCTCAAATGCAGAGAAGAAGAGAACATCAGCAGCGCTTCCATTGTCTACAAGGATTCGTCGGGTACTAAAGTTAGCTATAGTGAGAGTTATCACTAAGGCATCATCATGCGGGAGGTGAACTCCACTTAGGTCGCTCTTTGAAAAACTAATAAACTCTTCATTCTCTGGATGAGCTAAAGTGATAGCTAGCACATCTTTTGACGGGCCTCTCTTAGCTTTCTGTGCATGAGCCCTGTGAGCTGAGGTAGAATCTCCTCCACTGGCAATCCCTCCGTGAATAACATTGATATACCCTCCTGTTGGTTTGTTATCATTATTAGGGCGTTGCTGCTCCCTAGGTCCGAGAGTTCGTTCTTCCCTACGATGTTGGCGATTTTGTTGACCTTGACCAGCTACATGCTCTTTTAAGTACCCTCTCTTTATTAAAGCCTCAATCTCCTCCTTCAACTGGTAACAGTCTTCGGTAGTATGTCCGTGATCCCTATGGAATTCACAGTACTTAGACTTGTCACGCCTTGCAGACTTCATCTTCGTTGGCCATTTAATGTATTCTTCTGTTTTAATAGCTGCTAAGATTTGCGATATTGGTTTGTTGAGGAGAGTAAATTCCTTAAGTGAAGGCGAGGAGCGTGAATTCCGGTTTGATCTGCTTCTGTCATTTCCAGCTCTTGCTTTGAATGAGCTACCCTGATCTCGCCTCCCCTTTTCAGGCTCCTTCCTCTTCCTATCCTGAGCATTAACATCTTTATCTTTTTTAGCACTGATAAGGTCCTCAACAGCTATGTATTTGTCTGCCTTGGAGAGTAGCTCAACCATTGTGTTAGGTGGCCTTTTCAAAAGGGAGTACAAAAATCTCGATGACCTGAGTCCATCGATGAGGGCAGCTATGGCGACCTTCTCATCTAGGTTATCGACCTCCAATGTCTCAATATTGAAACGTTTGATAAATTTTTAAGGGATTCATCATTATGTTGCCTGATAGTGAGCAAATGTGTTGCTGTTTTGAGTTGCCTCTTACTACTGGAGAAGTGAGATTTGAAAGACTTTCCGAGCTGCGCAAAGCTGGAGATCGATCTTGGTTTCAGCTTGTTGTACCAAGACCGAGCTGCCTTCTTCAGCGTGGCTGGGAACGCTCGGCATAAAATGGCATCAGGTGCTCCATGGAGCATCATCAAAGTTCTGAAAGAGTCTAAATCATCATTAGGATCAGTTGTTCCATCATAGGTATTAAATTGGGGCATTCGAAACCTGCGAGGCATAGGCTCATTCATAATCTCCTTAGTGAATGGAGGTTCTGTCTCGACCGCGTCATTTAGATCTAGTGATCCTTTCCCTTTCATCGCTGCTAACATTGCATTAAGGCGGGCATCCATCTCCTTTACCTTCTTCTTTAATGGTTGGTGAGCCTCGCCGTCAGATTGTTGGGAAGGTTCAGATTCCTTCGAGTCATGAATTAGCCTATCACGGTTTACAGAGGTAGCATTGCTGTCTTGTTCTTGCTCAGTCTGCCTATGCTCCTTTCGGCGACTTCCATCTCGTGTTGCCTCCTGGTGGTTGGTTTCCGTAGTGGTTTGGTTATTTAGGGGCCTTCGGTGAATGTTGTCTTCATGTTGCTTCGTGAACCTTTCTATTATGTCATAGATCGCGTTCACCTTTTGCTCTAACTCATCAAATCACTGGCCTTCTGCCTTATGGGGGGCTGGAGGCTCTTCTTCATTCTGAGTGTGTTGAGTGTTAGGTCCTCGCTGTCGGTTATGCCTTGGAGGGAGATTTTGACCGTCATGAGTCTGACCGTCCGGATTTCTATGCGAGGACATCTCTTGTGTTAAATGATTATTACTCTCCATACTCTTCGAATGCGTGATCATCAATAATTTTATAGAAACGCTAATATTTCGTTCCCACAGACGGCGTCAACTGTTGGCGCTGAAAATCAACTTATAGTCAATCCTCACGCGCTCCTCTCATGCTCCTGTAAAATAAAGACTCAGACCACCAGTGAGTTGCCGGCGGGAGCCTCCTCCAATGCTTAAGTCAGGAACATAAATAAGGAGAGTTTAAGTAATTTTCAAAACAGTTCCAAATGTACCTCCAGATCTTGTGCGTCCCCTTATTTATAATGATCGTATTCCCTCCCCTAGTTGAATTAGGAGAGTATGAATTTCCATCGGCTTGGGAGTCTCTCCAATTGGTGGATAACAGATAACATTAATCACATGGTAGTTGAGTGCCTTTAGGACTCAAATTGGAGAGAAATATGGAAAAAATACAGGCGGAATTTTCGGACAGCTTGGAGCTTTCAGCGTGACATCCATTGGAGCTGGCAAACCTAAGCTAATTTAGCTCAGGTCGAATTAAAGCTCATCTCAATGACAACAAGTCTTTTTTGCATAAATGAAACATAGTTTCATAGGCTTTGAATAGGTCCAAATGGGATCCATGCACGTTAAATTCCCCTACCAATTCTTGGGTCCAATACTCAGCATATCAAATGAACATTTTAATTTATTTAATGCTCACATGGCAGGTAAGGTGGAAATATACTCCATCAATTTTTTTTTGATATTTTTAATAAAAATTTAAAAATTAAAATAAGTGGGGACGCAGAAAAAATTAATGGATCACAATAAGTCAATAATCGCCTTCATCATAATATATGTCTAGCCCAAAAATAAGCCCGTGAGTTCGTAACTGTGAGAAGAGAGCCAATCTACCCTGAAGTCCCTTTCACCGTGAGTATGCGGAAGCATGCATCCCAAGCCACGATAAGAAGAACCTTGATGACCAAAGTTATCATCAGTCATCCACAAACACTAAGACATTAATCAGGGGCGCAGCTAGGAATTTAGCGTTCATCTTTAATTGATTGTTAAGTGTTTTATTATAATTCTATAAATTAAAGAAGTCTCTTCAAAGAAAACCAAAGGAATCCCATTAAGATAGTTCTTAGCTTGCTACCCAAAAAAAGGTGTATTCTAATAAGCATAATACCCCATTGCAGACTCATAAACAGGTGTGTGCCTATAGAGAGGATCTTTTAGAAATTTATGTTGTGTGGGGATTTTCCAAAGTAGATGAGACAAGGACACGTGGCTGCCTTCGATAGCAAGAATCGAAGACTAAGGAAGAGCCCAAGCGGAATGGGCCTTTACTTTGTCCTCAGTGGAATCATCCTCGGTAGGAATCATTCTCCTCAGGCTTCGGCCCTTGGCCCCTACCATGCTCAATTTTGATAACGTCATGACTTCGTCGGACTACCTTTAGGCTATGTTTGTTTAGTGGGAATGGAATGGATGGAATGGAATCTGATTCCAATTCATTTTAAATAATATGTTTGAATGGGATAGTTGAATGGGAATAGAATAAAAAAGTAATAGTGAATTATAATGATATTCATTCCACAATACTTATTTCAATCTCATTCCATTTCAGACTATTTTGAACATGGAATCAGATTCCATTCCCTTCCATTCCATTCTAATCAAACAAACATGGCATTAGTGTCCTCGATCCCCAAACTGTGGGAGGATTCCCATAGCGAATGAAATAAGGACACATGTCTCTCTTCAACCAAAGACCTTTCGGGTCATGATGTGCTCGGGAAAGATGAACACGCTTGTGGAACGGCTCCTCCTGTGTTTGGTAAAACCATCACTCCTTCAACTACAAGCTTCGGTAAAAGTAGTGCTTGACCCTCGGTCCCAACCATGTGCTCGATCACCACGTGTTTGGTAGATATTTTCCTAGCGCATCCGACAAAGGAAACTCAACTGCAGTCAAAACAAGCCATAGGTAATCAGACTGTGGTCGAACAGTTGTTGATAAACCAAGCCTAAAACTCTATACTAACTATAGTTGGGTCAAAGCGACAACTTAACCCAATGACCTAGTCCCTTCCTATAAAAGGAAAATTATTCACACAAAACAAGATAGGTACGCTACCAACACAAAACTCTAGAGATTCTCTCTCTCCTTATCATTTTTTCCTCTCTCTCTTGAGATTTAACTTGAGCTTTAGAAGGTTTTAGGCCGGAAAAACTACGACTTCTTCTAACGTTTCTCTTTGTTTTCAAGCTTTCAGTCATTATTCATCAGAGAATGGAGCAGAGCTGTTCATCTCCATTTTCGCCGTAAAAGCTCTCTTAAACCATTGCTACACGATGCTCCAATTCGTCGGACCACCGTAAGCGACACGCTCCATCAACTGTCGGGACATTGTCGGGATTTTTGTCCGTACATGTGTATGTATAGTTCTCCAGAGGAAGAATCTTCCACCAATTTGAATTCTGAAAAGTTTGACCCAAACACGGCTCGAATTCTGGAACCTGAAATCATCACTTAGAACTGGCTGTGGAAGGTGGATGACGAATCAAGAGCATTTTGGCTTTTCCTGGAGCATCACTGAGGAGGTCAAACACCTCTGAAGCATAGCGGGTTATGACATACAATTTTCCATCTTTTATAGCAACATCCTTAAATCTTGGGCTTGTAGATTTTCCTTCTTGTATTGCAATACCCATAAATTTCGGGCTTCTATCTTTGCCCAAAAGAGTCCCATTTTTGTTGGAGGACCTGCAGAACACCAAGTTACCGCCCATACAAAGTGCAGCTCCAAGGTAATCAGGCCGGACTAGTAGGAACCGATCGACGAGCTAGGTCACAGCCCTGTCGAAAAATAAAACATTGGAGGTATTTGAGCATGGGAGAGTACATTGGCCGGGATGAGAGCGTGACGCAGGCTCCAGAAACCGGATTGAAGAAATAGTTCTTGACCATCTAAAACCTAAAGAGCAGTGACCAGAACTCGAACAAAGCCTCAGGGTGAGACATGAAGCCATCAGCCATGCACTATGAACCAGCCCTCAAGGCCTCAATAGAGCCTGTGCAATGCCGCCCAGACAATTTTCCCCGGCATGGCAGTGAAACTCGACAATTCCATTTTAAAATACATGTAAAACGAGGTGGCAATATCCCCTGGAATTTGGCCGACAAGAGTCATCCTTTTTCCTCACAAGTCTTCCCCAGATTTCAAATTTGCGGACGGTTTTGTAACTCTTTTCAAATTTCAATAGGTCCTGTATAATTACTTAACTACCCTTTATTGTTGCCCAATCGTCTGTGCGGAGAATTCAGGGGAAAAAAAAATTGTAAAAAACGAAAAAGAAAAAGGTGAAGTCTCCACCTACAAGCTTGTCCATGCACGTTTGCCAGAAGCACGTGACTTGCATGTAACTATCTCCTATTATCGACTTTAATCAATCACATGAAGCTTTCATGTGATTTTAACTAAGATAGTCTGATTGGCATGGTTTTCGTTTTTTCATTTTTGTGGAAGGACTATTGCTCAAAGTGTTTGGAATTTTGATTAAGCTATTTTTAATCTCTAGTCAGGATATTATTCACTAGAGTACGTACATGGTTGGAAAAATTCATGTCGAACAACGGTAGATTTCAGGTTTGAGTTTTTGTTTTATTATTATAGAATATATGAGATTTTAGATAATTTGTACATCACAATATATTAGTCTTAACGCCCATTAGATTGAGATACCACTCATTTGACATTTAATAAAAAAATAAAAAAAATAAAAAAAAAGAAGAAGAAGAATACAAGGAGTTGAAACCAATATGTTCTACCTCAACAAGTCGATTGCATTCTGATGTGGCAGCTATTTCTATGTTATTTTTTATTTTTTAGTTTTTGGCTAAATGCCACATTGTGTGTATGAGATTTTTATTTACTTATTATAGTTAATTGGATTATAATACGAGCAACAAACTAGGCTTGCTTCATTAGGCGAAAAAGAATAAGAACACCTAAAAGGCCTAAGCTGCTACTCCTCTACCCGTGTGTTGCTTCGTTTGAAAGTGTAGTTACACCAGCAGTGGCCTTTACACCAAACGGCGACCCAGTAAGGGCACGGAACGTAATTTAGTATCACTTAAAGGGGCAAATACAACAACCGCTTCATTCTAATCGATATCCCGCGTTGTACACAAGCCAAGACAAGATAAAAAGTGTGAAGCACTATAGGAGTATCAGTAACGGTGTTTCTCTCTAAAACTCTCTCTCTCTCTCCACTCTTGGCAAGATTTTTTCTGCAAATTTAAGGGAGCTAGGGATTCGAAGAAGAAAGCATGAACCGCCACAACGATCCCAACCCATTCGACGAGGAAGAAGTCAATCCGTTTTCGGTAAATTCCATATTTTCATCTATACTACTCCTCAGATCTACCCTGGTTTTTTTCACTTCTGATTTCAATTTTGTTTCAGTTCGTGTAGATTTTTTCTTCTTGATTTTGTTTTTTTTTGGGATAGTGAGTGTGTTTCTGGCTATAATATGTTGTTCGTGGGTCGTTTTTGGGGTCATGTGTTGGGTTCCCTTGTTCGATCTAGGCTAGATCTGAAAAACCCTAGTTTCTGGTAGTGCAGGAAAGTGCTTATATAGTGGTATTTACAATGCACATTGTGTAGATTTGTGAGGTGTGGATATAATGATGAGAACTTCATACTACATGCAGTTGACTATGTTGGGCTTTTGTGCGTTTTTATGAGTAACTGGTTCTAATGGGATTTGCGTACTCAAATTCTTTTTTATATAACGGTTGTGAGTGCTCTGCTTAAGTTGGATTTAAATGTGGTAAAATTCGAGTCGTAGACATTTGCGGTCGAGCAAAAAAAATAAGATAAAAACAAAATTCGGTGGTAAAATTTGGAAATTTGACTGAAAATATCGCAATTTTTTTGGAAAATTGAGCTGTCATTATAAAGTTTGTTACTTTGTCTAAGTTGGATTTTAATTGGGTTCAGTGATGGTTTTGAAGAAAAATTTGAGTGGAAAATACCAGGCTGTAAAATTGAAAATTGAATGAAAAATAATGTGGATTTATCTCTTTTAATACATATATTTTAAATTTAAAATTTGGAAAAGTTGCTTGCTCGATAGATTTTGGTGGGAGTCGTTACAAATTTGGTCATAAAATTGGTTATATTGGACAAAGTAGTTTTTGGGCCTAAGATATTTGCCCATCAATTGACAAATAAAATTCTGTGGACCAGATTATTATTGGTTAAACTTTTGGTGGAAGTTTATTTGACTTGGCCTCGGGATAGGCTAGTGCAGGCGAGTATTGCTAGATGTTTTGCTGCTTTGTTCTAGTCGGAAAAGCACACCGTCTATTTGTCTCATCTTCAGAGGATAAAGGCCAATACTCAGCGGGACTGGGATCCTGGAATGGGTGAGTTGGATACAGTCCTAACCTTTGATTATTGGCTAAATTTATTGATAGGGTGGAATGGTGAACCAGGATTCATGGAGCTGACCCCAAATGGTAGGAGCAAAGGTTTTCTCGGGTTGGGTGACAATGGTCACGTAAAAGTGCCTCTCTCTATCTTTCTCCCCTTATTCTTTCCATTTTATGTTGTCATTATCACGGGAAGGGATTGAATTATTTTTTGTTGATATTTTGGATGCAATGAATGAAATTTAGGTTATGTATTGTTGATACATGTACCAATTTAAAGCATTGTTGTCTAGGCTACATCACAAAGCAACACCTTTGAATTTGAATTCACTATGCTTTTCTTATGAATCTAAAAGGTTCATACTTACAAGGCCATTATGAATACAAATATCGGATAATGAATTTCTCAATCCATTACGTTCCATCATGATGTTTATTGGGTTCTTTTGCAGAATGGCGCTGCTGCCCCTGGATCAAGGTCACGCATTCCTCCTTTAGCATCTGAACCTCTGGGTTTTGGCCAAAAACATGATGCAACTGTGGATATTCCATTGGATACGATGAATGTAATGAAGTTAGAATTGTCCAGTTATGTTTTATTATTAGATATTTTTAGGTAACTTGAGTTGATTACTGTATGGCATTTGTTCATGCAGGATCCCAAAAAAAAGGAGAAAGAACTTGCGGCTTGGGAAGCTGATCTGAAAAGGAGAGAGAAGGTTCGTTTTATGATTTACTTTTGAGTACATTTTTGCAAGTGTGCTGTTTCACACACAAACACGCGTACATATATTCTTTATTAATTGTAAGTCACTCAAGTTATTTCTTTCCTAATAAGGATTTAGTGCTGTATGAAACTATGAATTATTTAAATGTTTGTGTTCCCTTTATCTAAATTTTTCCTGCTTACACGCACTTTTAAAGAGGATTTATATGCTTTTGCCCTATAATTTTGGTATTGATTTAACTTAAATCTTTATTGTGTCCACAACAGGACATAAAACGGAGAGAGGATGCTGTTTCCAAAGGTAAGCTTTGCGATCAAAGCTTACAATGCTCATTTTTTAATATACAATTCTATTTTCTTCCCTGCATTTCATGCTAAGCTGGTATATATATATTTTTTTCTCCTTTCAATATTGCATTTCAGCTGGTGTCCCCACAGATGATAAAAACTGGCCGCCATTGTTTCCAATCATCCATCATGATATAGCTAAAGAAATTCCTGTTCATGCACAAAGGTTGCAGTATTTGGCTTTTGCGAGTTGGTTAGGTATGGAATGTTGAGTTTGTTAGATAGTTTTCTTCATGTAAAATTTTAAATGATTTGTTTGAAATATTTCCACATTGCAAATTTGTTAATGTTGATGAGTTTGCTTTGATTTATGCAAGTATGATTTTACTTTTTACTATATCATATCAAGAAAATATTGGACTCTCACATTCTAGTTGCTTTAAAAACTTTCGATATTTTCTTTTGTTGGAGAAATTTGTGATAGTTGAGCATTGTCATGTTGGTGTATTTTATTTTTTTCTGATATTTTGAGAATCTTCTCTTCTCCTTTTTAATGGCTATTTGGGGCTTCATTTTTGACATCTTTTATGTCATCTTGGCGTTGGATCATACAGAATTATAATTTTAGCTAACCACTTTTTCTCCTCCCCTCTGTTCCCCTTCCTTATAACGTAGATTTTTATACTTGAAAATATAATCAGTCAAGCTATCAGACTTCACCACGTTTTAAAATTGTCATCCTGGAACTGAGATATTATGTGGATGTTTAAAACTGTAATGCATGGATGTTGTCGTAGATTATTAGAACTGCACTTTCAGTATAAGGAGTAAGGCTTTCAGGATTTCAATTCTGAACTTGGTTCAAAACCATGTCCGCTATGATCCCAATAGAGGGTTGGAAAGTTGCTTCTTGTAGTAGGCTTAAAGTGAGATTTACTGCAGCCATTTAACATGATAAAAACTGTCAAGTCTGTTATAATCAGTTCAGAGTTTTGAACCTGAGGTGCTGCAGCTTAGGCTGTCCATTTTGCTATCTGATTGGCTATTGAAGAATGTTGCGATTGTATTATGTTCGTAAAAGGTGTTTCTCTAGTTGTGCATTCTCAAAAAGAGTTGTCTCTTGATCCTCAGTGGAATGTATTATTATTATTATTTTTTTGAGTCTAGAAATTTGTTTCTGTTTTGGTAAAACAGTTAAAGCTGGGTGCGAGTTCGCTCCAACTTTTGCCAGAGTCAACTCCATCTTGTCCTTACTTTAAACCATAGTTATCGGGAAAGTTTAGTTCTAGATGGATCATGGATATATGTTAATTTGGAAAACTATTCCCAAAGTAGGGATGGAACTTCTTGGAAATTGGATTGAAAATTTCTTTGAAATTCTTTTGAGAGACACCAGGGAAGTGCCTAGAAAATGTTTTGGGGGTTGGGGATTGTTTTAGAATCTTTAGGGAAACCTTGCGATTTTGTACAGGAATGGGCTCCAAAACTCTTGGAGAATGATTGTTTAATTTTGTGATTTTTCTCTATCCCTTTTCATAATGAGTTCTTAAAATCCTTTTGGTTTTCAATACATCCTAAGGTTTCCTATTTGGTTTGTCAAATTTTCTCTTTAGGTTTCCCTCTAGATTTAAATAATTTCAAGCAATGGGATTGGGATAGGAATGGAATGGAATTGTATCATTGCTCCAATTCCAATATATATTTTTGACTGCATTCATTGTTCATTGTTTCTAGTTAGTGTTTTCCATTCTAGTTCTATTTTTTTTCTTCTTAAATTCTAGTAACTAGTATTTAAATTTAGGGTAAATTGCACTTTAGGGTCCAAAGTTTGCATCAAGTTTCACTTCAGGGTCTAAAGTTTAAATTGCGTCAATTCAGTACCCAAATTATTAGTTGAGTTGCAATTTGGGTCTTGTTGTCAGAATTTTCTGTATTATCCCTACTTTGTCCATTTTATGGGTTTGAAAACCCTATTTTACCCCTATCAACATCTAATAAACCTTTATATTTTGACAAGATTTGAATCACTCTTATCTTCATTCTCTATCTATATTACTTCTATTAACATCCAATAAACCTTTATATTTTCCATTTACAAAACCACAAATCTAACAAAGTGATTCAGATCTGGTCAGAATATAAAAGTTTATTAAACGTTGATAAGGGTAAAATAGGGGTTTCAAGCCCATAAAGAGGGCAAAGTAGGGATAATATAAAAAATTCTGACAACAGACCCCAAATTACAACTCAATTAATAATTCGGGTACTGAATTGATGCAATTTAAACTTTGGATCCTGAAGTGAAACTTGAACCAAACTTTGGACCCTAAAGTGCAATTTACCCTTAAATCTAATGTATAGTTTAGAAAGTACTGAAATCCTGATTATGCAGCTGACTTCATTGCCTCTGGCCACTGGTGCTACTGTTCCAAGTTATTTTGATGTTTTTCTTGGAGAGTTCATTTTATTCTGTACAGGAATGAATACGGATTTCTTTAAATTTTTCATGACCTTAGATACATGTAATTTCTTTCCCGTGTATAAACCTGCTGCATGCCTTCATGCAGTGATAATATTAATTTCTGTCCATGCAGGTATAGTTCTTTGCCTGGTATTTAACGTTATTGCTGTGACCGTTTGTTGGATTAGAGGCGGGGGTAAGCTCTTTTGTTCTTCTTGGGCATTCTAAAAAAATCTTGGTGCTAGGGATTTAATTCTTTGAGTTTCTGATGAGGTTCACAACTGGCAGGTGTCAAAATTTTTTTCCTTGCAATAATCTATGCTCTACTTGGATGCCCCCTTTCGTATGTTCTATGGTACAGGCCTCTCTATCGTGCAATGAGGTATTCAGTCATGTCTTCCATTTTCTTTTCTCTTCTCTTCTGTTCTTTTGTTTATCTGATTTGATTTCAAGCCAGAAACAAGATATCATACACATCCTTTTGTGTGTGTGTGTGTGTGTGCGTGCTGCATGTCTCATAGTTTAAAAACCATGTCTGTATGGGAATATATCAGTTTGTCTAGGTCTGCTAATGGGTTGGGCTTGTGCGTGAGGTTTGTTCGATTTTGAATAGGCTAGGATTGAACCTAATCTCTTAGAAATGAAAGTTAAGACCTGTAACTCGCCTGATTTACAATCCCCAACTTTTTCCTGACCATCTTGTCATGTATAAAACAGTTCTTACCTTGTGTGGTATTTTTTTTGGCGCTTCTGATATGTAAAATTTTCCATGCCTATGATGATGTGAAAATTTTCGAAGTTGCTCTGGAAACTATTCGTATTGACTTGATTCCAGATTTCATCAAGTTTAAAATGGTTGGACTTTCCTTGTAAGATATATATGTTTAATTGGTGTCATATCAGAAATTAAAGTTGGCTTTATGAACAGTGACTACATTTGTGCTGTTTGGGGAGTGAGAAAAGACACATCTTTAATGTCACTGCTATCCAGCTAATGACAGAAAATACATGTTCAAGTGATTCTACATCTGTTTAAAAGAATTGCTGTGGTTGTGGACTTGTGGCATGAAAGTGCATGACTGGGCATGCTGACATACAAATGCTGTTTGTTTCAATTTTTCAGGACGGATAGTGCCCTGAAGTTTAGTTGGTTTTTCTTGTTCTACTTGGTAAGTCTTATTGGTCAATTATGAATGGTTCACAAAATTTCTTTGTATTTACTGTCCCTTTTCCCTTCTACTAATGGCATCGATGTTATGCAGGTCCACATTGGATTTTGTATATTTGCTGCTATTGCTCCTCCAATAGTCTTTCATGGGAAGTCATTGACGTAAGTTCTTTAATTTCTAAGTTCGTTTTCTGAGTTAATGGTATTTAAGTTTGAAAAAGGTATTTTATTGCACCTTTTTTTTTTTTCTATAATCATTTAGGGCCCGTTTTGATAGTTTTTTATAGTGCAAAATTTTGATAGTTACTTTTAAAAGTTGAGGTAGCATGAATTTCTTACTACTTGAACTTTTAAAAGTAACTTCCAAAATTTTTCACTCGAAAGTTTCATTTTGTTTTTGTTTTTTTGGTAGTAAAAACAGGAAGTAAAGCTTATCCAAATGGGCCCTTATTTATTTATTTTATTTGTAGTGGAGGTAGATGGTTTATAACTTTCTTGGAAATAATCTTTTATAGCTTACCTGTTAGCTATAGTTAGTTAGTTACTTTTGTATTGGGCTATTGGATAATAATGTTTTGTTGTGAAATTTATAGCCAAATGAATAGAATAATTGAAGAGATAAAATAGCTATGCAAATTTTGGCTGCAGCATATAGTTGTTTATGTATCTTTCCTTTAAACCATTAATGTTGCAAGTAGTTATATTATTACACCCAGAGAACTGAAGCCAATTCTTCATTGTTTTTGAGAGTTGTTAACCAGCTTACACATCCTTGTGCTTTAAAACATAATTTATTATTTAAATCCATGTTGGGGCTGCGCTCCCTTTTCGTCATCATCATCATTGTAATTAATACTACTATTTTCTGTATTGTTGTATGGCTTCAAGATTAGAAGCAGTAGTTATAGGAGAATTGCTGACTTGGGAACAAACATGTATTAGTAAGAGCCTAAAAGTCTTTTATGTGCAAGGAAAAGTTTGAAAATTTTGGTAGTGTGAGAACATATTTATATGCAGTGGGATACCACAGAATTAGCAAGACAATAAACTTGAATATTATTACTACAATCTAAATAGTTGTTGTTTAAGTGTAGAGAGTTTCCTTGAAAAAAAGGCATGGGTTTTGACATAGCAATGAAGTTGTGATTCATGGTGCCCATGTGAGGTAGTTTGGGTATTACTTATGTATTTTTACCATTAGTGGTTGCGTGAAACTTATTAAGTTATTATTTGGAAGTTGTAGACAGTGCTGTTAAAGGTAATGGGTTCGAATTAGGGAAGAAAGGGGGCGTCTCATCCTCGAGCTTCTATAAGAACTACCCTTTTTGATTTCAAGCTATATATGGATATTATGAGAAAGGGTGTTGCCTAGCAAAAAATAAAATGAGAGGAAAAGGGGTTAGTGAGAGAGAAGAGGATAGAGATGGATTTGAGAGTGAATTTAATCTAAACCACCAGGCTCTAGCCACTGAAATTTGCCTTTCAATGAAGAAGCTGTTTACTTCATTTGACAACCTTTACTAACGCTATTAACAAGAAGGGGGTGGAGTGTAGTTTTCAAAAGTAGGGAGGTCTGAGTCTATTTTCCAGAAATTACAGCGGTCTCAAATTCTCAATGTAATCTACCCTTGGTTTTAGATTGAAATAGTTAGAATATATGTATTGTTAGAAATATCATTTTTAAACATGTTTGGCATGACATAAATTGGTCTAGGAAAATGTCTTATTAGTGCATTTTGATGCAAGAAAGGAGTCTTTCTCATATGCATGATTGATTGCACAATTGACCAAGAGTCCCAATCTCAGGGGAAATGACATTAAACTTCCTGACATTAATTTATCAGTTAAACAATGTTTTGGTATTTCTTTCCATTACCACATCCAACATAGTTTTAAAATATTAGATATTTAGAACATATGCCTAGTTCAAATATTAGAACATATGCCTAGTTCTCTTTTTGTAGAGACTATGAAATCACAAATGGGAGTAACTTATGGAAGAAAACAAAGCCTTTACCTTCCAACTTGCTTAAATTTTTAGGATATAACTGGACCCAAATTTGAGATGTGAATGGCCATTCAATAAAAATAATCTCTATCTCATCACTTATGATGTATCACTGGGAAGCATGAATTTTGTGTGGAAGAAATGGTAAGTTATAACTTATAACTCATTTGAATTTGCCAAGCCATAAAGAGTAGCCAACTTAAAGTTCTTTGCGGGGAGGGATCCAAACCTCTCTTTACATTGACCAAGAAAAGTCTAGATTGAAAAGGAATCAAATATGATACTACAAGTCTATTTCTTGTTATCAGATTGTTGATCTGTTTTCCTTGGGATGATGGAAAATTTGGAGATGCTGTGGCATCGATTTCTGTCATTAAGCAAGTGCTCATTGTAGAAAAGTGAATATCTCAATATTGTGCTTTTTAAGCGTTCAAGTATGTGAAATTGCTAATATGGTTTGCTCACATCATTGGACATGGTCCTTCTGTTTTGTGGGGGTCCAAACCCCTACGGGTGAGTGGGAAAGGGAGGAGGAAAGAGGCGCTGGTGAACTGTAATACCCAAATTTTGATTCTATGGATGTTGAAGATAGCCTGATGACATCTTGTAGATATTGCGTAGCTGAGTAGGGGAACCTGCCCTGTTATTCTAATAATGAAGATTTAAATCAATCATGGATGTTAACCTGCGTGTGAAGTTTTTCTTTTCTTTTATATTTTATATTTTAGCTTTTGTTTTATGTAGTGCACTTTCTGGAGTGGAATTTTAGTTTTAGCCTCTACCAGGGCTTACACTGGTTGGAATGTGATTTTGTTAACATATGAAGCTTGACCTTTCTTCTCTTATTGTCATATGGAGTACTAAGTGAGCGTCTTCACTCTTGATGTCTTAAGGAACTGTAATAAATCATTTGCCTTTTGCTTGGTGCGACCATCTTCAAGCTGTCTTAAAGATTCCACCTATAATGCTTTTTGGTTATTGAAATATTGGTCATAATAAAGAACAATTTCATTATGGTTATTGCCTTTATGATGTAGCAAGTCTAATGCCATTTTTGTGGGCTTTTTTATGGCCTCTTTACTATTGATGTTCATTTTGGAACTTATATTTTTGCTCTTTGTTTTTTTAATATCAGGGGCATCCTTGCGGCAATTGATGTCTTTGGGGACCATGTTGTGGTTGGGGTAAGTTGTTTAATCAGTGCATGCCAGCATTTTCTCTCTCAATAGCTACTTAAAATGCAAAATCAGTCACAAAGTTTTTTTTTTTTTTTTTTGGGTATATAATCTAATCTAATTATGGTATTCATAAGGACCGCAGTGTTGTGGATATGTATGTCACTGTGGTAGGGTAGTTATTGATAAGTTAATTTTTAGTTATTGATGTAGATTGCATTGGAGTACGCATAATCCTTTTAGGCTTATGCATATTTGGGATATGCGTACGCACCACGAGCCTTTCGCTGCCTGCTACTGATTCGGAATTTTACTTATTTTAGTTATTTTTATTAGTTTTAATTATTTCCTTGTTATTTAGTTCTTGCTTTAAATTTATTAGTTTCCTAGTTAGTTTTTACTTGTTCTAGTAGAACTAGGTTTTCCTATTTTATAGTTTAGTTTTCTATATAAAGGTATGTAAGCCTTATGGCAAACAGTTGATTATTTTCTGAGATTAATAATATCAAGAGAGAGAGAGTTTCTCTTCTATTTCGTGTTCTAGGGTGAACATTGATCATGGTTGCCTACTATCTGGCATTGTTCTTGCAACAATCAACAGATTGGTGGATGCTTGATTGTTTTTTGGTGAGCTAAGTCTCAACCGCGTATTTTCCACTGCATCAGTTATCCATGCTTCGACTTTTTGGCTATTGATAAAATGTATTTAGGGTTTAATGTTACATGGATTGGGTGCGGGTATTGGTGTAGGTGTGTATCCTAGTGTCAGGTGCATCAAATTTCTAAATTTGGGATATAGGGACTTGGCAAAAAAAGATCCAAAAATTGGATACGGGTATCGGGATGTGAGGGGTACACTTGAAAACATTTTAATTCTATAGGGGTATTGTTAAAATAGTTAATTTTGAGGGTTCAAATAAAAATATTGAATTGTGGCCATTTTAAAAATAAAGAGAATAAAGGGATGGACTTGAAAGAAATTAAACTATAACGTGGTAAGCAGCACTTCAGCAGCTTTATTTACCGAGAGAACAAAACAAAATTAAAAATAAAAAAGGGGTGGGGGGGAAGCAGTAAGTGAAGGCTGCGGGGAGCTTCCATCTCGACCAAAAGCTCGACGCTTCTCCATTACCATGCCTCCGGTAGAACTTCAGGCCACCGTCTGATGAGCAACTATGCACTCCTCTCTCTCTCTCTCTCTCCCTCTCCCCCCCCCCCCCCCCCCCCCCCCCCCTTCTCTCCTTTTTCTTTTTCTTCTTCTTCTTCTTCTTCTTTTCTGTGAGCCGTGTCCGATTTCCATTTGTAGAATCCGACAAGGATCCCATACCCGCTCATGTGTTGTGTTGTGTCAACACGGGTACCTTGGGGGTAACCTCCGAGTCCATGTAACGCAGTTTAGGGTTTAAATTTTAGATTTGAACAGATTGTCTTAACTTGAAGGGACAATGTAAATTCGAAAGATGGGAGTTTAGTAATTTATATTGTGCCAGTCATTACTGGATAAAACAAATTTCCCATCTGTTTTATACTTTATCATATATGAGCAGATGTAACCATATAAGAAAATGAACAAAGAGTGCCTATCCTAATAACTTTCTAAGGAAAATGTATTATGTTAGTTTTCAAGTAAGTGGAAATTCAAAAATTGATGAGAAGGTTAAGAATAATATGGTTTTACTTCAGATTTTAAGCTTAACATACCGTCAATTTGACATTTGGAAAAGTATAATTTGGGAATGAACTTTTTCAATAAAAGGTCATACCCAACGCTCAAGGCTCCTGCCTATAGTAGGTTTTGGGAGATGTAAGTGGTAGGCAACCTTACCGTCATATTGGACAGGCTAATTCCCAAACTCAAACCTGGGATGCATCGTTTGGGTGGATGAGCACGATCGATAATTTGATTAGTAGAGGATGGAATATAGCTAATATATTTATTTTGTGCAAGTGTGAGGAGGAGACGTTGAAATTTTTTTTTTATTCATTTGTCTTTTTACTAGAGGGCTTTTGGACCTTCCTTGTTTTTGCTAGTCGGGCTTCATTGGGTGATGGATTTTTAGGTGAGGGAGCTTCTTTGTGGTGGGTGGATCAATGTTTGTGAGAAAACGAAGAAGGCTATTTGGAAAGTTATTTGTCTTTGCATTATGTGGATCACATGGAAGGACAGGGATAAGGATCATTAAAGAGGAGCCTTTCTTTGGGAAGATAAGAGAAATATCTTTAGAGATTAGAGAACTATTTTTTTGGTTTGGTGCATCTAATGGTGCCAGTAAAGCTCCTTTTTTACTTGGAGTTTTTAATTGCTGTAATTGGGATTGATTCCTACATTCTTTCGTTGTATACTCCCTGTATATTGGCCTAAGGCCTTATCTAATGAAGTATTTAGTTATCAAAAGAAAGTATTACTAAAATGCTATTTGAAATGTATGGTGGTTTGTGGTGCATTAAATGAGGACATTTTTAGATCGTGCATAACTCTGACCTTGTTTGTTATGGATTTAATAAAAAGAAAAATTATTGAAAATAATTTGATATGGTAGGTTCTTTCATGTTATTTCACTGAATGTCTAGATGCAACTAATGTTGTTTGGGGTTTTTGCAGATTTTCTACTTGGTTGGGTTTGCCTTGTTTTGCTTAGAGTCTCTTCTAAGCTTCTGGGTACTTCAGGTAAGAGTCAGAATAGTTGCATTTTCTTTCAAAATTTTAATCCTCTAACATTGTGAGATGTCTTTAGAATATCATGTATTACGGTTAATGTCAAAATTCATTTACAATTTTGGACAAATTTTGCATTTTAACAATTGCAGCCTTGTTGCAAGTTGCAGTAGTTTTACCTTTTTCTTCTTGGAATCTAAGGACTTGTGTTTTTAGTAGTATAAATGTATGTACTGTACATAAATTCTCTATCATATGGGTGTGTGTGTGCCTTTTTTTTTTTTTTTTTTTTCAAATTGCATTATACGGTTCATTTTGAATTCATCCACAATTATCAATGGGGCTTTTGAATTCATCCACAATCATATGGGTATGTGTGTGTGTGCGCTTTTTTTTTTTTTTTTTTTCAAATTGCATTATATGGTTCCTTTTGAATTCATCCACAATTATAAATGGGGCTTTTAATATTTGTTGCTTGGTTGCGCGAGTTTCAATTTTTGTTTTTGTTTTTTCCTTTTTGAAAATGGCTCATTTTTCCCCTTTTTGGGGCAGTATATATTTGTGTGTGTATTTATATATGTACATAGTGGGGTGTGCCAATTTGCCTATCTTATCAGGTAATTTAGCAGTGGCCCCATGTAAGATGGGCTAATGAGCGATGGTTTGAATGGGAAGTTATAATAGTGAAATCATGTTGCGATATTTTATGTGTGACATTTCGTAATGCCAGGCAGAGTTTTTTTTTGAAGAGTAGCAGTACATAATCCAATGGACATGTGTTGATAACTATAGCAACTTAGGGTCTCTTATGCGATACATGATACTAACACGAGTAACACCCTATAGAGAACTTTCAACTGTTTAGTGTTTACAATTAGAGGAATTTTTGCCTACATATGCATATTATAATCTTGCCAGCAACATTCGGTGGCCCATTTTTATTCACCTGGATTGTTTTCATCAAAGTTGAATGTGAAAATTAATGTCAAGTGCATTGGATCTCTTATGTGCTCATGATTTTTACTTATCCATGTATTTACATCCCCCATCATATGCTCCCAGCAAACTCAAAGAATGAGGAAATAAATTGTTTAACCTGATAGCTTATAGAACAAATAATAAGTTAAAGTAAAAGTACACTTCTGTGTGCTTATTTGTCTGCATGACCGCCACAGGCATTCAATGTAATTTTTGTGTGCACATTATTGTACGTTGTTACACCCTTTCTGTTTATTTTTCTGATTGTGTATGGTTGCTTCAATTGTCTCCCTTGGTTTGTGCAGAAAGTTTATATGTATTTCAGAGGGAACAAGTGAGACATGATCTTGGGTTTGTGAACCTGTTGGCATATACAGCGTTGCTGCTTCTGGAGGTGGTTTCGTATATTCTTCTTCTATCTCTGTTTATTTCCATCATTTTATCTTTTGTGAGAGTTAAATGAGTTGAAACACAAAGATCAGTGCTAAATATAGTTGTGCTATATTTCTAGGTCTTTTAATGTGTTCTTTCAACCACTACAAGTTCTTTTCTGATTTTTCCTTTTTGGGAGTCAGACCATGTTATATTAAAGTATCATTTTATGTTGATCCATATCGACTTCAACTGTGGAGAGGTGTATAAAAGTATTCATGGTTTTGCATTTGTTGTACTCCTAACCAAAAGAAGGCCCCAAATGAACATTGTTATCGATGATTCTATTTTTAATTCTTTTGATTACGAGAAAACCATTTGGGCAAACCTCAAGCCCATATAAGACCCCACAACCCATATGGACCAGGTAAGGTTGAGGTCCATGAGAGCCATAAATGAATGATTCTATTTTTACACTTTACAGTAGTCTGGTAAGGTTTCCAGTTCCTTGCCAAAATGTTCGAGGCAAAATGGATCATGTAGAATCTGAGCATACTCTGTAGATCTTTCATTTGTTATGTTTCAATATTTCAAATTTATTCATATATTTATTTTTTATTTTTTTCAATTTTTAGTTCATGAGTCATATTGTGGTATGTGATAGAATGTCTTATTTATTGTGACTGAACAGTTGCCTGGATATTTTTTTTAGGTAGTTTGTTGTCTCCAGAAAAATAAATGGGTCCTGTTATCGTGTGCGCTTAGGGCACTTGTTAAGATAACATTTAATGAAGCAGAACGCGTATAGGAAAGTGTGTTTGCATAATTTTCTTTACTATTTTCACTTCACCGTTTTCTATGCATATTCACATATTGCTATACTATTTGCACCATTTTCTATGCAATTTTACATTTTCCCATTCACTTTGTACCATTAAATATATATCTTAACATGTGCCCTAAGGGCAGACATTAATAAAATCCTAATAATATTGGTTTAACCAGCCCTTGTATATGCATATGGTTAGGCTCTAAAAAAATTGTATAAATCTGTGTTATGTATTAGGGCAAGGATTTGATTTGATAAAATCATCTAGCTGGCCTGATTCAATAAGCTTCACCAGATCGGTCTCTCTCTCTCTCTCTCACTCACACACACACACACACACACACACATTTGGCTGGTTTGTAGTAATTGATATAATGATATAATTTATGGCTCTGCACACTTCATTTCTTCTTTAGAAGTTGGCACTCTGTTTTTCTTCGTTTTGTTATTGTTTCGTATAAGTATATAATCTGTATACTAATTGCTGTGTATTTCTTTTCTTCTTAAGTAACTAGTACTCTGTATTTCTTCTTTCTTTTTTTGCACTTTTTCTCTGGTTTCGTCCATTTATAGTTATGGGTGTTGGGAGATGTATTGTCTGAATTCTGGTGGGTACTCGTTTAAATATAGTTTCAGTTTTTTCCCTCTAGAATTCTATCTTCCTGGGTGGAAGTTCAAAGGTTTCTAAGCTGTATATATATATATATATATATATATATTTTTTTTTATTTTTTTTGCAATCTGGTGTTTTGGGTTGATGCCTTGATGGGTCTTGCTCAGCTTGACTTGGGTGGAATGTGTATCGTGGTGTTTTGATTTAACGTAGAGTAGTAAAGTTGGGATTTTAGGTCGTGAGAAGGTTGGTTTATACTTTTAACCTATAAATAAAAAATAAAATAAAAAACTAAAAAGCAATTTAAAAAATAAAAAAATAAAAAATTGCATGTTCTAACTAAAGGAAGCCTTTGTGAAAAGGGGGGAAGTTGAATCACCCATTGAGTTAGTAATAAGAGCCTTCCCTATTAACAGGAAATTTTAAGGTAAATTGCAGAAAATCTCCTGAAGTATGAGAGGGTCAGCAAATAACCCTTTTTATATTTTAATTTTATCAATGGGTCTTCTAGTTCAGTTAGAATACAAAACCAATTATCGATAACCACCTAATTGGTTATGACGTTGGTGAGGGTTCCGATGGTTTTGGGCAATATGGATCCGTTAACGGTATTACATGCGTAGTCACGTGATTAATTTTTATCAATTTTCTTTAACGGCGAGTGACAGTAGGGTACATTGACAAAAATTAAAACATAAATGAGGCACATTAACAAAATTAAAACATAAAGGAGATTATCTATTGACCCTCCATACTTCAGGGGGTCATCAGCTATTTACCCTAAGAGGAGAGTTTGAGACTATAATTTCAAATTTGTCATGTGGGGTGGATGAAAGGTATGCCCTATGTCTTTAGGGAACGGCTATTGCAATCCCACATTCTTATTACTCCACCCCCTATCCTATAGGTTTTTAAGGTTTTATGCAAAATATAAAAGGTTTTTATGAAAACCGGTCATAGTTATCCACTAGAAAACATCATTTTGAACAAGGTTTGTAAAAGAAAGTTTTTCTTAAATCTATCGTTTAAATATATTTTTTATCCATTTACAGCATTTATTTCAATTTTTTGCCAAAAAGTCTACTTAAACGATAGATTTTGGAAAAACTTTATTCTGCAAAGTTGTTCAAAATGATGTTTTCTAGTGAATCAAGTGATCGGTTTTTGCAAAAACCCTTTATATTTTTCATGAAATCTTAAAAACCAAAAAAGAAAAGGGGTGGAATTATAAGAATGGGGGTTGCAATAGCCGTTCCCATGTCTTTATTAAATATTAAAATGGACGATGACTTGAGATACTGGCCCATGGTATATCTAAATACAAGCGGTTCCATAGTCTTATAGTCCATTGGTCCTCTTTAATATTTTTATTGGTTTGAATGGTCAATCCACTTTATTGTAAGCCTTTTTGCCAGAAAATTGAGAGTTCGGGTGTCTCGCATAAAAAAATTATACGACGGCAGAGAAGAAGTGTCATGAGTTGATAGTTTGCGTGGAGGGGCGGCGCATTTTGTTTAATTTCATAATTTGTGTCCTTTGGGATTGTATGATATACAATTGCCTACTGTAGTTCAAGATTTCAGGGGGAGTTTTGTATAGTTTTATCGTCTCTATTTTTGGCGGCATAGGAGTAGTTTAGAATAGAAGCTTTTCCTGATTACACCACCCTTTTTTAAGTGCTGTGCATTGGGCTGGGCCACGTGGGGGCCTTGTCTGCCCAGCTTGAAACTTTTGTCCATTCTCAGGGTAATGGTTTAGTGGGGATGGGATGGGATGGGTTGGGCTGGGCAACGCTTAGTAGTTGGCGGCCACTATTGTCACCTCGAGATTTTGCCTTTTATCCCTCAATCAATTATCCCCTTCTCTTCCTCTCTCCTCCCCCTTTTTTAATTTTTTATTATATTGGATTCAATGCGCTCGTGAGTTACACAACGGAGTAACCCATTCCCGCACGAAAATTTGAAGTCTGAATCTTGTGAAACCCTTCTTCAAAGTGAGGATGGATCCATTGCCCTCCTCTCTCTCTCTCTCTCTCTCTCTCTCATACACACGCGCGCGCACACATGTACAGAATAATATAATGATAATGGGGATGGATCCATTGCCCTCCTCTCTCTCTCTCTCTCTCTCACACGCGCGCGCGCAAATGTACAGAATAATATAATGATAACCTTAAGCAGAGCCTATAACCAAGTCGAGGAGCCCACAATCTTTGAAACTCTTGAAAGCTTTTGGGCCACGGGTGGAAAATGACAGATTGAGCTGGGTATTTGTCTTGATTTATAATATTATAACTTGTAAACGCATGTTAGCTTATGTAACACTGTCAAATTAATTAGGATGCATTTGTCTTTACGGATCGGATTATTCAATGTAATACTCCGTATTATAGCTTCCAATGGAGCACTTAACTAATACAACTGATAATATTGGCATAGAATGATGATCAGGTAAGCGTATAACTTATATTAACACTTGCATTGGAAGTTGTACCTTGTGCATTAGTAGGATATGAGATACATTAGATCAATACAAGGGGTATAACCCCTAATACATGGTGCTGATATAACTTATATCAACACATGTTGATGAAAGCATAACCGTATTGGCATAATACCGCTATGTTTAGAGATGGCAACGGGCGGGTTTGGGACCGGACCCCCTATTCCAACCCCGACCTGATAAAAAATCCCTAAACCCATTCCCTGCTCAAACCTTACACAGGACGGGACCCCCTTATCCCAACCCTGACCCTATAAAAAATCCCTAAACCCATTCTCCACCCAAACCCTACACGAATAAGATATTAATTTCCCATTTACCTACCAACCTATGACAATTCAATGAATGCACTCGTTTAAATATGCTTAGAACAGAGAATACTTAAGAGGTTTTCATCCTCTTACAGAGACTAACATCTTTTTACCTCAATCAAAATATATAAAAAAATTGAGATAAGAGAACTAATAGCACAAGAACCTAATGAGTAAAAAGAAGGAAAAAAAACACTTATATCAAAAGATGAAAGACTAGTTTGGTAAACATAACATATAAATTTATATATATGTAATTATGCAGGACAGGGATCCAAACCCGCCCATAACCCAAGTCGGATTTTTTATAAAATACCAATCCCGCTCCTATTCTATTTAAAATAATCCCAACCCTATCCCAATAGGGGTGGGCCGAGCCGGGTATTCTATTTAAAATAATCCCAACCCTATCCCAATAGGGGTGGGCCGAGCCGGGATACCCGATTTAGGTGACCCATTGCCATCCCTAGCTATGTTTTATGCACATCAAGTAGGTTCATGTGTTGTGTGCATGAGACAATCTGAAATAACATTCCCTTTCTCCCTCTTTCGCTCTCTCTCTCTCCCTCTCTCTAAAACTCATAATATATTCGTATTTCTGCAAGTAACTTCTGATTCTGCAGTTTTTTTTCTTGTGTATTTTTGGGCACCATGTAACAAGCTCGAGAAATTAAGAATACAGGACACCATTTTTTCCTGGTAATGATTGGCTAGAAATGTTTTTTATTATTATTACTGATTTTTGCCCTAGGGTATTGGCAATAAATGAATGTCACTCCCACTAATTGTAGGTGTTGCAGATTATGATTGCAGAATCCATTAATCGCTTAAGATAATATTAATTTTAAACGAAAAGAGGGTGTTTCAAACAGTTTCACACTAACACGGTGATAGAGCAATCTTATTAGACTACCAAAATTGGGTGATTTCAAACTATATAATTATTAGAAACTTTTCATGTTGAGTCCAGTACACCATCTAATATATGATTATCTCAGTCTCCCAAGTTTTCAACACCCATACCCCTACCCATCCTTATGGATGCCAGTACCAAATATCATAGCTTTAGCAATTACTGATTTTATTGTGGAGTCCCAATTACTAGCTTTTCTTGCTACATGTATTGCAAATATGGTGCCTAGCTAGATAGTAATATGAACACTCCAAATTCTCTTCTACGTCAAATCTAGTTCATATAATCTTAGGAGGCGGATAAATGATTTTAAGACTTGGATTATAGTAAGCGAAAGATATTAGATTCAACTTTTCACTCCCTCTTGGGACTAACCATTAACCAAGTTCATCCCAAGGGATAACTGATGTAGAATAGGGCGAGTGTTTTACCCATATACCAAGGGATTAGTTGAACCAAAAGGTTTGGATATGTACGTATTTCTATTAGTAAAAAAAAAATATATATATATATATATATATATTAAAAAAATAAAAATATTAGGGCTATGAAATAAACCTAAACCAAGTTATCCGGGTTTCTTTGTGATTCAAGAAATTTGTTCAAACTCGTTCGTAACATAAATAAAAAAGGCTTAATTGTATTAAGATATAATAATAATAATTATAAAAGAGAGAGAGCTACTACTTTTATAACATATTTTCTGTTTTTTTATAATATTATGGAAAAGAATCTTACGAGTACTATTATTAAAGTGCATGAGGATGACTGGTTTTCCTGTTAGGTTGAGTTGGCGGTGGCATGCAATGCGATACTTCCGGCTCAGCCAATAGTTCTACCAAACCGAACTGGCCTACTTCCTTCCCTAGGTTTTTGATGTACTTTCGAAAATTGTAAAGGAAACACCGAATGTGGCAAATCAGTGGCCATCCCAATAACTGCAACTCATTCGATCGTCACCATGAAATTTGATACAGCAAGATCTCATGAGCTAGTTTTACCTTACAAATGACATAATTACCAGGGGCGAAGTTAGGAATTTGGTTCAGGAGAAGTAAACTTTTGTACAGTTTAATTTTTTTTTTTAATTTTGTAATTTTGAGGTAGAAAAAATTACAAAATTTTATAATCTATTGAAAAGCTATATTTTAATTCAATACATTTGCAATTGTCCTCAATGAGCCCCAAACATTGTATAAAATGAGAGATTGGGAAAGGGATTGTAGCTTTTATAGAGAGGAAAAAATAAAAAATGAGAGGGTGGGAAAGAAAAATAAAAGATATTGAAAAAAAATTGAGGAGGTAAATGTAAAATTTCAAGAAAAATTAAGTTATAAAATATTTTTAGAAAGAAAATGAGGGGAAGCGACTGCCCCCCCTAAGCCTAAGGTGGCTTCGCCCTTGATAATTACGTAGCAAAATTAGTGACTAGAAATTCATAGTACCAGTTGTTTAGTTCGTCTATGATATCGGATGATTTAATTAATAATATTATAACCTTAGAGGTTGATTGGTAGTTCTTCAAATTTATACTTCAAGAAGTAAAAGGTTTTAGGTTTGACTTCTCACTCTTTCTTAGAGTTAGCCGCTAGCCAAGTTCATCCAAAATGTTAAATGACATGGAGTGAGTTGTGGGTCTTGTGACCTAGTTGGATATTAAGGCCACTGTATTCACAGAAGCTACAATATGGGTTTCCTGGAACTGACTATGAAAAAAATTCAGTATGTGAATCATAGGCCGTTTCTTGTAGCCAAAAAAAAATATAGCCATGAAGGCCCCTTTATGTTCTAT
Organism: Liquidambar formosana; assembly: GCA_039720395.1. Classification (NCBI taxonomy): domain Eukaryota; kingdom Viridiplantae; phylum Streptophyta; class Magnoliopsida; order Saxifragales; family Altingiaceae; genus Liquidambar; species Liquidambar formosana. The sequence continues at coordinate 2,133,916 of CM077830.1, forward strand.
CTTTTTGCCCATTTCTTTTGTGGCTGTGTTGAAAGGATGCCGTCAAATTTTAAAGATATTGTACAGCAAACACACGCAACGAAGTAAAATCCAAGACTGAATTGGATGACATATAGGAGCCTCCATATCTCCTCCACTCCACACCCACCACCCCTCATCTTCAACCAGCCACCACCTTGGTGCCACGTGGCATGACAAATATCCAAACTGCACAAATGACCACCAAGCTTCTCCATGCCCAGGGTTATCACAAACACAGTCACCTCATCGACAATTCCATCCCTTTTTTTGACACACAATAAAAGCAAAAATACCAACAATTAATATTTTATATTATTTTATAAAAAAATTAAATTAACAATTATACCCACATCCCACTGATTTAATCCCATGCATGTCCCCTCTCTTCCCACCTTAAAATTACCTCCAAATTTGTCCAAAACAAGGGGTAGTCGCAGAAACCCATAAACAAAGACACCTCAGCTAACCATCATCAAATTAGCATTTTCCTCTCCTTCAAAAACTGCCCCCTGTTTTTCTCTAACCTTTACCTCTTCTACTATTTGTTTGTACCCAGAACTTTTAAAGGAGAAGGAAGCCAATTCCATTTCACAATTCCATTTCATGTCATCTTCCAAAAGCTACTAAGAATTTTCCTCTCTCTCTCTCTCTCAAAATTCTCTGAATCACCTTTGTGGGTAGGGAGAGAAAAAAATGGCAATTTGCACAGTCTACACAACCCAATCTCTCTATTCCACCCATTCAATCTCAACACCAACAAAGACCCAGTTAGGATACAGCCCAAAACAGGTAGTTTTCTACAGCACTGGCAAGAAGACCAGTAAGAGAGGCAGCAGCAGTAACACTAGCAGATATGTGATAACCTGCGCAGCAGGTGACTCACAGACAGTTGTGATTGGTCTGGCGGCAGACTCTGGTTGTGGGAAGAGCACCTTCATGAGGAGATTGACCAGTGTGTTTGGAGGTGCAGCAGAGCCACCAAAGGGTGGAAACCCAGATTCAAACACACTCATCAGTGACACTACGACTGTGATATGTTTGGATGATTATCACTCACTTGATAGGAAAGGGAGGAAAGAAAAGGGTGTGACCGCACTTGACCCAAGAGCCAATGATTTTGATCTTATGTATGAGCAGGTGAAAGCTCTCAAGGATGGAATTGCTGTTGATAAGCCTATTTACAACCATGTTAGTGGTCTCTTGGACCCTCCTGAGGTCATCAAGCCTCCCAAGATCCTTGTCATTGAAGGGTTGCACCCAATGTAAGTTCTATATTATCATTCATAAGCTAAGTTCTATATTATCATTCATAAGCTCTCTCTCTCTCTCTCTCTCTCTCTTAAAGATGTACACACAAACACAAATATATCTGTTCATGACAAATTAAAAGCACTTTTGATATGATTCTATCTTTTTGAAAACAAGATTCCATGAAACTGCTTTTGTAATTTTATGGGTGATTGATTTTCTTAATTTTATTTCTATCTTGTAAGAGTTTTTATTTTATTTTATTCAATTTTTTTTCCATAAAATGGGCTTGCATTGATCGGATGTTAGGTTTGGTTTGTAAAAAGGGCTACTGCACACTTTTCAGTCAAACTTGTGTACTCAAAACTAGATGGGGAACGACCTTAGCCTATTGGATACTTAAATTTTTTTTTTGATTATTATTTTTTTTAAAGAAGAATTTGTAAAAGATAAAAATGGGATAATGAATGAAGGAATTAAGGCTTCCAATTAGTATGTGGTGATAGATGCTGCTTATGGGTTTTTTTATGGAGATAAGGGATTTCACAACCTTGAATGTGTGGTTGAGAAATTGTAATTGTCCTTGTCTCTTTTTCTTGCTGGGCCTTGTCATGCTTTCGGCCCATTTTAACCCTTTTCTTTAACGGCTACTATTCCCATTAAAATGCCTTCAATTTTGTCATGTGGCAAATATGATCACGGTTATAGTATAAGAAAAAAAACCCCAAAAAAAAAACCTCAAATATATGTGATTCTATAAGATGCTTTTGTTCACTGCGGAGAGAAAGAGAGATCAAATCTACAATAAATAAAAAAAAGAAAAAAGCCTAGAAGGGTGTTATCCCGAACTACGCATTGATTTGGGATATTAATCTTTCTTATTAAGTTCGAACCTAAGATCACTCATTTAACAAATAAGACAAATATCACTAGACCATCTTGCCATATGTTATAATTTTAAAATTAAAACAGAAAAAGATACCCTTTAAGTATTATGGCATTATTCATAATAATTATACATTATTAAGAAATTTTTTCTAGTTTTAGGAAGGTATTTGTGCATGCATGCGCTGAGCCCAGCTAATCATCAACTTTGCCAATCTGCAGGTATGATCCGCGCGTGAGGGACCTCTTGGACTTCAGTATCTACTTGGACATCAGCAATGAGGTTAAATTCGCATGGAAAATTCAGGTAACCATTAATCTACTAATCCAATGACAAAAAAATGTAAGACACACTGATTACCATGATTTCGTTAATTTCAATTCCTTTCATTTGATAATGTTTAACTGCTGCAGAGGGACATGGCAGAGCGAGGACACAGTCTAGAGAGTATTAAAGCCAGTATTGAAGCCCGGAAGCCAGATTTCGATGCATATATTGGTAACATTTCTTACCCATGGCTCATTCCACCACTTTTATGTTGTGTTTGGGTGAGGATTTTTTTTATTTTTTTATTTTTGGGGGTGGGGGGGTGAGAAGAGTTTTTTAAATGATGGCATTTCAGAGTTCAAAATTTTTTAGTATCAAAATTGTAAATTTCCTAATTTAAAAAGTTGGAATTTGACAAATTCCATCTAATTAGATGGGAATTCTAGATAGAATTTGACCCCCAACTTCTGAGTTACAATTCTGATTAAAACTTTATAAATTCCAACTTTAACTAGCCAAACGTAAAATTTAGTTATAAACGTTAGAGAAATTTCATTTGGCAAATTCCACCAGAAATTCCTCACCCTAACACACGTTTATTGAGCTTGCATTGTTTGACCTCCCTTTCTCAGTTAAAAACCTCTTTTCATTTGTTTTTCTTATTGCAGATCCGCAAAAGCAATATGCAGATGCGGTGATTGAAGTGTTACCAACCCAACTCATTCCGGATGATAATGAGGGGAAGGTTCTGAGAGTGAAGTTGATAATGAAGGAAGGAGTGAAGTATTTCAACCCAGTTTACCTATTTGATGAAGGCTCCACCATCTCATGGATTCCTTGTGGGAGAAAGCTGACATGCTCTTACCCTGGCATCAAATTTGCCTACGGCCCCGACTCTTATTTCGGCCACGAGGTAATATATTTCCCCATCTCAAGCTTTCTAAAATTTTAAGTTTCTTTAGGGAATTATGGTTGAATTCACCAACAGCTCTGCATGTAGCTCAGTTTTATCCCTCAAATATTAATCAAGCTTTTAAACGAGCCAAGCTGAAACAACCCAAAGCTCGGCTCAGCTTAGCACCCTCAATGATGAAGGATTATACCATTCCTATATTGCAAAATTGTCATTGTGGTGTATTTTCTGTTTCTCTTATAGGTGTCTGTGTTGGAGATGGATGGGCAATTTGATAGATTAGATGAACTCATTTATGTTGAAAGCCATTTAAGCAACATCTCTACTAAGTTCTACGGCGAAGTGCACCCAACAAATGTTGAAGCATTCTGATTTCCCTGGCAGCAGCAACGGTACCGGTCTCTTCCAAACCATAGTTGGATTGAAAATAAGAGACCTCTATGAGCAACTCACAGCAAGCAAGGCCACAGCTCCATTAGAAGCAACAAAAGCCTAAAAAATTTGCCTTTTATATATATTGAACAAGGCACCCCTACTCTTTCAGCATTTTCCACTTCCCCTCCCTACCTCCCTCTTTCATGTTTGAATTGGAGTGTAGGGCTATTCCTTGTTAGAATGAGAAACACTCTATATATGTATTTATTTTCTATTGGAATTCTGCTGGAGATTGTAACATAGAGAAGCAAAAGGAGATATGAAAATTCAGTTAAGAAGATCAAAATTGGACCCTATTAGCCTGTTTGTTTCTTTTCTTTTCCCATGCTACCTTTTTGCATCACCACTGTAACCACCTAAGGAGACTTTTGTTCTGTTCTGTAGGTGACATTTATTGGGTCTCTCTCAAAATAGGAATAAACTAAATGGTTGGTTCCTTTACCATTTTTTTATTGTTATTGCCATTGTCATTGTTTTTGTTTGTGTCTATTCTGTTTCTGTTTCTTCTTTTTTGTTTTGTTTTGCCTTGGGTATTTTATTTTATTTTTATTTTTTATTTTTTATTTTTTATAGCAAAAACTTGTGAAAACCCATTAAAAAAAAATTGGTGACCAAGTTTCTTGGAGCATCCAAGAGATTAGAAATCAGTTAGAATCACCAAGTTTCTGTACAGATATTCTAGGAGTAATTAAAAGTTTGGAACTCATATGTTTTGACTGATAAACAGACCAAAACCAGAATTTATAATTCCCCCGGCCATTCACCATTCAAATCAGTGTAGTAAATTTGAACTCAATCAGTACAGGAAAACTATTCTAGTCAATTATTATGAAAAAATATTGTAGAATACAAAGCATCACTGGGCATCAAAAACACATTGTTATTAATATAAACTGCATATTTCAGATCATTCAATGGATGCAGGAACCGCCCCAATATTTATGTATTTTGAACCATAACAAAGCACAAGTAAATATTACTGCAACTCTGCAACACATAAGAATCCGAATTTGTCGGTCAAGGAAACCTTACTGTGGTGGCACTGCTACTATGTTTTGGAAATTATATCCATGGGGCCTATTTATGCAAAACCTTACATATGCTCCATGCCCACTCTCTGTAACAAAAAAATTGTAAAGTGCAGAAAGAGCTAGAGGTGTTAAAGGCATGAGCTAAGTATAATGCTTACAATTTTGCGGATACTCCATGAAATTCAACATCATAATGGTTAGACACATGGGCGTCTAGGTCTGAGATATATAAAGCCAGATGTGGGAAAAAAAAAATAGAGCCTTGCTGTATTCCAGTGATTCCAAATTAGGAAATTAGAAATTATAGCAGAATGAAAGAGAAGAACTATAAATCTACCAAGTGGGTCTTAATGTGCAATTTAGGGGAGCAAATCATCGAACATACTAATAATCTGTCAAGATAGGAAATGTAGAAGCCAGCCCAGCCCTGGATGTGAGGCTTGAAAGCTTGATTAACACACAACACTCTCAACCCCCCCCCCCCCCCCCCCCCCCCTCTTTTTTAAATTATCTATATCCATCCTCTTTTAATCTAAATTTAACCTCTAATCTACATAATCTTCTGTTTTTAGTAGTTTTGAAGGAAAAACAATTACAACGAGGAAAGACAAGCCCCCTCCCAGCGCTGCAAATGTCCTCCTCAGTGATAATTGGCCCATGAAACTCCCAAATTACCTGTAGATTAAGCGCTTTTGGTTAATGCACATTGAAGAGGTGAGAGACAGGCTATGTTGGATCTCACTCTCATACCTAGAAGCTTGAAGATGTAACTTTTGCCAAACACATGACAGCTCCCACCCCACAAGAAATCTTTGGTTCATATATGTGAAAGTCAAAGATAGAAGTGATTAATTCCATGTAAAAGACCAAACAAAGAGTAGCAGCAGCTATAAAGAAACACAACATACATAAGAAGACAACTTATTGTCATTTCCTTTAATTCTAATCTCATTTCTTCCCTTAACTTTTGCATATTCTCCTTGAATGGAGAAGTATTTTATTTCATATTGCTTCTATCATTTGTTGTCTTCTAGATTCCCTGCTGCTTTCTTCCTATGTGTGCAAGAAACATCATATTGAATAGTTAAACCAGTAATTTTTTATGCCCAAATAGATTGCTGATGTATCCCCAGAAAGATTGTTAGTCATGTTCCCTTCATCAGTATGGCATTCATAGGTGCATTGCGACCAGATGGTATACACTTCTGCTTTCATCTAATGCTATAACATGTAAACATTTAAGTCAATAGGAATTGGTAGCTTGATTTCTTTTTCTTTACCTTTTTAATTTTTAAAGTAGCCACGAATATAATTAGCAACAACTTAGATATAAATTACATATACTCAATAATCTACATTATAGGAATCAAAACTATTAATGATAGCATTCTAATAACCGAAAACACGCCTAACACATTACTAGTTATAGAGGACACTCACATGTATCAACTTCCAGGGGTCCTTTGAGAAATATTATATAGTATGTGAAATATTAGCATATGAAATCCTGTAACAGTGATGCCGAAGCAAGAACTATTGTTAGATTAAGTGGTCTCTAGATGCGAAAGCAACATTTCATTCTCTAACCATTACATGCTACACAAGCATTGGAGAGACCATATTTACAAACTACTCAGTCAATATGTCTCTAGGATACAGCTAAGAACCACATCTAAACAGGAAAACATGGAAATTATATATATGGGCATACGATATATACTTAACTGCCAACGCTTCCCATCTCTACTTGATTGTAACAAACTTGTTAGTACCATGCCTAGCCCAATGGTTCTTCAAGTCAACGGGACAATTAAGATCATGACCTTCAGCAGCAAGTCTCAGTAGAAGTTTCCCGTATGCTCCATTGCTCATTTTCCTCCCAGCCATGCGTGATCCAGGCCTTGAGGAACTCATTGGGAGAGGATACTCTGATATGCTAGTGGTGCAACATGAGGATTGCCATCCACCGGCACCCCATTTGTAGCACACCCTAGGAACACCTGTACAAGAACAAACTGGGGAAGGTACCCCAGAAAAATCCAGGTTGGTTCCATCCAAAACAATGTTCAAATTCTTCTTCTCACGTCTTGCAGCAGGCAAAACTGGTCCCTTACTCTTTTTAGAAGCAGAAGGATTCTTTTTGGGTTGCTTCGGCCTCAAAACATTAGATGCAATATCATTAGAACTCTTCATAGAAGGCTTCTGTTTCCTAGCCTTAGTGGGTTTTTTAGTCACAAACTCAACATTCTTTGCTGGCTCAGCTTCGGGAGCAACTGAACGAATGGGAGCAATGGGAAGACCAGGTTCTGAGTTTATCTTAGTTGCTTGCAAGGGATTGAAACTAGTTCTTGACACAGATAAAAAGCTTCCTGGGTGAAACCAGGAAAAATGTGACATAGATGCTTCTGTGTTAGCTTCAGACATCATAGGATTTCTATTAGGAAATGTTGCCATCTTCAATGCTGTATCTACACCTGAAGAATGCTCCAAGAAATTCCAACTTGTAGTATGCAATCTGCCATTGGTATTTATGTAAGCTAATACCACAAATGCATAATCCAACTCTCAAATAGATATAGTTTCTTTAAGAAAATGGACTAAAATTACATAGCAGATATGTAGTATTTCACATTCTAGACTAGGGCAATAGAGCAGCATCATAAATGAGAAATTCCACTACAAGCTCAAAGCAAACCAGACATTATCCACAACTATGCCTGAATATAGAATCCAGATGAAGGAAATCAAGAAAAAGGACTGCAGGTTCCAAATTAACACTGAAGTTAATCACAAACGTGACAATTTTAAAACTATTCATGATCCTCATTATTCTTCAACTAAGGGACGATGATTGATCGAATCCTACCAATGATTCATGAATATAGCAGATGTTGTTGAAAACTCTAACATCATTTGGAAAATACCCAAATCATTCTAAATAATTTTGTAATGACAACATATCCTTCTTCATTCATTAAACTGAACTATGTTGCTCACTCTAAAATTTATTCCATGCATTTTACCAAATTATCCTCAATATTTATCACATTAATCCCAAATTATTTTGATGCCAAAAAACTCAAGAGTCCTAATAATTTCATGTGTCACTAAGAGATAAAGAAAGGAGTCAAACCCTTTTCTTGCACAATTAAACAACAGAAATATAAACCCAGATCTAAAACTAAAACTAACTCCACTATTCCACTGCTAGTGTATGCAGACCCTCATCTGAAACCATTTAAATATTATATATAGTATATATAAAGAATCCAAATTATGGTGCATAGAGAATCCAAAAGCAGAACAAGAATACGAAGAGGCAAAATACTACAAATTAATCAATTGACATTTTGAAGGAACACCATGGAGATACAGTAGATTGCAAGCTTTATCCAGAACATAAATTGGAAGACAGATTAAACCAAGAAAATCACACAAAAAATTACATGAACAGCACAAAACTTCAGAATAAATATAAATAAATAAATAATAGAAAAACAAAAACCATCTCAGAAACCCACTCCAGGACTGAAAAATCGAAGGCAAATCAGTATATGGGACATGCACTGTACTTACCCATCTCAGAAACATCAAATTAGCATATGATATGGGACATGCACTATTCAGACCTTCCAAGTCTATAAATTTATACAAAAATATAACCAGAAATTGGAGTACCCATTAAGGGGAAATATCAAAGTAAGCAAGAAAGGAAAGAGTCCACATATATTTTTTCAAAAAAAAAACAAAAACAAAACCTGAGGACATATGTTGAAGCTAATGAGATGGGTCTTACAAGCTTTTTTATTTTTATTTTTTATTTTATTCAAGATCTACAAGAACTGATCTTTTAATGGAAACACTGTTTTTTCTTCTTTTACCTGAACTTGTTCTGTGTTTCAGCTCAGTGAGCAGTCCCTCTCTCTCTCTCTCACACACACAACATGACATATTCGTTGTTGCACGAGTTTCTCAAATCTCAAGGGACTCCTTGAGTTGGGTTTTTCTCAAATCTCAAAGGACTCCTCAAGTTGAAAGGCCCACGCCTCTTTGGATGCATATCCAACACGCTCCAAACAGAATGAGTGATCTGATTATGTGAATGCTTTTCGAGTGGAAACCACGCGCTATCCTATAATACGACTATAAAATTGGCATCGGATGGGGATGACCCCAAAAATAGACGATGGAACCACCACTACTCCTCCTTTGCTCCCGTACGAGTGATATTTATTTATTTTTTTCTTTTTCTTTTTCTTTTTTTTTTTAATTTATTTTATAATAAGTGCTATCTCTTAGCTGTCGCTATTTTATATATCTTCTGAAGTTGAATTAAGATAGATAATACACGTAGTTTAAAAAAACTTATTATTGTATTTACCAATCATTTATTAAATTTTATTTAAAAGGTTTCCTTTTTTTGGGTTTTATGTTTGAAGTAATTATTAAAATAACAAAAAATAGTATAAAATTTTTTTAGAAAATATATGATTTGATTTTTCAAAATGAACAAACATTTTGCAATATAAAAAATTATAAAAATAGTCTATCTTTGGGAGACAGAGGGAGTCGTAATAAGTTATTAATTTGGTGGGATAAGGTTATGTTATGATTTAATCTATTGGAGCCAATGACATGATAGTTTAATGATATTCTCTTTATTTATTAAGTAAGTGATATTGGATTCAAGTTTTTGAAGAAACATTTTTTATTCATTTATTGATATTATAATTAGGGATATGAGTAAATTCTATCAATTGTAATTAAAAAAAAATTAATTGGAGGGAGTATTTACCATTTCTTTCCTCGTAGATCTCTTGAGGCTCTACATCCTTTTTGTCATTAATTCATTAGTAGGTAGGGACTACTATGGACATGCCTAGATAAAGTCAGGACGACTGGTTCTCCCATTTTAAATTCTTATATTTCTTTTACTTTTGCTTTTTATTTTTTATTCAAGCAAAATTAAATTTATTAATTCGTCTCTCATGTTGACTGTTGAGCACATTTACTTGATGGGGTAAAGTTGCAAAGAAGCTCCCCTCATCCTCTTGCTCTCCCATTTTTGAAATGATAAGTCATGTTATTCTACTCAACCTAGATTCAATTGCGAGTACATAAATTTAGTCAAAAATATGTTAAAAAAGATATAGTCTTACTAATCAAAATTGAAAGAAAATTGCCATCAAATATTATAGAACGAATGGCAAGAGCAAACTTCAATCAATGAGTGAGATCAAATATTATCACATTTTCCATGCAATTTTGGACACAGGACCTTAGAGGGTCTACTATCTAATGGTATAGAGTGAGATCAAATATTATCACATTTTCCATGCAATTTTGGACACGGGACCTCAGAGGGTCTACTATCTAATGGTATAGTGCTTGTCTAAGGATTTATCTTATATATCCTAATATATGGGGAAAAAGCCTCATCAATACACTTGTTAGGACACCCTCATAGTAACTTTTCTCTAGTTCAATTCATTTGGTATAAACTAAATTTAGATCATTGAGGGTATTTTACAAAAAAATTCAGTGTTGCATGTAGTCTGCAACCACTATATATTCACCCCTGAATGTGATTAGTTGGTTGTTTGCGTTTATGTTAATTTTATAAATTAAAGAAATCAATTGACTAGAGTCTTTTACGAATTTCTTTTTTTATTTTTTGCCCAGTTGACAATAACATTGCCAAAGAAAAATTTTTTAGCTAAAAATAAATTTCAAGAACTTAAACATTCATTGGTAGCATTTTTATTGCGGAAATCAAGACTTTTTACAACTGTCCTCAACGCTTCTTCATATTATCGAAGCATTGCATGATAGCGGCATTATCTACATTGATTATGTCTTTCTCAATATATACAACCAAATTATCATTCATCCATTAATCTTCCATTTGGTTTTGCAATTGGTTCTTCAAAATTTTCATAACATAAAATAATATAGCATAAAACAAAGATAACTTTCCATAAAATCCAATAAATGGGTTGTTTCAACAAAAATCAAATGGGAGCAATGAAAGACAAATTTTCTAATTGTAATAGAAATCTTCGTAATGTAAACTTACATACACAGTAACACAATGCAACTAGTTAATGATTCAAGTGGCTGTTTTTCTCTATACAGTTGACTGAAATAATCTCGTGGCAACACTGGAACTGTAGTAAAAGAAATGGGTATTGTAACCAATAACCAAACATGACATCAATCAAACCGCTAATAGTTTCAGCCAACTACTGCGAGCAAGCTTTGCCTGACGGCTGGAACTGAGCAAATCAGAGAGCCAAATATGCCAGTGAGAGCATAAGCAATGGCACAAAATGGAAGAGCCTCAGGTTCCTTTGCAGACAATGCTGCTGTTCCCAGTCCATGAGCACTGATAGCACCAAAAGAAGAGTAAGTTAAAAGGACAACTGCATGATGGACATACTGCTTGCAATTTTCCACCTTTTTTTTTTTTTTTTTTTTTGGCAATTTTCCACTATTGATTTTGAAAAGTAACCATTTCAACTTAACTGCCCATGAAATGATCACATATCGTGAGTACAATGAATGCAACTCTCTTTGAAGCTAGCACCAATCTCAAAATCTCACCTTGCTGGCACAAAGAAGCCATTAAGGACTCATGCTGACACCTCAATTGGTACTCTCTCTCTCTTTATATATAAATATTTGCGAAGAATATGTTTCTCTTTGGGTTTTGTATTCTTTGAAAATTTTTGTTCTACTTTCACTATTGTCATATATATATATATATATAGATAGATAGATAGATAGGTCCAGTCCTATAAGGATATGTCGATGTAAGTAACATTAACACATGCATTGAGGGAATGTACCCAATGCATGGTTCAGATATGGGGAACAAGCCCCCAACACGTCCTTGTAGGACTGGATACGTATATATATATTTTGCCAACCAAAGGTTTCCCACTTCTCCTATGGTAAAATCCCGGCTTTGCCCATCCTCTTCTTCAACACCTCTAACATGGTATCCTTTTTTTGGGGGGTGGATAGAGAACACCACTAATATTGTATTGGACCAAGATTGATAAAGATATTAAACCAATAACACATTCCCTTCATTAATCATCAACTATTTGACAATCTCTAGCAATTGCCGCTGCCACTTCTTGCAACCTTCAAAAGATGTCCATTGCTATACATTTCGTGGAAATATTATTGTTTGAAATGCCATCTTTCTTTCAATCAGCAATATTTAGAGCTTGTAACTTGTGAGCAACTAAAACATCGGTTTCCTAGTCAGCTGGTATTAAACTCCGCATTGCATGATCAATGGAATTTGAAACCCACTAAATCAAGTAATGTAATGACTAAGGAACATAATATGCGCACACATAAATTATATAGTTAAGTACTCATTAATTCATCATCAACAGAAGTGCATACCTAGACGCAGTTGCTATTCCACGAGCGATAGGATCACGGAACTGTAGTTTATCAAGCATTGCTTGCACAAAATTTGCTCCAACCAGACCAGTTACTACAACTACAGCGGCTGTGAGAGATGAATTGGCACCTACAACCAATACAGCAAAACTTCTTTTCAAACATGGAAGAAGATACAGACAAAAATAATATCCGCAAATTTGTGTTCTAAACATTTTATAATTACATTTAATCAATAAAAAGAAATATATTTACAACAAACATATTTTTTTATCAGCATTTACCACAAACATATTGAAACTGAAATAATCTCCATTTGGTATGTTTTTAATTTCAAAAATCATGCTTAACCACATGAATAGCTTCCGGAATCATTATTATTTTCTACAACCACAGAGTATAATTTATTACTGTACCTTCAAACAAAGACACAATGCTGAGGGCTAGTGCCACTGTTATGCATCTGGGTAATATCGATACAGTCAAAGCTGGTTCTAGCCCAACAAGACGTCCAATGAGAGCGGTTGAATACAGTGAAAATATTGTTGAAATAATGACAGATGTAAATATCTCAGCTGCATGCCTCTTAACAAGCTGAAATAGTGTGGAGCAACAAATAAATAAAAAAGTTACCAATCAACCCCCATCCACTCCCCCACCCCAATCCAAAAAAATAAAAAATAAAAAATAGTTATAGCAATTGTACTAGTAGTAGCAGTAAAAGCCACAGAGAGAGAGAGAGAGAGAGAGAGAGAGTTCTTTCAATAATTGAGCTAGTGTACTATAATGAAAGAGTGTTGCCTGACGGTAAATTGGCTGGTTAAAATACAACATCAGCAAGAACCATAAGAAATGATCTATAGGCAAAGTGAGATACCAATTAAATAAATCATGTGTCTTGTTTAAAAATCTATATCTATACTATAATTAAGAGTTTTTTTGCTGACCTCATCTTTTGCTAATGTGTCTCTCTAATAAGCTTTCTCTCCAAAATCCATTCCTCTCCTCATCCTTGGCCCCACAAATGATGTCAGCCACTTCCTCTAACTCTTTCTTCCCTTTCCCAACCGTACGACCTTCCCACTTCCTCTACTTTTTCTCTATTCCTTCCTCTCTATTTTTTTTTTCTTTCTTTTCTCCCCCACCCCTCCACACACAACGTCAGCATCTCCTCCTTTTTTTTTTTTTTGTTGGTTCTCTTCCACTTCCCCTTACACCTTCCTTCTCCCTCTACCTTTTCCTTATCCCTTCTTTTATTATTTAGTATGGGTTTTCTATTGCTAATTTTTTAAATAACCAGTTAGTTATTAGATAAGTAATGAGTAATCATGAGATCCTGTAAAGGAGAATCTTGAGTGCTTGGTTTGCTATAGATAAGCAATTGTTTTATTTGGTAAGTTTTCAAGCGTATTTGACAACATATTCAATCAAAAATTAAATATTTTTTCCAGTAATTTCCTGATTCGATTTATACTCTTTTAGATTTTGTCTTCAATTAATCAGGTTGCCTATTTTTTTTTTCTTTTTTTCTTTTTTGGGGGAGCTATAAAGAAGTTGGGTATAAGTAACAACCCCTAACTGTCCAAGACAACTAATGGGAAGATGGACACATTGCTTTATAAGTAGGGATGCAAAGAGTTGAACTATACATAAAAACATGTTGGCTTAAGCTCTGGATCACTAAACTATTTGTTGTCTTTATATTCATTTGTGATTCCCGTGCATCGCGCGGGTTCATACTAGTATCATATATTGAAGAATAAGGTGGACATAAAAGTGGGGTCCACAACTGTTAAGTTCGAATTCCCATATATCTTGCTAGAGGTCTGTACGACTATAACCATCTATTTTCCACCCTTTCTAGATTTCTCAGCATATATATCTCACTTTACCAAACAGATAAATAAATAAAGATTGTACGATTGAATCATGCAACTAAGGTTATAAGCATATAGACAATGCTACGATACATCAAACGGATGGTCCCCTCCCTCTCCCTTTACATGTAATCCACAGATTAGTATGCTGTTGTAATCAGAACCAGGGTGTACCCATTGATGAACCACAGACCTCCATATGGGTGCCTAGGTGGACTAAACCCTACCCTACCTTAACCTGACAAGAACTATAATAAAATGACTTTCATTACCGGATGCGTAAATTGTTAATTTATAATGTGAAGCATAGTAACTTACCTTTCTTTGTTTAAACATTGAGAAGGCAAAAGATAGAATAACAGATCCCAAAAATCCCATTAGAACATCACCAGCTCCAGGATTAGATGACACCTTTGTAAGGTAATAACCTGTATATGTAAACAGAAGAATTACTATATCTAAATATAAAAAGTACAATTATACGAAGCTGAAAGTATAACATATCCTGTGCATATTAAAAGAAAAATTACTATACATACATATAAGAGTGCATATATAGGAAACTGAAACTATTTCTAGGAAATTTGCAAAGAAATCATGAGTTTGTAAAAAGTGAATATATATATATATATATAGGATGACGATCAAGTAAGCACGTGCTGATATAAGTTAGTGGGTTATGGGGTACATTGGGCCAATGCATGGGTACAACCCCAATGCATGGTACAGATATACGTTAGGTGAGAAAGGCTCACCTGATCGGGACTGATATATATAGGATGATGGTCAAGTAGGGATGTGCTGATATGAGTTATATCAGCACCCACATTAGGGGTCGTACGCTGTGCATGTGCAATGGTGGATTACAGGGTACAACCCCCAATGCATGATACTGATATAACTTATATCAACATATCCCTACCTAATCAGGATATATATATATATATATATTATTTACTTATTTATTTATTTTTTTGTGTTGAGAGAGAGAGAGAGAGTTGTAGACATAAGATTTCATTTCCCAAGTATATGAAACTAAATTAAAAAAAAAAAAAAAAAAAAGGATTAAAAATCTATAATGTTAGCAAACAACATACAAGCCAAATATGTGCAGGGCTTTTTGCCTTAGAAGTTACTCAGTTAGAATCCATTATGGTGTGCATCTCTATGATAGGATCGAATGGACTTTTCTTGGAACAAATGAATTGTTTTAGATTACCAAACAACCTTTGTGAGGAACTAAACTCTTCGATGGCTAATTTTTGGTCGGGTATAAAAGTGATGAAAATAAAATCAATGGGCAAGATGGGATGATTTGCGCCAATCTAAAAAGGAAGGAGAAATTGGATTTAGAGATTTGATCATTTAATATGGCTCTTTTGGAAAAACAAGGTTGATGATGGATCCACAATACCAACTCTTTTTTTGTAAAAAGTGCCCAAGTCAAAGTATTTCCTGAAAGCTACATTCATGGAAGCAAAGCTTGGTGTAAATCCCTCGTTCTAATGGCGTACCAATTTTTGGAAGCTAAAGAAGAGCTGGAGAGTGGAATGAGATGGTAGATTAGAGATGGGGCATCGTAGTGTATTTGGAAAGACAAATAAGATACCATGTCCCATGTCATTTAGAGTGGCTTCCCCAAACAAGCGATTACCTACTGCTTGGTCTTTGTGGAAGCATAGAAATGATATATTTTTATAAGAGTGAAGAATAATCCATTTTCAGTGGCTGATTACACAACGAATATCCTCCACCTTTTCCCAAAGCTTAAGGACAATTATCAGTGTGCAAGCAACAAAGTGGAGAGATGGTAACCATGCCAGCTTCAAAGTGGATGTGGATGGGGTTGTCTTTGTCAATAATAGGGATGGTGGAGTGGGTGTAGTGATGAGGAATAATGCAGGTGAGCTGACACCAGCTATGTCATGAGATATGTATCCTTGACTGAGCATTTAGAGGCCTTGGTAATTCTTGAAGTGTTAGGCTTGCTTTGGATCTGGGAATTGGGGATGTGATATTAGAGAGTGATTCGTTGCAGTGTATAGAACAGTAAATACTGCTCTAGCATAACTCTCGCAAGAGTGGTGTTATTATTGATGATGCCAAGCTGTTTTCACTGCATTTTAAGAGTTTTCAGTCTAGCCATGTCAAGAGGTCTGGAATTTAGTAACTTATTTATTGACTACGAATGCACTCAAAATTGTAGACCTCAATGTTTAGGTAGAGGATCCTCCAAATTTTCTGGTGGATTATCTACAAATTTTCTGGTCCCTTGACCTTTGATAAAGGAAATATAAAACTTTGAATTGACCGTATACCTAGAACAGGATCAAATCCAGATCGGGAAAGGTATGCAAAAGCCAATGCTGCCAGATCTGCAGAGAGCGCACAGCAAATAATTGGATGAAAAACTTTCTTCGCATCAGATGGCAACCTGAAACACAGAAATCGGTAAAAATATGAGACAGTAAAAAATTTAAAAAAAAAATATGAAATTCATTATTCTTTTTGTTTTTTATGGAATAAATACTTGTCATAATAGATCTGCTAGAAAATGAAATTTACCCAGAACCAACCATATAGCCTAACACAGTGGATGCAAGGAGGAAAGGAAGACATGTTCTGGCACTTGTTCCCAGTGCCATTGGGTATAATAATGCTACAGCAAATGATATCAGGAAGATTCCACTCCAAGTCCACACTTCAATAGGAGAAAAAGGAGCGGGTTTTGCCATAGGCTCAGCATCTGTCATTTCTGTCTTTACCATTTTCCTTACAGCTATAGCTGTATAACCTGCAACACAAAGTGAAGCCAGCCAGCCTCCAGCTGCAGAAAATCAGGAAACAATAACGTCTTAGAGAAGAAGGCTCAAACTCAGCCATGCACGTGCAAAATTGCATGGATGCAGGATGCAAAAGAAATGGTGGTAAAAAGCATTGCATTCCATGCAAAATGCAAAAGAGGTATGGAACAAGAAATTAATGCACTATGGAAAGATATTCCTGTAGTTTTTGTGAATCAGGTCCAAGAAAAAGATCGATGATGTGATGATGGAATACTTCACACTTCTTTCTTTCGTCTTTTTTTGGTTCTCTTTTTGGAGAATCACAATGAGCTGGTAGGCACCCTTTGGGAGTCAAAAGAGAAATAATTGAATAATGATTTGAAGAGATTTAAATACAGAAATGAAAAAGGGAATGAGTAGGCTTAGTGGCTTGCTAAATTTATATGAATATTATTAATGAGCAGTGTCGGGAAACTCATATATTTTCCCACATTAATAAAGGAAACTAACTTGATTATTTATATTCTTACCAACACAAATGTGAAGACCAAAAAACAAGCCAATTGAATATCCACTACAAGAAAATTATATGTGAAAAAGCTTCATAAGAGAAAGATAGCTTCAAATAATACCTATGATGAAACAAATCTTTACTCCCGAAGCTGCAGGGATATCTTTAACAGCGAGAGGCAAAACCACCAACGACGGAACGTAGAACAATGGAAGCCACCTCTGAATAAACAGAAGTGCAGGCTGAAAGAAGTTCATCAAGCTTGTAGCCGCAGCCGGGACAGTAATATCAAGAATTATTAAAATCGAGAATATACAAAACATCCCAAATAGAGCACTGGGGAACTTAATGGCAGCTGCTACAAACGCCTTCTTCAGGAATTTATCCATCGCCAGGATAATCCCAAGGGAGACAACCAAATGCAAAATATCAAACACCTGGCGTGTAGATTAACAAAACCCATTAAAACAAATCTTTCAAATTACATAAAAAATATTTGTAAGTTTCAAAAAGGTCTACAAGGTACGGAAAACCATTACGCACGCTTTGAAGCCCTGTGGAAGAGCTACCGCTTTCGGCGCCCATGGATTTCACCGGAATTCTTCGAGCAGAGCGAGTTTTATGAGGGCCCACTTGCAAGAACATGGAATCAGGGCCAAGAACTCTTATGGGTACGGCGGATTGTGGCGAATAGGACCGTATATGTAAACGTCTGACATCATTGGAAGCAGATGGAGATAATATCTTCTTTTTGGAAAGCCCCTGGAAATTTCTCGGTGAATTGAGACAAACTGGGAAAAGGGTACTTGAATAACAGTGGTGATTGGGAAGGGAGAAAGTTAAATTTGGGGGAATCGCCATGGGAAGAGTGCAGGGGCGGGGACTGAGATTCCCGGAGAGAAACCATTTTTCTTGTGAGAGGTGGGGGTGTAAAAATTTGTATGGACGTAAAATGCCGTTAAAATCAACGAAGATGACATCTTTTGTCTCTTTCTTTCGCAACGGATAGTACGGTCTTTTCCCGGGGATTTTAAACATCCACAATGTGTCGCCCCGTTTTCATGTATATATTGATCTGTGGCCAGCATCTTCAGCTTTGAGTTATACCTGTGTTATTGTTATATTATAACATTTTGCACAAGTTAAGCTATTCCAATGGTGTGTTAAAAATTTGTGCTAAATATAACAATTACTTACTATTGTGCTATATTATAAATATAGTAATAACTCACCCTTGTGCCAAATATAGCACAAGGGTGAGTTATTGCTATATTTGTCATATCAGTTCTCCCTCCATTTCTCAACAACCAAACAACCAGTAACTGTGAAAAATATAATATTTCATTTCTATTTCTCTTATAAAATTTTCTTAGTAACCAAACAGCTTGTAAAGAAATACAATATTTTAAAAAATAATACTGAAATCTTATATATATATTAAAAAAAATGTTAGTGGTTTGTAAAATATTTGTTTTTGTTTTTATTTTTATTTTTTGAATTTTTTGTGGTTGGAACAATAGATATTGGAAAATTTATAAAAAAAATAGAAGGAATTAAGGTTGTGACAAAAATAGCACACTATGTCATTTGCACCATTGGAACACCTTGTACTAAATTATAGCATTTGGTACTATAGCTTGTACTAAAATAACAATAGCACAAGTAATTTGGTTCACATGTTGGAGATGCTCTAAGGATATCTAATCTTTCAACCTAATTAATCCGCAGAGAAGGAATAAAATTACATTTCACTCTACATCCACTACTACACATAATCAACTTATTTGGTAGTACTCCGTAATATTTAATTTTTATTACTTGATGGACAATTTTTTATAACCATAGTTTGGCAATAAATCTCAAGGGATATTCAATGTACGAATAATGTTACGGGTACGGACTCCATGCCCCAATTTTTACTGCAACCCTTGCACACTGAAATAGAGCTACACTTACGCGTAGTTAGTAAATATTCGTATTATACCGTATAATATACGTATGTATGTATTTTTAAAAAAAATTCTATCTGCCGTATAAAGTTCAAACATAATTAAAAATACTCATTTTTTTTTTTATAGTAAACATATAATTCATGTATTTGACGTATTCCATTTTATACTTACATTAAAATACTCTTAATTATATTGTTGACAAATTGACTCTTACTATAATCATCGAAAATATTACTGTCAATATTTAAAATATCTTTATTTTTATCTTGATTTTGTTTAATCAAGATCTAATTTATAATTTTTCTATAATAATTTCCTATCGTTTATATAATTTTTTTGGGTTTGTTAAAGATTAGATGATTGTATACAGTTCTTTTGCTATATAGAACATGTTTCATATGATTTTAGGAAAACAAACTATAAAATAATTTAGAAAATGGAAATGTGAAAATATATATAGATCAAGACTTAAATGGTTATTAATTTTTAGTCATCTTCTTAGTCAAATTCCCACTTCTTTCTAAGCAAATGTACAAAAAATAAAACAAAATAAAATAATAAAATTTATTATTATTTTATATGTGATTATTTTTTAACAATATTTTATGAATATTTAAATAAAACTATATAAAAATAGTGATTAATAGTAATATACTAAATAAAATAACGTAACATACTCGTATATTTTTTGTCCCGAATTTTTAATTAAAATTCGTATTGTACCCGTATATGTTCATATCCATATTATTTCCGTTTCCGTTTTCTTACGCTGAATTTTTCATCATATTTTTGTTAAGAAAAATCGAATTTTACTCCTTACATATGTCATCCCGTATTCTCCCATACCGTATTTTACTAACTATGACCTACGTGATGTCACCCACGTGAGCTTAAAAACCATCAATCCCACATGTGAGTTTCAAAAGCATTCTATTTTTTGAGTCCCTACCTATCAATACACATTATGAAATTATTTTATATCCTTCTTTGCTTTAGTTGTTGTACAAAAGACCATAGAAGTATGGAACTATTCTTCCTTTTTTTTTTTAATTCCCACAGTGGGAGTTGAAGCTATGGAACTATTCATGCTATGAACCCTACAATTGAATTTGATCTCCATCAAGGTCACACTAAACCTCTTTTTATGTTACTTTAACTATTGTTAATTTTCTATTTATTAGAAGTTTCTTACAACAAACTACAGAGACTATACTCTTCTCATTAGTCATTTAAAAATTATTTAATTTGAAGTTGAATTTGCTACTATTGCAACGAATGATAAAGAAGCACAAATGTGGCGATACAAATTTATGAAATGTCTCTATTTTGAATTTTTACTTTCATTAGTGATTATTACTATCATTCTCCTCAATTTTCCCATTCAAAATGATGAAATTCTTCTCAAAATTATATAAAGGACATAGATACATGGGACGTCCAAACAGACCCCTAAATAATAAGTGGACGAATATTTGTTTCTGTAGGGCCAATTATGTATGGCTGTATGTGCATGCACATTGGTTATTAAATACAGAAAAAATAAAATGTAACATCAAGGAAAACTCTTCAAATATACAATGTCAGAAACCATATCTCTTCCAGTGATTTGATTAACCGTAAATTTCTTTTCAATTATTTGTAGAAATGACCCGAGATAATTCCTTTCTCTTCCATTGGTTATGTCTCTGCTTTCTTGAGCCTTAAATTCTTGAAGTCAAGCTGTTCCTAAGTTCTCTTCGGAGGACCTTTCCGGCTGCAGACTTTGGTAGCGAGTTTGTAAACACCACCTTTCTCACTTTCTTGTACGGTGCAACCTGCCAAAAAAAAAATGGAAGAAATAAGTTGGAGAGCTTCATGGGTTTGTTCATCATAAGCAGAGCCGGTGCATAGCAGACAGTGTTAAGCTTGGGTCATGTTTTATGAATGCCTTGTGAAATACATATATATATATATATATATATATATAGAGAGAGAGAGAGAGAGAGAGAGAGAGAGAGAACTCATTGAATTTAAAATAAGAAGAGCACCTGTTCAGCTACATAGTCCATTACAGCTTCGTGGGAAAGCATGCTTCCATGCCTCCTGACCACAAATGCCACAGGTACCTCTCCAGCTTCTTTATCCTGGGCACTAAGTAATTGGAAAAACATGGGAGTGGCAGGTCAGAAAAATAAGTTACACAAATCAAATGAAGCATTTGGAGGGCACTTGGAAACTTTGGAAATGGAAGTAATCCAATTTGTTTTAATGGAATTTTAAAATCTGTCATGCTTCTACTAGAATTGGAATATTGGATACAAGTATATGCAGGGGTATGAAAAATGAATAGGATCATTTATGGAGTCTCAAGAAATGGAAGAAGTTATAATTGTTATCACAATATGAGAAGAAGAATCCATTTTATGCAATGACTCCTTTTTCAATTTTTATTTATTTTTTATTTTCTCACTTTTTTGGGCAACGAATCAGGCGAAAAGATGCAAATTTGCCTTCAAAAGCTATACAGCCCTCGATGAGGCGTTCCATCTTTGGAGGAAAGAATAAGGGGGAGGGGGCTTTGCAGATCATTTTTACCCCATCGTGCTCTATCCACGACCATTTCTTTTGTCAAATCAATGAGCAAATGAGAGTATATGCAATTACCTTCATATTATATGGAAAAAAGGAGGATTTGTTTCATTTCCATACCACGTTCAAACGTGCAGTAATCAATTTTCAAGTGCACAAAGAGCTGACACTTACGCTGTTACTGTAGCCTCAAGTATCTCAGGATGAGAAACCAATACAGCCTCTAAATCAGCAGGAGCAATCTGCCAAAGGAAATGCTGTCAAACTGGAATACATTTATCCACAAACCATTTAATAGATAAATCTGTCAAAATGGGTTCAGCTCAACACTATTACAACCCCTTGTAACTCATTAATTAATTCAGGTTTTACTTCTCCTCATAAGGAAAAAAATTGCAACATGTGATTCAGGAAATATTATAACCAGAGTGTAAATTAAAATCATGCCAAACAAATGGTCAGTATCTTCCTGAAAATTCCATATATGATAGAGCTATATTTGGTGGAAAGTTAAATGGCATGGAATATACCTGAAAGCCCTTGTATTTGATAACCTCTTTCAACCGATCAATTATATATAAGTATCCATCTTGATCAAAATAAACAATGTCTCCAACATGTAGCCAACCATCTTTATCAATGGTCGACAAAGTTGCCTCCACGTTATTTAAGTATCCTGATAAGTTGAGGGCAAATTATCAAATCTTTTACTTTAATGGAGAATTAAGAAGATAGAGAAAAAAACTAAAAAAATGTATGGCCCCACTACTTTTTCAGGAAATATATGCAGGAAACATTTCCCTTTTATCATTACGGGGTGGTGGATGGCAAAAAGAGGTTGTTCTGATGCAAACTAGGATCTCTGAAACTGAATTTTCATCCGGAAAATGGTTTCTGTGGCTACAAACCATGACCACTAATGGAGTTCAAGGGTTAAGTTCAGTCTCCAAAGGAACTTACAAAATAAATGAGACTTCCCTCAAAGTCATCTTCTTCCCATTAAAAGGCAAGCAACTAATGAATGTTTTCTTTGATAAGGTAACAAGTAATGGATGTTGACTATAATAGTATCTGATAATTAAAGTAAATAAGTAAAAGTACTTATCTCAAGAGAAAAAAAACAGAACTAGGAGCGCAGGAAGAGAAAGGGATTATGGTTTATAATAATCAACCTACTAGAAGGAAATTTTATAGGACAAATCTATATTCTAGTGCACATGAAGATGATGATACACCATTTACAGTATTAAAAAAAAGGATGGGAGAGACCATGAAAAGTTTTAGCACCTTCAACGAGGACACTGACATGGTTGTTCGTGTTCGACATAAATATAAGGTGTTTGACATGGAAATCTCAAAACAAAATGAACTGTGACGAAGGCATTAGAGCCTAAAATGAAATCTGACATGGGAGAAAATGTCGTAAAAAGGAGAGTTACATAAGATTGAGCAATTTTATTGAATAATTTACATACATTTCCAATATAATAATCACCGGGAGCAGTTCAGCAAAGCTGAGAAAATGTAATACCTTTCATAACACCGGGTCCTCTCAACCAAAGCTCACCAGAACTGCCAGGAGGCAAGAAGGAACCAGTAATCCAATCAACCACCTTAGCTTGCATGTTTGGAGCCAAAAGTCCGACTGAAGAATATTTTCGAAACTTTGAAGTATTGAAGCCACGAGTTCCTACAGCAGTTGACTCAGTCATGCCATAACCCTGTTAAAAAAAAAAAAAAATTCACAGCCAAAGGTTATTAAAAGTTTAGAAGGGAAACATGAATAGGTCACGCTCTTAGTACAACTACAATGCCACAAGAACTGAAGAATTCAAACAAACCATCATAAGAAAACCACTTTGATCTATAAACCAGATTTTTGTATGCAATTACACTTGGTTACTGAGAAAAACAGAGGTTAAGAAAAGAAATTTTGTAAATCCTACATTTTTAGCCGTTTAGATTTGTCTTCAAAAAAAATGTGGTATTTACTTATTTATTTTGGGAAAAAAAAACTAAAAAAAAAAACTCTAGATTATAAATAATCTTATATTCTACATTGAAATAGATTTCTTTGCATGTTTAGAAAATGCAACCTTTGAAACTTTGTTCCTTTCCTTTTCCTATAGTTTCTTGCAACCAAACACAACCAGGGAAAGGTTTTAAACTAAAATGAATGACATCAAAATAACTTTAGACATTGAGTGATACTGCAAGAGATTGTAATTCTGTCCGTTTCAATAAATCTATATAAAAAAGGAGTCAATGGATTTCTGTACCTGAATGAAATCAACATGAGGAAAAGTCTGAACAAACTCCTCTATGACTTTCCTGCTCGTAGGAGCTGCCCCAGTAGAAATCTGCTTCAAACTTTTCAAGCTACTTGCCCCTACAGCCTTTGCTCTCATCAACACCGCCTCCATTATCGGCGGAACAACCGGGAAGTGTGTTACTCTATATCTATCAATAGTTATCAGCACCTCATCGACATCAAACTTCCTCGTCACAACAATGGTAGAACCCAATGACAACAATCCCACCCCAAAAAGCGAAAGGCCATAGACATGGAACATTGGAATAACAGCTGAGTACACGTTATCCCAACTCGAATTCTCATATTGGGACGCTTCAAACCGGACAAAAAGCTCCACCATAGCTATAAAATTCCCATGTGTCAGCTCTACTCCTTTGCTAACACCCGTAGTACCCGAAGAATACAATATCGCCGCAGTGTCTTGCTGATTGATCACAGGCCTTGGAAACCAATCAGTATTACCCGAAATAAGTCCACGAAAAGCTTGAAAATCCGTTGGGTTTGAATCGGTGTTCACATTTTCTGGTACCCCAATTGCAGGAATACCCAATCCCGCTAATTTCTCAACTTTTTCTGATATGGTAAAGGCGAAACGTACATTGCAATTAACTGTTTGTTTCTTGATCTCTGAGACACTACTGAGTGGATTCATGGTAGTTGCAATGGCACCAATGTACAGAACACCCAGGAAGATGATAGGAAAGTAGATGGAATTTGGCAGTAGAATCAATACTACATCCCCTTGTGAAACACCCAGTTTGTGGAGGCCAGAGGCCACAGATTTCACCAATGAGTACAGTTCTGAGTAAGGGATTGAATACCCCGATGAAGAATCAATGAGAGCTGAGACCCCATTGTGTTTTTGTGAGAAGATGAATGTAACAACATCGAGAAGAGGGTCGGTGGGGAGTTGTACGGACGGGTGTTTGCTGTAATAGATTCCTGTTTCTGAACAGAACCAGTCAGTGGGGGCTTCTGGGTGTTGGGTATTTGATGTTTTTTGAATTTGGGAATTGAATGTTGTTGCCATTGATGGATATGAGAGAGAGATAGAGAGAAAGAAAGAGAGAGCAGATGAAACAGGGAACAAGCCGAGCAGAGGAGACTAGCGGCTGATTCTATTTGCCTTGTCTAAGTCATGCCGAGAAGAGGAGACTAGCGGCTGATTTTATTTGCCTTCTCTAAGTCATCATTGTCTGTTCGTTCATTCTGTTTGGGGAAAAGAAAATGCTACGTCACTCATGTTTTGCCATTCATGTTTATCACCTACTTTATATAGGTGAAAGCAAACATATGAGACTCGGCATAGAGTAAGGAAAAACTGTTACATATGGATGGATGAGAAAATGTGGGTAAAATAGACGGGTCCCAAAGAAGGGAAACCAATCAAAATTATTGCCCTCTATTTTTTCTTTTTTGAATGTTTCAAAATAATTGACATATTTCAAAAGCCAATGACACTTTTTAGGGAAAATTGGCAATAATCTTATTTAGAAGAATGGTTTTAGTAATAACTCTATTAAAAGATTCTTTAACCCCTTAACCCACATCTGAGTAATTTTATTTGCTTGTAGGGACACTTATTTTTTTATTATCAAGGGCATTGTACGTAACTAACTTATTTTTTAATTTTTTAACTTTTAAAAGCCTATAACTTACAAGATGCAAATTCATTTTTGATAAAACTTACATTTTTGGAATCTACTCGCAATGATTTTCGAAACAATACCCATTGTAATTAGGTAATTCTGAAAAATAAAAAATTATGTTACTTTTTGCTCTGAAAACAATAATATGCAATTTATGCTGTTAAATAGTATAATATGTCACTATTTTGTTATTATTAAATAGTAACTTGTTATATTCTCTACATAAAAATGAGATTTTTTTTTTTTTTTTTTTGTTGGTACGAAGAGGTTGTAATAACATGTTATTCTTCTCCATATAAACGTGGTGTTTTTTTGGGGGGGGGGGCACAGAGAGGTATATCGTCGTGGTTTTTATTAAATGTTGGATGTTGGGACAAAGGTTGGAGGTTGTGAGAAATGGGTCAACTCATTGAGTCGAGTGATTGTGGATAGAGCTCAAAAGAATAAATCTATTGATTGACGGAAATGGAAAAACTGTTCGATGGATACAAAATTAAGACAAATGATATTTCTATGAGATTAGAGTAATTCCGTTAATTTGGTATCAAAAGGAGTTATAAAATTAATGAATTTGTTTACAGAGCTATTGTTAAAAAAACCTATTATAATAGCATTTCCAACAAATTAGCTATTTTAACTTTTTAGTTAAAATAGAAAGTAACACCATCTCCAAAAGGCTAGCTATCTAACTCTCTAAAATAACTAAACCCTTTGAAGCTCTCCAAATATAGTTAGCCATCTTGACTCTCTTAGCTAAAGTAGAGAAAAAATAACTAGTCCATTGAGAAAAAAATAGTTAACCTTGTTGAAACCTTCAATTAAATATGAAGTTTTCTATTTTAACTAGTCTTATTGAAAAACCCTTTACACTCTCTTATCTAAATAAGAAAGAGCACTTATCAAGTTTTCAAAAATAGAGAAAAAATAACTGCCCTGTTGGAGATGCTCTAACATGGGGTTATGGCTAAAAAATATATTTCTTTTTTAATTTCATATCCTAAAATTCTATTTTCTCTTCTTTTTAATAATAAAAAAAAATTATACACTTGAAAGTAAAATTAGAATGTCGAAACTTATATATTGGTATGAAAGCATTTAATAGTATTACTTAGAAAAATATGTTTTTTCAAAAGGAACAATCAATTAAGAACTTTCAACTTGACTCGACTAGTCTAAATTAAGGCTTAAAACTAGCCCCTAATTTGCTCTTTTGAGATATACTCACTCTTGTGATTAATAAATCATTTTATTTTATTTTTTTAAAAAAATTCAGAGCAGATTCGTTTTAGAAGTTGAATTTGAGGAGAATAGATTCTGTTTGAGAAGGAAGTGAGAGTACAGTACACTAGGCTTGAAACAGGGTTAGAAAGAATTGCAAAAAGGCTTGACTGGCATCAAATAATTATTCATTCATAAAGATTTGACACTATCTATAAAGAAATTCCATGGGAAAAATGTATTTACAATGCACTACAAATCAAATGTTCATCCATCTTCATATTACTTTTAAATATCACAATCTTGAAAAAATTTCTCAGTCACTAAAACACGCTTAATAAAAAATATTTTGAAAAAAAAATTAAAAATTCAAATCCTCCCCCTTTTATGAAAAGGTCCAAACTATCATTAAAAAAAATACTATCTCTGTTTTGAATTGACCATTCCCTTTGAAAAAAATATGCTTTTTAAAGAAACTTATTAAATGCATTCACATTAATACATATGTTTTAAAATTCTAATTTGCCCTCAAGTGTGCAAAACATTAGAAAAGAAAAGAATATATTTTTAAGGATATTTTAAAAAATGAATCAAAAAGAACTAAAGACTTTTAAAATGTAATAATAATTTTAAAACATTTCAAAAAATAAAATAGCCGACTTATTTAAAAACCGAGGATGAAGAATAATGAAATAATTAAATACTGTACACCGAGACCCATGATTTCCCCTTTTTTTTATTTTTATTTTTTATTTTTTTATTCTTTGGCACTAAATGTCCTGTCCGTTGTCCTTTCATCTAGCTCCCATTACACTTAATGGATCCCATCTCAATTGACCTGATTTGACTGAAATTATATTTTAAAGAGACATTCTCTATTCTCACTGGGATTCGGATTTGCTCAAGTTTGGTCTCAAAACTGGAGGCTCCAGTAGCCGCGCAATGCTCGCCACGTGGACAGCAGCGGACTCAACGGCTGGGATTGCAGATGCACTTCCAACAGCAAATCCGGTAACGCCGTTAGGGGGGGATGGAAACGCACCAGAAACGGTGCCGTTTTCACCTACAAAAACAAAAGCAAAATGGTGTTTGGGGGGGGGGGGGAGCGGGATTCCATCTGGGTTTTCATTTTGATTTTGGCTCCTCCTCTCTCTCCTCCATTATCGCACCCGCACCTCTCTTCCATTATCGCACCCCCATCTTCCACTCTCTCTCCTCGTGGTGAAGCAGATGTAGTTTTTTGGGTGAAGTTCGCGACGGGTGTGAAGGATTAACTCCAGATCTGGTTTGGCGAAGCTCGCGACGGCAATGGTGAAGCCCTTCCCCCCGCCGACGGCAACTTCCTTCCCCCCGACGGCAGTGGTGAGTTAGAGTTTTCAATTTTTTTTTTCTTTTTTTTTTTTGCTGCCAGTTCGGGATATGCTTGTGGTCTGCAATTTTTTTTTTATTAGCATAAATATTGTGTTGATGGCCTCCATGGCAGTGGTGAGTTAGGGTTTTCAATTTTTTATTTTATTTTATTTTTTTTGCTGCCAGTTGGGGATATGCTTGTGGTCTGCAATTTTTATTTTTATTTTTTTTTTTTGCATAAATATAGTGTTAATGGCATGTGAGTTGGGGTTTTTGTTATTGCACCATAGCTTATTTTTGATACATCCCCAAGGTAAACCTAATGATATGTTGGGCAAATGTTCTAAAATGAGAGAGAATAAGTAATTTCCATGGCATTGGAACGATTCCCCTGCATCTTCTTACGCTAGATTATGGCTTCATTTTTATTTCTCTTTCTAATGATGTGTCATTAAAAAATGCTCAGTCATGTCCCTCATAGGTAGCTACACACTAGCTTGCTCCGTATAAAAGGTTTTCCAGGGGTTTTTTCCCTCACTTTCTTTGGGTTTCTTGCTCACATTGTGAATGGGTAGCACTGTACAGTGGACAGTATAGCAATGGTCAATTGGTTGTGGTGGTGCTTTATTGGGGGGGGGGGGGGGGGGGGGGGGGGGGGAGGAGTAGTTGTAGTCAAATATTGCATGTCGGGATGGTAAATTGTGGTTTTGGCCTTATGGGTGTGGAAAGTCAGCACTTAGCAAAGGCATAGCAATGCTTTGGTATTTTGAAATCACATAATCATATTTTGAAATCACATTTAAATTTCCAATCAAAAGCACTCAATCATTCAAACCACAATTCATACCAAAGCACAATAAGTACACACCAACATAACAGAGTTACAAGTGCTCTAAAAACAACCGTGACATTTCTAAACCATGGAATAGCAAATTAACATAAGTATTTGACTCGGATTTTAAGAGAACCTAGTTTAGGTGGAAAACACATTTCCAAAGCAGGAGAGGTTGAACATGTCTTGTGGAATCCAAAATGGGTGGAATAATTATCAATCTAGGACTACGTGTTGCTATATAGGACTAATTGTTGTTATATGATTTTTGTTACCATATGATGTGCTTATTGGTTGAATGGTGAGTAGTTGTTTGATGTTGTACAGGTTTATTAAGTCAATTACTTGGGATATCCTAGTTATAGATAGGGTCATGCCAGATTTTCAAAAAAATTGATGCCTTGATATTGGTTTAATGGAATGATGTACAGGATATATTGTTTTTATTTGTGATTGAGTTGTTTGATTTTGTACACGCTTGATAAGTCGATAACTTGGGATGTCCCAATTATAAACAAGGTCATGCCTGATTTTCCAAAAAAATTGGTGCCTTAATATATTGTTGGCTACTAAATGAATAGTTAGTAGTTTTTTGATTTTGTATAGGTTTGATCACTTGATAACTTGAGATGTCCTAATTATAGGTAGGGTTATGCTACATTTTATTGTGAATAATTTATACGACTGATTATTAGTGATTAATATATTATTATATATTGATCTAACATTGTTTATATAAATTTTCTTATTGCCAGATTGCTACTGAAGCAGATGTAAAGATGAAAGCCAGAGTGAATAAACCTAAAGTTGGTTGTTGGGAAATTTTTTTTTTTTTTTTTTTTGGGGTTAGATTGCTTAAATTTAGAAAGCCTATAGTTTTGATGAAGCTTTCAAGCAATAGTTACAAGTGATATCACGTCTTGATAAAATGGCATGAAATTTCAAAGCATGTAATTGGATTTTTTTTTGTGTACTTGTTAGTGCGAAACTGAAATTTCAACAACCATTAGAAGCATTAGTCAAAATGGCATTTGAATGAATGCTCATTATGGATTTTGATGTATCAAGGTACTAATTTTTTTTTGAAAATTCGGCATGAACCTATTTATAACTAGGATATCCCAAATTATCGACTTATCAAACCTGTACAACAACTATTCATTCAAAAGCCAATGATATATCAAGGCATCAATTTTTTTGAAAATCCGGCGTAACTTTATCTATAACTAGGATATCCCAAGTTATCGACTTAATAAACCTGTACAACATCAAACAACTACTCACCATTCAACCAATAAACACATCATATGGTAACAAAAATCATATAGCAACATGTGGTTCCTCAAATGATTTACTTATTCTATTGCTAGAAATTTTTTTTAAATAATGCAATCACCCACATGATTAACTTCATTGGTTCATGAGACCATTGATACACAAGATAAAATAGCCAGACATTAAGCTTTTCTTAGACACAAACTACATGTGGTTCCTCAAATGATTTACTTAATAAGAAAAAAAAATACTACATCAATCACAATCATATCGGAGTTGAAGAGCAGGCCTCAAAATTTTCACCAACCACACAGGCTACGAGCATTAAGTTAAAGCAATCTTCATGAAATTCCCTCCCACTAGTTGGCCCACCTGCATTTCCTCTATCGGCAAATCAATGGCATAATCATCCAGATTATTAGTCCAAGTCAAGTTCTCTTTGGTGACTGTTGTGCTTGCTTCAGTTTCTTTAATGTCTTCGATCCATCTATGGTGAAACACAGTGACAACTTAGTATACATAGGTAATAGTTAAGAAAAAAAATATGTATTTGTCCCTAAGAAAAAAAGAGACAGAAAAATTTAAGTGGTCTCATATACCCCTAGTCCCCTATCAGGTAATGACCTCCTCTTTTTGGCGACTAATTTAATTGCCAACTAATTTAATGCATAGGGTGCAAGTATGGTATCTAACAGGTAAGTATAAGGTCATCGGTGTTGGCGACTAATTTAATCGCCAATGAATTTTATCTACCAACTAGGCAAGAATATGTTGCTTACATCACTAGTGATAGATATGCTTCAAAAGAAAAATATCTCATTACTTGAAGTCCTCTTCTTTAACCCCTACTAATAAGGTCTTATATGGATTGACTCGAGGATTTGTCCAAATTTTGCAAAAAGTATTGTAAGTAAAGCAACCCTATGGAGAAGATAAGAGCTTCATCTACAATTTAATATTACATATAGAGCACAAAACAAACTGGCAAAGCAATTGCTTAAATCCATAACCAAAAGAAAAAAAAAATAGGACTAGTAGAAAGTAGTATTACAATTTCATTCTAAAACAGGTAGTTTTAAACATCCTCTTCAGGGATATTCTCCATTACAATGTTAAATGGAGTTGAATCCTTATGGCGTTTCTCCCTAACATAATCCTATAAGCCTCTTTAACCCCAGCTTTGGTCAATAGCTGCTAAATTAGCAATGCCAATGTCATAATATCAGTTTGAATCCCTCTCTTGTGCATTTCATAAGAACAAACACACACACACACACACACACATATATGTATATTAGTGAACATTATGCCCTTTGAATGACCTTTTTTCTTCTATATATACGTATATGTATATGTGTGTGTGTGTTTGTTCTTATGAAATGCACAAGAGAGGGATTCAAACTGATATTATGACATTGGCATTGCTAATTTAGCAGCTATTGACCAAAATTCACCATCCCGACATACAATATTTGACTACAACTACTCTTCCCCCCACCCCCTGTCCCCCCATAAAGCACCACCACAACCAATTGACCATTGCTATACTGTCCACTGTACAGTGCTACCCATTCACAATGTGAGCAAGAAACCCAACATATCATTAGGTTTACTTTGGGGACGTATCAAAAATAAGCAATGGTGCAATAACAAAAACGCTAACTCACATGCCATTAACACAATATTTATGCTATAAAAAAAAAAAAAATTGCAGATCACAAGCATATCCCCAACTGGCAGCCAAAAAAAAAAAAAAAAAAAAAAAAAAAATGAAAACCTAACTCACCACTGCTATGGAGGCCATTAACACAATATTTATGCTAAAAAAAAAAATTGCAGACCACAAGCATATCCCGAACTGGCAGCAAAAAATTAAAAAAAATAAAAAAAAATTGAAAACTCTAACTCACCACTGCCGTCGGGGGGAAGGAGGTTGCCGTCGGCGGGGAGAAGGGCTTCACCACTGCCGTCGCGAGCTTCGCCAAACCAGATCTGGAGTTAATCCTTCACACCCGTCGCGAGCTTCGCCCAAAAAACTACATCTACTTCACCACGAGGAGAGAGAGTGGAAGATGCTGGTGGATAATAGAGGAGAAGTGCGGGTGCGATAATGGAGGAGAGAGAGAGGAGGAGCCAAAATCAAAATGAAAACCCAGATGGAATCCCGCTCTCACCCCCCCCCCCCCCCCAATTTTGCTTTTGTTTTTGCAGGTGAAAACGGCACCGTTTCTGGTGCGTTTCCATCCCCCTCCTAACGGCGTTACTGGATCTGCTGTTGGAAGTACATCTGCAATCCCAGCCGTTGAGTCCGCTGCTGTCCACGTGGTGAGCATCACGCGGCTACTGGAGCCTCCAGTTTTGAGGCCAAACTTGAGCAAATCCGAATCCGTTATTCCTTTGTTTACATGACCACCCAAATCAGTCCAAAACATACATTTGCCGAAAAGGAAGAAGAATTTTAGCCGAGGTTAATAAAATGGTTCCAACATCCGTACAACCGACAAATGAGGGCCCTTTAATCAAAAGAAAGAAAAAGGAAAAAAAATAACTACTTCTATTCAACAATTGATAAGGGGGGGAGTCAGCTGCCCAGGTTGTTAAGATATGTTTTTGTTGTTTTGGATTTGCTTCGTATAAAAATAATTTAATGGGTTTCTTATATACAGATTTTTATATAAGGGATATTATGGATATTTACCAAAAAAGAGAGAAAAAAAAAAATGGTATGAATTGCTCATGAGCAGTTTGTATAACAGTATCATCCCAATCCCCAGTGGGGGATTGTTTTCACAGAGAAACCGTTCTGTCATTGGGTTGTGACCAAGTTCATACAATCCAAACATCTTTGGCCACCCTCAAGAGGCCTCTCATCCTTCGGCCGTCGCATCTTTATCTAATGGAAATCTCCCTCTCTGGGTTACGTTAAGTTAATGAACATTAAGAAATAAATAACCTCCTTAATTATGAAATTGTTAACACTGCCCTCATAGGAAATTTGCAAAAGATAAGACTGTGTGAGCATCACAAAAGTATATGAAGAAGGCGAAGTGTCACAACTTGTGTTATATATTCGATTTTAAAGTTCACTTAATGGTGGGGTTTTGTAGTCCACAAGGCATCTGGCATCAAATAACAGTCATTTTTTTTAAGCCAAAGGAAAGAACTTAAGCATCATAGAGGAACTTAGCATCCCGATCAGGTTGGCACCCTAAGACCTCCCAATCATGTGAGGCCAACTGCACTGACCAGTAGAAATCCCACCTCTCCAATGGAATCTAACTCTTGAACCACTTGCACTTGCAAGTGAGTCCGTATAGTTGTATAGTTTTCCTCTCACAACTATGGTCATAGACTCATAGTTGGTGGCACCCACGGTATTAAATCTCGATGTCAAAACACAGTATCGATGGTCCGAAAATAGAGAGAGATCAAACATAAAACGGCGAGTTACAATTTGCCAATGAAATCATGATCCTACAAAGTGTTTTAGTACAAGGTATCAAAGTTGTTTCCAACACCAATCCACCCAAAATCCTTTTTTTTAACAACAAATTTATAGATCTTCAGAAGAAAACATCTTCAAAGTGCAATGCAGGATCAGATAACGAAGACCAGGTTTGCATTGAAGACTAATGTCACCGACCTGTCAAAGCATATACGACAACTGAAGCTTGAAGATTGCGGTCCACCTTGAAGTGAGCATGGAAAAACCTTCTTATCTGCCAAATATTATCCAGATTTAGCTAGAAAAGAAGATAAATTGCTAACATTCAAAGAAACAAACAGAAAACCCAAAAGAAAAAGGGAGGGGAAAAAAAAAAAAACGAAGCATCTACCTCTTTGAAAGAATGTGCAATCAGAAATTCCTTCAATTGTCTTTCTTCTGAATCAAATAATACAATGTGACTAGGTAGAGACCAATTTTTTCCAAGTTCTGATGCAAAACCAACTGGGTCCAGCATGAAGCGGTCCGATTCATCCAAGATTCCCTTCTCTTCGCTGTTGAAAACAATTTCAAAACCAAAATAAGAAATAAACTCAATGTATCTACAAAACATAACAGCACTGTCAGAGATATGGGTTGACATAGTCAACCCTTATGTCAACCCATACCTCTAACTAGCACAATAAGAAAGGATTCTCCTGCCAAATTGCTGAAGTCCAAACCTTGGTGAGCAGTCTAAGAAACGCATGGGCAGGTCACGATGCAGGGTGGAATAATAAGGTGTAGCATGGCAGGGCATCAGGAAAAGAACACCATTCACTTTCTCATTGAGTGCCTCTTTAGATAGATAGTGCATTACGTCCTCAGTTCCTCTCTGTCTAGCATGCTCACAAGTAAAAATCAATTTAATAGAAAACAGAAAACCAAAAACAAAACAAAAACAAACAAACAATTCCATCAAAAAAAGGAGGAGAAATGAAAAAGGGAAAAGTCAGGATGGAATCATATTCCAACATATTAAGCTGTCAAAATGATCAAAGCAGAAAATTGACATCTTTTGTTCATTGATCTACCTGATGAATCAAACTCATATATAAGGCCATTGGAATATTAGTGGCGAGCAAAAAAAAGATGGCCAATCGCATAATTGAACGGCATTTAGTGTGAATCTTTGAAGATCCTTTCCTTTGACTATCTGAAGAATTAGGCATTGTCATGGCACCTAACGAATATCCAGAGAACATCAAAGCTATCGGAAGTACAGGCAGAACAAACCTGCAACTCAGAGTCCAATTACGGGATGAGTATCATTCATTAAGTAGACCCAAAGCAATAAAAGGTTTTTCCAACTGCAAAGTAAGCACACAACCATTCAAATTCAAATGAACTTACCTGAATTCTTTGTGACCTAGTACACTATAAAGTCCTAAAACCCATGCTATAAGACCAGAAAGCTTCCATTGTTTAGACAGGACGATGCCAACTACAGAAAATGGTAAGAAAGTGAAGAGCATGACTGGAAATCCCTGAGTGAAGTACCAGTGCCACTTATGAGTACCATAGTAGTCTCCGCCAGAGGAAAGAAAATTGAACCTTAGAAAATTAAGCGGTACTAAGATCCATGAGCCATACATCAGACGATCCAATAAACATGTGAGTGTGAGCACGAGAATCCTGATACCATGAGTCAAAGTATAAGGGACCCAATATTATAACCGTCCACAGAAAAGTAGTACAGAACTGAGCTTAAATGGATATTTCCAGGTAGGAAATGGAGCCATGGAGGAGCGTACAATGCCCACTAGTTCTATGTATGTAGCTACAAGTCGTGTTTTAACAAAATATTTACAGACTTTAGAAATAATAGAGATTGTGTGTCGAAAACATATTTCACACAGAGTTCATTCCCTGCTTTCTCGGAGGCAGGTGATATGTTCAATCCAGCCAAGTGTTGTGCGTGCAAGTAAGGGTTACAGTTCCATAAAACACCTATGGTTCCCACCAAAAAAGAAAGACCAAAAAGAGAGATGATAGAGTAAAATAGCGCAGCATTGTACATAATTCTAACGTCATATATAGTGATTGCTTGTATGTTCAATATCTTCAACTCTTAAATATCTTTTACAGCAAAATCAATAATATTTAAATAACTATCATAACAAGTGCTTAAGTGCATCAGGCTAAAACTAAAAAAATTCACTATACACCTCTCTATGCCACTTAAGTATGGGTGTCATGCTTGCTGGATAAACTGCCGCTAAGCAATCAACAGAGAAAATGCAAAGGCAATGGCAATGGCAATAGCTACTTCCAAATTCTGGCACCCAGATGTGGAGGATGTCTGCGGGATTTGTTTCCACAGCCATGAAAGGACCCTCCTATAGTCCAGGAACAGAGGATGAGTTACAGAGACCTCATCCAAGAATTGGCATAAGGTGGTTGATTATTCTTTTTTCAACAGAACTGGAGACTTTAATTAATCAACAAACTCTTTAAGAAAAATTGTAATTAGGTATACAAAATTGCAATATATGTTGTGGATGCTTCAACTTTTGTCCATTAAATTCATGTGTGTGTATGTGATGATAAAAATGTGATCATTATAATTTTTTACAATTACATCAACTTAAATTCTTCAATTTTTTGTTCACACATCTTTTTAGTCTCACTAGAGTAAACATAAGCAAGTAATTTGGGGAAAAAAGGAGGATACTTCAGTACGTACCCAATGGGAACCAACTCAAGAAAAATGAATCTCAGTCTATCACGTGTCACAAACAGCTCAAGAAGGCCAACATACACCCATGTAATAGCACTTGTTGGTCGAATGGCACAAGCCAATGCTGCTACAAATAAACCCCACTTCCTTGAAACCAATTCACCTTTATTGGAAGAAACTCTGATACAGGGCCAGTAGTATAAGCCCACAAGTGTAAGAACAGTCTCCAAACTATTTGATAACGTACGAGTGATACAGAAAAACATAAACCAGTTTGCCAACTGAGAAAATAGCTGTAATAGAATTAAGTACGTCATCTGTCACAAATGTAATGATGTTTATAACAGTTCTTTCTATCCGTAGCAATAATAGAGTGTAAGCTTCCCATATGAAAAGGAATTGAGATAAAAATCCATACTAAATTAAGCAGAAAAGAGCACAAAACAAAAGGATACCGCCCATTGCCCAACACAGTTACCGAATAGGACATCAGAAAGTTTGTACAAGTAAAAATCACCAACTGCAGAAAATATGGACTGTAGCAGCCGCGGAGCCTTCATCTATAAACATGGAAATAAATGTAACATAAGATATAATAAATTCTTTTGACAGAAAACAGGCACAAACACCAATGGTGCATTTGGATGAGAGATTTTCAGGAGGAATTTGAACTAGCTTGGGATTTCAATGTCAAATTATGGCTTCAGCTGTACATGCGATTGAGGTTGAGATCCCATCTTAGCCAAAATCCCTCTTGCAAATCCGACATCCAAATGCACCTTAAGTCTAGAGTATCATTCATGGATAAAATGTAAGAAAAACAAAAGCATCCAAATGTGTTCTAGAAGAATAACATGAAAACAAATATATATATATATATTAAATGTGTGATTAGATAATTTCCTGCAACTAATTTTCACTCCTAAGCATTATGTAAAGCCCAAGACCCACGGGCCTTCCAAATTCCAAATAAACTGACATGATTAACTGAATTAAGACGGCGTTAATTTCTAGATACGATGCTATGAATACCGTTGGTGTCCTAAAAGGATGAAGTTACTGAAGATGAACAACAGGATTTTTTTTTAACAGAAAACAATGGCAGAAAATCCCTAATATGATTTTAGCTTCACACGGGGAAAAAAAGTCTTTCGATGTACATAATTGTCTTAGAAAACATGGACAAAACGCATCAATTGGGTACCAATGAATTAAATAGCTCAGTCTGTATAGAACAGCAATTTGATTTTTTGATCCATATGGCTACTCCTACACGGAGAATATATATAAATGCATTCTAATATAAAGCAAATTAAACTCAACTCAACTCAACCAAGCCTTGATTGCGAGTATATTTACCATGAACCATGGGGTATCAAGACGAAAAAAGGCGAGAACTTGATAAAGAAGGGCAAACACCATTGGATGCAAGTAGCTACGGATCCCCCTCTTCCATTCCCATGTCAAATGACCATATCCGAATGTGATGCGATGTGCAACTTCCAGGGCTTGCCAGTGTTCATCTGGGTTGAAATATGTTTGCACCAGCAAAGAATTTGCTATTCGCACGGCCAAGCAAACTGCAAATACTCTCTTTGATGACGAAAACAGACGAGATTTTGGGGTCCATATCTTCTCCTCTTCTTCGGAAGAAAAATTAGGGTTTTTTATTCCATCTTTAATTGCTGCATTAGCAGCATTCTGTCTCTGCCTCATCGTCTCTACAGCCAGGCCATGGTTGTCTCTTTTCCTCGATCTAAACTAGCTTCTATAAATTCCAAGAATTCAAACTCCAGCCATGGTGGTTTTGAAATAAATTTTGTAACCCATCGCCCATGACTTTGAAATCTCCTTAACCCACATATCTTCTCATCCTCTTCCCGGCTGAAAACCCACCACCATTGAACTGTTGTGAGCAAGAGACAAAGACAGAGACGAAGGGGAAGATGGTTCAAAATGGTACCTACAGTTGAGATGAATCCTAAGACTGCAAGGTTAAAAAAGGGAAGATCAATTTATGGAGAAGGGTAAGCATAGAAGAAAACATAAGCAGCGGACATGGGGATAAAAACTGACCCTATTGACTATTAAGGATTGGACTTGAAGGTGTGGCATCAAATAACGAAAGGGGTGTCCTGGAAGAGGTCTCAATGATAACGACGAGGGTTCCCTATTGACGGCGGAGGACGGCGACCGGCGAATCGAGGTGTGCGGAGAACCGCGTGGGAGGAGGACCTTAATCGCGGGAGAGACTGGGGCCGATGGTAACGACGTTTTACGGGCTTCTGATTTAAAATTTTTTTTTTTTAAAAAAAAAAAATTATATTAAAAGCGGTGTTAGTACCACCGCTTTCATGTTTCATTTATTTATTTATTTTTTTTGGGTTTTTGATTTTTTTTACGGCCGTATTTCAGATTTGTTTATGTCAAAACCGTATTTCGCCCTTTTTTTTTTTTTTTTTTTTTTATTGGATGTAAAGAAATTCTTTAGAAAATAAAATTGTTACATCTCAAGATATGAATCCTTCTTAAATTGTATTTCCATTATCAATTTACAAATATTTCACAGATGCATGATGCATTTAATTTGTGATACGCCAAACCGTCAAGAAACAATTGCAAAACAATATAAGATCAATTATTAAAGATATTATTAAATTAACCCGTGCAACCCTCGTTCATTATAAACTAGTCTTTTTATAAGTAAGACTTGTTTTGAGATACTCGGACGGAAAAAAAAAATTGTCAATAAAGTTTAAGCATGAAGTTTTGAATATAAGATCATATTTTAAATGACTCTCATTTAAGAGCTCCGGATAAACTTGTTCGTGAAACCTATCAAGTCTCATTAATAAACTCATCGACAAGTTTCATTGTGAGCTCAAGCATGTTCACGACTTCAACCAAGTTGAACTTAACTTATTTACTGAATGTGAATAAACTTCATACTTGAACTCAACTTGTTTGATAACCGACCAAATTCGAGTCAAGCCTTTATTGAGTATTTGAGTTTATCCGCAAATTATTAACAAGCAAATTAGTTCATTAGTAGTCCTACTTTAGCTATGCATCAACTATGGTGCATAGCTCACTGATACAATGACTTCTTTGGGGCTAAATTAGGGTCCAAGATAAAAAGCCTCAAAAAGCATATCTTGTGTTCGAAACATCCCTAGCACAATGACTTTTTTGGGGTTACCCGAAGGTTTAGGATGACCCCAAAATTACTTGTGATGTAAATGACAAGAGAATTATACAAGTTCATGATATTAATCTCATAGTGATAGGTATACCCACAATATTTTTTTTTTTTTTTTTTTAATAAAAAAAATCCAAGTTTTGAAAGAATTTCATGATGGGTCCCCACAAATCAATGGTGATTAGTGGCTATTGTACCATATGATGGCTGAATTGATTGATTTTTTTTTCCGATCACACATTGAGCGAGGAGGAAAGTTTTTCTTTTCTTTATTATTCCACATTCCCACTTGGTTTAGTGCCGGGCTCGGTAACGTGAGCCTATTACCCAGGTGGGGGCGCTTAGGTGGCCGGAGGCTTTTGAAAGCATGGGCCAAGGGTTTCCTGTTGGGCTGGTAGGACCTTCATCGATTACGAGTTTCGGGAAGAATTGCAGCGGTAGGACTCGCTGGCTTTTCAGAGCAGTGAGGAGAGGTTATACTAAAGGGCATGCGTGCTTGTTTGGCAGCAGCAGCCTTAAGCTCTTTTTTCTTTTCTTTTTTTTGGTTTGACGTGTCCGGCCAACTTGCGCGTACCTTGACCAAATCTTTTCCCGGATGATCTTAAGGGTGCACTTCCCCACATCGGCTCAGTGCATTTAGGAATTAATTCGTAAAGTGCTCCCTAGAGGAATCAAACCCAGATTGATAGAATAAAATGGCTCTCCTCCTACCAACTAGATTAACTCTCTTGGGTACAACCTTAAGCTTTTAAGCTTTCGCTATTCTGCTCATCAGGCCTCCGAGGACCAAGGCTCTCAAAATCCCACCACCACCTTTTAGTTTGTTGATCTTTTTTTCCTTTCATTTTAAATTTGTGGTATTGTTATTTGGTGCTGTATGTCTTTCTCTTTTAGTTATAAAAACACCATTTCATTCACCATTCAAATTTGATTTTTTTATTTGATTTTTATTTTTACCATTGATAGAATTTATTATTACCCCTAATCCCTCTGGATATCAACAAATAGTTACCGACGTTCCTTTACGAGAGTTGAACCTGATAACAAGTGAGATAGATGCTACTAAACTATCATGTCATAACATCGAGTTTGGTTAATTCATGATGTACATCTGTATTGTTTTTCTATTAATGTGAAGCTACTTTGTTGTTGTATTGCACGTAATGTTACAAAAAAGTTTATTTTATAGACGATATGGAATATTGGGGTTGCAATTTAGGAATTTGTTAAATAAGTTAAGAAAACGCCACTAAGTTATCATATCATCGATAATTTCAAACACATTCATGTCTAGCTCCATTAGGCCTACTATAATCCAACCCAATTACGAATTTTAGATTTCATTTTACCTTGTTTTTTCAAAATAAATATCAACAAATTTTTATATTGTTATACGTATTTTTTTAAGTGACAAGCATGGGTTGAAGAAAAAAGTAATTCGAATATATACTAGAAAAAGAGGAAAAGAAAAAATAACAATGGAAGGTAGAAATTTGGTTTTTGGATATAAGTAAATATGAGGATGGAGAAAAGTCACGTAGGCATCACTATATAAAGATAATGAAATAATACATGAGCCGGATAGACGTATCACACTCCAAAAGTATAGGTTATGTTTAGAGGCACAAAACCCAAATTGTATAACACTCCTAACACCATATCAAGCTTCAACCTTATCCCACGTCAGGTAGGTTGGGTTCAAATTGGACAGTTCCCACTTCACAATTTCGTCTTTCGCCCACTCTAGGTCTCATGCCCATGAGCAAGTGCTATCATTCAGAATGAATATAAAATTACTGACGATATGGATATTTATGTAAGATTATTTTTAACAATTGCTCCAAGGGAGGTCCATCAAAATTATAGAATGGGGATTCTCAGAGGTGAAAAACCAACCCTTAAGGCTCTATTTGGTTTGGGGATTTTATCAAGGAAAAAAAATAGAATATGAGGAATTGTATTTTTTCTTGTTTGGTTGCAATGGAAAATTGGTAAAAGAATAATAAATTGAAATAATTTTAACTTGATATGATTTTATCTTTTTCTTTCATTTTCTTTCCTCCACATTTTTTTTCCCTAACCTTTTTTTTCCATGGTAAAATCAACGAACTAAATAGAGGGTAAAAGAAATGGTCCAACAAATGGAATTGCATGACACGGAAAAACACTTCAAAGTAATTTTCTTGCTTTTGAAATCAAAAATCCCATTTGACATTCAAGCAAGATAAGTACTTCAAAGATACCCCAACAAAATAGTACCTAGAACAATTTTACCTTCCTCCATGAAAGCATGAGCTTTCTCTAAGGAGTCTATCAAAATTAATGAATGGGTTCTCAGGCCCCAAAAAAAAAAAAAAAAAAACAGCCCTAACAAAGAAACGGTCCAACAAATGAAATTGCACTTAACATTAGCCTTGATTTTTCTTCATAAAATTTCCAGGAATATGTAGGGAAAAGAAATGAAAATTCGGAATCTTTAAACAATGGGTGTGGAGTGCTTGTTAGATTCTAAATTTTGTTTCCTCCAACTACTTGTCAATCAAATGAAGCAAGATGGAGTTTTTGAGTATAAGAAGGCCATAACCCATTCGCACTTGAACATTAAATTGAACACTAACCACAATTGAAAGGGACATGACCACATTAAACACTATAAGCTGTCTAATAACTGTAAAAATTGTTGGGGCTACCTGTAAGCGGTTCAATACCCTACTAGTTCAATTCAAGACTCAACTTCATAATGATAGACATAATGGGGTGGGGAGGGGGAACCGATTTCACTTGCTGAAGGACTGGGGATGTGAGTTTGGCTTTTATCTACTCTGACCTCAACTAACTCTTCTTCCTCAAACGACCGGAAAATTGGGTGCAAGTACGCATCAGCCAAGTAAGCTTTTATGTTTAGGTCAGGTTCCGAAGTCCGCTCCATTGTGTCCTTTGCCATGGCTTCCTGAAGGAACAAAAACAGAAACCAAAATAAAACAAGTGAGAGAGAAAACTTCCAAAACACGTTACCTTTTGTAGAGTGCCAACTGGGCAACAGATAAAACTTACAAGCCATCTTATCCGAAGTCAGAGAGCATAAAGCTTCCTGAACTATATTAGGAAGAATGGGTTGTTTTAAGTTACGGTAAACATCATTTCAGCATTAGCTCAGAGAATGTCAGACACGAGCTCATGCTATGTTTGCCGGAGATTCTCCATAGAGAGGTGAATTTATAAGCCATAGCAGCACTTTGAATGTTCTGAGTGGTAATTTTGGTCATATGAAACAATTTAGACGGGGAGCCTTCTGACATCCTACAGAATCTAAATCAGTCCAGTGTTCGACATAGAAGTTTAACATTAGTTCAGAGCATGTCAGAAGAGATCACAGGCCATGTTTGCCAAAAGCTTTGACCACAGAGAATTACTTTACAGCTTGCTTGACTCTGATTTCCATGACCAAATGCTTCACAGAGAAAGAACTAGAGGCATTTTGGGCATTTTAAAAGATCCCTGAAGGTTTTACATTGAGCATATGCCAAGATATATCGCAAGGTGGTCTCAACATCCTTTGGGCAAAATGGGCAGTGGGAAAAAAAGACTTCTGAAATACAACTGGTAAGTGACACTAAACATCCACTTTTAAAACAAAGTTTCAAGTTATTAATACATCAAGAAAGCTGTGAACAAAACAACCTAAAGTGTTTGGAGGAGATGGACACCCTCCAATACTCTTGACTTCCAATGGTTTGATATTAGCACGACAAGTTTTAAAACTACCAATCTAAAAGAAAACATTATCTTTCCTATTCTGCCTAAATTTAAGGAACAGCATGTAGAAGAACAGATATTGTTTCTCAAAATATGGCATGCTTGGTAAAGTTAGTAAACATGTGTAACTTGAAGGTATGTTAATCTAACATATCTAACATATAAACATAAAACAGTATTGAGTACATTTTTTATGCACTGGTGAAAGATGAACTGTTAAGCAATGATATGAAGAAAAACATGTACTAAAAGAATTTCCACTTTTCCTAGTCACGGAGTGTCAAGTTTTACCTCAAGTGGGTATTTTCTAAATGCAGGTTCAAAGCGATGCTTGCAATACTTGTGAAATGATAATGTCAAAACGGGTAAAGCAACAAGAAAAGGAGTGGAATTAGCAGCTTCTT
The DNA here is from genome assembly GCA_039720395.1 of Liquidambar formosana. NCBI lineage: Eukaryota > Viridiplantae > Streptophyta > Magnoliopsida > Saxifragales > Altingiaceae > Liquidambar > Liquidambar formosana. The sequence goes on from CM077830.1 coordinate 2,177,991, forward strand.
TCGTGCTAAGCAGACCCATCAAAAGAAGTTGAGATATCAATAAGCTTGCTATTATGCGGCTGTGAACATGGGGCCAGAATGCAGCGACACTCTCGTATTGTTGATTGTACACATTAATTATCTGTGCAATCAAATAGTGTAGAAAGTTACATATAGGATTCGCACATGTAAATGCACCATGAAATATAATTTCCATATCTGATCTGAGGAAACTATTCAACAAACAATTGGTTTTGCTAATCATATCAAATTTCTCTAAATTTTTAAGCATAAAATGAATTTATCAGATAAAACTTAGTAATTTTCATTTTATTCATTCATGTTGCAATTATAATCAATAACAAAACCATTAGGAAGTTTCTAAAAACCATACTTCTTTCTAGTATCAATCACTATTCAATCCTGATTCATTTTTTAATTTTTTTTCATTAATCATTCTTGAGAATCTGGCCGACTCGTTCCTATAGTCTAAATTATTCCAGGCACTACAAATTAGAAGTTTACTTAGGGCCTGTTTGGTTGTCCAATTCGAAATTAAATAATTCAAGAAATTTTACATAGTATTGAAGGCACACTCCATCATCTTGAATTAACAAATTCAAGAAAATGATAGTTATCATCACAAATAAGAGTGGCAATTCAAAATAGTGGCATTTCATAAATTCCTTAAGATTGATTCTACAACATCAACTATAGTGATAACTCCAACATTTTCAAATATTCTAATTCAAGATGATAGATTTATGCCTTTAACCCTATGTAAAATTTCTTGAATTGTTTAATTTCAAATTAGACAACCAAACAGGCCCTTAATGTTTCCCATAATCTGCTCCAGAGAACTAAAAAACACTACTAGAATACATCACCGGAGTAAACCCAAAAATCAAGCACTGTGAAGAAAACTGACCTGATGACGGTATACAAAATATGCCAAGGCAAAGAAGACAATTATAAAGGGAAGAAGGATTGGAGTAACCACAGCATACACAATCCCCAGAAGGAAATACAGTTGAAGACTTGGGAGAGTCTCAGGGAAATCCACGCTCCCAGGGTTCATTGCCTTCTCTCTGTCTCTTTCAGTTTTCACCAGGAACATGTTCTTAAGATGGAAAATGACCAAAGGCTTCAATCGGAGAATCTCACTAGCAATGCCAGCCCACCCATCAACCATTATATATGTAATAAAAAAAGTAGCCTTCATTGGTATGGATACACCAATGGTTCGGGGAATCCTGCAAAAGAGAATAATCTACAGAGGTTAATGATGTAGAAAAAACCTGAAGAAAAAGAAATCAATTAAAGTTATACACTTACACAAATTAAAGATACATTTTTTGATCCATTGTTTAGATGGAATACAAAATCGGGAAAAGAATTGAACCAGATGAGGTTGGCTAAAGGATTTATCAATAGGACAGCAATGTTGATATGCTGTACAACAAAAGTACTTGCATGGCAAACTACAAGGCCTGTGTTGGATGAGAGTTTCTATTCCCAAATTGCAAATTCTAGCAATTGAGATTATTGATGTGTGATTGTAGACTCGTAGTTTGAAATTTCATTTCACTTACTTTTGACCAGTCTTAAAAAATAATTAATAAATAAACCCCATTTTACCAAAACAAGCTCATGCTTGGTCATTTTGCACCTTTTAGAGCCTAAAAAGTAGAAACTCAAATTATGACAACACATAATTATCAAAACGTGAGAACTGCCTCTAAATATTGGACATTTCTTGTCAAAATTTGTTAGTCAATCAAAAATTTGAATGGTAGGATGTCAATGGATGGCCAAGATTAGACGCCTCACCTAAGTTATATCGGGGAACCTAATAAGATCACTTTTGTATATATAACATATATGTAATGCATATATATAATATATCATAAATCTAATATATTACTCAATTTTATTTAGTTTAAATTTGTATTTTTTTATTCGTTGAGTGGCACACACTTTTTGCACCTTACACACCACATACTTGTCTTATACACATTTTATTTACAATATTCAGATTCTAAATTATTATTTATAGTTTGTTTCACTATTTACCAAAATTTTAGAGAAAATTTTCACATTTTATCACTAATTTCTGTCATTTCTCCTTATCAATATTGAAATTTTTATCTCACTTAATATTTCTCTATTTGTAGATCCTTGATATCCCCACCAATATGACATTTGAGTCCTTGGATGTATTCATAAATATATTTGTCTCTAAGTAAATGAAAATAATACCATCTGCAGAACATTTGAACATAAAGAATAGCATCTAAGTTTTATACCATTGGATGTTTCACAAAACTATATCTGTAGAATTTTTGTCCATTTGATGAAATGTATGTCATATGAAAAAATATGTTTTTCCCTCCAAATATTATGAGTTCACAAAGGTATGATCGTGTAAAGTACTGATGCAGACCACATCGCGTGTTTAGCCTTGGAGGCGATGGATCGTCGAGACATCAAGCGAATGGGCTATTTTTTGCGTTTCGATGACCTGCCAGACTGCCAGGCGTACGCATAATTGAATTATGCATACACACCACGGGTTGCTATTGCTATTTTCGGGATTTTTATTAATTAGCTTAGTTTAATTTCTTTTAGTTATTTTAAGGCTTTATTTATTTCATTGTTATTTGTTGCTTTAATTTAATTAGTTTCCTAAGTAGTTTAATATTTACTTGTTCTAGTGGAACTAGGTTTTCTTATTTCGTAGGACTTATTCTCTATATAAAGGGATGTATACCTTATGGCAAATAGTTTAGACTTTGATTATTTTATGAGATTAATTAATAATATCGAGAGAAAGAGTTTCTCCTTTATTTCCTACTTTCGTGTTCTTGAGTGAATATCGATCGTGGTTGCCTACTATCTGGCATTGTTCCTACGACAATCAACAGATTAGTGGACGCTTGATTGTTCTTTGGTGAGCTTCGTCTCGACCACAGTATTTTCAATTGCATCAAGTACCTAAAAGAATTGACTAAGCAACTTCTTAAAATAACCTGATCAGAGTTGCAGGATTTGTATATGTGACAAAGAAGACATAATAAACTCAAAAATTTGAGCAGGTCACTGAATCTAGGCTTTATAATAGATCACGTTAGATATTCTTATTACCACATCAGATCCTAGAAGAAAGGAGAAAGGAAGCATGTAATTGAATGATGAAGTAGTTGAAAGTTTGTGAAGAAATTGAATGCATTGAAAGATAGACCAAAAAACCAATAAACCTTTGCTCGGTTGGTTTGCGGATGGGGTGGGTTTATGTAGGCCCAGGGCACAAGTGAAGAAATTGAATGCATTAAAAGATAGACCAGAAAACCAAAAAATCCTTAGCATGGTTAGTTCCAGGATGGGGTGGGTTTAGGTAGGCCCAAGGTTCGTGCCCCTCCATTGTAACAGGAAGGATAAGAAATGGTAGACCAGAATATAACTCATGTTGACTATAGGCTAAACTCTTAACAGAAAAGTTGAGTAATTAATGCAAGCATTCATGTAAGGCCAAATATAGATAAACTTGTTTTCTTCAATTGTTTAGTAAGTTATTACGATTAAAACCACCAGTTCCAGATATACGTAAAAATACAAATAATTAATATTTAGAGGAATTACTATTAAAACAGTTATCATGGTGCCACGGTGGTCCATATTGATCTTCTTTAAATCAGCACCTCAACAAGAAAAATCAAATCGAGAAATTGTCAACCAACACATTAAAGTCATATATATATATATATATATATATAGGATGATGTTTCTAGATGGAAATCACAAAAAACTTCATGCAAAGGGATATGGATTACTGGGTAGGCGATTGGTGAAGGAAAGAATGAAGTTGCTGGAAAGCTGTTCCAGTCACTATGCTCCCCAAGAACACATTCACCAGCATAAAATAATAGTACTTCGCTGCTGCCCTCCGTTCTAGGGTTGATAACGCTATATATCCCTCAATTTTTGACATAATCATCAGGACTGTAGGAAGAATGTACAAGAAGATTTTAAGAGCTAGACCAGGAAGGAAACCCTGTAGGAATGATTTGATGAATTTCCTGCACAGCATTGCCAGTGAATTATTAATAAAGTTGATTGGAAGAAATAATTATATACAACGCATAAATAGCAATTAAGAAACAAGCCTCAATGATAAATACAATGTATGAAAAGGCCATGATAACGATTAAAGATAAAAAAAATTCCCAGCAATTCAATTACTCCTCTCCCTACCCGATGGAGATCTAACATTCATATTCTTAAATTTAAATTACTATAAATCTCCTCGAGAAATTTAAAAAAACCAAATAAGCAGCAAAGGGTGAAAAAAAACCTATGAGTCTTTTGAACCCAAATAACATCCTCCAAGAGAAGTACATTGAACAGTAGTCCTACCGAAGAGTAAATAACATGGAAAATATCAATGACGAAGACAATATAGTGACACATGGTATGGTAGTATATTGACTGCATAGAAAGGCTCTTGTCAGTGTTGAGCACACACAGACTACATATCCAACCAGGGGTAACAGTTCATATATATGGTCACATATTGGTTTGTGTGGCTGCACAGAGCAGAGGACAAGAACATACATCAAATACACAAGGTTGAAAAAATATATAAATTTATATTTGGAAAGATAAAATAGTAAAATGAAGAAAATCTTAGAAACTAGGAGTTATTTAGTGACTTCCATGTAAATAATCACAATCTTAAACCAATCACTCAGGATGTATACCTCCAAAATATGAGGAAAAAATGATTTTCTTAATTTCAAGCTGGAAATTTATCAAAATACATGAAAAAATGTAATCAAAAGTTACAAATACAACAAAGTATGTAGCACTGGTTAAACTTTTTGCCACTAAGGACTGCATATTTTGAATGCAGTTAATGATATATGGTCGCATAGCTGTTTTGGTAACCTAAGCAGTTTCTTCGCATGTAAAAATACATAGGCAAAATAAGCCTTCACTTCTAAACTATGGTTTTTTCAACTCAATCAGATAAGTGAAAATCCAAGCACATGAATAGATTTTGAAATGAATTCTTTCCACATCAAGTAATAAGTTCATGTTTTATGGAAATTTTCTTCTAAAAAATGTTTTATGGGAATTGACATAATAATGTTATTTAGGGATGTGCAAAAAACCAGTCCAATCCGCCAAACCGAACCAATCCACTCCATTTTGCACCAACCCAAGCAGTTTAAGAGAAAAGACTGATTGGTTTGGGTAGTTTAAGCAATAAATTTGGCGGTTCGGTTTGGTTGGTGGGTTGAACTTTGTTAAACCGCCAATAAACCAAACCAACCCGCCTTTAATATATATACAATTATAAATACAAAATATTTTTAACTTTTTATAAACTTTTTATGATAATTTTTGGCTGGGTGGGAGATAATCAATAGAAATTAGATATCATTTGTGGTCGGTCTAGTTAGAAACTTAGAATTTAAAGTATAAAATTTAAATTTCAAGTCCTATTTTCTTATGGATGTAGTGAAGGCGCAATTAGAAAAGGCCTTATATGAAAGATAGGATATAACCCCTTTAATCCGCCAACCATTGGTTCAAAACCTCAAAAAAAAAAAAAAAACAAAAAAAAATACAAATCCATCGGTTTTTAAGAACCATGGTTTGGTGGCGGGTTGAAAAATTTGCAACCCACCCTTAATGGGTTGGTTGGTGGTTTTGTTAAGTTTCCAACTTAAAAGCCTAAACTTATAAGTGGAAGGCCCAAACAAGTATATGAAGACATGTTTAACTCGATATTTAATCGATGTGGGATGTGGTATTTTCCAACACTCCCCCTCACGTGCAGGCTTAACACAGGCCTTACACGTGGGCAAAAAATATAGGCTCAATAGGCCCAAGAATAACATGTTCTGATACCATGTTAAGTTTCCAACTTAAAAGCCTAAACTTATAAGTGAAGGGCCCAAACAGGTATATGAAGACATGTTTAACTCGATATTTAATCAATGTGGGATGTGGTATTTTCCAACAGGTTTCTCTTCTAAACCGCTCCAAACCGACCTAATGTTATTCAATTACTGAAAAAAATGAAAGATATACTTACACTTCTATCACTGGCCTGAGGAAAGGAGCAACTCTTTCAAGACCCTCCAAGTTTGCAAGGGATTGCACAAATGCAATGGGTATCATGTAAAAGAACACTAAAGCAAACACCAACAATGATATTATAAGTTTTCGGATGCTGAGGGAAACAAACTGGTATAGCCAGATTCCGCCAATAAATATCACGAGGCTCTGGGGCCCAATTTGTTAACCAAAGTGTTGGATTCTTGCTTTGCTGTGTCTGTGCACAAACAGCTGCCCCCCATCGCGAATTAAATGAAACAAAAGCAACCGGCATAATAGATTTCGGGTCCTTAAGAATTCTTTGGCGCTCCAATGTCATCTGACAAACAATATAAGAATAAAGCATAAATATATTCTGCAAACTGATTTTCATGGATAAAATCATGGAATATGGATATGTTATCAAAAGTAGCTGCAATGACTTACTCTTCTATCAAGCTCCTTCAGCTGTTGTTTATAGAAGTCAATGGAATCAACTCTTTCACCCCAAAGCCCAAGGAATCCTTTCTAAAACATAAGATAAATTACTATCAAAGCCCAAGTACAAAAAATTTATCAGTGAAATGTTTTAACATCATCAAGTGGGATTCTAGAAGTATAGAACTATATGGTTATGTATCTAACATGTTGATTGTATCATCTGGGTTCATAAGATTAATTACCTTTTTAGGTTGGTCTCTTGTCTGGATGTCTTTCAGACTTAAGCTGATTATAGTCAAGCCAATTCTGAAGTCTATCTCTTTTCCTCACGAGTTTGGCAAATTTGTTTGCATTGTAGACAGCCTGAAGTAAGAATGTTACATATAAAAAATAAATAATAAAGCGAAGCAAAGTTCCGTACTGAAAGAATACACACAAAGATTATGTGTGAACTGACCATTCATAAGATTTGTATAATACACTATTACCAGTTGAAATGAGATTGTAAGAATGAGGAGAAAACTGCTCAAAAGAAAGTTTAATTAAAAGTATTAATCACCTGGTGACCAAGATAATGATCTGGGTGGTTTGTCTGGAAGAAGTGATCCACAGTATCAGACATTGAGTGACCAGAAACATGTGGCACATTCCTTACCACAACCTGCAGACAGATGCATGTATAAGATAATAGCATGTGATGAATTCGGAAAGTTTGTCAATACAAATGTAGTGACCCTAATGTTATTATTAATTATGATTGGAGCTCGCACATTAATATATCGCTTTTTTCAGGTAAGTGGATTTCTCTATCTTTAACAAGAGAACATGATAACCAAAAACTATAATATATATAGATTTGAGAGTTTGATTACCATGTTGGTAAAATTAATACTTATATCTTGATTATTGCTTATTACATGAATTACAAATTGTTAATCTTGCTTGATCAGGAAAGTTAAGGATTAATTTTGGTTGATTTTCAGTTTAGTCATGTGATGATTTAATAATATAGTTTTTGGTTATTTTTATGCATAAAAATAACTCATGAACACAAAGATTTAGGCCAAAAATTAAAGATGATTTCGTGCGAATTACACAAACTAATATAGGATTTAAATTCATCATATGATGTAGTTTATTTTGATGTAAAATTTGCATAAAAAATAAAAATCGTCTGTAGAGAGAATTTTGAAGCCCTGATTTTTACAAAATTCGAAAAATACCTGAAATAGATTTTGTTTGATTTGATCATGCTTTTCATCATGAAACTCATGATAATTTGCACTAATCTAGGTTTTTCATACTTTTGAACATGTTTGGATGGTTTAATAGCATAAAATTATGGGTTTTTTATGACTAACTCTAACCCATTGTTAATTATGAATTCTAGAGGCTTCCGGCCACTATCCAGCATGATTCCACCAATTTCAAAAGTGATATTATTCATGATTTCATGGGAATTAATTACATGGTTTTTTATTCAATTATTAACATGGTAAAATATTTTTCAGGATTACTATAAATAAAAATAAGTCCAAGTCATTTTCCAAGTGAAGAGAGAGAGAGAGAGAGAGAGAGAGAAGTCCAACTCACTGTAAACTGTTCTACACGCCGGCGCTGCGAAGCCAAGAAATGTAACCTCATTAATGCCACTCTATCATATTCCTTGTACAGCAAGAAACAAATCCACATTGTGAACAAGTATTCCATTCCTATGTGCACAAAAAACCTGAAATTTAACCAAAACACTACCTATTAGGAGAGAATAAATAAATAAATAAATAGGCCTGCAACAATACTGTAAGATTTGTTCTAAGAAGGGGAAGCAAGATGAAGAGGGGAAAAGCAAAAAAAGAAAAAAAAGAAAAAAAAAGAACAAAATAGAAACAAACTGCTGCTAGATTACCAAGGAACTAATAATTTACCAAATAACAATAACATTATAAACATGAAACTATTAATCTTACCACATAAAGCAATTTAGAAGGACATTTACCCCTAGTTCAAATGCACCTTTACTACTATGCTAGTTCCTACAGTTTCCCTTCATTTTTTTTGATTTGTGAGACAAATCAACAATAATTTTAAAAACTTGAAGTCTTTCAAGTACACGTTGAGCTGCAACCTTGGCTGTTGAATCCTAGAGATGCCACTAATCTATTGCACCAGGATGTTTTATCAGCGGGGCATGCTCCATCCTTGAGATGAAGACACATAGCCCACGCCTCAGCCAAATTTTTCTTTCTCCACTTTTAATTTCCTACCAATTAGTTCGTCTTTTACTGTTGCATTCAATTCTAATATCTTCAATAGAAAAATGCCACCATGAGCACCCTTCCCAATGAGCTCTCTTGAATCCAGATGATACAATAAAAATCAAGATGCTTGCAGGTCAATAAATGGATAGAAAACTACATCAGGAGCTCACTTTATATTCATAGCCAAATAAATTACCAATAGCACACCCAAGAGTCAAAGTTAACATAATTTCTCCTTTGACTGTGCAAAGGCTCCCAAGCTAAGAGTGCACTATCTCAACCCTCTAAACAACTCTTGATTGTCTCATACATCCACAAAAATAAGAGGAAATTTGTCAGAAATGGCAATGGAGAAAGAAGGAGATATCAGAGGATATGTTCTTTTGATCCACTTGTGTTTCCAAAAGAGAAGAGGTATATCAATATTGAAAATTAGAACACCAATATTAATTACAAATAATATCTTATAATTGGCCAAAATAAAAGTTCAAAATAATTGGCCCATCTTAATTTTAAAATTTTAAAAATTTTGAACAACTATAAAATATTAAAAAAAAAAAAAAAAATACAACCATTCAAAAGAAAACAAAAGAAACAAAATGAGGGTGTTGGAGACATGAAAATTCAATGCATGGTATTGGTATCTTTTGGACTTTGAATCCATACTAGGGTTACACAAGATGGAATACAACAGTTAAGCTGTCTTTGAAACAATGGTGATTGAACTAAGACTGGGCATCAACCTAATAAAGAGGTTGGGTTACTGGTTCAATCATTAGGTTAACTAGTTGGACCACTAAGAGATAAATGTCATATTTATATTTATTTCGCATTTAAAATGAAATATAATATTAATCTTAGATAAAGTATTTAGAGGCTGGGTTTCACATTTAAAATGAAATATAATATAAATCTTAGATAGAAAAGGTGTAACTTTGGACTGGCAATGAAGAACCACTAACTATATTTCCAGGCCTACGGTCCGAATCCCAGCGACACAATTTCTGGCTAAAAATTTTCTTCAAAGAGAAAACAACTCCCAATGAGTCACCTTGCATAAATTTGCCACAATTCGATCTCAATTGAGTTGACTGACTCAGCAGCTCATTTGAAGAACTGATTAGGTTAAGTTACCAGGTCAGCAGTCCACCAGTTAAACCAAGCCTGTAAACTATGGTTTGAACCATTCCTATTTGATTTGAACTAGCCGACCATGTAATCCACAAAACACTTTCACAATCAAAGTTTTTTTTAACTGGAGTGGCACTAGTAGGAAATGCAACGTATCTGGATGTTCATAAGTACTCCGAGAACCAGCCCAAATTCTCAAAGGGGCCCCCACCCCCACACCCATATTAGTGAACCCATTGAGCCTAGAATGCAACTAACCATATCATCCAATAAAGGACTCTAAATTCATTAAGAGATTTAAACTCAACCTTAACATTGTAGTTTGTAAATCTAAATTATAGGGAATAAATTCTCACATAATTTCTTAGATGATAGTGTAGGAAAATCACCTGGTGCATTTGTTGCTATATACTTGAGACCCAATCAACTAATTAATCTATTTCATTCAAATACAGTGTTATAATAATATCATAGTTTCATCTTACAGTACCTCAGGGGCTATTGAAACTATTCTCTTAGTTCCTTTTGAATTTTTTTGATGAAAAGGTAAGACCGTAAGAATATATTAGCAAAAGAAGGGGTAAGTACAAGTATTACCAAAGGTATACCACCAAAATCAAAACTATAGGTGCATGGACTCTATGTAGTTTTGAAAAGTCAGCTCTATCTTCTAAAAATTCTAAGCGACTCCAGCAAAAAAGAAGACCTATACAAAATGTCCCTAACTGATCTAAGTTAGACTCAGAGCTGTCAAATGTTCTTTGTTTCTTTCCTTCCAAATTGTCCAAAAAACAGCATGGGGAATCATTTTCCAAACCAGCAGTGCACTCTTGTTTCTGCTTCTGCACTTACAAGAGGACAAGCAACTCTTGGACACAAGCTGGCATTACCCATTGGATCCCAAGTAGGCCAAAGCAATGTGCCCAACGTTCTGTTGCTACCACACAGTGGAGAAGCAAGTGATTTACTGTCTCCAACCCTGCTTTGCACATCACACATCTATTTGGGAGGGAGAAACCCTTCAGTGGGAGCACATCAAGGGTGAGACATTTGCCCCATGTAGCCAACCAACTAAAAAAGGAAACTTTGGAGGGGACCGGATGCAACCAAAGTTGGGCCTGCTGGGAAAGTGGTGGTCACTGGACCACTCAATGCTCTATAACGGGATTTAATTGAGAACTTCCCATTAGAATTCTGGCTCCAAATAATACAATCCTCCACTTCCCTGTCAAGCTTAACCGTATATAAATGTGCAAAGAATCTCTCCACACCCTCCACTTCCCAATCCTGCAAGTGTCTAATAAAAGTCACATTCCATGTAGGAGTCTCACCAACCCATTCCACAAAATCCGCTATCCAACCATCTTGATGTGCTACAATTTTGTAGATATGTGGGAATTCTTCAATAGGTGCTCTCTCCCCGCACCACACATCCTCCCAAAAATTCACCTGCTCCCCATTCCCAACCTTGAATTTCTTTCTTGATCATTGACAACAGCAGCATTGTCATCATCAGATTGCATTATCATATATTTATACCATAGTCACATTTGAATTCTTTATGTTCAAACCTACTTCATGAGGTTTCCATTCACTTAGATAGGGTTTCCATCACTGTTGGTTTATGTTTAGGCTAAAAGTATCATCCACTTGATGCTTTCACCACTAGCTTGCTTACTCAAACTCAACAGAAAAGTTGATGTAGTCACAATGTTCATTACTCGAGAAATTGCAACCTGGAAAATTTAATATAAAGACAGATACACTGGTCTCATTCTCAACTGGTTATTGCTTTAATAGACTTCTTTCTTCATCCAGAAAAAAAACTGGTTTTCGCTTTTCTATTGTTCTACAGACCAAAAAAAAAAAAAAAACCTTAACCATAAGATGAAGCTTAGCTTTGCCTATCATTTTAGCAAAAGAGAAATCCAAATTATTGTCCTCATTAACTAATTTTTAAGGGACTAACACCTTTCATCTGAAATAGAAGTCAATAAATGAACATCATTAAGAGAATGAAGGAAGGAAGATAATTCAGTGATTTCTCTATATTCAAGTTCCTAAATAAATGTAACAATTTTCAACAAGTGCCAAAGTGAACAATGTTCTCTCAGGAACCTCCACAGCCATTTTCCAATAAGAGCAATACTCCAATAAAACCATATTTACTTTTCAAACACTTCAATGTAATCTAGAAAAATCAAGTCTACAACATGGATCTTGTTCACGTTTCTGAAATCTTATCTACCAATGCCACATTCAGTGCACTGAGTTTTCTTTTGGAAAAGAAAATGAACACACAAATGTATGGGATCACTTAACCTTCAGTGATCCAGAACTCTTGTAGCTTTTGTCAAATAATTGAGAAGTTATAGAAGAGAGAAAGAGTACCAAATTGAAAACATGATCCCAATACGTTATTGGTAGGTTATTCATACATTGTGAATTAATCTAGAGTAAGAAAAAATAAAGTTACCTTATAGATTTAGGACGAACATTTGATATTGAAAGTTTATCGATGTCGCTGACAACCAATTCCTTGCTTAGAAAAAATAATGTTCCACCCGACACATTGACAGGAATGAGAATAAATAATGCCAAGATCGTAATTGGAACGAAAATTTTCAAGCTGCCATAGAATAAAAGGAAAAAGATTTAGATCCAAATATACATTGCTTAGTCAATTCTTATTATAATATTTAGTAATACACAGCATTTGATCTCAGTCCACTATGCTGGTAGTACAAATTGTAAATACTCTGGAAAATGGCAGGGGAAATTGGAAAATTCAAAGTTTCCCATTCCAAAGTTGAAACAATCTCATCGACTCAGAAGGAGTAGTACATATTTTTTCGTCACATTCCAAGCAAAACGATGCCATTTGAACTTATTAGTCCAAATTCTAAAATTTTCTCAGCAAACAAACAGCAATTGTAACCATAAAGCACTGAGAAAAAAATAAAATAAAAGGAAAATAGAGTACCCAGTATGTCCATGCTTTTAGGGGTCGTTTGTTTGGTCGGAATCAAGACAAGTCGAATGGAATGAGATTTCAACTGTGAAGCACTGCGATAAGAGAGGAAAGGAGAAAGAGAGCATATGAGAGGAAGAATCATAAGCCTCTTGAGAGCCTCAATCTCATTACCAGCCCATTACCACCCTGTGGTAACGAGATTGAGGCTCTCAACAGGCTTATGATTCCACCTCTCCTCAACCTTTTCTCCTTTCCTCTCTCTCATCACAGCATCTCACGAATGAAACCTTATTTCCTTCTGCTTGCCCCGATTCCAGCCAAACAAAGGAGGCTTTTTGCTTTTGCATATTGGTATACTTGTATATAGGGCCTTGGCCCCCCTTTTTGTGAATATAATTTACCTCTTCATCGGAAATAGAGTATCCAGAACACAAATTCTCACAAAACAGCACAAAAATAAAAACAAAAAAAATCAAACTTTTCTAGTCCAAAGCCCAAAATCAAACTTTTTCACTCACAATAAGTACCTACATACATATAAAACGCAGACTAAAATTAAAACACGGCAAATTACTGTACCACTCCAAAGTCTGAAATTTTCACAGCAAAAAAAAAAACACACACACACACACACAAACACATATAACCATAACCATGAAACTTTGAGAAAACAGAAAGTAGAGGCAAATAGAGTATGTAAATTCTTAGGAATACAGCGTAAGAGAAATAAATAATAATAAAATTAAAATTTTCGAACCACGAAGTAGTACCCAGTACCCACGTATAGTCAAAGCAAACTAATGCGAATTACACTTGGTCAGTCCAAATTCTGATATTTTCTCGGCAAACAAGCAACACCTATAAGTATAACACACTGAAAAAACAAGAAAGAAAAATGGAAAACAGAGTACCCAAGAGTGTAAATCCTGAGGAAAACAGCGGAGTCAAGGCCAGCATGTTCAATAATCTCTGTCTCGCTCATCCTCAAAGCCTGAGGCATCCAGTTCAAGAAAGTGACGTAAGTTCTGAAATTAAGATTCACGAATTTGCCCACGAAATTCCCAGCACGCCTTGGACTTTTTCTGCCTCCAGTGAGGTACCATTTGGGAAAGTAAACTCTGTCATTGATGGGTTGAATTCTGAACAGAGCAAAGGCTAGCAAGAATGCGAAGGCACTCAGTATGTTGATGAGTGCAGACACACCAATGTCTTCCAGAGTAGCCATTGGAGAGACAGAGAAGAGATGGGTAGAGAGGGAAAGTAGAGAAGGTGGTGGAGAGGAGACGAATCAAAGGTTGATGGGTTACTGATGAAGAAAGAATTGAATACCGGATGGAGAAAGGAAAGAATATTGTTTGTTTTCTTTGGGAAGTTGAGTTTACTGTAGCCTCTATCTTCTCCTTTTTTTTTCTTTTTTTTTTTGCCCTTTTTTCTTTTTTTGTAATAATATTTTTTAACAGTTGTATCCAAACATTTAGAATGACTAATACCTTGGACTATGTTTGTTACGAGAGGATAAGAAAGAGAATAAAATGATGATTCTATTATTTAAAAAAACAAGTGTGTATTTGATTGCACAAAGAAATAGAATAACTACTCTCTTGTGAGGGGTCTATTCGCTCTGATAAGGAAATAAACATTCTTTTTTAAACCAAGAAAAATGGTTATTTTCTCATTTCAAGAAATAAAAATCATTAAAAATGGATCCTATCTTTGTTTTTTAATTCTATTTCTACCTTTTACCAAACATTGGAATAGAATGTCTATTCTCATTCCATTCTCATTCTCATTTTCATTCTATTTCATTCCCACTCCCATTCCATTCATTCCCTCAACACAAACACAGCCTAATGCTTAAGGTAAACTTGGTTTGGGTGGGGTTCAAGAGTTGAAGCTAAGAACTTATACATTTTTAGAAAATAAGAAGTTTGAACCAACATTTTGAAAATCAATTCAAACATTGATCCAACCAAGTGACCGAATTGGCTCAACTTGGATTCAATCGGTTGGGTTAAATGGATCAATTGGTTAAAATATTTAAGAAAGATCAATTGGCCAAAAAATATTTCAAAAAGTGAATAAAAAAATGTAATTTAGCACATTAATATTAATAAAATTTAAATTTCCAAATTTAGATTTGAAAACTAATAATAAGTCATAATTAGCGCATAACATTAAAGGAAACAATATAAATAATAATAACTAAAATGAAAAACATCTAGTTGCAAGAAAGGTAATTGTTAAGTGGTTGAAATTTAACTTTACCCTTGTTTTATTACCCAATTGACTTGGTTGGGTCTGTGGGTCAATTGTTGAACCACTTGATCCAGTAGAATTGTTTGGTTTTATAACTTTTTGGTTTAATTGGACTAACCAGTATGGAAAATGTGTTGGGTTTGGTGTTGGGTTTGGTCGAATCTGATTCAACCGGTCAGGTTGGGTTGGGTTCCAAAACACCGGTTTAAACATTCACCTTGAGTTTTTACGAGTGGTTCATCGAGCTTAGCTTTTGGTAAATGAAAGATACTACTTGTACCAAATCTTTACATCAAACTTTTAATTTTTTTAAACTTTTTCACTAGTGACTCTTATCTTAAGCTTAGCTTTTGGTAAATGGAATATGCTACTTACACCAACTATTCACGCCAACCCACATGATAGATGATATGACTCTGCCACATTAATGAATATATTTTTTTTAACACAAAAAATAGAAAACAAAAGTTGTATACATATATATATATATCACACTATCTACCATATGAGTTAGTGCAAATAGCACTACTCTTATATCAATTAACATTTAAAAAAAATATATCTAATTAATTACTGACTCATGAAAGAAAAAAAAAAAAAAAATTGAACCCTTTCACTTCAATGTATATATCAAAATCAACTGTCTTTTTTTTGTTGGTAGAGTGAAAACCAAAAATCTTTCATTTACATAAAAATTGATCATCTTGAATGAAAAAATTCGGAAATGATGATCATTATTATAAATGAGAATGAAAATTTAAAATAAAATATTTTATGATTCAAAACACAAATATTTCGTCAATAAACTATGATCATTTATCATTTACACTACTCTAAAAAATAAATTAAGTAATGGATGATGATTAGGTAAGCACGTGTTGATATAACTTATATCGACACCCACATTAGGAGTTGTAAATTCTGCATTAGTGAGATATGAGATACATTGGTCCAATGCAATGGGTACAACATGCAAGGGGTATAACTCTCAATACATGGTACTGATATAACTTATATCAACACGTGCAGATGGGAACATAACCGATTAAGTAATATCTTTAAAAATATAATATTTATAATTTCATACACGTATATGCCATGTGAAGATGTGGACCCACTAAATAGTGGGACCCATATAATGTGGCGTAGTTGGAACTAAACGTCATGCACAGATATACTAGAATTTGGAATGAGAGAGAGGTTGTGGTGGGTTTCATTGATTATTGTTTTTTATTTTTTATTTTTCATTGATGATTGAGTAGTGGGAGTTGTGAATTTTGTGTTGAAAAGTGCTAACCTCTCTTTTCAATGTTTTCTTTTTCTTTATCGATCATGAAAGGAAAAAGAGAATAAAGACGACGTGTTTGGCTCCACGCGTCACTTTCAGTTTTCCCCTTTTTCCTCGCGGCGGAATCCTGAACGTCATAATCATATAGCTGGATTATCGGCAGAAAAAACGGCTAAAATATTTTTTTTACTAAAATTATAATAAGTGCTCGTAAGAAAAGAATCTGATCAGTAATCACAAAGAAGATTTTGGTTAAAAAGGAGGGAAAAGGGTGTGGAAAATTTAACAGTCTTGTACCCTTTTTAAAGGGATTTTGGTAGAGGTTTATGGATTTTATAAAATTACGCTTTCCTCCCTTCAAGTGCGACCTATTTTAAGAAGATGAATTAACACCAAACAATTTATCTAGGAGTGATTGAAAGGGCCAAAGTATAGTTTTCATTTCAAACAAAAATAGGGTTGTAACTTGGGTGGGTTGAGCCCACCCAACTCGAACCCAACCTGGTCAATAGATGAGTTGGACAAATAATTTTCATACATTGGGTTGGAATATATTAACGCGATTTAAATCGCGTTGGGCTTGGGAAGGAGGTTGCGCAACCCAAATATATAATATATAATTTTTAAATATTTTTATATGCATTAAAATGACACCATATGATTTTTAATTATTGGTCCTCTGGAGTGGACATAGGAGGCTTATATGTAAGAGAAATTGATGAAGAATTGCTGGAAGAAGATGTGCAATCGGCTAGAGAAAGATGTGCAACCAGATTACCTTCTATTGTTTTTTCCTTTTTGTTTTTTGTTTTTTGTTTTGGGTTAAAAGGGGAGCTTTATTTAGACTGTTTGCAATTAGTAGCTATAAAATCTACTCTCTTAGCAAGGAAAAAACAAAACTATAAAATCTCCTAGAATTATTGGATTATAATTCATAGTTTGATCTAAAAGACTCTTTAAATAAGTGTTCATGAATGTCAATTTTTCTTATTTTTCTGAATTAGTTTTCATCATTTTGGCATCAGAGCACTCTGCCGCTATATCTCTCTTCTTTCCCCAATCCCGATCGGCCACTAACGAGTAACGCCGTTGATTTTATTGAAACATGTTAATCAATTGAGTTTGGATGATTAAGATTTGTGGATATGCAACAATGCATTTTTATTTTATTGAAGCAATTTTATTAAAGATGAAAAATAAAAAATGAAACTAATAAGCTAACCCGACTTCAACCCGTTCAACCCATGTAACTCGTGCCCAAGTCGTGCCCACCCAACCTGAGCACAGGTTGAAGCTTGGATTAGAAAAGTTCAACTCGGAGTATGGGTTGGTTAGGCTTAGGCGTAGAGATTATACATTAAAGTTGAGGTTAGGTTGACTTCTCAATCTGTCCAACCAAGCCCAAGTTGCAGCCTAAACAAAAATAGTAAAGTGGAAATTAATCAAATTTTAAAGGAGTAGATTATATTTTCTCATGTTTTTTTCTCCACCGAATACTACCCTAGTCTACTCTCATCTTTTTCTCACCCTCCCTCACCTCACCACTAGGTTAGCCCAATACCTTGGAAAATTTTCGACTCTTTACCTCGAACTCTCTCGGGTCTCAGCATCCTTTTCATATCAGGTACCAACAACCCAACTGTATTGCAGCGCATAGGTAGCAAGGGTATGTAGTCAGATTCAAAAAGGTGATGTGCTGAGTCATGAGTTGTAATGTGCAACTGGCTATACTTGATCTTTCCAAAAAAATTTGTAACTGGCTCATTGGGGGTGGGGGTGGGGGTGGGGATGGGGGTGGGTTGATGCTAGTGAACCTCATAAGGGCTCTTGCAAGTTGCAATTAGCTTTATGTGAGAGGGAAAAAATAAAAAATAAAAAATTAAAAATAAAATAATACATTTGTCATTCTGTACTCTGTACACTGTAGTAACACTTTATCTAATTTACAAAAAATTATTGATGCAATAAAATTTTTTTTTTATATAAAAAAATAGCATTTCAGACCTTATCAATTTAGGAGCACCAATTATGTACTCATCTGACCTATGAGGAACTCTGTGGGCTAATTTGTGCTTAATCCCTTAAGAATATTATCACTTACCGAACCTCAATGGGTTGGTTGAGTTGGCTTCAAGAGTCAAGACCACCGCAATGGGTTGGTTGAACTGGTTTCAAGAGTCAAGACGTGCACATAAGAAAGTAAAAGATTTCGTTTTCAACTTCTCTTTCTCCTAAAAATAGACCAATTATTAATTCAACATTTATGTCCGAGTCTTCACATGGGTGCCAAAGTGTTCACATTATTCAAATAAACGATGACCTTACTTGAGAACAGCCTACGTTACCATTGACTAGTTTGTCCAAAATTTTTCCCATCGCCCCTTTTATTTTCATTTTTCCATTGTGTCTTAGGCCAAAGACCCTTGTGGAGGCCTCGTGACTCAAACGAGATTCTCTCCCCCAACACCGTGTGATGATGATGATGATGTTTGTCTTTGTGTTGGTTATATTTATTGTAAACAAATGGGAAAAACCCTCAACCCATCTTTATTCTTGACCATATGTATACCCTATAGTTTTTGTACAAAAGCTGGTTCACTTTCGGCGCTATAAGCATCTTTTTCAACATGTCAATCTCAAATAAAGTAAATTAATTGACTGTTTTGAAGCTTTACCCCAATTAATTAATTATCCTCTTTCTATGCTTGATGAGGATTAACCCATTAATTGATTAATTAATTGGACCATACTGTGATACTGGCATACTGATAGTGGCATAAGCCGCGTGAACACTCATTAATTTATTTTGGGAAATCCGGAGATACTATTGCCCCCCCCCCCCCCCCCCCCACCCCCATTAAGTGTCACCTGTGTTGTGCCACTATCAATTCCATTGATTTATCTTTAGATGTCTGTGTGCTACTATGTTCTCTTGAATTTTTTTCAAACAGAACTTGCCCACTTGCAGTGGGGCAGTTACGTCTTATCTTCACTCACCATGTAGTCAAAAAAATTAATGAAAAATAATCTTACAGTGTCTCCACATGTCTAGGTGAAAATGTATATGTGTTCATATGTCCACGCTCACGTGCGCATGTGTCCATGCCCAATATCTATATATTTTTAAAATATAATATGCACGGACAGATCCACATATTGCATTTTGGGGGAGGGGCATAGAAACCCATACATTTCTTATGACCTTTAAAATGTTTTTAATTAGATGAAGTGGTGCTCCCAAATTTATTTCTCCACCCTGAATTACGTTGAGGGAAAAGTCTACACACAATATATAGATATATGCGCTTATATGCGTATGTTGGTGTGTAGGTAGCTGTCCAAACAGAAAATTCTAATTTCACCCTGATATCACGGGTTAAAGAATGGGTGAGAGCAAAGAGGAAATCCTCCTCCATGCACTATAAGAAACAAAGTATTTTCCATTTTCTTCTCCAGAGTGTGGTCACGATTTCGTTGGTTTGTGGGGATGTAGCTATCAGGCTATGCCTATCTGTCATTCCCCCTAACTACGTATCCGCGTTTTTAGATAAGTTATATATATATATATATATATTAATTATAGAAGTTATAGGAGCTCTGCACTTTGTGGTTTGGTTCTTTGGACCTCTATTTTCCTTTTGGCTGTTGCATTGTTGTGGTGGTCCCAAAACCCCGACACAGAAGGCAGCGTGCAACCACTTGCATTGTTCTTGTTGTGCAAAAAGCGTTGTTTGGCATGATAGCATCCATCTTAGCCTACGAAGAGGTGATTCATGCTTTGTCAATCCCATTTTGCAAACACGAGGATACACTCACCCTTGGGGATATATTCACTCTTGGGTAGTCCAGTTAGTAAGGATGAATTTATGATTGTATAGTTAGACGCATGATTTCAGATTCGATAACTTAAGATTCAAGTGGGGGATCGTGGCAGTGGGTTGCTGCGCTAGTCTCTCCAGAGGTTTAGGTTTCATAGGTGGGTTCAAAGGGTTTTGCTGTGGGATGATTCAATTGTTTAAAAATAAAAAATATAAAAAAAAAAATGAGAAAGAAAGAAAGAAAGAAATAAGAAGAAGACAAGGATACTTAGGTCATGTTTGTTTGGTTAGAATGGAATCAGTGGGAATGAAATTTGATTCCATGTTTAAAATAGTTTGAAATGGAATAAAATTAAAATAAATAGTGCGAAATGAATATCATTACAATTCACTATTATTGTTTGATCCATTCCCATTTAATTATTTTATCTAAACATATTATTTTAAATAAATTAGAATGTGATTCTATCTCATCCATTCTATTCCAACCAACGAGCATGATCTTTTGGCTTTGGAATTCTCATCGGCTAAAATTAAGGTACCTTTGCTAGCAAGTACCAACTCGTGCAACTAACAACCGCTAGCAAGTACCAACTCTAACAACCGCTTGGGCGTACAATTTAGTCTTGGTTTGAGGAATGTTGGGCTCGGGCATGGCATATGTAAAGCCTACTCTATCCCGCCTATCGCACACTAAAATGTTTGTTTTGAGTTTATAAATTATATTAATTGAGGTAGGATTAATTTGTATTTAGTGTAAGGTTTTTGTTTATGCACATCATATATACCAAATTTTTTATTAATTGGACATTTAAAAGCATTTTATTTTAAAACTCACATTTCCTTATGTGGAATAAAACTATAATTTGAGACAGCTTATGGATGAGATAACTCATAATCTCTGATGAATTTAATATTTAATAAAATAGTGAACTTAGCGAAATCTGATCTCTACAAAAAAGGGGTGACGACATGGTAGGCTAGCGGCATTTGGCTTACTTATTAAATGAGTAATAATCTTGGTTTCAAGTTTGTAAAAAAGTATTGATACCCATTAAATTGTTAATATTAAGACAAGTTTAGGATTAACGGCAAGTTCTATCCGTTTGTTTTGAAAGAAATATTTGCACTCCAAGACTTACTTTTTCATCTCTCACTTATTTTAAACTTCTAAAGGATTTATGAAAATTATAAAAGGTTTTCATGAAAACTTGTCGCATTATTCATTATCTTCCATTCTATCTTTAGGCACTTAATACCACATTTTTGTCTTCAATTTGAATTCAAAATTTTTATTTTTTGTCTTATATTTTTATATTAAACAAATTTTAAATTTTATCATTTTTTAAAAATTTATTTTCTAATAATGTGGCTGTTCCATGTTTTTTTATTTTTTATTTTAATTTTTGGAGTGTCTTCTAATGGGTGCCATGTTAGTATTTACAATATTGGGAATTTTTTTTAAATGGATCAATCGCAAGTGAAATAAACTATAAAAAAGTGGGCATGTTTATTTAGCTGGTATCAGAGAGAATTAGAATGGAATAAACTTTTAATAGGTGATTGCGGCCGCTAAGGGCACTAACCATTGAAATCTCATTTCATTATATTTCTATTCCGTCCGATTCGGGCCAACAAAGGTGCCGCAAGAGTACAAGTGAATGATGGGCCAGTTTCAATCCAGGCCCAACGTACCGGCTGGACTTCAACATGGAGTGACATTGGCCGATCGGCTCATTGGCCCGACTCTGTACAGTCCTACGATCCTACCCCAAACAGGGAGAAGGAAGTAGCTAATGCTGGTAGGTTTTGCGGAAACCAGTTTTCGTGGCGAAAATGATGCAGAGACTGTGCGTCAAGCTTCGATCTTTCGCCATACATTCAACCCAGGCTCGTCGTCTCCTCCACTCTTCTTCTCCACAGCATCACTTGCCTCTTGCAAGCGCTGTATTTAGGTCGAACCTCAAGCCCCTTTTCGTTGCTCCGTCAGCAAATCATGCTTCAATGTCCTCTCTCCTCCCTCTGTCTGTAAGTCAGGGTTTT
Organism: Liquidambar formosana; assembly: GCA_039720395.1. NCBI lineage: Eukaryota > Viridiplantae > Streptophyta > Magnoliopsida > Saxifragales > Altingiaceae > Liquidambar > Liquidambar formosana. Next base: position 2,200,281 of record CM077830.1, read on the forward strand.
TCATGTTTTTCCTTTCCTTTTATTTAAAATTAAAATGTCCGTTTGGTTGCTGAGAAAATGTGGAGAAAATTCTCGTTAACAAATTTCACCCATTTTCTCAGCAATTAAACGGAGAGTGAATTTATGATTCTGACCATGATGTTTCTAAGTTAAAAATTGGAATATTCTATTCGTTGATTCATGTTTAGTTGGTTCAAATGCGGCATTTCTCGTCGCCCAGAGAGCGGAAGAAGAGGAGAAAGCCGATGACACCAGTTGTTTCCAAGCTCAAGAAAATCAAAATGAAGTCTTATTCGTAGGTTTACGCTTGCAGTAGTCATCTTTCTTTCATTGTTCATTCTGAAATGTCTGCAAGAATAGAGAGAGAAAAGAATATGTACTGGTGTTGTTTGGTTGGCATTTGGAAGTTCTTTTATTGCTTTTGGAAGCAGAAAAAGTGCTTTGATTTCAAATTTGTAGGAAAGTGGTGCATTAGAATCTGACAATTACTTGTGTTGGATTTGCTGTTAGACACCTGAATTTAATTTAACGGCTATTGTCATTCTACCTTGAAGTTGTTTCTAAGCACACCTTTAGATTTGGAAGAATGTATGGTTGTAGTTATTTATTTATTTATTTATTTTGCTTCAGGTCATTTAAGTTCAGGTTTAGGACGATGAATGATGGAAACATTCGGCGCTGGAGGGAGGGTAAACGGCACAATGCACATTTAAAGGTTTGCCTTTCCTCTCTCATAAAATTTTATTTTGTTATTGGTTATTGATGAAGATATTATATATATATATATATATATATATGTTTTTAGTCATTTGAAGTCATTTCAGTTTAATCCAAGAGAATACCTATAATTTAACATCCAATTTAGGAGTTGTTCTCGTGTTCATTAGGGATTCAAATTGAATCACGTCTCACTTTGGTTTGCATCTTTCAATAAAAGCAAAAGAATTGAGAATTAATATTTTAGAGTTGCTTTCCAGTGAGATTAATTTGGCAGTTATTATGTACAACTGAGAATTAATTTGAAATCCTGAATTCATACAAACCCAGGCTACCCATTGTGCCAAAATTGACCCTTGAGACATTAACATTTCCCTGTTTGATTGTAGGTTTTAACACGTAAAATGAATTTGAACTACACTATATATAAGAGAGTATTAATTTTAGCCAAAAATAAATAAGTGAATTACACTATATATATATAATAAAAACTCTTAGGCTATGTTTGGTATACCGGATAGGATAAACATATCATTTTCATGTATTTTGAGCTATTTTCAAATAAGGGATATTCTATCCATAGGATGGTTATACTTATATCGTCCATATATGGGATATAATGAACCCGCCAAGGGAGGTGTATATTTTTATTCTAGGATACTATCTCATTTAAAAATAACAATGGGATAGAAAATTGTCCGAGAGACCATCTTCCCCACTTCAAACAAAGCAAGCAAAGGCATCCTATCCTATCCAACTTTTTAATCCGGTGTACCAAACATAGCCTTAAGGGTTAATGATGGATGGCCATGAAGTTTACTATCCCATTGACCTCTTAAATCCATTTGGTACTCATGCTTGTTTGAAATTCTATCCTATATTCTTATGGGCATACAATATAATGAAAACCGCCAATACGTATATGTAATTGATAAAAGGGGTGTGGGCAATGATGGTAATAAGCTTGAGGGAAGGAGTCAGTTCTTTGCTGGCCAGATGCTATTAACTTTAAGCCCCTAACCAAGTATTTGAGAGTGGCGCCTTCAAATTCAGTTTGAGTGTGGTTTTGCCATGTAACACCATGATTCCTTGTCAAGGGTAGAATTTTTTTGTTGTGTTTGTAGAGGTGATTTGTTGAACTGGGTATTAAGTTTGGTATTCTAGTCGGGGTAGATTTTATATAAGTTCCTGGTTGCAGGCATATTAAGTTTTTTCCGTTTAAATTTTTAACATGAAAGCCCCTTTGATTATTTTTGCCTATTTCACGGGTTACTGACATCAAGATTTTCATCATTTCGCGGTCTCTGTGTGTTGTTGTTTTTTTTTTTTTTTTTTTTTTTTTTTTTTTTTTTTTTTTTTTTTTTTTTTCATCAAATCAGTATTAGAATTTGTAATTCTACATGTCAATTCAACTTCTATTTCATGGTTTTGAGCTTTTTTTTTTGGGTATGGGAATAAATTTTTTTGGATTATGACAGTCAAAGTTGAAGACTTATTGATTACTAAAGTTTTGCATGAAATCTTAACAAGTTGAAGATGTTTTCATAAAGTGCCCAAGGATGAGTGGGTAGTTTATTGCTTGAGCACTAAATGGGTAATCCACTTGTTTTCTATGGATTAGGTATATATTATCAAATACTCATTTGTTACAAAAAATGGGCACTTTGAAACCTTTATAAGTTGAAGTCCCTGATGAATCTATTTTAGTTCGGGTAAAATTTTAGTAGTCTATTGTGATTTGTGATAGAAGGTAATGGTTTAATTGATAGAATGGACAAGTTTAATGAAATTGTTATTTTATTATTGAATATGGGTGCCTTGCGGAAGAAAACAAAGCCTAATCCTATTTTTTCTGTATTCACTCTGTCATATTGTCATCTCATTGCTACTTTTCTCTACAGCAAGACTAATACTGTTATAGATGAACTTAAGGGAATTATAGCATCACACCTCCAAGAAAATTGAGCAATTCCTGTAATTATAATTATTTTTTGTCTGGTGGTCCTCTCTATTATTTCTAATATAGACCAAACTACTCTCAACAAAACATTTTTTTAATTTTATTTTAATGTGAGGGTAAAAGAGTAAATTAGTAAGACATGTATTCTTTTAGTGTCCTTCCCTTTCCCTCCTCCCTAAAAAGGAGACAGGAAATTATTTGTCCATCCATCCTACCAATACATAGGAAGGAAAGAGGACTCCTTTCCTATCCATCCCTCCTACCTTTCCTTCCTTCTACTTTTCCATCCTTCCTGCCAAACGAAGTGTAAGGTTTGAAGAGTCAAACCCAAGAGATTGACCTCATAGGATGGGAGAGATTCCACTAAGGCCACAGGGGCCCATCCCTGTAATGATTTTTATTAATCAGCTACTTGAGAGAAGACAATGGGATTGGGTTGTAGAAGTAGGAACAAATCCAGTTGTTGATAATGGATCTATCTCGGCATCCAAGTGTGAACTCTCCTTGAAAGTGGTATCTGGTTAACTAAAAGAGTCAAAATTAAAGGATGTATTTCAGGGGTAGATGTTACTTTCAAAAGGAGTTGCTTCAGTATTGAGATGTATTCTTGGCAAAGTCAACCCTCTAAACCTGGATAAAAAAAAAAAAACTAGTATTATGAAAAATAATTTGTCTAACATTGATAAGACGTTAGGCATGTTCCATAGTTGAAATAAAAAAATTGTATTCTTTGGGTACCTGCAACTCTGATTTGTGTGAAGTATACAGTAGAAGGTAGATTCCTGAAGTTTGTGAATGGGGTATTAGCTTTTACTCAAAAGGGAAGAAGATTAAAAATATTTGTGTTGTCTGGACTTTGGAACTCAGTTCTGAATGGAGTGGTTTTGTTATGATTAGAAGCCTCTTGTTCTGTTTTGACCCTGGCATTAAGTAGCTTCATTACAGTGCATAACAGCTGTTACGCTATGATACGTGGCCTCATGCCCCTTGACCTAAGGCACCTGTGTTGACACTACACGACAGGGGTATGAGTATGGCATCTATACTGGACCTCGCAACTTCACAGTGAGACAGGCTCATTATGGGGGGAGGAGGGAAAAAAAAACCCAGAACTTCAACATCAAACGAATCTGATTACAAGCATGAACCAATTTAAAAAACCCTAACAAAATAGTCAGGGACTTGAAGAATATGACAGAGGACTGATAGAAGAAACACCAGATTAAGAAGAAGAAGAAGAATAAGGTGCTGGAGGGGAAAATGGGGATTGTGAGGTCAATTTTGACCTCACTTTGATGGTGATGTCAAACGGAGGAATGATGATGGTGAACGACAACAACAGACAAACAACCAAAATCTTAATTTTGCTGCTCTCTAGTGAAGGTGATTGAGAAGGTTAGATCTTTTTTTGGGCAAAACTCGAAGCCTGTTGTGATAGACTTATAGCTAATTGTTGTAAGGCTTTAAATGGTTGCATCTGATCATCTGTGAACTTTGATCTATGCTTGGTATATTACATATTTAAGTGTAATGGCTCAAGAGTTCCTTATGAAGGAACCCTCTTCTTTTATATAGTCATAAGATGTTCTATTTAAATTCTCCCTATTCCAAAAAACCCTAACCAAGACTCGAATTGACTCAAACAAGAATGAGAATGGGCTTAACTCATAACCAAATGACTGTTAACTTTGATGCTAACCCAAAATCTGTAAATTTTCCAGTAGACCTATAGACATGAAATTTTTCATATTTTTCCAATTCTAAGGAAGCCTTGAACTAAGTATATTTAACCATATCTACTGAACGTACTCTTCATGCGGCACCAATGGTGGGGCAATTGTTGCATCAGCAATTTTTTATTATTTATTTATTTATTTTGCTTCTTGTTGTGAGGATCCTGGTGTTGTTATGTGAGTTTTATAATTTTTTCTCTTTTGATTGGTTACTGTACTGAAATTAATGAGATTCTGGTGCTTAATGCAGTCCAAGAAATCAAAACGTAGACTTAGACGACCCGCCATTGTCCCTGCTGCTTATGCCAAGGTGATGAAGAAGCTCAACTTCTGTGGTTAGAAATAATGGGAGTCCTCTGGATGCTACCATTCTGGTATGAAAGAGAATATTTAGATCTGGTTACTATCTGTACTCCTGTTTTGGCTGCTTCTTTTTTTTTTTTTTTTTTCCCTGACCAAAAAGGTTGTAGAACAGTGATTTGTAGCTGGATGAATGTAAACACTTTTTTGATCTTAGGCAATGGCTAATAAAAGTTAGTTGAATATTTTGAAGTGGAGGGATTGCTTTAGGCAAATAACAGCTGACAATATCTTTTAATAGTTGTTTCTATGGGGTTCTTTCGTTCTGATATCTATCCAGGCAGTGGCTTTTGGGATGTTAGCTATTGGATTGTGTCTGGTTACTGCGGTTTATGTAACAAATGAGCAGACACGAGTGGCACGGTCTCTGCCCGACGTATGCATGCATGCGAAGTGTGAGCATGTCATGTTCTGAAACACCCTATGCAAAGTTTAGATGAACAGGTTTCACTTAAAATCACATTGCCCAGCAAATGGGAAGAGAACAAAATTATTTTTTGGTAAAGATTTCGGGCAAGTTTACTGCCCCAAAACTGCATCGTTGCAGTAAGGAAAAACAAGTACAGAAGCTGTGACCTGATTTGATTTTAAAATAGAAAGTAAAAATTCCAAGTGGTCATTAGAGCCATGTTACTGAAAATGTGGGTTCAAATTGAGCAAGAGATGAAGAGTGAAGACAAACAGCATAAATATAATTTTATTACTTAATTTAAATTTGTGTAAGTTTGTATTTTTTATTTGTTGAACGGCGATCAGTTTTTGCACCTTACACACCACGTACTTATCTTATATACATTTTCTTTAAAAACTTTAACATTTTATTACCAATTTCTGTTATTTTTCTAAATCGATAATGAAATTTTTCTCTCTTAATATTTCTTTATTTTAAGACCCTCGATATCGATATTTAAGTCCCTACTTTATTTTAAGACCCTCATTTGCCATCACCCATTTGCTATATTTGATCCTACAAAAACCCACCAAGAATCATTGCAACATTTTTTTATAGCCTCTATGATTGGCACTGGGGTTGACTGGTTTTATTGACAACCATAAGTACTATCAACCGTGTAGTCAGCTATTGGTATCTCTAATCTCTTACAGGGTGAGGGATCTTGGGTTTAAATCTTCTAGCATTCGGGACAGAGGTTAACCCCAGTGTAAGGCCCAAAGGCATTCTCCTTAGCGTGGCACATAACTACATAAATAGTTGTGAAGGAGATTATTATACCAGAATGGGTTAGTCACAAATGAGAAATTTGTCGAGTTAAAGGAAAGGCCACAAAGATAAACAAGAAAGACCAAAACAGGCCGTAAGGGTAGGGAAAAGACAAGCCGTGACGGCAGGGCCGAAACAAGGGGAATTTTCTACCATGACTTAAACATGGCACATGTGGCCAATTTTTCTTTTCCTTTTTCTTTCATTTTTTTTAAATTTTTTTTTTTGGGTAAATTTATTATCGTGTGACTTAAAAATCATGAAATAATTGCCAAGTCTAGCTGCCTGTGTATGAACTATGAAATCAAACCACGAGGAGGAAAATAGAGGATATGAAGCTTCCTTGGAATTTCCATGACCAGTGACTACATCACTTGTTGGACACAGAGGCCTTGCAACATGCCCCTGCTCTGCATTGAACATCACATCCCCAAGCCTCCATTGAACATCAACCCCACTTGCTCAATGTCCTCCTCGAGGCTACCTACAAGCTCCAGGGGACCCATAAGATGGACAACATCAAATTTGAGCAAATTTGTTACGCTCTAATATAAAACACTATTAACCAAACAAATAGTCGCAACATTTCTTCGCCGTAATCTCATGCAACCAAATTAATAAAGCATAAATATATGTGGTCAGGTCGTCAAAGCCTCTAAGAAACGAAAAATATCGATCGCTTTTTCTTGTTTTTGAGAAGATGGAGGGACAATGCCTCTCCAGAATAGCAGAAACAAGGCTACGGTGAGTCCACGATGAGAAGTCGAGTCTATTTATCTTGACTCAGAAGTCCACTCTACTTGCCAGTCTATGAATTCAATCCACGAGGAGAAAAACAGAGGAAATGAAGCTTCCTGGAAATTTACATCACCAGTGACTACATCACTTGTTGAGTACCTTATCTAAATCAACTCAGGAATGTGGATGGCCAATAATATCACAGTGCAAATGAACACCTAGTCCTCTTATTTCTTTTTCTTCTCACGATAAATCTGTAATTTCATTGGTCCACATCCTGCATGGGTGATCCCAGTTCTACTTATCATCAAGGCTTTCTTCTAATAGATCCATTTATGTCATTCAGTCCTATTACCTTGCAAGTATACACATCTCCAAGCTTTCTCAGATTCTGATCTGCAACTGAAAATGGCTGAGGCTTTGCTTAAAGTTGTGTGTGAGAATTTGACCTCTCTGATCCAAAGGGAGCTAGGATTGCTTTGGGGTGTCGAAAAAGAGATGGAAAAGCTTTCAAGTACGCTCTCGACAATCTGGGCTGTCCTTGAAGATGCTGAGGAGAAACAATTGAAGGACAAGGCGATAGAAAACTGGTTGCGGAGGCTCAAAGATACAGCTTATGACATAGATGACGTCTTGGATGAGTGCACGACAGAAGCCTTGCGACTGGAGTCTGAAGGCGAAAGTTGTAGATTGATCAACAAGGTACACACTTCTTTCTTAACTTGTTATCATCCTGAAAATGTCAATTTTCTTTACAAGATTGGGAAACGGATGAAAGAAATTAGAAAGAGATTAGATGACATTGCCAAAGACCGCATGCAGTTTCATTTGCATGAGGGCGTTGTTGCGAGGCGAGTTGAGGCCAGAGAAAGACGCCAAACTTGCTCCGTTTTAACTCAATCACACGTGTATGGAAGAGAAGATGATAAAGAAAAAATTGTTGAAATTTTGGTGAATCATGTAAGTAATTATGAAGATATCTCCATCTCCATCTACCCTATAATTGGTATGGGGGGCTTGGGAAAGACTACGCTTGCCCAGCTGGTTTTCAATGATGAAAGGGTAAATAAGCATTTTGACACAAGAATTTGGGTGTGTGTTTATGAGGATTTCGATGCAAAAAGGGTGATAAAAGCAATTATAGAATCTGTAGGTGGAATAGCTTCTGAAACCATAGATTTGGAGCCCCTCCAGAGACGCCTTCGAGAGATGTTGAATGGGAAAAGATACTTGCTCGTGTTAGATGATGTATGGAATCAAGATCAAGAGAAATGGGACAGGTTAAAGTATGTACTAGCATGCGGATCAAAAGGCACTTCAATTATTGTCACTACCCGTATTGAAAAGGTCGCATCAATTATGGGAACTCTTCCACCGCATCACTTGTCAGGTTTGTCAGAAGATAATTGCTGGTCATTGTTCAAGCAACGTGCATTTGGAAATGAGGCAGAAGAACGCCCAAACCTCGTAAGCAATTGGGAAGGATATGATAAGGAAGTGTGGGGGTGTGCCATTGGCTGCAAAGGCTCTAGGAAGCTTAATGCGCTTCAAAAGGGAGGAAAATGAATGGCTTTTTGTTAAGGAAAGTGAAATTTGGAATTTACCACAAGACGAGAATTCGATCTTGCCTGCCTTGAGATTAAGTTACTCTGATTTGCCATTAGAGTTGAGACAATGTTTTGCTTATTGTGCCATATTTCCAAAGGATTCTATAATTGGAAAGCAAAATATTATTGATCTTTGGATGGCTAATGGATTTATCCCTTCCAATGGAAAGTTAGAGCCAGAAGATATTGGGAATGAAATATGGAATGAATTATATTGGAGATCTTTTTTCCAAGATTTAGGCAAAGATGATTATGGGAAGATTTTAAATTTCAAGATGCACGATCTTGTGCACGATTTGGCCCAGTCTATGGTGGCTGATGAATGCTGTATTATGGAGGGTGACAAGCCAGCTAATATTTCAAAAGGAATTCGTCATGTTAGATTGGTTACTAATTCAGAGGGATTAGGTACCTTTCCTAAAGCTTTGTACAAAGCTGAATCCTTGAGGTCTCTCCTACTATCACCAATGTCTGAGCTTTTCTTTGGCTATTCAAGATTTGATTTTTTGCGGGTACTTGTGGCAAGGGAAACCAGAATAACAAACCTGTCATCTTCAATTGGCAAGCTAAAACATCTAAGGTATTTGGACCTTTCTTGGACACAAATCAAAATACTTCCAGAGTCAATTTGTAGTCTACAAAATTTGCAAACTTTGGATTTATATGGTTGTCCATATCTTCAGAGCTTACCCAAGCAAATGAGACGCCTGAGAAATCTTCGACATCTGTACATGCATAGTCATGAAATAACTCAGATGCCCCCTAGAATTGGGCAATTAACTTGTCTTACGTGGTTAAGTTTTTTCATTGTGGGCGAGAGGAGAGGTTTTCGCCTTGGTGAATTGCAAGGCTTGAATCTCAGAGGAGAATTACATATCAAGCACCTTGAGAGAGTTAAAAATCTTAAGGATGCCAAAGAAGCCAATTTGATCGGAAAACAGAACCTCTGCAACTTATACTTATCATGGGGAAGTAATGGTGAATCAGAATCGCAGGTGAATGCTGAAGATGTACTTGAAGCCCTTGAACCTCACCCAAATCTTGAACAGTTGTCCATAACAGGGTACAAGGGCACCGATTTTCCACTTTGGTTGAGGAATCTAGTTCTAAAAAATGTGGTTCACATTAAGCTCTCAAACTGCAAAAATTGTCCGGAACTTCCACTGTTTGGGAAACTACCTTCTCTAAAGACTCTTGACATATCTGGAATGGAACATGTGGAGTATATCGACAATGAATCCGAGGGTGGCGTGGTGAGAGGATTTCTGTCTTTGGAAACACTGAATATAGAGTGTTTACGAAATTTGAAAAGATTATCAAGAAAGGAAGGAAGAGAGCTACTTCCTCATCTTATCAGGTTAAGCATTAGCCTATGCGATAAGTTGACGACTTTGCCATGCCTTCCGTCACTCAAAGAATTAGAAGTGCGGGGATGCAATGAGGTCTTACTAAGTTCGATATCAAACCTTCATAGTCTCACCTCCCTTTCGGTAGGATATAATAGTGACGTAATTTCCTTTCCCGATGGGATCCTGCGAAACCTCACTGCTCTTCAATCACTGCGTATTGATCACTTCTCCAGGCTTCAAGTGTTGCCTACAGACCTAGCAAGCCTCGTTGCTCTAAAGACACTAGCAATTGAGCGGTGTGGAGAGCTTGAGTGTTTGCCAGAGCAAGAGCTTGGAGGCCTGACCTCTCTCCAACATTTGAAGATTCGTGAATGTATCAAGTTCAAATCTTTGTGGGAGGGGTTGCAGAAACTCACTGCCCTTGAGAGGTTGGATGTTAGCAGTTGCCCGAAGTTGGTGACTTTGCCAATAGGCCTCAATTCCCTTCGACATCTGACCATGATGGGTTCTGAATCGTTTTCATCAAAAATTGGTGGTCCATGGATTCCCACCATTTGTTCTAAGTTGGTGGTTTTGCCAGAGGCCATACAACATGTCCCTGCGCTGCAATCTCTACATATATCTGGATATTCAGATCTAGCATCATTGCCTGACTGGCTGGGAAACCTCACGTCTCTTCAATCCTTACGCATTGGGTATTGTCCTAAGCTTGCATCACTTCCAACGAGCATTCGAAGCCTCACCAAACTCCATACTTTGAGCATTGGGGATTGTCCTCAACTCGAGAGGCGATGTGAGAAGGAAAGAGGAGAGGATTGGTACAAGATAAATCACATACCAAACGTCAATTTTTATAATTCTGATCTGGGGGAAAATTCCAGCCCAATATAAGAGCGCCACTTGGACTCAAGAGAGTCAACTAATCACCCTCACAAAGGGATATTACTTAATTAATATTAATTATTCAATAATAAAATCCTAGACTCTAGAGCAAAGGGCTTGATATTATTACTTACTAGTCAGGCCTATTAGGACTCTAACTTCCTAATCCGATAAGGAGGACACCCACTACAAATAAGGAGCTCCATACACACAAGGTACGTTCAATTCACTTCATACATTCCATGCTTATTTAATATCATCTAACTAAAGCATCGGAAGGCTCCTGCCGGTCACCCACCGGTCGCTTGAGCCTTATTTTGCAGGTATACATGAGGAGCATGTAAAGAGCATGTGAGGTCTATGTTGCAATATTAATTGCGGCGATTTTTCGTCATCAACAGTTGGCGTCGTCTGTGGGGAAAATATTAAAAAGCTTATTCCCTTCTTTCCGATAGAAAGCCTTGGTGGATGCTCGCGCGACGCTAGCCCATCACCTCTTCTCATAAGGTTGCCTACTGTGCGTCCACCCAAAATTAATTTTGCCCATCACCTCTTCTCATAAGGTTGCCTACTGTGCGTCCACCCAAAATTAATTTTGCATGTCGCCTTTATTGCCAACATGGCCTCGCGATGTCATAAAAAAAAAAGGGCGGGTCTCTTGTTATCTTTTCTCATTGCTATGGTTCTACCAATTTCGCCAAGTATCTCCTTGCACTTCTCAAGAAAAAAAAAAATGCAAGAGAAGGGATGTCGTCCTTGTATTGTGACTCACAATACTTATATAATAGGAAACAGAATATACCAGATTCAATTTTTCTTGTTTCTCGAGGGCTAATCTTCAACTTGGCATTTATGCCATAATCTTCATATTTGTATAGAAATAGTTCACAATGGCTTGAGTGGGTGATGACTTTGCTTAAGATTGGAGACTAATTGAGTCTTACACCCACCACGATATTTTGGGACCTATACCCCACCCAAAAATATATATATAAAATAAAATAAAATAAAATAAAACCATTTGTAGCTAGGGGTGCGTCGGTATTTTCAGGCTAGTAGCCGTTTAAACCATCCTTCTAGGGTTTAATCCTTCCCTTACAAATCTTTCTCTAAGGTTTAAGCCCTCTCCAAAGCCACAAGCACTCACAATCCTTCACTGTTGAGAACTATGGCTACAAAGTTGCTGGTCTCAAGAACAGCAGCCAAGAACCTATACCAACTTCTCCAACCTCGTTTCATAGATTCTCAACCTATTTCGCCTTATGCAATCTCTCAATACCTCAGAAACTTTCACTCGTTTGTTTCCCGAGAAGATAATTCCCCAAATTCCGAGAAACTTCGTTTCAGAAATTCCAGGGGCATGGTCTCTGGCCCCAATTACGATCTTGATGAAGCCGCCGGTTCTGCAGCTCTCAATCTCGACTCTCGCGTTCCTGCAACCGTAATCACCGGTTTCCTTGGCGCCGGAAAGGTTTTTTTTTTTTTTCCCCCTTGTTTTGTTTTTGAATTTCAACCGTAATGTTGTTTTCTAGTTCTTATTCTTTGTAGTTGTTTATTTATTATTTATTTTTAAATTTTGTAATATTATGATGACAGACGACTCTGTTGAATCATATTCTAACATCGCAACATGGGAAGCGGATTGCTGTCATAGAAAATGAGGTATTTAAGTTTTCCAGCTTTGAATTTGAAAATTTTGGCCTTATTGTTATGGATTTTTTATTTTATTTTATTTTATGCTTCATAATATCATTTTTTTAATCATAGAAGCCGATTGATTATTTATATACTTGCACGTTTGTGTATTTATGTTTTTGGGAAAGAGATCGATATTCATTATATTTCAGTTTGTTGGTGTTGAAAACCATCACATGAAAGTACCTTTCTCTTTCTCACCCAAAGGTGGGAAGTGGGATTGGTTTGTACTTATGCATTACTGACATCTTAGTGTATGGAACAAGTGCTGAGTGTCTGCAAGAATCAAATATGATAACACCTAAAACCTAGCCATAAGGATGCAACTATGTTGGTGTTTAAATGAGTTAATTCAATAAGGGCCTGTTTGGACGGCCCATGTAAATTGAATTATTTCATTGTGTTTTGTACATAATTTTGTGAACAAATCCATCATCTTTAATGGAAAAATTCAAGAGAATAATAGCCCTCATCACCAACTGAGAGTGATTTTTTTTTTCTTGATGATAAAAAATGAGAGTAGAAATTCAAAATAGAGGCATTTCATGAATATATGAAATTGATTTTATAACTTCAGCTATAGTGATGACTCCAACTTTTATAAATGGTCCCATTCAGGATTATGGATTTTGTAGTTTCAATAATATGTAAAATACACTATAACCATTTAATTTTCATTTGGACGACCAAACATGCCCTAAGTAAGTAAAATAAGAATATAATTGCAAAATTTTATGAAAAACAAAAAGGAAAATGCTATGGTTCCCAACTCCCTCTCATGGGGTGGTATCCACACCCATGCCACCTCATGTGATTGAATTGGGATGTTGGTTCAACTGGTCAAAAGCCCAAGAGCTAGGATCCATAGCATTACTCAAAACAAAAATCTTAGGGTTTCACACCTTAGAAGTTTGTTGTTTTATCATATTATATGTTTTATGCTACTTATGCTAGATGATGTGCACACATGTGTGTTGCATCTGTACTATGACTTGAGTTGCTTTAAAAAAGAAAAAAAATTCTTGTTTCTTGCAACATTTGAGACTTATCCCCATAAAAATACTGATGTGAAAGGTGCCTTGGTACTTGTTAAGTTCTTCATTACACTTGGATTAAGGATGATTTGAAAGTTGAAACTATTGTTACTGTTGAGAATTCTTGAATAGAATGCTGAGTGTTATTCTTACATGTGTATGAAAGCTTCTTTAATTCGTCTGGCTGCAGTTTGGTGAGGTGGATATTGATGGATCATTAGTCGCTAGTCATTCCTCTGTGGCTGAGGACATTGTCATGGTTAATAATGGTTGTCTATGTTGTACTGTTCGAGGAGATCTAGTTAAAATGCTCTTGGAGTTGGTTAAGAAAAAACGGGACAAATTTGATCATATTGTCATAGAAACGACAGGTATGTTATTTCAGAATTTGATTCCAAGAAGCGGTATGCTAGCCTATAAAACATATTTATTCATGAAAATATTGTTAACATTCTCTTTTATTTGTTAGATTGTTTAGCTGATTTGATTATCTATTTTAGTTATAAATTCAGAATGGACTTGTTCGTCGCCAAAATATGAGCGTGCAACTTGTTTTATTAAATATATGCTAGTGTAAAGTAGAAGATTTTTCCTTCCTATGTTGCTTGGACACAGACACGGGACCTGGAATACGATTACAACCGAGAGAAGCTGAGATGAAAAATTCTTGAAAAACAAGATAAGGACACACTAGGGATGCGGCCTTATATATATAATTGTTGAACTTATATTTCTAAAAGAATTGGTATCCCACAATGTTCAAGAAGTGTCCTCATTGTGTTATAGTCTTAGGAGGATTGAAAAAGTAATGGCAAGGTCACGGAATATCTTGTGCTTCTTTATTTCATTTTCTTAGTCCATGAATTCCAAGGATTTTAGACCTATCAGTTTGAGCACAAGCCTTTACAAGATCATTTCAAAGCCCTCTTCATTTTTATCGGTTGGTTATCCTTCAAACCATCTCGATTTAGTTTTCTTTTGTTGAAAGGGAGAATTCGTCAGTGTCCATCACGGACACGATTGCTGTATGGAAGTGTTCACGCTACTCAATATTCTTCCTCTTTGTTTCCTCCTACTGTACTGCTCTCTCTTTCTCCGTTGAGATATATGTAATGTTTTGACCTTTTTTCAGGGAATGTTTGGTTTGTGGGAATGGAAGTTGGGAAACGGGACTAGGAATCTGAAAACAGAATCGGAATGGCTGATTTACATGTTTGAATCAGTGTGGATTAGGTAGGAAAGGGAATCAGAATCCATCACCAGAAAAATTGCCAGGAGCCTTGGACATATGAAATTGGTTGGAATCTTTGTCGGAGTTGTGAATTGTTGGTGTGAGAACCTATAGTTGGGGGAAGACATGACTGTTGGACCCTCTCTTGTGCTTGTACTTTGACTCTAAGGGACATAGGAATGAGAATACTACTCCCTTGATGAATGATCTATTCAAAATTCTTGGGAATCCCATTTCAGGAGGAATGGGATTCTCCTATTTGACTGCCCGTCCTGGACACCAAAATCAAGTGAAATGGGAATGCAATTCCTAATTCTGATTCTTGATTTCTGCAAATGAAATGTGCCCCTAATTCAACATATCTGCTAGAAGTAGGCACTAGTTAATTGCATAACTTTAGCTGTGAGCATGCACTCGTTGAGATTTATGGATGTTCTTTTTGCAGGTCTTGCCAAGCCAGCTCCTGTTATTGAAACATTTTGTACTGATGAACTAGTTTCACGATACGTGAAACTTGATGGAGTTGTTACCTTAGTCGATTCTAAGCATGCCATGCAACACTTGAATGAAGTGAAACCGAGATTTGTGGTGAATGAGGCAGTGGAACAAGTTGCATATGCGGACCGTATCATTTTGAACAAGGTACATATACTTTTATTTCGTCTCCTAAAATGCACCTTTTATTTTTTTTTTTCCCCAAGTTGTCTCCTAGTCATGCATGCTGTTCAACCTTATCTATACACTGACCTACATGTGAAATTTGAGTTTATTTACTTTTTCCAATTGTTTTGACAGGTAGATTTGGTGACCGAAGCCGACTTAGAGAGATTAACTCATAAAATTAAGGTTTGAATTTCCATAGTATATCTGCTTGACATATTTGAAATGTACCAGTCTAATAGTAAGGTGATGGGTTTTGTAAGATTGTGCTAAGAGAAACTTAAATGGTATTTATAAATAACAAGTCAAATATTATACGCCTGGTCGTAATTTTGGATTTGACTTAGGTTAATGTTCTTTCACTGAAAGCCAGCTTCTGAGAATGTGAGATATATTATTTACATGCTTTGTATCCTATTAGAAATGAACATGTTGTTTATTTTATCTACAGAGCTTGTTATAAATAGTAAATGAGAGAGAGTGTTCCCAGGATCACTTTATGCCTTTGGAACCATGGTCTAGGGTCCAAAACCAAGATCACAATTCATTCATGACCTTGTTTGCTGTTTTTTGCATCTGTTAAAACTGTAACTCTCAAATTAGGATTAGTAATTGAATGGGAATTTCCAACTACCGCCATAAAAAATATAAGTTTCAATTTCAAACTACTGCTATTGTAAGTGGGATTCTCAAAATATTATTGAAAGTTAGTGGATTCTTTGTGTAATTTGATTTTCAAAATCATTTAATTTTTTAAATTAATTCAAGTTTCAAACTTTTAGTTTCTAAAATATTTCAAAACCAATTATCTCTTTCTCTCTCTCAAAGTGACAGGGAAATATATATATATACAACTAACCAAAGCAACTTGTTTAAGACTTTGAAAGTGACCCCATTTAGTGAACCAATTAGGCCTATCCCCATCATATTGCTTACCATCATATCCCGTACTCATACCCTTACCACGCACCAAAGTGAACTATGCTCTAGGTAACATTGGTCCAAAGAGTTCTATTTTTTTACAGTAAAATAAGGTAAAAGACTGACAGTAAAGTAGACATTAAATTATTACCTTGGAATCATGAATCTTATATTATATGATCAAGCATGGGACAACAGTGGTGAGAAATGCGTATTAAAGGCTTAATTGTTCAATTTATCCAGTTAGTAATTTTTTTTAATTAAGAAAAAGATTGGGATATATATATGTATCTTGCATCCTGTGGTTTTCTAGCACGCTAGTAGAATTCGATTTCGTAAGCAAGGGTTTGCCTATGCAGTTTTGTGTGAATAGCCCTAAAGAGTAGGGAATTTGAAACATATTGGCTGTGTGTTGCTTTCATTTATCCCATGTATTGTTCCATTTCTTGCATTATTTGTTTTTATGTTTTCTTTGATTTTCCCCCCTTAACATAGTGGTTCATGCATCAGTTTTTTTCTCTACTATTGATTTTTAACCTTTTGATTTTTTGTGAATCTTTGCCAGTATATCAATGGGATGGCACAAATAAAGCTAGCTAAATTTGGATCTGTTGACATGGACTTTGTTTTGGGAGTGGGAGGATATGATCTTGAAAGGTCATTAACTACTCTGTTGCAGCCAATTATTTTGCTGTCTCAAATTCCTCGTTTTCCCCCCTTGTTGTTATTAAAAGAAAAAAATTCATAGTTTTTCCCCCTTGTTATCAAATGTAATGCATATCCATATTTCATGCAGTTTTATATGATATGAGCTTAAATTTTCAATTGGTAGTTTGGTACAAATGTCCTCTGTTTTGCAGAATTGATTCTGAAGTGCAGGTAGATGGTTCCCATTGTGCAACACATCATCATGAAACTGGGGAAGGTAGTATCACCTTTTCTTTCTTTATTTGTGTCTCTCTTATTTTCTTTATTCTTATTCGATCAGTGATTAAAGTTTGTTACTATTACAAAAAGGGTGCGACAGCGTTATTAGATATTTATTGTTGCATATCGGAAGATGTTTGCTTTGTTTTGGGTTACGAATAAATTGTGGCTGCTCAATTTGAAAATTCCCTTTCAAGATTTGGGTTGGGTTGCATAAAAATTTATTTTGGGGCATTGAATTTATGTCACATTTTTTTTTGAAGACTTGTAGTTGTTTATTTTAAAATTCTCTTGTAATCTGTTTGGGTAGTGGGAGCATTTTCTATTTACATTTCTCTGTGCAGGTTCAACCTTTTCGAATGAGAAAATGTGCTCTTTCTAGTTTGTAGCACTGTGGATTTTATGATATTCTTTAATGATCTTTTTAGTGGATTGTTGGATTCATGTACATGCACATTTGTTTTGAAAGGAATCTTTCAAGTGTGTGTTACTTTTATGCTCATGGATGTAGGAGCTTGATGGTTGACTTTTAAATATAGAAGTATGAGGACATAGTAATACTATTACAAATTATAATATATCTGTTTTATATTATGAGAATCAGCCTTCTGATTTTTTAAGGATTGAACCAATACTTTCCCTATAAGAAAATACCATCATGATCAAAGTTATATGTTATAGTGGAGGGGTGAACAGGAGATGTGTAATATGGTAGACATAAGCTCCACACGAACCCCAAGTATAAATAAAAAACCTGTTGATTAGACTGGGCAGAAAATAAATACTCCTGCAGTAGAATGATAATTGCCACTTCACTATCACCACTAGATATTGGCACACATGCGTTGCACGTGAATAATATTTAAATAATAAAAGATATATGAAAATTTGTGAATTATATATATATATAAAATGTATAAAACATGGAAATCTAATTTTTTGTTACTTTTTGTTGAAAACATAAATCCCGTTTGAGAGATATGTACATATATAATGTTCTTAATATTTATCCCATTTAGGTCATTAAAATAGACGCTCAACACAATAGGTCAAATTTTCTTCCATGATTAGGAGTCATGGTAGGAATAGGAAATTGGTTAGGAGACATGCATAGTAGTGTAGGTTGTGTGGAATTCATGAAGTGGACATCATTATCTTTCTTTCTCATTTTTTTCTTCTTTTTTGCTGGAAAATAAACATTTTTAATTGTTTAAATATGGGGGGCAAATAAGTATTTAAAATTTAAAATAAGGGTGTAATAGTCAATCAATTTTTTATTTTTTTTTCCTAAGATACAGACTTTTATAGGTAGTATAGATATAGATATGCAACTTTATGAGCATGCATATAGCACATCAGCCTCTAGTCATGTGTAAAACCAAGTGATAGACTAGATATGCTCAAGCTCATGAGCTTGATTACCCTATTTAAAGTAGGAAAAGGTGACATAAGACTTTTTGATTTTAAGCCTATTCAGTCATGATGTGTTATTGGTCTCACATGAATTGGGCTCATCTAAACATCAGTCTAAAACTAATATATATATATATATATATATATATATAGGTATGTATATTGTTTTTTTCCCTTAAAAATTAGTAAATTTATTGTTTTGATTATTGACATTGAATATTACTTGGATAAGCTGGTTCAATATCTGAAACAGAATTCTTCTTTGTTCTTAAGTGGGTCTATTGAGCATTTGTACTTTAGATGGAATTATATATTACTTAGTCTATACTAGTGTTCAGCATTATCTATACATTTGAACCTTTTTGTATGTTGCATGTCTTGTGATGGATTACTGGTATTGACCAAAAGCAATCTAAAATATATTGTTGATTTTTTGTGCTTTTTGATTCAAACATTAAATTCTGAATGGATCTGTATGTAAAGTTACACACAAAGATAAATTCTCTCTAGAAAACAAGTTTCTTTTTGTTATGGCTAGTTACTGAGCACTTCTATGACATCACATGTACACCTTTATAGATTGTATTTTCATCTGAAAGTTATCATTTTATTTAATGATTTCTGATGGACAATTGGACATTTATTTGTATTCTTTGTCTATCTAGAAATATATTTATTCATTTAAAATGGGATGTCTTGAAAGTGAATTCGAACCCAATTTCTTGTATATCTAATTAAATATATATATTTTTTATTCTCCCCATTTTGATCGTTTTTAACAGAACACCACAAAGGACATCATCACGACCATGTACATGATTCTGCTGTCTCCAGTGTCAGTATAGTTTCCGAGGGAACCCTTGACCTTGATGAGGTAAAATATATTTCAAATGCCTAGTTAAATGTTAACTTGACTATATACATGAATTTGTCGTCTCTAATATCTTGTGTGTTTCTATTGTATATGCCAAAAGTTGAGAATATCTAATTTTGATCCATAAGATGGAAAAAAAGAATTACAATAATTTAAAGTTATTGTAGGTACTAAAGTTCGTTAAATCCCAAAGGAGAGGACTTGTTAGAAAAAGTTTCTTGCCATGGGGTATTCTTCTAAAAGTTTAATCTACCTGCACAAAATGCATAATTTTGGGTGCTTGACAGTGAATGAAAAATTAAAAATCTCAATTGGTCTTGGTATCTTTCTGAACATCTTCATAGATTAACTTTAAGTGATCACTAGAATTTATTTTGTAATTCTCTTGGGGAGTTTTTCTTAAATTTGATCTGAAATCACTATTGAAGGGATTCCTGAATCAGGAAGTGATCCCTGAATCAGGAAGGGATCCCTGAATCAGGAAGGTATCATCTAATTCTATGGGGTAAATCATAAAGGCCACCTTGGACATCGAAGGATAAGGTTACTCTGTAGTTCTCATATTGCAATTTTTCTTCAGTTGAAAAGGGAACCCTAGATAGGCCCTTAGATGTGTGTGCTATTGGTCGTTTGCATAAGGCCATTTCCATGGCAAGCCCATCAATAAACGGTAGATCTCAGTAAGAAAATGAACTTAACAAGATCTTCATTCTTTTATATATTTTTTTTCAGTTTAGGTACAATATACTCTCAGATCAACCATTTATATTTATTCCCAGTGTGTATAGCCTACTACTTATTCTTATGGTTGTGTGTGAGCCAGGTTGACGATTGGCTTGATAGACTGGTCGAAGAAAAAGGGGAGGATTTGTACAGGATGAAGGGAGTATTGTCTGTGAATGATTCTGATCAGCGCTATGTTTTTCAGGTTCTTATTACGAACATCTCATCCTTGCTTTAAGCTAGCCTCCACTAATGCATGTGATTGAGTTAAAGTCAGATTCACCATTATTTTATTTTTATTTTTCGGATTTCATTTATTTTGTTGTTGCATCGTTACTTCCAGGGGGTGCATTCCACTTTGGATGGTTGCCCTGGAAAAACATGGGGACCCGATGAGAAAAGGATAAACAAGCTTGTATTCATAGGAAGGAACTTGGATGAAGTTGCCCTAAGAAAAGGTTTCAAGGGTTGTTTAGTGTGATAAAAGGCTGATTCATGTTGAAGTGTAAATAGTAGATGAAAGGAGCATCATACCAGCCAGTGGCTTCCAAGTATTACCAGTGCTTATTATATTCAGAGTTTGGTTTGGCAAATAATGCTATTGGAGGCTTACTCGTTATAACTGTGTATTTGTTGTCCATTTAACACATCAGAATATCATGCTTTTGTTGCCATATGCGAGGACTTAAATGATGTTATCAATTAGCATTACCACTTGAATTTGGATTAAAGCGTTAAATCATGCAGTGGCTTTCTTAGGCTGATATTGTGTGATTGCCAAGAGGCTCCCACCTTATCGACATTGGCTTTTCGTGCGGTAAAAGTGGGTCCTTTTAGACGAGGGAGAGGCCGAAAGTTCCGAATAAGGCAATGCGGATGTTCTTGGAAGAAAAAAAAAGTTGATGGATAAAAAGGATATGACATCATAAGTGGAAAGTTATTCCATCTTTATATTAAAGAACAATTATTGTTATCAACGTAAATTGCTATTGACATCCTTCCCTTTTTTTTTTTTTCTTTTTTTTCTTGAAATTAGAAATTACTTCATATTTCTTCATCACGCATGCTTAGAAATCTAATAATACATTAAAATATTTAGGGTAAATTGCATATAACCCGCCTTGAAGTATGGGTGGTTAGCAGATAACTTCCCTTATGTTTTAATTTTACCAATGTACTTCCTTATGTTTTAATTTTTATCAATGTGCCCCACCATTACTTGTCGTTGATGAAATTTGAAGGAAATTAGTCATATGCTATGCATGTGACACTGTTAACGGACCCGTATTACCCAATATGTTCTTGACTAAAGGGTACACGTGATGGGGAGGGTGTAGGGCATATCGGTCTTTTCATATTTACTATTAATAGTGTTAAACCAATTAAATCTCCAATTGAATTAGGGAACACATTCATAAAATTAAAACATAAGGAAGTTATCTGCTAGCCCACCATACTTCAGGAGGATTTTCTACAATTTACCCAAATATTTATGGGAAAATTAGTATAAAGTACAATTTTAGTGAACTTGTAAAGGCAGAAGTCCATGAGAATCTTGTATAGACATAAGTCCAATTTTAAATAAAACATGAGCGTTTTATAAGAGTGTTAATTGCATAAAATCTATATTACTCTTAAGTTGTTATTTTTTGTTTTTAAACATCAAAATGACATAAATTTTAATTTATATGTCGGTTTTTATAAAATTTATATTTTTGTAATCTACTTATCGAAAGCTTCGAAACAAGACCCATGATGATTATAAAATTAGGAAAAAAAAAGACAAACAGTTACATTGACTAAATGTGCTATTTTAAACTAGATACACGCAACTATTTTTTAAAATTTTAAATTAATTGTTTTTAGTAGAGTTTAAATTAAAATTAATTGTTTTGGGTGTAATTTCAACAGTTACATTATGAATAAAACAATTAAATTTGGTATTAGTGATTTGAAATTTTTTGAATTTAAGAGAATATAGTACTTTTAAAACAGTTACATGCCATGTGTGGGTATCAATTTTCAGTAAGGATGAAGAGGAGGAGAAGAAAAAAAAAAGAATATATATATATAGGTATGATTGGTTCAATCAGTAGGCTTGATAAAAGAATAGTTGGATCTGAACAAACGGTACAGATAAGGTCCCTTTCAACGGTTATTGAAGGGTCTTTGTGCCTATGGCTAAAATTGTAAACTTAAGGCTTTATAAATTTTTTTCATAGACTTATGCATGTAGAAGTATAATAATATAGACTTGTATCCAAAGTCCCCAATATTTATTAGCTAATGGTCCTTGGACATTTTTTTCCTAAGAAAAAAAAGTAGAAATGGTGAGAAACTAATGGCATGAGGGGTTTAGAAGAATAGACGGGACTTAAATGGGGGGAATCACAGGCATTCCATTAAGTTGATTGAGCCATGCTATGATCTCAACCTCACCAAAATTAGTGGTTCTAGTGCATGAGTAAAGAGCATCAAAGAATGAATACATATCATGTCATTGCCCCGAGACTCAAACTCTAGACTATTTGACTTCTTACACCTTTATAGTATTACTAGATGTTGGAGCATACGCGTTGCATGTGTCAAAAAAAAAATTACAAAAATTTAAATAAAAAATTTGAATTCAAAATGAGAACAAAAATTGATATTAAGTAGTTAAGGAGAGAGAGAATAAGAGGGTAACTATGATAGAGGTAGAGAAAAGTGGGAGAAAAGAAGAAGATAATGGATGGTTAAGTTAGAGTTTACTTAGAAGTCTTTATTTTAAAGACCTTTCTAATCCTATTAATCTCTACCTTATTTAAAATTGATTAAGGTTTTTTAGTAATCCATCCTATACATCCAATCAAAGTTTCATACACTTCCTATATTGATATAAATAGATATCACTACATTTGGTGGTCAATAGTTTTTGAACCTAATGGCATGGGTTGCTCACATAAGAAGGTAGGATTTGCAAAAGTTGTGATTTGGAGCCCAAGTAAGCGTTCTCCTATCGTTTTTCAAAATTCATAAATAAAATATTTAACAACAATCATTGATTTATCTATTTATTTGTGCATACACATGGTGTAGAATGTGGTAATAATAGCAATAATAATAATATAATGAAGAGAATTTGGAAGGTAGGAGGAAGGGAGTGGTGTGGATGGCCATAGTGGTGTCCCCATTCGGCTCCACGGGGAGTGGGAATATTCCGCCTATCCCACCTCCAAACGCCCGTCCCTTGCGGAGCCACCGAAACGTGTCGTATTCCTTCTCTGGTTGGACCACTCAAAAGTCGTCACCACTCTACTACACCCCTCATGTGAACCACCAGCTACAAGCGCCACTCACTTCCTTGTTTTTTACCCCCCTGCCCTCCCACCCTCTGTGGGACGTGACACGTGACTCCTCGAATATTCCCATCCCCCCTCTTGCCGGCGAATATTCCACGCTGGCATCCACGTGTCTCCCCGCCCCTTTATCCTCTGCTTCCCACTCTCTCTCTTCCTAGCTCCACTCACCTTCGGATGATCACGAGATCTCAGATCGTGCAAATGGAAGATGATCCGACGGTGAGAAATTGAGGAGCACGTACGCTTGAGGAGGATGCTGTTTGGGCACATTTTTTTGCTTTATCATGTTGCTTCAGATTCGTCGCCGATCTTTCCTCTGCATGTTCTTTTTACTGTGAAATGTATTCTCTTATAAGTACAAGTTGCAATGAGACGCGTGAAGCTCCTTTTCTCCTCCCCCTCCTCTCTGTTTTCTCTCTCTAACTTTCTGATTTTCTGTAAATTTTCTCGGACTGGAAAATCATTAGAGTAATTCAAAATTTTCCGGGAATTTGGATATTTGTTCCGAATTCTAATCCTTCTTTGGGTCTTTATCTCTATTGTCGATCAATTCCTTAGGAATTCTAATTTTCATTATGTTCAAATTACGAAACATAATATTCATCGCTTTCAGAGAGGAGAGCTTCTTCAATACACAATTCTTTCTCTACCATCAACTTTGGTATTTGGTGTAAGATGTTTCCTTGAAGCTTTCTCTTTTTTCCCCCCTTTTGGGACCTATTCATTTGAAGTTTCTTTCACTTTTTTTTTTCCCCTCTTCTGGTGAAGCGTTTTTGAGGGGGAAAAAGCAAAAGCCGCATGAAGAATTGGAATTTGCTTTAGAGAGAGAGAGAGAGAGAAGAGAATCGGAGGGTTAATTGGAAGAGTGAGTGATGGAGAGAGCATACGGTGGTGGAAGCGGTGGAGGAGGAATGAGTTATGAGTATGAGAGTGGGGTGGTGATGACGAGAGACCCAAAGCCGAGGCTGAGGTGGACGGCTGATCTTCACGATCGTTTCGTCGACGCTGTCACCAAGCTTGGTGGCCCCGACAGTAAGTACTCTGCTCACTTCCTCTAATCCTTGCCACTCTATTTTTACTTAATTCTTTTTATTTATTTATTTTTTCACTTGCTCTCTAAGTATTGTCCTTTGTTAAATGCATGAAACATCAATAATCACATTATTAGCTAGTGAATTAAGAAATTTTTTTTTTTAAAGATTAATAATGGTTTCTTCTGTTTATACATATGGGATTGGCATGTATTATTGTACATGCATCTTATTTTATTTTTATTTTAGGCTACTTTTATAAAACCTTCTAGATTTTAAATTTGAATACTTTTGTCATATTTTTTAAAAATCAAATTTATAGTCTATTTTCGCCGAATTTAGTGCTTAGATCAATTATGAAATGCTAGTTTAGGTGTTAAATTGGTTTGCTAGCGTCATATGATGTTCAAATGATTTATTTTTATCATATTTTGTAATCCAAAATGGCCCCAAGGAGCAAATTAGTGTGATAATTAAATAGTTTAAGGTCATTTGTTCAGTTTCAAAATTTAGGAGTTTTCGTGAAAATGATCTATAATTCAAAGTTATTTTTGTGTAGTTTATCTTAAAAAATAATAATAATAATAAATATGCTAACAAAATTTAAATCAAATTTTAAGTTTTGATTTTGGTATGAAAAGAAGGGATATGATTTTTCTGTCATTTTAAAAGACAAATGTCAAAATAATAATAAGAATAACCTTGCTATCTTGGTAGTTGGTAGAGTGGTCGGTTTGACTTAACCAAAAAAAAAACAAAGAAAAAAAAAAGAGGAAGGGGTAGGTTGGTAAATCAACATTGTTTGTTGGCATATTTTGATTTTTAAAAAAAAAAAAAAAAAAAAAAAGGATAAAAAGAAGACAAACGAACTAAACAATGGAGAATGATGTCTTTATAGAATTCCTGGACAAAGTGATTTGTTGAGGTCTCATTTGTAATTAGTGAGATAATGTTGGTAAAGAAGGTAAAAGAAAATAATAGTGTTCGAATTTGGTTTTCGACGATCAATTTAGTTTTTAAAAAAGTTATAAAAAAATATAAGTATAACATTTCCAGTGATGTTTATCCTTGATAAAAATATAAAATGTGTTTTTGTAGAAAATGGGTTTTCCGTAATAAAGAGTCAGTGGGCAATTAATGATGGAGCCCACAACTCCTGCTAACCTAGAACCCAAGAAGAAAAGTGTAGAAAAATTCACTTTCCTCTTTCCTCTTTCTTCTTTTTTTTTTTTTTTTCTTTCAATCAAATGGAGCCTAGAGACAAATCAAAACATCCCCTCTGTCAAATGAGTAAATAAATCCCACACAAGTGCTATAAGAGGATTAAAATAGGGCCAAATGCAGAGCCCATTGCCAGAGTATTGATTTAAAAATTATCTCTGTATAGCCGCATGTTGAATTCATGACTCAATCACTACTACTTTATTACAAGTAATGACAGTCTATATTCACTGATTGTTTATAGTGCATACAAGTATTAGGTGGTTTTTTTTATAATTAAAAAAAAAAAAAAAAAAAAAAAACCTTTTCTAAAGCAACTTAGGGGTGGTTCTTGGCCCAAAATTTAGTGGCATTGCACTGGGTTTATATTTCAAACTGTGCAAGGCTGAAGGTAAGGCCCTAGCCACCAGTTAAACCCAACCCAGCTTTTTTGGATACCCCCGTTGGAAAAGGTTTGGATACCCCGTTGGGGGAAAAAATGGGGTCAATGTTAGCGAACTTATTCATCTTGAGATTAATTGCTGTTTCACATAAACAGATATCAAACAACCCAATTAAGTCCACAAATTTTCAGATTTTGTTTCTTACGAAATAACTCAAATTGGGTTGTGTTTCTGTCTCCAGAGGCAACTCCCAAGTCAGTGCTACGGCTGATGGGCATGAAGGGCCTCACATTGTACCATCTGAAGAGCCATTTACAGGTAATATAACGTCCTTTTGCTTCTCTCTTTTTATAATTCTTGTTCTTTCTTTATTTTGCTTTGTCTATCATAATCCTTGGCAACCAGTAAGCTTATTGAAGAATTAACCGCTAATGGAATATTTCTAAACTAACTGATGTGTAGAAGTATAGACTTGGACAGCAAGCCCGGAGACAAAGCACCAATGAACAAAACAAAGAGAACAGTGGTGAGTACCTATATTATGCTATTCTAAACCTTTTTTATTTTGTTTTATTGGCTAGCAAAAAATTACAAAAATGGTATGATTTCAAAATGGTTTTTTCTGCAATGGGTAGCTTAAATTTATAGCCACCAAGTACTCCTATTTTTTTTTTTTGCTTAAATCTTATCGAGTCTCACCTTCATTTAAACTGGTAATGGGAAGTACCAGAGAAAGACAAACTGCCAACATAATCAAAATAAAGTTTTGTTATAATCTGAATTATTGCTTTGTATTTTTGTCTTCCCAAAGTCTCTTTATCTATATGTTTGCATTTTCCATGTTCTAGGTGATTCATATGTACATCACTTTGCGCATTCCTCAGGGACAAGTATCATTTCCCCAAGAGGGAGTAGTGAACAAGGGTATGTGCTACTAGAACACTGCTATTTCAATTGATTTTATTTCTCTAATAAATCTATGTGCTACATTGGTCCTATGGCCTATTATTATCTAGCAGAATCCTCTTTGGGAGTTTCAACTATCGTGTTTTCGAGTTCCCTAGCAGTTCTTGGGAGTGTCTATTTTTTAAAATTTTGTTGCAACCTTGCCCCCTCTAACTCATAGGATTTACCCAAAAAAAAAAGGTTTCAGCAATACATTTAAGTGGGAGTGTCATCTTCTTATAAATAGAAGTTTTTGAGGTACTAACGAATTTGTTACTAACTTTTGTTTCTAAGTTATATTATTTTTTATTTTTGGTGGCTTCTCATCAATGCTATTGAAGTCAAGATTTGAGGCATAAAATTGTCTTCTTTCAAATTTTTGTAGCTTACTTCTCTCTTGAATTTTTCCTTATTGGTACTAATGAATGGTGTATATATATGAAACAGAGAAATCCCACTTGCAGAGGCATTGAGGAATCAGATTGAAGTCCAAAAAAAATTACAAGAGCAGCTTGAGGTATATTTCTTAGTGACAGGTTTCACTACCACTTTTCCTTTTAACATTACTTCGATCTTATTCCCTTTTATATTTTTCCCCACAATGATTTCTCAACTGTCACAAATTTTGAAAGTGAAGGCACAAAGACTTTGGCTGTTGTCAGACTAATCTTTGTTACTGCATGTAGGTACAAAAGAAGTTACAGATGAGAATAGAGGCACAAGGTAAGTACTTGCAAACAATATTAGAGAAAGCCCAAAAGAGCCTCTCACTCGATATGAACTGCCCGAATAGTCTGGAAGTGACGAAAGACCAATTAACCGACTTCAATTTGGCTCTATCAAATTTCATGGACAATATGAATCAAGAAGATAGGAAAGGAAACATAACAGAGAAGAACATGTTGAACGATATCCATAAGAAGGCAAACAGTTCGGTTTTCCAAATGTACCAAGATAAGGAGGAGGAAGAAAAGAAAGACGTCAAGCCTAATGTTGAAGGTGGTCCTATACATTTAGATTTAAATTCTAAAGGGAGCTATGACTTTTTTGGTGCAAATGGAGGTGATTTTGAAGCCAAGATGTCTTCATATAGGAGATAGAATTAATTAAAAAAGGAAAATGTATCTCACCTTTTACTCTCGATGATATGTGTTCATCGATCACTAGCTGTTAATATTTGTTCGCATTGAGTTTTCCATCAATAGTTCTGTTCTAATTTTGTTTGATGTCTCTGAAATGATGGGTTTCCATCAATTTTTGTTATATAAGTGCATTCAATAACCAGGAGTTTTAGTTTTCTGGGCATTGCCCATGATACCTATTTCCCAAGACATTTTGAAACCATAATACAAAACCCCACAATTCATCTTCAATCATATTATCATCCCAAGCCTTAGATTTCAGATATGTTGAAAATATATATATATATATATATATATATATACGTAGTCCCCTCCCTGGGAACCGACCACTTAAATCATTAATCCACGTAAATCCCCATCCGACGGCTTAATTGGAATGGAATTCTATATATTTATAGACACTAAAATGGTTTGATTCATGGAAGACTGCAAGGTTACAAAAGGGAAGATCAATTTATGGAGAAAGGGTAAGCATGGAAGAAAACATAAGCAATGGACATGGAGACAAAAACTGACCCTATTGACTATTGAGGATTCCACTTGAAGGTGTGGCATCAAAGAACGAAATGGGTGCCCTGGAAGAGGCGTTGAGCAGGCCTCAATGGCGACAGTTGTGAGCACAACTGCCATTACCAATATGAAGATGGAGACATCAATACACATATTCCTATCGACAGCTCTCTGCTGAGCTTTCCCCCCTTCCTCTGTCGCCGAACAAAAAAAAAAGGTTTTTAGCGTACAAGCCAGCAAAGCACTGTATTGAGAGAGAGAGACAGAGAGAGAGAGAGAGACAAGTGGTACCTGTTGACGGCGGAGGACGAGGACGAGGGCGAGGGCGAGGGCGAGGACGGCGACGGCGTGGGAGAAACCTTAATCGCAGGAGAGGGGATGATGGTAACGACGTTATAAGCTTCTGATTATTTTTTTTTTTCAAAAAAAAAATTAAAAAATTAAAAAATTAATGTTAAAAGCGGTATTACTAACGCCGCTTTTATCTTTTATTTATTTATTTATAAAAATATGTTGTGTTTCATGTTTGTTTATGTCAAAACTGTATTTCACATTTCTTTTTTTTGGAGAAATACCTAAAACCTCCTTAAAAAATAAAATCATATCTAAAAATTCTATTAAATATTTTATTTTTCCATCTAATCCAATAAGAGAAAAATTATATCCATTTACCCCATTAGTTAATATTTCGTTTAATGCTGT
This sequence comes from Liquidambar formosana, assembly GCA_039720395.1. NCBI lineage: Eukaryota > Viridiplantae > Streptophyta > Magnoliopsida > Saxifragales > Altingiaceae > Liquidambar > Liquidambar formosana. Next base: position 2,229,599 of record CM077830.1, read on the forward strand.
TAAAATAAATAATAATTGGACAAAAATACCCCTATGATGTTATTTCTGCTAAACACTCGGAAGAAAAAAATTGAGGTTGGAAAAGAAGATGAATGGGGCAAATGATGTGAAGAGGGGATATGGACCACTAGACACGACTTCTGCTTTTCCTGCATCATTGTACTTGAGAGAGAGAGAGAGAGAGAGAGAGAGAGAGAGAGAGCTTGTCGAACATGGGAGGAGAAATGATATAGAAGGGGGAGCAAGCACGCCCACATGGGAAGAGAGAGGGGACAAAAGTGGTATTTTAAATACATGGGTATTTTTTGTTATTTATATCAAAGGAGGGTATTTTTGACATAACATTGTTCATTTTAATGGCAGTAGACGGAATATCAACTAGTTAGGGTTATTGGATAAGATTTTTCTCATATTGAATTGGATGGATATATAAAATATTTAAAGAGGTTTTTGGATATGATTTTATTTTTTAAGAAGGTTTTGGATATTTCCCATTCTTTTTTTCTCTTTTTATTTATTTATTTATTTTTAATAGAAAGGGGAAGAAATTCATTAGAAAAGAAAATTGTTACATTTCGGAATAAAAATCCTTTTAAAATTATCTATAATGACTTTCCCATAATTTCCTACGAAAAGAATTAACCCAAATCTTATCCTCGTCAAACGGATATGCTACATTAGTAATACAATTTGCAACCCAAATGCCAAATGGGTTTTTTGGCCATTTATACTATGCTTCTTTTCTTTGCTTACTTTAAAAAAAATATAGAGACTGAGACTGTAAGTGATAAAAAAATTCATCTAACCGATAGATTTTAAAAATTTTATTTCCATTTTTAATGAAATAATTTAAAATGATATTTTCTAATGAACAAGATGACCAATTTTTATGATTTTTCTTTTTATTTTTTCTATAAAACCTTGAGAAATTAAAAATAAATGTGTGTACGGGCAAAGGAAGTTGAGGGGTCAATAGCCACTTCCTTGACAAAAGAAAAACTTTAGGTTCTACTTTTCCATCAATTTTATGTAATTTTATATAAACGCATAAGACATCCTTGAGTCTTATTTTTTCTGGGCATTGCCCATGAATACCTCAATGGGGGGTGGTACCCATTGATGGTATTGATACTTGTTCCATGGGATTTAGAAAAGGAAACTTATTTTCTAAAGTATTTAAAAAAAAATTTCGCTTTCGAGTACAACGTAACTTTTGTTACATAATTTTAAAATTTTATTCAAATATATGAACTCAGGTAGATATATTTCTTATAGATATTGCTTCAAGTATTCATCCATGCGGACGTATTGAACATCTGGATAGAGCTTTGAAGCTTCCGCCTCTTCCCCTACTTCAAAGTTTGTCAAACAACCTTCATAAAATATGTGATAGAAATGCCCTACTCCAACTTGGTCTGCATAGTCCATTCCTGTAATATATAAAATAAAATAAAATAAATTGTAAATTTAAAATAAAATAAAATAAATGAAGAGATAAGCTTAATGTCTCAAAAATGTAGATAATTAATTGGTTTTCCTTTTAATGTTTACCTTCCATGGAAGAGAGGAAGTCTTCTTTAGAGATGCTAAGCTTGTCTAATTTTTTCCCAATAAGCTTTTCCCACATCTCGATTAATTGTATTTGGGTGAGAATGTTTTCCGGCGGCCTTAGGTATATAGTTTTGTTCAACGTTCGAGGATCATCTATTGTTTTAATTGCATACGTCGCGATATCATCCTCATCCATAAAAACGACTGTAAAGCATAACACAAATCTAACCTTATCAATCCAAACTAATATATACAGATATAAGTTATATCACCATATGCTTTACAGGTTGTACCTTTGACATTGCCATCTCCATATAGTTTCACTTGTTCCCTTGGAGGAGTGAGAGAACCACGTTGAGAGAGGTTACCAGCAAAGTAGCCAGCAAAACAGTTGGCAGAGACATAAGTGAAGGGAATTTTTGCTTCTTCTATTGCCTTTCTCACTCTCATCTTCTCATCGAATGATACTTTTCCTGGTTCAAGCGCATGATCCATCCGCGACGGGTCTATACCAAACTCTGAAGGCAAGAAACGCTACAAAAATTTGGACAAAATATTTTTACATAATAATAATTCTTCCCGTATGCACTTTTATCAAGAGTCCAATTAATTTTATAATGAATAATTGCCAAAATACTTGTGGGGAAATTTTAAGGATAAGGAATATTGTACATACCTTGATGTTTCCTGCTTCTTTGATGGCCTCTACGAGCTTGAGTTGCAACAAAAGATTGTGACTTCGAAAATGCACCCCAGACATGGTGCAAATGACTACATCAACCTTTTTAACAGCATCCACGATGCTCCGGTGATCGGAAAACGAGCCCTCGACAAGGCGAGCCCCTTGCTTCTTAAAGGACAGTAGCATTTGTAGCTTGTCGATGTCAAGGCCAATCTCCGGCCGTTGGAGGACATAGGTTTCATGGCCCTCGGCCAAACTTGCCTTCACAATCCTCCTACCAATATACCCAGTTCCCCCTACAACAAGCACCTTGCTCTTTGCCATTATGTATCTCCTTCTTTGGTTTTTAGGAACGAGAGGACCAAAGACTTATATAGAGATTGTGATCTTGGGTGGATTTGGTACAAAATAATGCACTACAAGACACTCCTAACTTGGTGCTTCAATATTAGAGCATCTCCAACAGAGAGAGCAAAGCTCCCTCCAAAAACCAACTCCAACAGAGGTAGCAAGGGGTAGCAAAGTATAAATTTTTTTTTTTTTCTACCACTTTCTCTCTCTTCAAATCGGGAAGAGGAGAGAGAAGGAAGTAAATCTTATATTTGATTAAAAAATTGAAGGAACTTAGCTGGAAATCCCACAGCAGATTGCAACAGTCCCAACAGCCATCAACAAGAAACCCCGCGAAGCCAACCTGCCATCGCCGGAGGAACTCGTCACCGTCGCCGGAGAAATCCGGAGGAACTCGGAACTTGTCACCATCGCATCACTGTGTAGTATAAAAAAAAAAAAACCCCAAATCAAAAGTTTTTTTTTGTAACCCCCGTGAAGCCGTGAATGTGAAGATGAACGAAAAAAAAAAAAAAAAAAGCACAAACCTTGATGTCGCCGCCGGTGTTCATGGTGCTGCCGGATTTCAATGTGCCGCCGGAGTTCCGTTTGTCCTCATGCTCCCTCTATTCTAATGCCAAATCGTCGGCGTGTTGGGAGAAGGGGAGAGAAGGCACGGGGAGAACAGAGTGAGGTTTGAGGGGTTGAAGGTTTGTGGGTTTGAGGTTTTGAGGGTTTGTGGGAGTGGGAGGGGGAGAGAGAAGGGAGGGGAGAGGTTTGTGGGTGTGGGTGTGGGTGTGGGAGTGGGAGTGGGATTGCAGAAAGAGGATTTGAGTGGAGGGTTTCTGGAGTGGGAGTGGGTAGGTCTGATTTTTGGGCATTGATTTTGTGATTGAGATGGGTGGTGGGATGGCGTTCAATCTGGGGGCCGTCCATCAACTTATTGCATTTTTTTCTTTTCCTAACCGTTTTGATACATTTTTTTGACCCTTCTCATCTTTGGTAAAAAATCTCAAGTCACTAGACTCGTATTGCAAAAACTTTTTTTTTTTTTTTGGAAACTTTCAGACAATATTAAAAATTGTTATCTCTTTGGAAACCCCCAAATTTAGAAGAAATCGCAAATTACCAGCAACAAACTAAACTTTGCTACCTTAAATTTGCTACCACTTTACCACTTTAGGAAATGTTTTTACTTCTTACGCAATAGGAACAATAGTACCAATAATTCAGGGGCCGACCTACTAAGGCCTCGTGTGGGAGTAATTAAGTCTTAAAAGATGAGGGAAGTAGAAGGAGTGGGATTGCACGATGGACACGTGGGCCGTGTAACAGGTGCGGACTTCGGTTTCGGGCCTAGACGACAAAAATAGGGCCCTCAATGGACACGGGTTGTGGTCCTCAGGTCATGGTTCAGATGGAAGCGATGGGTGTCAGCTTGGACGTACATGCAACAAGGAGCCCAGCAGTCAGCATAATCAACCCATTCAGGTACCAAGTGGATCTAATGGTCTAATCTAATCAATACATGGAGGCCCTCTTGTAACCCTCAATTTTATTTGTAAATTTTATTTATTTTTATTTTTTAAGATTTTATAAAAATATATAAAATATGGAACAACTTTTTTATGAAAACTGATCAAGATTTCAAATATAAAAAAAAATCATTTTGAACGACTTTGTGAAAGAAAATTTTTTGAAAATTTGTTGTTTAAATAAATTTTTTTATCATTCATAATTTTTGTTTTTATAAAAATAAAATAGACTATAAATGATAAAAAAAATGCTCTAAAACAACAGATTTTGGAGAAAATTTTATCTACAAAATTATTCAAAATAATGTTTTATAATAGGTTGTATGTTCAGTTTTCATAAAAACATTTTATATTTTTCATAAAACCTTAAAAGATGAAAAGAAGTGAGGTTTACAAAAAAATTTGAGGGGTTGCAATTGCCGCCCTTTTAATATGTGACTGTGGGGCAGTTATTGTCATCCCTTAATTTTATTTGCAACCCTCATTTATTTTAATCCAAACACTGAATAAGTATTGGAATAGGTATTAGCATTAATTGTAATGACCAACCTTTTTAGTGATTGATTGGCAAGGCAAGTGTCACGGATCTCTGTTCTATATCGAATAGGCATTAGAAGAGTTGGGCATACAAATGGGGAAGGCAACTTCACCTAATGGGTTAGCCTTTTGGGTTGGAGACCTGACCCGTAATAAGTTGTATCAAGGCCAACCCGATCCCTTATCTGATGTCACGCCAAGCGTTTAGGCCTACGGGGTATCGAGGGTGACCAAGTGTGCGGTCATGAGGGGTACGGGATGCAGAACATGTAGGTAGGATAGGCCCAATTACGACGAGGGCATCGTGCGGGTTGGGTGGGGGAGAATGTCACAGATCTTTGTTCCACATCGGATAGACACTGGAAGAGTTTTGGGCATATAAGTGGGAAAGACAACTCCACCTAATAAGCTAGCATTTTGGGTTAGAGACCCGACCTGTGACACAAGGCATGCCTTGAGGAAGTGAGTCCATGGAGCTTTTAGCTAGAATTTAGTTAAAGCCAAATATTCTCTAGGAACTGAGAGGAGGATCCACTCCAATAACGGGTCTGGTGAAATTTGGATAATCCATATGAGGTGGACCCCACACATGGATGATCTAGCTTTTACTAGAAAGGTCCAATGAACTAGAGGGGATTCATGCTCTCATGCACCGACACCTCTAAGCAACTTAAAACAAAGAATTTAGTTTTTTGTTCTTTTTTTTTTTTTAAGTAATGAAAAGGTTCGTATTAATGTCAAATTCGGGTTCAACATGTTGAACTATAAAGTTAAAATAAAACTGAAAGCTGAAAATTTTGAGACCAAGTTTGGAAATTGTTGCATGGGATTTCGAGGTTTATGACCTTGATGCTTCATTTGGATCTTTCAAAAAAAACATAGGGAAAGAAAGGAAAAATGCTACAAATTACTTAAAAATAAAGTCCTTTCAAAATTATTTTTAAACGTCTTGCTTTTCAAGTACAACATTGTTATTACCAAAAAAGAAAAGAACAACATTGAAGAATGTTTCAACCTTTTATTACATGATTATTTGTTCAAATACAAGAACTCAGCTCCATATACGTCTTATAGATATTGCTTCAAGTACTCATCCATTCGGACGTATTGAACATCTGGATAGAGCTTTGAAGCTTCTTCTGCCTCTTCCCCAATTTCAAAATTTGCCAAACAACCTTCATAAAATATGTGATAGAAATGTCCCATTCCGGCTCGGTTTACATAATCCATACCTGTCAAACAGACAAAAAAAGAAAAGAAAAAGAATACATTTCCTTGGGTTGGTATATTTGATTGTGTAAGCTTAATGGCTAATAAATGTAGATAATTGTTGTCCTCCTAATTTGCCTTCCATGGAAGCAAGGAAATCTTCTTCCGAGAAGTCAAGCTTGTCGAGTTTTTTCTCACTTAGCTTTTCCCACATCTCAACTAATTGTCTTTGGGTGAGAATGTTTTCCGATGGCCTGAGGTATACAGTTTTGTTCAATGTTCGAGGATCATCTATTGTTTTGATTGTATATGTTGCGATATCATCCTCGTCCATAAAAACGGCTGCAAAGTGTAGCACAAATCGAACAAAATCAATCCAAATTAAGAGATAGAGGATTTTTTTTTTTTTTTTTTTTGTAAAAAATTAAGGAAATGATATAGATAATGGGGAAAAAAAACATGCACTCGATATTCATAATGTTCGAGTATATTTTAAATCATATTATTTAATTCTTCGATTGTCCTCTTTTTTTTTTTGGCGGGGGTAATTAATTGTTTTTACCTTTCACATTGCCATCTCCATATAGAATAACTTTTTCCCTTTGAGGAGTGAGAAAAAGAAGTTGACTGAGGTTACCGACAAAGTACCCCGCAAAACAGTTGGCAAATACATAAGTGAAGGGGATTTTGGCATCTTCGATCGCCTTTCTCACTGTCATCTTCTCATCAAATGTTACTCTTCCTACTTCAAGTGCATGATCCATCTGCGCAGGGTCCATACCAAACTCCGAAGGCAAAAAACGCTACAAAAATTTGGACAAAATTCTTTTTTTATCAATACTTCAATCGACACATTACTATTTCAATCATTCTTACCAAACAAATCATTAATCTTTTTTGATACAAGGTATAGTATGTGAGATATTATTGAGCTAGCACTTCTCTTTTCTTTTTCTTTTTTTTTAGGGTAAAATGCAGAAAACCCCCCTCTATTTATACCCATTTTGCAGGATACCCCCCTCTAAAAAAAAACCCAACAAAATGCCCTCTATATTATTTAGGGTTGGCAAATTGCCCCTTGCCGTCCAATAAACGTTACAAAATTAACAGAAGAATGCACGTGATTAGCACGTGACACTAATTATTAGATTTTTATGCCAAAAATGCCCTCCTGTATATTGATTTTTCTCTCTCTTCCTCTACCCCTTCCACCGTATTGTCGCCGGCAACCTTGCCGTCGGTAACTTGCTGTTCTTCTTCGTGTGATGATCAAGCCCCCCCCAAAAAAAGAAAAAAATGCAGAGAAATGAAGGATTGCTTGGATTTGCTGAACAAACACAAGCCTTCCAGATCCAAGAAGAGTTGGATTTGCTGGAGTTGCTTCCGATCGATGCCGTTGCTGCTGATGGACGGTGAATTCCATGGACAAAATCCACTCATCGACGACGGCGAAGGCTGATCCGGTGCTGGCCTTGCCGGATCTAACTTAGTCTTGAATGGCAGGCTGGGGAAGAACTATAGGTACAGAGCCGTTACGATAGGGGGCCGACGTTTAGTGGGCACTCAAGCGATCGAAGAATTAAATGCGAGCAGGTAATGTTCATAATCAGCGAATCACCCTGGAATTCTGTTCCTCTACAGCACTGAAGAAGAAGGATCAGAAATTGTTTTATCGATTACCTTTCTCATATGTTTGCTACAGGCAATAACCTTTTCAAGCCCGTAAACGGTGCCTTGGAACTATGGCTTTGAGGCTGTTCTGTCTATAGGAGACAAAGTTAAGGCTGAAGTAGGGGGAACTTGGGTCTTACCGACGGCGGTGGAGGCTAGGGTTATGTGGGTCTATGAGAGAGAAGCCCACTGTTGCGCCGTCACCGTCTCGCAATGATGGTCGGTGGGTTGAGGGTTTCATGGCTGAGAAGACCCACTGGAGAAGACCTCTTCCGCTGTCGCGTCGTCACCGTCTCACCATCGTTCTCCACCGATGATATTATGTGCAATAATAGTGGGTGGGTTGAGGGTTTCGTGGCTGAGAAGACCCACTGGCTATGGAGCTTTAGATCTCCTTTCTTCTTCTTTTTTGTTTTGTGTTTTTTTTTTTTGGTAAAATCAATTTGAGATTCTTGAGCTTAAAGAAAGAAAAAATAAAAAAATGGGGGGAGGCAGCCATGGATGCCGGAAAAGACAGCAGCCAATCGATCAACTACCTCTTACAACCTTCGTCGTCGGAAAAAATGGAGATGTGTGAGGTGAAGCTTGTCGTCAGAAAAAAATAGAGATGAGACATTGATTGGGAGCTTGTTGTAGGAAAAGTGGATTTGATGCTCGTTGCCGGAAAATATGGAGTTTGTCTTCGTCGGTGATGAAATCGTGTTAGCGGTAATGGTAAGAAGGGAGGGCTGTGGGTTGTGGTTGTGATTGGTGTGCACAGTGGATGGGGAAGGAAGGGTCGCCGGAAAATTTCCATTGCCGGCAACGTTTCATTCTTTCTTTCTTTTTTTTTTTTTTTTTTCTGTATTTTTTTTCTATATTTTTAAAAAACCATTTAAAAATATCAAAACTAATATTTTAATATTTTCCGTACAAGGGTAAAATGGTCTTTCAACCTCACCGTTAACGGCGTTGCCCCCTGGAACAATATGGGGGGTTTGTTGCATGGTTTTTTTTTAGAGGGGGGTATCTTGCAAAATGGGTAATAATAGAGGAGGGTTTTTTGCATTTTACCCTTTTTTTTAATTTGTTTTTTGGGTTTGAAATTATTGAGCACCTCACCATATTGGGGATGAGTTAAGCTCGTGTCGACAATAATTCATTTATGGTCACTACTACATCTACCCATCGATTCGACTTATGAGATGATGTGACATACCATTTTTGGCAATAAAATGGATTTGTTTTTCTTCTTACTTACCATTATAACACCGGCAACATTTTCCTTTACTTATTTTATCGTTGAACATTTTTTAACTTATTTAGTTGAAGAATTGAAGTCAATTGCATTGGCATATATATCTTCTTTCGTTTTTATTTTTGTCTTTTAGTTTGTACCTTTGACAACCTTGTATATACAGGCTGCCACCCTCCTCCATGCTTGTTCGAAACAGTATTTTTAAATTGAATTGGAGGTTGAATTGGGTACCCAATTTGTTTTCTATATCATTGACTATTACTAGCTTGTTTTAGAGAACTAATGGACAAAGGCACTACTGAGGAAGATGTATACGATCAGTATTATTTTAAAAAGTAAAAAATTTAGTTTGAAACTAGCGGCCACGTTCCTTCCACACAGGATGACTATAGAAAACCTTTCATTTGGTGAGCAAACATTTTTTTTCTTTTTTCTGTCTGCTGTTTGCTCAGAACCTTGACCGCGATCGCAGGACAATCCCTTTTCCTCTTTTCTTTTGTCCCCCTTTTTCTTTAGACTATGTACTTGGTTGTGTACTTTTCAAGTTCAAAAGATTGCACCTAAACCGAAAATCCTCTCAAAGTGGGCAAAATGTCTGGTGGATCCTGCCAAGCTGCTCAAATCTAAGGTTTCTAGAAAGATGATCAGTATCATCTCTTTAAATATTCAGTCTGGTCCCATGACTTTCTACTTTTGCATCTTAGCCATAACTCAAAAATGTAAGAAAAACTTATATGCAGTTGAATGATGTAGCATCACGAATCAATGAATGCGGATTAAGCGAGAACGTCTTATCATTTTTTATTTAACATTCTCACTTTGATTTATTTTCACTGGCTTATGATATAATACAGATACACTAAAAACTTACGATGAAAATAGAAACAAAAAAACCTAGCAAAGTCAATCCTCATATTGAGGACCTAACTTATATTGATAGTTTTTTCCCCCTTAAATATAGCCATTTAGAAGTATGCCTTTTCCAAGTTATTTTATGGAGCGTACAACAGGCATAATCAAGATCCACAGCAATCTTGCTTTAGGGATAACTTGCAAAAGCCATGAAGTGGACAATAACCATAATCTTAACATTTAGGCTATGTATGGATTGAGAGAAATGGAGAGAAGAGAGGAGAAAAGAAAATGATTTTCTCCCCATTTCCCTTGTTTGGATTGTTAATTTAGGAGAGAAGAGAAAGGAAATGTGAGGAAATGGAGAGAAAATGGGCCTATTTACCTTTCTCTCCAAATTGGAGAGATTTGGAGAGAAATAGAGAAAAAGTTAATAAGTTAGTGATAAAATGACAAATATATCCCTACATCACTTCTGTTTAATATATAAAAAAGGGTAATAATGTAATTGTGACTACTTTCTCTTCTTTTCTCTTCATTAATGAGGTCTGACTAACCAAACAGGGTGGAGAGAAAGTTACTTTCTCTTCTCTTCTCTTCTCTTCCTTTCTTTTCTTTTCTCTTCTCTTCTCTTCTCTATATTTCCCTCAATCCATACAGAGCCTTAACATAACATCTACTAATTAAAATGAATGAAATTACGAAATTAAAAGAGAATAATGGCTTTGTGTTTCTATTTGTTATATTCTCAGATAACAAAATGGTTTAATCCTTGCCCCTCCCCCATCTAGATTTGTTGATGGTTTGAAAAAAACCATCACCGTGTTGAAATGATCTAAAAAAAACAAAAAAAAAAAAAGGATTGTCCCTCCCCCCCCCCCCCCCCCCCCCCCTCTCCCATTTAAGATCTCAAACAATGTGTTATCTTAGTATTGGATATATTTTTGGCTCATTGTGCGGTCAAATTCAGATTTGTAGGTTGAGTTTTTATGTTGCCACATCATTTAATTGGGGCGTTGAATTTAGAAGGGAAAAAAAAAAAAAGGGACAAATAGCATTTTCTATAATATTATAACTACAACACCTTATGTGCAGTATCGAAATACAATACCTTATGGACGTGGCACTATATATATATAGACCAAATCTTTCTCATTTTATATAAAGATCATTTTTTTTTCCTACTTAGCTTCAATATTTAGACAATAGGAGCAATGGGATCAATAATTCAGGGGCCGACTAACTAAGGCCTCGTTTGGGAGTAATTAAGTCTTAAAAGATGATGGAAGTGGAAGGAGGGGGATTGCATGATGGACACGTGGGCCGTCTAACAGGGGGGACTTGGCTTTCGAGCCCAGATGACAAAAATAGGGCCCTCAATGGACACGGGTCGTGGTCCTCAGGTCATTGTTCAGTTGGAAGCGATGGGTGTCAGCTTGGACGTACATGCGACAAGGAGCCCAGCAGTCAGCATAATCAACCCATTCACGTACCAAGTGGGTCTAATGATCTTATCTAATCAACATATGGTGGCCCTGTTGTAACCCTTAATTTTATGTGTAAATTTCACTTATTTTTATTTTTTAAAATTTTATAAAAATATATATAATATTTTTATGAATATTGATTAATATTTTAAATAAAAAAAATCATTTTAAACAACTTTATGAAAAAAAAGTTTTTCAAAATCCATTGTTTAGGTAGACTTTTTGGTCATTTACAATTTTCATTTTTGTAAAAATGAAATAAACTATAAATGACTAAAAAATGTTCTTAAACAATAGACTTTGGAGAAAATTTCTTCTATAAAATTATTCAAAATAATATTTTCTAATAGATTACATATCTAGTTTTCATAAAAACATTTTATAGTTTTTTATAAAACCTTGATAGATGAAAAAAAGTGGGGTTTACAAAAAAATTTGAGGGGTTGCAATTGCCGCTCTCTTAATATATGACTCATGACTGTGGGACTATTATTGTCATCCCTTGATTTTATTTGTAACCCCCATTTATTTTGATCCAAAGACTGAATAAGAATTGGAATAAGTATTAGCATTAATTGTAATGACCAACTTTTTTAGTGATTGATTGGCAAACCAAGGCATGCCTTGAGGAAGTGGGTCCATGGAGGAAGTAGGTACATGGAGTCTCTTGCTAGAATTTAGTTAAGCCAAATCTTCTCTAGCACCAAGATTATTTTTTTTTTTTGGAAGACTTGGCATCAGGTACTGAGAGGAGGACCCACTCCAATAATTGGACATGTTTGGTGAAGCTTAGACCATCCATATGAGGTGTGTCCCACACATGGATGGGCCAGTTTTTACTAGAAAGGTCCAATGAGCTAGAGGGGATTCATGCTCTCATGTACCGACACCTCTAAGCAACTTAAAACAAAGAATTTTGTTTTTTTTTTAAGTAATGAACTATAAAGTTAAAATAAAACTGAAAGCTGAAAATTTTGAGACCAAGTTTGGAAATTGTTGCATGGGATTTCGAGGTTTATGACCTTAATGCTCCATTTGGATCTTTCAAAAAAACATAGAGAAAGAAAGGGAAAATGCTAAAAATTACTTAAAAATAAATTCCTTTCAAAACTATTTTTAAACGTTTTGCTTTTCAAGTACAACATTGTTATTACCACAAAAGAAAAGAACAACATTGAAGAATGTTTCAACCTTTTATTACATGATTATTGTTCAAATACTAGAACTCAGCTTGATATATTTCCTATAGATATTGCTTCAAGTATTCATCCATTCGGACGTATTGAACATCTGGATAGAGCTTTGAAGCTTCTTCTGTCTCTTCCCCAATTTCAAAATTTGCCAAACAACCTTCATAAAATATGTGATAGAAATGTCCCATTCCGACTCGGTTTACATAATCCATACCTGTCAAACAGAAAAAAAAAAATAAATAAATAAATAAAGGAATACATTTCATTGCCTTGGGTTAGTATATGTGATTGTATAAGCTTAATGGCTAATAAATGTAGATAATTGTTGTCCTCCTAATTTACCTTCCAAGGAAGCAAGGAAATCTTCTTCGGAGAAGCCAAGCTTGTCGAGTTTTCTCTCACTTAGCTTTTCCCACATCTCAACTAATTGCCTTTGGGTGAGAATGTTTTCCGGCGGCCTGAGGTATACAGTTTTGTTCAATGTTCGAGGATCATCTATTGTTTTGATTGTATATGTCGCAATATCATCCTCGTCCATAAAAACGGCTGTAAAGTGTAGCACAAATTAAACAAAATCAATCCGAAGTAAGAGATAGAGGTTTTTTTTTTTTTTTTTTGGTAAAAAATTAAGGAACTGATATAGATAATGGGGAAAAAAAACATGTCTATAACACTAACTCGATATTCATAATGTTCGAGTATATTTTAAATCATATTATTTAATTCTTCTATTGCCTTTTTTTTTTTTGGGGGGGTGTAAATTAATTGTTTTTACCTTTCACATTGCCATCTCCATATAGCGTAACTTTTTCCCTTGGAGGAGTGAGAGAAACAAGTTGACAAAGGTTACCGATAAAGTACCCAGCAAAACAGTTGGCAGATACATAAGTGAAGGGAATTTTGACATCTTCGATCGCCTTTCTCACTGTCATCTTCTCATCAAATGTTACTCTTCCTGGTTCAAGTGCATGATCCATCCGCGCAGGGTCCATCCCAAACTCTGAAGGTAAAAAGCGCTACAAAAATTTGGACAAAATACTTTTTTTTATCAATACTTCAACCGACACAATATTATTTCAATCATTCCTACCAAACAAATCATTAATCTTTCTTGATACAGGTACAGTAAGTGAGATATTATCGAGCTAGTACTTTTTTTAAATTTATTTATTTGTTTTTTGGGCTTGAAATTATTGAGCATCTCACCATATTATTGGAGATGAGTTAAACTCATGTCCACAATAATTCATTTATGGTCAATACTACATCTATCCAAGACTTATCAGATGATGTGACATACCATTTTTCGCAATCAAATGGATTTGTTTTTCTTCTTATTTACCATTATACCACCGACAACATTTTCCTTTACTTATTTTATCTTTGAACATTTTTTAACTTATTTAGTTGAAGAATTGAAGTCAATTGCATTGGCATATATATCTTCTTTCGTTTTTATTTTTGTCTTTTAGTTTGTACCTTTGACAACCTTGTACATACAGGCTGCCACCCTCTTCCATGCTTGTCCGAAACAGTAATTTTAAATTGAATTGGAGGTTGAATTGGGTACCCAATTTGTTTTCTATATCATTGACTATTACTAGCTTGTTTTAGAGAACTAATGGACAAAGGCACAACTGAGGAAGATATATAGGATCAGTATTATTTTAAAAAGTAAAAAAATTTAGTTTGAAACTAGTGGCCACGGTGCTTCCACACAGGATGAGTACTGAAAACCTTTCATTTGGTGAACAAACATTTGTTTTTGGTCTGCTGTTCGCTCAGAACCTTGACCGCGATCGCAGGACAATCCCTTTTCCTCTTTTCTTTTGTCTCCCTTTTTCTTTAGACTATGTACTTGGTTGTGTACTTTACAAGTTCAAAAAGATTGCACCTAAACCGACAATCCTCTCAAAGTAGGCAAAATGTCTGGTGGATCCTGCCAAGCTGCTCAAATCTAAGGTTTATAGAAAGATGATGAGTATCATCTCTTTACATATTCAGTCTGGTCCCATGACTTTCTACTTTCGCATCTTAGCCGTAACTCAAAAATGCAAGAAAAACTTATATGCAGTTGAATGATGTGGCATCACGAATCAATGGATGTAGAGCAAGTAAAAAGGCCGTATCATTTTTTGATCTAATATTCTTACTTTGTTTTATTTTTATTGGCTCATGATACAATGTGATTATATCAAAGATACATTAAAGATTTACTATGAAAATAGAAACAAAAAAACCTAGCAAAGTCAATTCTCATATCGAGGACCTAACTTATATTGATAGTTTTTTCCCCCTTAAATATAGCCATCTAGAAATATACCCTTCCAAGTTATTTTATGGAGCGGCAAACAGGCATAATCAAGATCCACAGCAATCTTGCTTTACGGTTAACTTGCAGAAACCATGAAGTGGACAGTAACCATAATCTTAACATTTAACATAACATCTACTCATTAAAATGAATGAAATTACGAAATTAAAAGAGAATAATGGCTTTGTATTTCTATTTGTTATATTCTCAGATAACAAAATGGTTTAATCCTTGCCCCTCCCCTGTCTGGATTTGTTGATGGTTTGAAAAAAACCATCACCGTGTTGAGGTGATCCCAAAAAAAAGAAAAAGAAAAAGATTGTTAAATGTTAATAATATTCCAGCAATATACCCCCCCCCCCCCCCCCCCCCCACCCCCCAAATTTAAGATCTCAACCAATGTGTTATCTTGGTATTGGATATATTTTTGGCTCATTGTGCGGTCAAATTCAGATTTGTAGGTTAAGTTTTTATGTTGCCACATCATTTAATTGGGGTGTTGAATTTGAAAAATAAATAAATAAATAAAATAAAAAAATTGAAGACACAAACACTAATAATTGGGACAAGTAGCGTTTTCTATAATATTATAACTACAACACCTTATGTGCAATATTAAAATACAACACCTTATGTATGTGGTATTATGTATATAGACCAAAACTTTTTCATTTTATATAAAGATCCTTTTTTTTCTTACTTCGTATAGCACCGCCCTATTAAGAATCATAAACGAATATTGTACATACCTTGATGTTTCCTGCTTCTTTGATGGCCTCAACGAGCTTGAGCTGCAACAAAATATTGTGACTTCGGAAATGCACGCCAGACATGGTGCAAATGACTACATCAACCTTTTTCACAGCATCCACGAGACTCCGGTGATCGGAAAAGGAACCCTCGACAAGGCGAGCCCCTTGCTTCTTAAACGATAGTAGCACTTGTAGCTTGTCGATGTCAAGGCCAATCTCCGGCCGTTGTAGGACATAGGTTTCATGGCCCTCGGCCAAACTTGCCTTCACAATCCTCCTACCAATATACCCAGTTCCCCCAACAACAAGAACCTTGCTCTTGGCCTTTTTTTTTTTTTTTTTTTTGATCAGCAAAAGAAAAATTATTGAGAAATAAACTGCAAAAGAACCTTGCTCTTTGCAATTCTATATCTCCAATTTTGAACTCAAGTGTGCTTATATAGAGATTCTGGTCATCAGGTCATGGGGTAGATTTGGTATTGGCTAGGATGCAGCCCAAGTTGCTCCTCAGTTGGTGCTTACTTATCAAACACTTGGATTTCTTATATTGAAGGGTGGGTTGACGCAATGACGAAGCATGTGTTAGGTTATGCTGTGAACGGTGTGACTTATGGCCAAGCTTTTAAAGTCGTCTATTTCTAGAGCTTTCTTAAGGTTTGATCGAGTTCTCATTGATTTTTGGGAGTAATGCCATGATAGTGTTTTTATTGTAAAAGACGCAGCACGAGATTGACTGCTCGCTTCAAAATTAATGGAAAACACTACTAGCCATGCCGGCCTATTTCAATTCAATTCTTTTAATTGCTTGAAGTAGCCAATGACATGGTGTTACCTTGGCCGGCTGATATGATACTACCACCACCACAATCAAAACCATAAACAACCTCATATCATCACCTTTTTTTCTGAAATTTTTTTTATCTAATTGTGACCCCACCAAAAAAAAAAAAAAAAAAAAAAAAAAAAAAAAAAAAAATTTCCCCATGAGACCGCATCGATCACTTGTTCAATTGAGTAAATTACTAAACTAGCCTTCTTTACTTTATGTTATTCTTATTTTTTTTTTGAAAAAAATAACATGAAACGTCTGATGCTATCTCATTGATTGTTTATGGGACTAAAATAAAACCTTAATCACACTAGGAGTTGAATTTAAGATATTTTCTCTGTTTTTTTTTTTTTTTTTTTTTTTTTTGGGTAACAGTGGAGAAGATCCGAGTTGAACACTTGAACCTAAACCTACCTACCCAGATGTCATTTGAGGTGTGGCTGGTTGGCTATTCATCAACTAGTTGGTGTTAAAATTATATAAATAATATTCAAACATTCCGGAATTTCTTCAATATTTTAATAGCCGGCCAGTAGGGCATTAGGTGACCGGCTTGGTTGCTTCAAAGTCTAACATATGGCAAAAGTAACTGTCACTGTAATAAAGACATTAGCGTAGCCAGACAGATACATATGCCAAAAGTAGGTCCTTCCAAGGCAACGCCAACATCTATATAAGCTACTAACAAGCCTATTCAATGATTTTCATTAACTCAACATCGAATCTAAACTCGTGTTGTAGGACGCTCTAAGCTACCAACATCTATATATGGAGCATCTATGTTCTATAAGGGTCTGTTTTATTTTGGTGTCTAATCTGAAATTAAATAATTTTACAAATTTTACATAATATTGTAGACGCAAGTTTATCTCCTTGAACTAGAATATTTAAAAAGGTTTAAGTCTATCACTATTGTTAATGTTATAAGATCAACCCTTAAAAATTCAAGAAATATTACTATATTGAATTTCTACTCTTATTTGTGAATTATGATGATAAGCATTTATTTCTTGAATTTTCCAATTTAAGGCAGTGCAAATGGAGATATATAGAATAAATAAAAAAAGGGGAAAAATGTCTTACATTTTACTCTAGATTAAATATGTCTTCCTCTGGCTGTTAATATTTGTTCTTATTGAGTTTTCATCAATAGTTATGTTCTAATTTTATTCGATGTCTTTAAAATGATGAATTTCCATCAATTGTCACATAGATGCATAATATCATATCCTTGAGTTTTATTCTTCTGGGCATTGCCTGAGGTATCTCAATAGGCATCCCTTTTAATTGGTGATATTTATATTTCTGTGCAGTATATAGAGATAAGGATGGTGCTAACATGACCGACCAAATCATGACCATAAAAAGATACTGATCTTGTTGAAATAAATTTATTTTTTATTATTTTTTGTTGTTATGATCTGACTGCAAGTAATGACAATTAAAACGTCATGTAAGCATTTTCCAGAGGTTAATAAGTGACTTTAACATTTCATTTGGATCTTGGAAAACACTTGGAGAAACAAAAAGAAAATACTAAAAATATAATAGATTTTTTTTGAACTATTTTTGAAAGGGCAGCGATATTGCCAGAGTTTAAAACGATGCTTCCACGGCCCTTGAAATTCTCATGAGACTGACGATTTTACCTTTGGAAGTCAAAGAGACCTGCTAAAAGGATTTTTGTACTGTGCCAACGTTTGATCCTTTTGCCTTATTTCTCCGTTTGGCTCCATTCCCCGCCTTCATCAATGTTGGAAGCATCAAGCAAAATGTTTCGTCCTCTTTTCTTTGTTCTCTCACCATTTTGTGA
This sequence comes from Liquidambar formosana, assembly GCA_039720395.1. NCBI lineage: Eukaryota > Viridiplantae > Streptophyta > Magnoliopsida > Saxifragales > Altingiaceae > Liquidambar > Liquidambar formosana. Next base: position 2,247,591 of record CM077830.1, read on the forward strand.
AACTTTCTCCCTCTATTATTTTTTTTTTCTTTTTTCTGTTTCTCTATCTATATATTTTGAGTAGTGGTGGACTGGTTGTTGTTTTCGGTGAATGGCACCATGCTCTCCCTTCTCCTTTGTCTTTTTGTCTCATATTTCTTTCTCCCCACCCCTCTCTGGCTTTCTCTACGCAGCCGGAAATTTCATCGGCGACGATTTCTGAGTCACTAACGATGGTGAGGATCTAGACTATGCTCAACGGCCCCAAATCATTCAATTTTAGTATATTTTCTCTAATTTTCTCTCGCCTCACTCCAAATCGTTTGATTTTTTTATATTTGGTATATGCTGGCATTTCTATTTCTATTTCTTTTTAATATATATAGCCTTCATGTCCTCTCTTGAAGCCTATTTTATCAGGTTCTTAATTTCAATCCTTTGTTATATCAGGTTATTTCTTATTTTTTATTTTATTGCTCTAGCTTCATCTCACCAAAAAAACGAGAGAGTTGGGGATGGTGGTCGTGGTGCGATGGAGAGAGAGCAAGAGTTGCAGAAGTGGTTATGGGATGGTGGTAATGGTTTTCAGGTTTTGTGTGGGTGGGTGGCGTTGTGGTGGGGAGAGAGAAAGTTGTTGATGTGCTTTTTTTGGGTTTCCTTTTGTTCTGGTAATGGTTGAAGCGTCGGTGGGTGTAAGGTAGCGAGTCACCTTAGCAAAGAGAGAGAGAGAGAGGGCCGAAGACATCATTTTGACATGAAAAGGCAGAATAGTCACTGCAACATATTATTTCTTTTAACAACCATGGGAGCATCCATTTTATCTCTGGCAATAACGCCCCCTTTTTTCAAAAAAAAAAAAGTACAACATTGAAGAATGTTTGGAACTTTTATTGCATAATTTTTGCTCAAATATATGAACTCAGGTAGATATATATTTTTATAGATATTGCTTCAAGTATTCATCCATGCGAACATATTGGACATCTGGATAGAGCTTCGAAGCTTCTTCTGCCTCTTCCCCAACTTCAAAGTTTGTCAAACAACCTTCATAAAATATGTGATAGAAATGCCCTACTCCGACTTGGCTTGCATAATCCATACCTGTCATACAAAAAGTAAAAATAAATGAATATATAGATTTTATTGCTTTGAATTAGCATGATTTATGTGCTAGCTTAATGGCTAAAAAATGTAGATAATTGTTTTTCTTTAAATTTACCTTCCATGGAAGCGAGAAAGTCTTCTTCAGAGATGCTAAGCTTCTCTAATTTTTTCCCAATAAGCTTTTCCCACATCTCGACTATTTGTCTTTGGGTGAGAATGTTTTCCGACGGCCTAATGTATACAGTTTTGTTCAACGTTTGAGGATCATCTATTGTTTTGATTGTATATGTCGCGATATCATCCTCATCCATAAACACAACTGTAAAGTATAACACAAATCCAACAAAATCAATCCAAAGTGAGAAAAAAAAAAAAATCCCCCTCAAATTTTAAGGAATTGATATAGATAATGGGAAGAAAAAAAGCATGTCAATAACACTAATACAATGTTCATAAGGTTCCAGTATATTTTAAAACATATAATTTTTTTTTAATCATAAAAGGAGCCTAAACATTAAAGAGAAAACCTAACATCCCAACTAGGTCGGCACATTAGGTACTCTAAATTAAAACATATAGTTTAATTCTTCTATTGTCCTTTTGTTTTACTAATAAATTTTTTGTACCTTTCACATTGCCATCTCCATATAGGTTTACTTTTTCCATTGGAGGAGTGAGACTACCAAGCTGAGAGAGGTTACCGACAAAGTACCCGGCAAAACAGTTAGCAGATACATAAGTGAAGGGAATTTTGGCATCTTCGATTGCCTTTCTCACTGTCATCTTCTCATCAAATGTTACTTTTCCTGGTTCGAGTGCATGATCCATTCGCGCAGGGTCCATACCAAACTCTGAAGGCAAGAAACGCTACCAAAAAAAAAAATGGACAAATACTTTTAGATATTAACACTTCAATTGAAAAATTATTACTGAATTATTCCTGCATATAACCTATAGTTGCCAAAATAATAACGGGAAAAATATCAGCGAGACTATTATAAAATAAAAGGGAGGGGGGGACAGTCCACAATATAGTTTATTTATTTAAAAATTCCCCATAGATTCCAATATTTAATCCAGATTTATCATTTGACATGAGCCAATTAATGCTACTGGTTTCTTCAACTAAATAAGCTAAAAAATGTTCAACAATATATAAAACAAATGAATTGTCACTCTCACGGGTTTAACTCACCTGCAATATCGGTAAAGCGCTCATCAATATCAAACTGCCCCCTCCCCCACAAAGGAAAAAACCAAATTCCAGTGGTGCCCTAGTTGTTTATTTGATTAGGTGTACCAACTACTAGCTTGATTTATAGATGGTAAAAAATCATTGAGATTGCGCGCGGGTGCCGCAATTATGCAACCAAAAAACAAAGGGTCTTCAATTGTGGATTAAAACCTAAAGTCTAATAATAGGGCAAGTGACGTGATAATGTCACATTAAAGGGCAAAGAGGGATAACAAATAATGGTGACGGCCCAAATTACTCTAAGCGTGTGCATGGGAATTCATAAAAATGCCATCATGCATCTGTCCTTTTACTGTCCCATTCAACTAATAACCTGGAGAAAGTTTATGGATGCAAGTTAATTAGTCAACAGCCTGAGCCCCCCTGAGGTATAATTTACTCTATATATCGTTTTCAATCATGCAAACTCGATTGAATGAAAACCTTCTCTTTTTTATTTATTTATTAATTTGTTTATTTATTTCAGCTAAAAATAAAACCTAGTCAAACGTCTTCCCTTATAGGGAGTATTTATGAAAACGTCATCATATATCATCATACGTCATAGTATATGGAATGTCATCCCACGAAGTTATAAATCCAAGCAATGCTACATAACCTGAATTTTATGAAAACGCTATATGGATGCAAGTTATATAGTTTGATTTTTTTATCCAAATCTACTAGATCAAATGACTTAATAATTTCACTAATTTATTAAAATTTTTATTAAAGTAAGAATATTGGGTTAATGACGGATGCCACATCATTTTGATTAAGAGATTTAGACAAACAATTTGGACCCCTTAACATTTTTCTGGTAAAGTTATACAAGTCCTCATAATAGAAAGGTCTGAATTTAAACTTTTAAATTATTAATCGTTGGCTTGCTCTACTATAGCTAGCTGTAAAATCACATCATCAAGTGCTGGTAAGACATGGTAAAAAACAAAAAGAACTAAAAATTAAAAAAACAAAAAAAAACCCACCCACCCACCCCCAAAAAAAAAAAAAAAAAAAAAAAAAAAAAAAAAAGGAGGATTGCTAACAGGGTAGAGCTGTTGGAAATATTGAACAAAAACATAGATGTTAAAAATCAAAATATTAAATAATCTAATTTATGATAAAATAAGAAATAAACTAATCGATTGAGGCGTGTGAGAACATTATCTTTAAGAGTTGATTTGCGTCCCTTTGAGTGAATCACTTGGTGCATTTAAATCCTCTAAACCCCCAACCCTTCAGGATACAACAATCGTGTTTCTCATACACATGCACCCGCAAGTACAAGGAACTAAATAATTTTAGATCGTTCCATGAAAATATTCAACAAAGTATTGAAGAAAGATAAATTAAATTTTATACAAAAAGTTTATAGATAAAGGAATAAGAAGGATTGTAAAAAGTTTTCTAGAACTCTAGTAGTTTTATCATTCCAAGGAAGAAGAAGAAGATAACCCAAAAACCATAAAAATGATAATGGAAAAACTATTTTTTCTCCAAAAGAATGTATAACCTTCCAACAATAATATGCCCACTAACTCATAATAATGGACCAAATAAAAATGACATGATGGTCATAAAATCACATATAATAAATAATAATTTGAATCACACATTTTTTATCTTATTTATAAAAAATCCAATAATCCCCCACATGATTCAAATTATATATGCCCACTAACTCATAATAATGGACCAAATAAAAATGATATGAAGGTCATAAAATCACATAAAATAAATAATAATTTGAATCACACATTTTTTAATTTATGTATAAAAAATCCAACAGGAGCCACCTTAGGGGTTAGGAGCTAGCCCAGGCTTTAGCCCAAGTAAGCCGCGTAGAAATTTTTTTTTTTTTTTTTTCATATGTATTAGAAGTGGATTTTACCCTTTTAGTTTAAGGAAGATTTTGCCTCAATTTAAGGTTTTAGCCTTGCCTTTATCCTAGCCCAAGCAAATTTCAATTCCTGACTCCATCCCTTACTGCCAATAATTTCCCAACACCATTTTAAGAATCATGAATGAATGTACCTTGATGTTTCCTGCTTCTTTGATGGCCTCAACCAGCTTGAGCTGCAACAAAATATTGTGACTTCGAAAGTGCACACCAGACATGGTGCAAATGACTACATCAACTTTTTTCACAGCATCCACAAGGCTCCGGTGATCGGAAAATGAGCCCTCGATAAGGCGAGCCCCTTGCTTCTTAAAGGACAGTAGCATTTGTAGCTTGTCGATGTCAAGGCCAATCTCCGGCCGTTGGAGGACATAGGTTTCATGGCCTTGGGCCAAACTTGCCTTCACAATCCTCTTACCGATATAACCAGTCCCCCCTACAACAAGCACCTTGCTCTTTGCCATTATCTCCTATTTTTAGCTTTTGGAGTCGGAGAACCAAAGACTAGCTCTTATACAGAGAGTTTTTGGGTGGGCTGGATTTGGTACGTATTGGTTACACATGTGCCGGAATTTATGCAGTACAAGTTACTCACAAAAGTTGGTGCTTAACATTAATTTAACCGAGGGGTAAGGGAATTCATTTATTATATTCAAGGGTGGGTGATGAGTTAGATATATTGCACATCTAATATTTCTTTATCCTATTCTTGATTTTTTTTATATTTTTTTTTGGGGGAATAAACGAGTTATTCGACTGCCCGTCGTGTCTTCTTGGAGCTTCGACATTCAATTTGCATAATGCTTCTATTTTAGTTTCAGTGTATGGCTTTTCCCAATGGCGTATTGTATGCTAAAGAAAAAGGTTATAAGAAGATTCAAGTTGAAGGGGATTCACAAGTTGTCATCAGGATTTACTTGGCAACATCATTTAATCACCCTTGGCATGTGAGGACTCTTCTTCTGGATATAAAGTATCTCTTTAGATTCTTTGAGAGTATTTGGTTTCACCATGTCTTTAGATAGGCTAATCGTGCAACGAATTATACAACTCATCTTAATCACACTCTTGATTAAACTAGTTGTCATTAATTTGCATTATGTTATACCATCGATATATAATAAACAAATTTTCCTTCAATTGCCTTGCACCCAAAAATTAAAGAAAAATACTTCCATTGTCTCTATTCATCAATTAATAATATTATCATTAAGACATCACTAAGACATTCCACAAGTGGTTCTTCGATCAACATATTGACTAGTATTTCCCTTTGTAATGGTCAATAAACATAATCTTCATCACCTTCTCCCACCCCTATATTAAATTATAATCCATTAAAATTAGATTTTGTTGATCAAAAAAGAATTTGGTGGGAAGCACCTGCCCATTTTCCATAAAGGGGAAGGGTTAGTAGGTGACCCGATTGGTTGTTCCAAAGTCAAACAGTGGGCCAAAAGTAATGAGTAACATAAGGACGTTAGCGTAAGTCGACAAATTTGACAATAGTAGCTCCGGGGTCAAAAGCCTCGACCGGTATGAGGCTTTGAAAAATGAAAAGAAGAGGCCAAGAGGGTGATGTTATTTGCCCTCTTCTAAGCAATTGTTAGCTTTATTAAGATGGAAAACAAAAGTAAATACAGTTCTAGTTGCCCTCCATCTTTATTTATTGCCCTTTTTTAAGTAATCATGAGCTAGTCTCATATATTAAGAAGTAAGAAAAGTTAAAAAAAGAAGTAATTGTACTACTTATTTCATTCCACTCTTTACTTATTTCACTCTTATTATAGATATTATAAAGTAAATGATAGTTGTCAATGAGATTTCTTTAGTCTAGATGGCACGTTTTATATTTTAAAAGATCATTTGAGAGTCTATGATTTCAATGTCTTTGGGATGTGTATAGGAGGAAAAGAGATCAACTATGTACCCCATTGTGTAACTTTTGAGCCTATTGGATTCTCCTTTCAAAAAAAAAAAAAAAAAAAAAGACAAAGAAGAAGAAGAAGAAAGAAGAAAGAAAGAAAGAAAGAAAGAAAGTTACGGGTCAATCCTACCAAATGGCCAAAATAAAGTAAAATAATAAACAATAAAGGTAGGGCTAGCATAAAGTTCCTGCATGTATCCACCAAGTCTTATGATAGTATTATTGTTTTGTACTGTGTGTGATGTTCTTGGTTTGCCTTTGGGTATGTTCTTTGCATTGGTTGATAATGATGCCTGCTTGTGTTTGATATAAATCTGGTCAGTGAGTTGATTTTTTTTTGGGTGGGTGGAGTATCTGTCCTTCTTGTTGTACTTGTCCCCTTCTTTTTTACGAGTAATAAATTCCTTTTGCCCATCAAAAAAAGTCTATGTAAAGATTATTAGCTACCCACTTTTTCCCACCAAAGAGCTGAAAAAACCTATGGTAATAAATAAGGGTGATGTGATGTTACGAGCTAATAAAAATAAAATAAAATAGAATTATAAGAATACATTTTAATTAGTTTCATAATTTTATTTTATTTTGTTCTTATTAATTCATAACATCACATGGTTGTATTACAATTACATTAAAGAAGGCTTACTTAACCTTGGCAGTGGCACTCTTGGAGTCTAACTTTGAATCATCAATTTTTTTTTTGCTTCAAAAATTTTGAATCATCATGTCCTTTTTTAATTTATGTGAGACTAATGTTTGGAGGAATAATTTCAAATAATATATGCAATGAACCATCACCAAAAATACGATAGCAAAGAATTGATCGAAACCACATCCTAAACATAACCAGTAACATAGATTTGTTTTAAATGCTATATGTAAAAATTTTCATCCAAACATGCATTAAGAGTTGGAAAACTATTACTGATGTTGAATTTCCTCTCTCTCCATTTTTTTTTTTTTTTTTTTGGTGTAATAAACTATATACTGACGTTAAATTTCGAACAGAATAAAACCGAAAGCAAAAATTGTTTAGAGAAAAATTGGAAACTTTTGTTGTTTACATTATATATATATATTCAATTAATTTGGCAAATTTTTTGAGAATTTGGATCGGATCAGATAAATAAAAAAATTTGTGAAATTCAACCTGACCATATTTATAGTTAGCAGCTTTGACAGACCGATATGTTGCTCCTTTGTGCGCCCGCCCTCGTCTGTTGTCCCAATAGTTCATAAGTCACATCAAGTTGGCGTGATATTGATGAAGCAGATTTGGCTAAACAACCAAAAATCCTGATGGACGACCCTCAGTTTCCCAGCCATTACCTCCTTTCCCCAATCATTTTTTATTTATTTTAAGATTAAATAAAATAAAGAATTGTTCACCTATTAGTGCAAACAACTCTAAATATTATTAATAAAAAAAAATAAACAAATAAAGAAAGAAGACAATAAGAAATAGATAACGGACGAATCTGGTCGTGATGACTTATAACATGCATGTTACAATCCTAACCTTTTTGAGATACATAGTAGATCAGGCTTTTGAAAAAAATAAAAAGAAATAACTTACTCACTGAGGGTCGATATCCAAATCCCTTAATGGTCAAGAATAAAATCTTTATATTTAGCACTTATTGTAAAATTCCTATTTCGAAAATGGTAGGACACACTGGACATGGCCTGCTTAACTTGTTGTTAAGGATTTTATGTTGGGACTTCGATAAAACAGGCATAAAGGGATCTTTGTTAAGCCTCCTTTCTTCCACCTCCCTTCCCAATCATCCCCTCAGTCAATATGGAGAAAGGGCATTTTTTTTTTTTTTGGGGGGGGGGGGGGGGGGGGGGGGGGGGTGTGGTAATCTAAGAAATATGGGGTTTCTTGAACTCCTAACATCTCACACTGAGATCACTTGCATGGTAAGCCTTGTCGATGCCAACAAGCCAATTAACAAGTCATTGGCCTCTCTCAACATAATATATGAACAAGTTATTTTTTCATCTTTAGTTCATCTTTATCAGGTTTTGTTCAATATTTTAATATTTAAGAGCGGCTCAATACAAATTATGGTTGTAAATGAGATCCATAAGAACAAGGCCAAATGCCAAAAATTCATTTGAGGCCTTTTGCACAAAGGGTTTTTTACAAGTGAGTTGGAGCCTGCAGAGATGGAGCTTAAAATGACTACCTCAATTGCTACCTTTGTTAACATCACTGTAATGAGTTGTAATTGAAGAATTCGACTTGACACAGGCACAATATATCATAACGTTTAGTAGTTTACATGGAAATTTTTTACTTTTTGTAGTAAGAAACCCTTTAGTTACATAAGGTTAATTGGGTAATTATCTCTAATTGCATAGAAAAATTACCTTAAAATTAATGAGGCAGTTATCTGCAATTTTGATTTCTCTCTTTTTTGATTTTTTTTTATTTTAAAAAACTTAAATTCTTTCAAAAGACTCATAATCAAAATCATGCTTTACAAAAGGAGCAAAAAAAATGAAAGAAGAAGAAAACACGCAAGGAAATGAAATAAAATAACATGAATCGTCGTACATCAATAGTACTATTTACTAAAGGATTTTCTTAACATGTGCCCTGAAGGCACATATTAAATTATAATTAATTATCCAAGCATTGCATTGGAAATTATGAAAATGCATTATAAATAGTGAAAATTATTTTAAAAAAATATGAAAATATTTTAAAAACTATAAAAATATATATATTTTTTTATACAATGATTAAATTATTAATTATAATTTAACATGTGAAGGCAGTATTAAGAAAACTGTTTACTAAAATAGCTAGGTATTCATTTGCTAATTGTGGTGTGGTGATTGACAAATCATTTCCCATGACTAACCATTCCCACTTTGGCTTGTGTGGTTGAAATCAATAGGTTGACCCACCCACCTTCCTTTGACTACCCTACAATAAATTAATATTAATGTCAAGCAATGGAGGGTTGACGTGGTTGGCTGATCTGCAGCATTTTCTTTTGTAGCACTCACATGATGATCTAATCAAACGTAATATTTCGTAAGCAACGTGAATTGATGGATAATATGAAAGCATTAGGGCATTTTTTTTTTAAAATTAATTTGTTCCATTGTGTTTTGCTTAGCATTTGAGATGAGGAATATTATTATTATTATTATTATTATCATTATTATAATATTTTTTTTTGATAAAGGGAAAACGGTTCAATAGCTAGTCCTTTAAACCCACCCATAGAATCAAAACTTTCAAAAAAACTAGCGTAGTAATCCATTATATGATCCTCCACTTAAATCTTGGGTTAATCCTAATGAGAAATCAAATCCATAACCATGCGTCTAATCATATAACTACAAGTTCGTTCTTATCAATTGGATTACCTAAGGATAGGTGAAATATATAAGCATGGTTTTTATAAAAACTTCACATATTTATCATAAAATTTTGAAATGTAAAATAAGTAGGAATGAAAAACAAATCATTAGGTGCTAATATTGACCCCAATTATTATTTAGTTATTTATTTTTCTCTAGTTATCACTTGACCACTCCATCGAAACCCCTAGGATCCAACTATGAAAACCCCTTAGCCGTGTAGCCCATGGCCCCAAGTGAGCTTTTCGTAGGTTTCCAAGGATCCACTCAAAAAAGAGTTTTAAATTAAAAAAAAAAAAATTCATAGAGCACAAGCACGTCTCTAGTTCAATGTATAATGTGTGATTAATTACTTTTTAATATAATTAGGTTACTTTAAGATGTGATCAATTGCTTTTTAAGGAAAATTTTAGATTGGTCAGGATATGGAAAAAGAATTACAGTTTTATAGAATTTTTTACTAACTTCCTAATAAATAATTTTTTTTAATTATAAACCAATAATAAATAACTACTGACTTAATTAACAATAACTATTAATAATAATTATTTTCCCCAACCAATCTAAAAATCCCCCCTACTTTTTAATGTGAAGGTGGACTAATTAAAACATGTTAGATGACGGAGATGTAATTGAAAAACATCATTTGACCCTTATTTGGAAGAGAAAAAAGGGGTGAGGATTCAATGTTGAGCTTAAACTCAGTACGATGCCGAACTCATCTCAGCCATCCATCTTGATTTTGGACGATTGAGATTAAAAGATGATAAAGTTACAAAAATGCCCTTATAAGAGTAACTTTTTCATCTTTGAATCTCAACTGTCCAAAACTAAGATGGACGGCTGAGATCAGCACTAAATCCAAGTCCAGAAAAAGGAGATAAAGCCTGACAAAGTTTGGTGTCCACGTGAAAGCAAAATCAATACCCCTCTGTCCCACTTAGATAAGCCATTTTTCCTACCTTTGTGTCTTAAAATGTTTGTCCATTTTAAAAAGTCAAATCATAATTTTTTTAATTTTCCTATATTACCCTTTATTATTTCAATAATTACTCTCAGTAGTTAACACAAAACCTAATACCATGCAAGAGAGGGTATTTTTGAAAAAATATAGTTTAATAAATGATAAGTCAAGATAACGGTGACTTTTCTTAAGCTATGTGTTTCGTCAAACTTGGTTTATTTTTGTGGGACGGAGAGAGTATATCTTTTTCATTTTTATGTCAGAAAAAATCTTAGACAAGGCCAATAACCCTTGAGATGAGAAGTAGTCCCTGTAGCACTTTTCTTGATGTGGAACAATAATCAACCTATTATATATCATCATTAATACTCTATTAACAATAGCAATTACAATCATTATTTTACCTCAGCGCCGGCCAGTATCTCCAACACATGTGTCTGAATTCAAAAACTCTACATAGCAACCACTCACGTAGAATTAAAATCAAGATCTTTGTAAATATCATATTTTTTTATAAGGATTTTATAAATAGATTAGATATATATGTTTTTTTTTCTAACCAAAGGATAGGAGAACACACATCTACATACATCATGTAAAATCAAAATTAAAACCAAAACCTTTACAAACCCACGTCTTTATTGGAATGAAACATGCCATTAAACTCAAAGACTGTTGACGATATATGCTTTCTTTTAGTAGCCCTTTTCATTGCTACCATATAAAAGTAGTGATCAATATTTCAATCATTTGAACTTGTATTGCCACTGTTGAGGCTTAACGTCCATAAAATGCTCTCACACCCCAATTTCTTTGTTCGGTTAACACGGAAAAGTGGAGGAATTGCAGCTCACCAAATTATTTTTCGCCCAAAAATAACATAAAAGTGGAAGGAAAGGGTAAGTATATGCTGTGACAAAAATATATATATTTTTTAGTTTTCTTTATGAGAGTAGCATGATAAAATAATATAATTTTAATTAAAGAGGGTTTTATTTTCATAAGGATGGAAAGTGCTTCTTTCCTATGAACTAGAGTATGAAATTTTTTTTATTTTTTTATTTATATTTTTGCTAAACAAGTGGTATCACAAGTTATTGGGTCCAAATTAATCCTCTTATGAACTCGAGAGTTTCGGTTCTTAAATCGTGATCTTTTACCATTTACTTAACCTGCTTGGTGGGTTAATCGTAACATGAAATTACTTAAAATTGGTGTTAATGTATGTTCATATTCATATTATTGATGAAATGGATTTTGGAAGATTGTACCTTTAGATCGAATGAGTGAGTCTTCCATGTAACTATGACATAGGCCACGTGGTGTTACGGGCCAATAAGAACAAAATAAAATGAGATTGTGCGACCAAAAAGTATTTTGAGAATCCTAATTTACTTTACTCTCATTAGCTTGTAAGGCATGCTTGGCCTTGGGATTATTTTTAAATTTGGAATTACTAATTTTTAATATTTCATTAGTTGCATTGAAGGTAAAAAGATCTCATGCATTTCAATCATTTGATCATTGTATTATTTTCAGTTTTTTTTTTTATTTTTCTTTTATTTTTAGTTTTTAGTCAATCTGATCATTATTGTGATCAGATCGATTAATTACTTTTTAATATAGTATTATTTTTTAGAATTTAGATACATTTTTAGAAAATCTATTTGTGACTTATATTTACGAAACTCACTGTTGGAGTAGATAATCTTTCTACTTAAACTATGTGGCTCTTAATGTTGGATCAATTTGAATTTTTGGCATACATAGTTTACTTGGAAAGACTATTTAATCCAATGATGGGTTTTGCAAAAATAGGTTATTTAAAAACTTATATATAAAGATTTGTGTAAAAACTTGTGTCCCTTAATCGTAACCCTTGAAATAAATATTAATTTTTTTATTTTATTTTAAACGGGGCTGAAATTTTACTAACTATTGTAACACAACATTCATATTAGATCAGTATTTGCTTTCCCTACTAGGGGTAGAGGAACCTATCCTATTTATATACAAAAAACTGAAACTGGGAGGAGAATTTACAAAAAGATTAACAAAATTATTCTCCCCAGCATAGTTTGCAAAACGATCAGCCACTGTGTTTGCTTCCCTATAACAAAACACAAGGATTACATGCTTAATTTGCACTAGCAGAGTTAAATAGTCCGCTAGCTATTATCTTCTCGTACTGCTGCATCTTGTTCTCTTTCCTACATAATAAATTAAAAGCCACAAGCGAGTCTGTTTCGAGGTGAACGTGAATGGCATTTAATTCTAAGGCAAGATTGATTCCAACTACAATAGCTTGCAACTCTGCATTCATATTGGTAGTAGAGTGCCAATATCAACAGCAAAGCCCCTTATAAATTCACCATTAGAGTTGCATATAACGGAGCTCCCCCAATGACCACTTTTCCTAGGTTACCCTCAGTTGCACCATCCACATTATTTTTAATAAACGGATGAGTAGGCGGTCGCCAAGTAACCATTATAGTACGAGGTTGAAGTCTTGTTGGTGTTTGAAGCAGAACAGTTTGCTGAGGAGTTTTTAGTCCAGATGGACCTCCAAAACTGAAACAGTAAAAATGTACTAATATGGAGAGAAAGCCAAAATGTCAGAATCGTGTGAAATTCGGTGGGTCAACTGGAATCGATGTGCTGATCAATACTCTTTACCTATGCTTAGGACATACGATGCTTTTCGGACAAATTCCTTCGTTTTGGTCTTTAAAAACCCGTTTTTACTATTTTTGGTCATAATCTACTGCTTAATTCCAAGAGCTACAATTGCCGTTTGGACTCCCTGTTTTGCCAGCTTGCTACTTTAGTTTAAGGCTTTTGATTCATGTCTTTATTTGGAATTTTTATATTTTTGGTACTTCTAGTATTTTTCTTAATTTGGTTTCTTTTTCCTTAAGTTTATTTGTTCTACTAAAATTAGGATTTTTAGTTTATATATAGGTTTCCTTCTTTCATTGTAAGGTTAACTTTTGATTAATAAAGAACTTCTTTTTTGAGATTTTATTATCTGTGCTCATAGATTTGAGGATTCGACTGATTTCTAAAAAGACGGCTGTGTCTATTTTCTTGATTACCCTTTCCGCTACGTCACTGTTGAATTTGTGGCCCGATTATTACCGGCAAAATCTCATAGCCGAATTCGCTGAAATTTGTAGACGACTACATTTATTTCAATATGTGTGCCAACACCTAACAAAGGCTAAGAGAGAAATATGGTGAAAGAAGAAGCTTCTCTCTTGGGAAAAGAAAGTCTTACCTTCATTAAATGTGTATGTGACTTTTGTCCCTATGGTGGAGACTTTCTAACTTGCATGTTTTTTAGGTCCTTTGAATATTTTGTTCTGAGCTCTTACTTTATGGATGCAAGCCTCTTTGATTGTGACTATTTTGTCCTGAGCTCTTACTTTTTGGCAGAGTGAGAGTTGCAAAGGTTGCATCCAGTGAGGTGAAAGTATGCGAGAGTGTAAAATCACTTTCTTGTATTTTGATTGTTCTCTTATTTGTTCATAGTAAAGCTTTTTGATTGCTATCCCGTAGACGTAGGCATTAGTCAACCATGTTAAATTGCTTTGTTTATATTTTTTTAATTTCTCTTTTGAGTGCAGGTATTGCCATTGTGGTGATTGCAAATCCAATCCTTAGGTCTAATTTCCACAACAGGTGGGATGTTTTGGCTCGCTACAAAAAACTCCCGAGTTAAAACTTTTGCTTGAATCAAAAATTTTTTAACTTGCAAGAAGTTGGGCATTTACAGCAGAAAAGTTGGGCCAACTATATACTAAAATAATATCCAAATATTTATCTTTGTTTTGAAGACAAGCAACCCAAGTAACCCTACCGTACCAACACTTCAATGAACAAAGACAAGATTTCCTCCCAAGGTAATTTAGTGAAAATAAGCAACTATATAAGAGAAAGCAAGATCGAGGAAACGAGTAAACTCAACGACACACTAAAAACATGCACAAACATAATGTACCGGATATAAAAACCCACGAAGGACACAATCTTTCTACCACTTGAGAGAGAGAGAGAGAGAGAGAGAGAGAGAGAGAGAGATGGGAAAAAGCAAAGTTCTTGTAATAGGGGGAACTGGGTATTTGGGGAGGAGATTGGTGAAGGCTAGTTTGGCTCAAGGTCACGTAACATATATCTTGCGTAGGCCGGAGGTTGGTGTTGATATTGATAAAGTGCAAATGCTTTTGTCATTCAAGGAGCAAGGAGCCCATCTGGTGGTGGGTTCTTTTGATGACCACCGGAGCCTCGTCGACGCTGTGAAATTAGTCGATGTCGTTATTTGTGTGATTGCCGGCGTTCACATTCGGAGCCACCAGATCCTCCTTCAGCTCAAGCTTGTTGATGCAATCAAAGAGGCTGGAAATGTTAAGGTAAGAGAGTGAGCTAGGTGCATATATATGGTTTGCGCCTTCATAAGCTAACAATTCTTACATTAAGGGATAAATAAAAAAAAGTTTGCAATTCTTACATTTATTTTCATGTATGCACATACATTTGTACTCTATATTTTTAAACGAGTACGGCTATCATAACATATCGATAATGTCTTCCTTTTTTTTTTTGGTTTGCAAATGATTGATAAATCATGACGGAAAAAATAGTTAAAAGTGAATAGAGAAATTTATTGTTTTATATTTTTAGAGTCATAATTTGATTATTTTTATATTGTGAATTACTGATTTTCTATAATATAATTAAATGTTCTTGATAAAATATTTCTTTTTTCAAATGAATTGTTTTACCACTAAATGTGCCTAAATTAGGTCTCAAAAATAATATGCATGAATATATTGCAGAGATTTTTACCCTCCGAATTCGGCACTGATCCTGCAAGAATGGGAGATGCAATGGAACCTGGAAGAGTGACATTTGACGACAAAATGGTAGTGAGGAAAGCCATCCACGATGCTGGCATCCCTTTCACATACGTTTCTGCAAACTGCTTTGCTGGTTACTTTCTCGGTGGCCTGTGTCAACCTGGTAGCATCCTTCCTTCTCGGGATAAGGTGGTCTTGTTGGGAGATGGCAACCAAAAAGGTGCCTTCACAATAACATTATTTTTCTCCTTATGTTTGAATAAAATTATGTAGCCATTATTCATAAAACATTTCTATGTTATTCGATTTCATCACCCTGTGAAACGTAATGTACGTCGCATATTAATCGTGATTAATCGTGACCATCATGTGTGGACACGTAAAAATCATGCACAAATCATGATGGTTATGCAATTCTATTAAATGACTGAAAATAAATAATTATTAATTTTAAATTATTAATACTTCTATTAAAAGACTGAAATCTTGCAATTCTATTCTCTTTTACAAGGCTTTTAATTAACATCTCTTGTGTCAATTGGCAGCAATTTATGTTGATGAAGATGATATAGCCACATACACAATCAAAACCATAGACGACCCTCGAACTCTCAATAAGACATTGTACCTTAGGCCACCCAAAAACATTCTTTCTCAGAGGGAAGTTGTTGAGATCTGGGAAAAACTGATTGGCAAAGAGTTGCAGAAGTCCTCAATCTCAAAGGAAGAATTTTTATCTCTCATGAAAGGTGAGAAAAAAATTTGCATAATTTTTAAACACTGGGATTTTTTATTTTTTATTTTGGGCAGATGTCCTCAATTTTAACATATTTCACATAGCATCGAAGACAATAATTTATCTGGAAATGAATTTTTTTAGGAATTAATGAACTGAAATATCACTATTTTGAATTTTCACTCTTATTCAGTTAAAATAATAACTATTGTTCCATTGAATTCTTTCATTCAAAGTGATAAATTTGTACTTTTAATATTATATTTAAAATAAACAAAAATTGTTTATTCATTTGGATGCTCAAACTTAAGGGACCCTAGCTAAGTGTTTTTATTTATTGTGCTTCTTGTGGCATATTAATTTGACATGCTTGCCTAATTTCTCATTCATTTTTGTTTATTTATCCTAAAAAAGGACAAGATTATGCAGAGCAAGTTGGATTAACGCATTATTTCCACGTTTGCTATGAGGGGTGTCTTGCAAATTTCGAAATAGATGATGAGGCCGAGGAAGCTTCTAAGCTGTATCCAGAAATAGAGTACACGACTGTCAATGACTACATGAAACGCTACTTATAAGTGAAAAAATTGTTGTATTTTATTGCTACCAGCAAACAATTAAAGCTGTCCCCTTTGGCTTGTCTTTGACCATAAGACCATCACGTAATTAAGTGCTTATAATTATTAATTCCAAAAAAGAGGAAAAAAAAATTAATTTCTTTTTTGGTTGAGCTCATAACCATTTCCACCACAAATGTTTGATTGTTATGGTTTATGGCTATGCTGGGATAAGTTGGAATGTCAGATCAATGCTCAATTAAGACCCGTTTGGTCGTCTAATGAAAACAGAATAATTATAATCTATTTTAGATGATGGTGACTAGCTTTTTGGAATAATAAATCTATTTAAAGTGATGAAATTTGTACCTTTAATATAAATATGCAGTAATTGTTTAACTTCTCTTGAAGCATTTCCATGGGAGCACTTCAACCCTTTCTTCTGTCCATTATCTGACACTAAAAAGGGCTTTAATCTCTCCACTGTTGATGCTTTAAGAACTCTTTCATGCAAATGTTCACTTTTGATGAACAGTTGACTTTTTGGAAAAAAAAAACTTGGCTTTTGCTCAATTGATTGATTTTGGATTACTAATTAATTTCAGCCTTGTAAAAATGAGGTGATTTACATTGTCTATGCTGAAAGAGAAGCTCCTTTTCGGAAAATGGATGGTCTAGTGAAATTTAAATTATTCATACCATGTGAGACCCGTATCCCATTAATCTTTCCTATTCCAATGCTTTCTTGGCTTCTTGTTAGCCATGTGGGTTGTGAGGGAGTACTAATTAAATGACCAAAATATTCCAAGCTAGCTCACCCAAAATTAAAATTAAAAATTCCCTTTTTCTCTTTATACCTCTAATAATATCCAAACTATTCCCAAACCTTAGCCCCTTTCAGCCTTTCTTTCTCTTTATGCAACCAGCCTGCCACAGAGGAATAGAGGATTCAAGGGGGTTGTATCATGGAATTTGATGCCAAGGAGTTCGTTGTTGCCAGTGGTGTGAGTGTGATGATTGCTTCTTTTTCGTGTTTGAATCATATTTATTTATTTATTTTTTTCATGTGATCATTAATTTTGCAAAGGGTGTTTAAATAGATTTTTTAATCATTTATACTATATGACTAAATGTTCACTTAGACGATAGATTTAAAAAAAAAAATTATTATACAAATCTATTCAAAATGATGTTTTATAATAAATAATTTTTTATTTGTCATGAAAATCTTTTATATTTTTTTTAAAATCTTAAAAAATATAAAATAAATGAGATTACAAATAAATTTGGGTAAATTACATCTACACCCCTTATGGTTAATGACAAAAACATTGACACCCTCATACTTTTTGAAAATACACTGCCATCCCTTATTTTAGAAAATAATCTATACTTAACCCCATCCGTCAACCTGCCATTTGGAGGTGGTAACGTTTTTCACTGACGTCATGGAAAAATGGGTTGGAAATACCCATTTTAACACTTTCGAAGCCAAAACGATGCACTTGAACTAGGACTGAGATTGAAGAGGGTTTAGAATGAAGAAGAAGATAGAAGCGGGTTTCAAAAGCCATAGTACCCTAGAGAAACGATACTGCCGTAGTTTTCTCCTTCACTAATGAGGTTTAAACTCCTTACCATGGCTATACCAAGGGCACGACCATCATGGGGATGATAATACTACCCTAAACGAAGCATGTGAAGAAGATTTGAGGCCTTACCATGCTGTGGATCTCATCCGATAAGCCTCAAAACCCACTGTTTCCGAATATTGCTTCAGGTAAATTGATATTCTTCATATTTTTAACCCTTAATCAAATTTACTTTGATCGTTCTTGATCAAACCCTTGACGAAGAGCGTGAGATTCAAATTTGCGTAGGATAAAAAAAATCTCTGCTTGAGATTCACCTCTATCGTCGCCATATCTGATTGGGGTCCTCCTTCGACACATCTGATGGTCAGCGTCGTCAAATCTGGAGGTGGCTTTACCTCACATGGTAAATTTGATGGTGTCGCTGGCGAGGATGAGGAGAGAAGGGAGAGAACGGTGGCGGTGGATCTGTAATTAACAAAAAGGGGAGGTATTACAGAGAAAAAAATGACCAATCATGGCGGCTATGGTTGCCTCTAAACAAAGCAAAAGGTAAAAGAAAAAAAAAATGAAGAATGGAGAGAACAAGGAAAGAGTGACGGTGACGAATTGTGGAATCTGTTGGGGTTTGCATTGGTTGGTTGTCCCCTTCTCTTCATCCTTTCCATCAATCCAAAACCCTTCTTCCCTAAGTCTTCAAAATCCCACCTTTATACCCTCCCTTGATAGGAAATTTTTTAGCCGGAAAAATTGGTAGGGACAACGAAATGCATACAAATTACAGAGGAGAAGATTGGCAATGGCGTGTACACCGACCCCGACACCATGCTCTCCCATGTCAAGCACCTCGCCCTCACTTTTCATCATCTCATAGTGGGCTTTTAATCGGGTAATTCACACCAAAACGATGTGTTTTACAAAGGGGTAGGTCCATCACTTCGCACTTCTGTTAACCCGTTAAATTGCCCGTTTTAACAAGGGATGACAGTATAATATAAGAGGAAATTAGCGAAAAGTCTATTTTTATAAGACTTACAGAGGCATAAGTTTTTGCAGTAAACTTATGCAGTCATAAGTCCATTTTTAAGTAAAATGAGTTTACTTTTGTAACTATGGTAAATGCATAAAGTCAAGTTCATTCTTACGTGTTATTTTTTGTTTTTAAATTTTAAAATGACATAACTTTTAATTTAGATATCGATTTCCAATAAAATTTATATATTTGAAATCTATTCGTCGAGCTTTTCGAAACAAGACCCATGATGAAAATAAAATTATGTATAAAAAAAAAATAGTTACATTAATTGCATATTTACATGTATCGGTTTTAAAATAAATGAATATGTAACTATTTTAATGTGGGTTCAATTTTGTACAATCTCCCATACAAAATTATTAAATTTATTAGATGTAACTATTGAATCAGTTAAATTGACGTGTTTGAAATTAAAAATTTGTAAAATTTAAATATTTTGTGACTAAAATTCAGTCACAATTGACTTAAAAGTAATTGTTTTCATGTAACTACTTTTCTATGGGTTTAGTACATACTTTAGTTACAAGTAGATGCTTGCCCAAATTTAATTGATTTTTTTTTTGGGAAATATTAGGAAAAAGACACATGATGAATACAAAATTATGCATAAAAAAATATTAAAAAAAGACAATTACACTGATTATATGTAACTTTCTAAAAGAAACCTTTTGCTACATAATATGAAGGGGAAATATCGTCTAAAAATATCTAAGAGGGACTTTTAACTAAATAAGATTTTATGATAAACTTATGACCGTACAAGTTTAACTTTATGGGCTTGTGATCAAAGTCCCATATATCAAAACATGAGAGTCTTGGTGTTTTATTAGTAAACACAGGGTGGTAGATGTAATTTATCCAATAAATTTTTGGCCTCAGAAAGAAAAGGACCGTTAAGTTGGCTAGCTTCACCAAAGGTGACGTTGTAGTCCCTACTCTGAAGCTGAGATGCTCTCTCTCCTTTTTTTTCTCTGTAGCGAAGAGCAGTGGTTCTAAAATGCCGTCATCCGTTGCGCCAATCGCTTCTCGGGCTCCCATCGCCGTTCCTTCTCTTCCAAATCCAAACGTAACAAAATTCTTTTTTATTTATTTTATTTTTTATTTGATTTCGTTTGTAGCTTATGCTATTGCTTTAATTTCGATATTTTCCTTCGTTTGGTTGCTGAGAAAATATAGGAAGAGAAAAGAAAAGAAAAGAAATTAAACTTTTGAATCTTTGATTTTACATTATTTAGGAAGCAATAAAACAAAAAAAAAAAAAACCTCAACTCAGCTGAGCCTCAAACCAAAACAACGTTTTAAAAAAAAAAACTACTCCGTAAAACTAAAACTATATTCCAAAATTTCCTTCACTTTCTTTTCCTCGGCTTTCTCAGCAACCAAACAGGTTATTAGAGAGATTTAATTTGATGTTTCCGCCCCTCTTTTTCACTTGTTCTTCGTTTTCGGAATTTTTAACGAATTTTATAATAGGTTAATTTTTTCACAAATTGTAGGTTCTGAACTGCAGAAGTAATCGGGTGATAAAGCATGGGAAGTTCAATGGCAGAAGAATGGCTGCGTTGAAGATGGCTAGAAACCTTGAATATGCAATAAATTCGGTTTCGAAGGATGGCAGTGCCTCGGTCGGGCTCGACGTGCCGTTTCCTAGTGATTATTCGGAGCTTCTTAAACAAGTAAGCTTTTTACATCATCTATACTCTGTAATTTCTAATTTTTGAATTGTAGTGAGTTAAACTTGTGCTCTTGTGAATTCCGTGTGAAGTGAATGCATGAACAAGTTGTAATCAAGCGCGGAAGTTAAAATAAAAGCACAATCTTTACGTTTAGAATGGTGGAAAGAATGAGGGAAAGAGGAAAGATAATACTGAAAATATCTTTAAAAAATGGGGTCTTTTCTTGATGCATTTTTAACCTTCTTCCTTTCCTTTTCTGGGTCATGTGAGTCAATTATTAAAGAGGACACTGAGAGGATATATTGTAGGGTTCTTTGGCCCTTGGAATATAAGTTCACTATAGAATAGTGTCAAAATTTTCCTAAGTGGTCTGTTTTGCAAATTTATATGATGGATGGTCATTTGTGCTAATGACATAATGTCCAAATAAGAGAATAAGTGTAATGTAATAATAAGTTGAAGGTAACGAGCATTAACCAGGTCGGGGCCAAAGCATACCTAAATGTCCAACCCAAGGAAACATCGATTTAACATTGGAAATGTTAACAACACTGATTTAGACCCAGAAAAGAATATCAAAACAGAAATTAACTCCATCAAAGAAACATTTGGAAATGGTTGGGATATATTCCGCACTACATGCCCATTACCCAGATCAGGTGGTGAAGAATTTGCTTTAATGAGGGATTGAAGTTCCATACTTTCACTAGCATGAGGTCAAATAGGTTTGGCTGCATTCCTCTCTTGTACATTTTCTCTTTTTTATAAAATTTCTTGTTTTTGAAACTCGCCCCCCCCCCCCCCCCCCCCCCAAAAAAAAAAAATAAAAAATAAAAAGGAAAAGAAAATAAAGGGGTTTGGCTGGATTTTGTTTGTGGCCCATAAAGTAATGTCAAGGTTGGACTTGGGTTCCGGTGAAAGCCTGATTTTTGGGCAGGGTTGAATGCCAGCCAGATTATTAATGTTAAACTGTTAAAGCATTTCATTTTCTCTTGGAGGATTAAAACTAAGATCAATATTTCATAGAGAAAAACCTGTGTTGGGGAATATGTTTTGCCAGTTTAAGGGACAAGTGATAAATATAATCTGGGTGCAGTGATAAAATATGGAAACCAAGGTCTTTAGTGTACCACTTGCTATATTGTAGGTGTCTGTTCCTTCCATGATTTTCCGAGTACAAATTCTCTTGGGTTTCTCTTATATGTGGGGCAAATCAATGTATGACCACCATGTCTTGTCCTTAGTATTATCACAATGTGTTACCTTGACTCTTTAGAATTGGCATAATTGATTTAGGGAGCATTAGGCATTTTAAGTTGTACCTTCATTACTACATGAGATTTTGAGTCTTTTATTGCCAAAAATGTTTGTGTGTTTTTTTTTTTTTTAACTCAGCTTTCTTTAACTATTCAGTGCCTTCAAATCATGATAAATTGTCCCTTCTAGCAGCATCATTGTTCTTCTTTCTTCAAGTCAGGAACATCCTGATTGGCTTCCTTACTTCATCATACCACATATATGGGATCTTTCAACATGCTTATTTGTACTCTTATATCATTCATTTGAGTCAAGATTCCCATCTTGGCTCATCTATGCAATAAACACATCACATTTTGGCTTCCGAATGTTGTGCTCCATAATGTGGTGCTATTATGATTTTTGCCTTGGGAATTCTCCTTTCAAGTTTTATCAGAATGTGTCTTGAAATAACATCCCATTACCTGAAAAGCCAACAAGATCTTACTAAATAGTTATCATCACCATAGTTTCTTGGCTTTCTTCCCTTGTGAATAATCAAGTAGAGTACCAAAAATGGTTGATAGGGAACCTTTTAGGATCCAACAAATCTAAACAATGCTTCACCTTGAGTCTCAATTTTGAAGTTTCATTCTGTGTATTCTCTCTTGTTCCAACTTATTTAAAAACCTTCTAAATTTCCAAAACATATTTTCCTTTCTATATTTCACAAACCAACTTTGCAGCATAGTTAATGAATCACACAAACAATAGGATCAATCTAATAGATGTGAAATATATACAGATTCAAGAAGCTGTTGGAATGTCCAACTTGGATCCCCCTCTTTCTCTCACTCACACACACACACACACATGCACTTGCACGTAAACGTGCAGCGTACAATTTCAGTTCTTATGTTACACAGTTACACTATTACACTTTTTGGAGTATGACACCCTTTTTTTTTCTTTTTTAATTTTTTATTAGCACTTAGCAACTAATGTACTAAACCTTTTTTTTTCCAATTCTTTTTTTTTCCTTTGAAATTTTAATTCTGCCATGTAACAATCAACAGGCAAAAGAAGCGACAAGTGATAAAAATAATCTGGATGCAGTGGTAAAATATGGAAACCAAGGTCTTTTGTGTACCACTTGCTGTATTGTAGCTGTCTGTTCCTTCCATGATTTTCTGAGTACAAACTCTCTTGGGTTTCTCTTATATGTGGGGCAAATCAATGTATGACCTCCATGTCTTGTCCTTACTATTATCATAGTGTTACCGTGACTCTTTAAAATTGGCATATTGGATTTAGGGAATATTAGGCATTTTAAGTTGTATCTTCATTACGACATGAGATTTTGAGTCTTTTTTTGTGAAAAATGTTTTTTTTTTTCCTCAGCGTTCTTTAACTATTCAGTGCCATCAAATCATGCTAAATTGTCCCTTCCTTCTAGCAGCATCATTGTTCTTCTTTCTTCAAGTCAGGAACATCCTGATTGGCTTCCTTACTTCATCATACATATATGGGATCTTTCAATATGCTTATTTGTACTCTTATATCATTCATTTGAGTCAAGATTCTCATCTTGGCTCATCTATGCAATAAACACATCACATTTTGGCTTCCAAATGTCGTGCTTCATAATGTGGTGCTATTATGATTTTTGCCTTGTGAATTCTCCTTTCAAGTTTTATCAGAATGTGTCTTGAAATAACATCCCATTACCTGAAAAGCCAACAAGATCTTACTAAATAGTTATCATCACCGTAGTTTCTTGGCTTTCTTCCCTTGTGAATAATCAAGTAGGGTACCAAAAATGGTTGATAGGGAACGTTTTAGGATCCAACGAATCTAAACAATGCTTCACCTTGAGTCTCAAATTTGAAGTTTCATTCTGTGTATTCTTTCTTGTTCCAACTTATTTAAAAACCTTTTAAATTTGCGAAACATATTTTCCCTTCTATATTTCACAAACCAACTTTGCGGCATAGTTAATGAATCACACAAACAATAAAATCAAACTAATAGATGTGAAATATATACAGATTCAAGAAGCTGTTGGGATGTCCAACTTGGATCCCTCTCTCTCTCTCACTCACACACACACACACACATGCGCTCACACGTAAACGTGCAGCATAGAATTTCAGTTCTTATGTTACACAGTTACACTATTACACTTTTTGGAGAATGACATCCTTTTTTTATTTTTATTTTATTAGCACTTAGCAACTATTGTACTAAACCTTTTTTGTTCCAATTCTTTTTTTTTTTCTTTGAAATTTTAATTCTGCCATGTAACAATCAACAGGCAAAAGAAGCGACTGAATTGGCTCTGAAGGATAAAAAACAGTTGATGGTGAGTTGGTATTGGGTATTTTTAACATTATGGAAGAGGTAGAAGTACACAACAACTCTAGAATTATCAGAGTTTGTGACCAACAAATATCTATTACAGGAGATTGAATTTCCTACAGCCGGACTTGAATCTGTACCAGGTACTCTTCAGTTGCCTTGAGATCCTTCCTTTTTTCTTCTGATTTCCTCCTTATTCTATAATCCACTGTCCCCATGGACTTGTAGTCTCTTACGCTATCTGATATTTGTATCAGGTGATGGTGAAGGAGGTATAGAAATGACTGACAGTATGCAGTTGATTCGTGAGTTTTGTGACTGCTTCATAAATCCAGAGAAAGTTACACGGACTAGAATAGTAAGTCTCCATATTTTGAAACAGTGTTCGTAGTTTGTTACTAAAAAAATAATAATAATGACATCCTAGTATTCTGATCTGCTGCTTTGTTAATTTGTAAAGCTTTAGTGCAATATTTGACAAATAATCTTATTTTAAAAGTAGGAAATTGAATTTTTAACAGTTCCAGGTGGTTCTAAGTTAATGGATTTTGTTGCCGGAACAACTATTGCTATTTACACATCCAATTAACTGAAGCTGCTTAAGTTGGTTAATTTTTCTGAAGAAATAAGAATTGAGTGTACATAAATACATAATATTAAGATGTAGTATATTTTTGGGCAGTGGAGGATATTGTTTGCAAAACATGTGGTAGATGGTGCCATGGTGGGCATGTAGATGTTTTTGTAGAATGCATTGTGATTGAAGAATATAAATTGGGGAGGGAAACATTATGGAAATGAAGTTTATTATGTTTAATGCCTTGGTAAATCTTCGACTATCTCTAACTAATATTGAGACAGAGTAAGTCATGGATGGTTTAATCATGTGTTACGTAATAACATTATGGCTAAAATAGCCATTTTCTTCCTGGCCAACATTTATCAAAATGGCCATAGTTGCACAGATTATGGATATTTTAACATTGTAGTGGCATGTCAGTTTCCTTGTATTGTTGTTGGACATTGATGACACTGCACTCATTGGTATTCTTGTTACATAGGAGTGCAGGCTTTAGGAAAAGATAGGAGGGTATTCCCATGTTAGCTATGGTGAGGGGCTTGATGGGTAGGGTTTAAGATTTGGTACTTCTACCATCTGTGCAGCTACCAAATTAGTGAGCATATGCTTAACGGTGCAAGCAATAGAAAGAGACAAGGATCTTAAGAATTGAATGACATAATGGATGCAGTGTATTTGATGAGTCTGCTATATTGAAGGGTGGGAGTAATGGTGAAGATAGTATACATTGAATCTAGATTTTGAACTTATTGTGAAGAAAATAAAAGAAGGATTTCACATCTCGATACCAAACCAAATTAGAACATTGTTCGATAGAAAAGTAGTTATGGTTAAAAAATAAATAACAAAAGAAGAAACATTTTGAGAAGAATTATTTATTTGTAAGGTATTGCCTCATCGCTTCATGCATACACTACGTGCACCATGATTACAGTCTCGCATAGGATCCATTGAGCTCATTATCTGATTTCTGGATTTACGATTCATTGAATGACAATTAGTCTTTTGCATTAAGTTTCTTTAAAATCTAGTGTGTGGCTTATATATTTAAACCTTTACGTAAAATCTTTCAGTTTTTTCCAGAGGCCAGTGAAGTTGAATTTGCAAGAAAATCAGTGTTTGGAGGAGCTTCATTTAAATTGGACTATTTGACAAAGCCATCATTTTTTGAGGATTTTGGTTTCGTCTCAAAAGTCAAAATGGCAGACCGAGTGAAGCCAGAAGATGAACTGTTCTTAGTTGCCTATCCGTATTTTAATGTGAATGGTAGCTCCAAACTAATGTTCTTCTGGTTGATATTCACTCCATAACTTTTATCTCATTGTCAATTTTCTTTTGCAATTCAGAAATGCTTGTTGTGGAAGAGCTTTACAAAGAAGCTGTGGAGAACACTTCTCGAAAACTGATTATATTCAATGGAGAACTTGACCGTATAAGATCTGGATGTATCCTTTGTCAATTCTACATGGTTCTTGAGAAGTGTTAAATTACATTTGCTTGGTTAATTGCATAAATCTGAATCTGGATTGAAATTGCCCCACCCGTTTCACAATTATTGGTGTCTAAACTCCCTCTGCTTCACCAGCACCACAGTGTTAAAATAAAAAAGAGAACAATTGTTTGGTGAAACTCCACTCTTAATTGTGCAGTAAGAACATTAGAGAGAAAGACATAATATCCTTAATGAAGATTCAATTAGGTTGTATGTTATAGCTTTTTGAAATATGAGGAAAAAATCCTTGAAGCATCTCTTGAAACAAGTAATGCCTTTTTGGTCCACTCAGAACAGTTGTCCTTGAGATGAATTAAGATTATCCATCATTCTTCTATCCGAAGCTTGCTGCCCTTTCCAAGACCCTCCTGCCCAAGATGGAGACTATATATTACATTCATAATTTTAAAGGACGTAATGGAGGAACCCTATTCAGGTTTCCTAATTGACTACTCCCTAAATTTGTTCAGTGTGATCCATACTTACTAAGAGTGTATGCTGTTTTTGATATCTTCATGATCCCTGTTAGCAAAAATTATTTTGTTCCATGGGGATTAGTTTCCATTTTCTTGATGTTTTCATCTTTAATCAACACATTCAACAGTAATAAAATCTTTTTTTTCCCTCTCTCTCTCTCTTTTAGGTGCTACCCTGGTCCATGGAAAGTCCTTAGGAAAGTGAGGAACAACTATATTTGTTTGCATCAGCAGGAAGTGATGCCGTCCCTCAAGGAAGTTGCATTGGATATTCTTCCATCGGCTTGAACTTTCACTGCATAACTTATCTGGTAGCAGTACTAGTTTAATATATGGAAGTAAGAAAAAAATCTGTAAATGACTTTCAGTGTGTGACCTCGTCTATTGCAGAATTCCATGTTTAAGAGTATCAAATTGTTATTCTTGTGAATCCTGATAGTCAATTTTTGTTAAACACCAACTGCACGAGATTCCTCCTAGCAAGGAACATCCTTGAAAGAAATGGTACTTCGTTCTGGTAATTTCCAATTGTAATATAAACTGTTTCACAATGTTGCTGTCTGGTTCTGAGCTTAAAATTTTGTGTGTGTGTTTTTTTTTCCCTGGTTCCTATGCTCAAAGTTTGTGTAGTCACTCTATTCTTCCAATGTCTAAACAAAAAGTCTGTGGGTAACTTCTGAGGGTCCCTTCTCTCTCTCTCTCTCATTATGTAGGCTTTTTACTTGTAGCTATATGATACTTGCCTATGGCCAATTGAGCTTCATACTTAAAAGGGAAATATGTTTCATTCTTTTTTAGGATTTTAGGAAATTTTAGCAGCATTCTCAGTCTGCCCTTCGTCCTGTCAGAGGATTGGATAGAGAATGGAGAATAGAAGAGAATATGAGTGAGATCATGAGAGCTTGCCCAGACTATGGCCGGCTCTATCTTTATAATGTTTCATTGAAAGTGAAAGTACAAAAAAACCCTCAATATAAATACCATATACCTCTCAACAGCTTCCATATCCATATTGAAGCTGTCCGTTTCATTTGTTGCTCTGGTAGGATGTTTCGTATGTGTTCTTTTTCCTGGTTGGTGAGTGATTGGGAGTGGCATTGCTTGGGGTGAAAGCAGGAAGCAAAGCATCCACTTAGCGACAAAAACAGCCGCAGAAAGCATCCAAATCTGGCAGAATTTATAATCAACATTTTCTTGGTTTCTTTCCTAGAGAACCCAAACCTAGCTGGACACTGGAAAGGTTTATGTGGGACTGCAAGGATTCTGTTTGATACAAAGTGACCCTTTAGATATCCTTCCTGAATCCTGATGTCTGGTGATGGGATTACGTTGTCCTAATTTATTGTCTTATTGCACATCAATGGGTTTGGCAGGTTATGTTCAACTAGTTGGTTCTTGACACTCTTTAGCTTCATTTGGGTATCAATAGTTGCAAATATTGTCATGCATTATGAAAGATTATAATGTAGTGATCATATTTCTGGTTATCCCCTCTTCTTCTTTATTTCAACAAGCCTCTAAGTATTACTGATTTACCAATCCAGCTCAGTTATTTATTTATTTATTTAGTTTTTCTCTTCTTGTTCAGAACCTTTGAAGTGACTTCATTTGGAGTATAATTGCTGCAAGAAAGCTGAATAAGGTATGGAGATGTCTAAAAAGTTTACCATTGTTCTTTAATGTTGAAAGCTTGTATGCATTTTTTCCCCTGCTCCAGCTTTGTAATCAAGAGATTGGCACAGAGGTGCTCAGTGTACTTGTCTGGAGTGTTGTTTAGACAGACATGGTTTAGTTATTTAAAAGGCATGCAGGTTATATCACTTATATATGTAATTAAGTACCGGAATAAAAGTAGCCGGAATGCTCTAATTCTTTTTGAGTGTATATGTTAGATGTACTAGTGATTCTTTCACACTAAAAGAAAGTTTTTCATAATCTTTTAAAATCATTATTATATTTTATTATTGAATTTTTTATTTGACAGACTAATTCACCGAATGACATAATGAAACAAACAAACTTCTGTTCTTCATTGACTGCTATTTGACTAGAGCTATTAACAACACTAATATGTCATTTTATAATATCTGCTTGAAGGTGGCCAAAGCTGTAGCACCGTGATAAAGGCATTTGGATGATTGTGGTTGATCTGGGGATCAATTCTTACGTGTTAACACACACACACACACACTCAGAAACACAAAGTTGCTTAATGATAGAGGAGGTTGAATTAGACCTGCTCCCATTTTTTTTATCTAGAAAGAAATGAGGATGTGTAGACAAGGAAACTATGTACCACTCTATAACATGGTATCACTAAAGGTAGCTTCATGACCCCTCCTAAGGTAGAGAGTTGTGAATCGAACTCCCTTTCCCTTTTTTTTCACTCTTTTTTCCTCCTCTCTTCTCTCTATATACCCAAGAAGATATATTTCACTTTCTTTACGTGGTATAAGAGCGATTTGATTAGATAAGGGGATTGTCATAGAGAAGGAGCTAGTCAACAGATCATTGATGGTTTCCATGTGGATAATGAATTGCACGTGCAGGAACACCCTAGAAAGGATATTAAACTCTTTGGTTTGGTTTCATTTGATTATACTATTGCAATTTTCACGGGAATTTTCACAGGTGGTTTGATTCGTCTTTTAAGGCCATGTTTTGTTTCATACTAGAATCAAGCATATTTTCATTGTTTACAGAAGGGCTAATTCATGGGGGTTGTATCTTTAGGGGCATTTTCATTTGATGAGCTTTGGGGCTGATAGTTTTGCTTTTGTTTTATTGATGGAGGTTTGAGTCTCAGCGCTTTTGAAGTGTCGGTGAGCCAGATATGTCTATCCGCTCTATGGAACCTGAGATACATCATTGGCTTTTATTTTTGTAGGCAGCAAAAGAGCTTTGGGATGCAACAGCCCAAAGTAATGAAAGGTGATAGATAAAATCTCTCTATTACAGCAAATCTCTACATAACACTCTAACTACATTGTTGGAGTGCTCTGTTTCGGGTCTTACTACATTGTTGGTGAGCACTCTAACTACATTGTTGGAGTGCTCTGTTTCGGGTCTTACTACATTGTCTGATTATAATTGGTCTGATTATAATCCCATAAAGCTTAATATAACATAAGCAGGTGAGCTCCCAAGACCATTCAAATTTGAATTGGCGTGGATGATGTATGCATCAAGCTCAACTTTGGCGATTGACCTTGCTTCAACCTCTAATGGGTTCTCACTCTTTAGAGTTGGTTAAAGATATCAAAGCATCAAGAAAAAAAAAATGCTTTGTTATTGATACCACTCATCAAACAAACTACCACTCATTTTTCTTCCTTTTATATGATTAGAACAAATTTACAAAATCTAGTCTGGGTTATACTAGGCAAAGTCACCTTGTTATTGATGCCATGATAAGAACAATATGGCTGGAATGAGATGACTTATATTCATTATTATGGTGTAAATGAACAACTATGAACATAAAATAAGAACAACTTCGAATATATGGGGAACCTCCGTTTGGTTGCTGAGACAAAAGTTGAACGTTTGGTAGACCAAACATGAATGCATTGTCCAAAGTTTTGACTGTTAAAACCATTTTGATGTTAAATAGTTGCAAGATTTCACATCTCTCTCTCTCTCTCTTCTTTTTTTACCCGTCTTCTCTTGCAACCAAACAAAGCGTAAAATATGGTTGATACTTGGTTTGGAGAAGTATGGTGGATTCAATCATCTTTAATTCTAATAAAATTTTCTAATGGTGCATTCAATCATCTCTAATTCTAATGGTGCATTCAATCATCTTTAATTCTAATAAAATTTTCTTTGCTCATCATAAAAAAATAATAGTAATAATAAAATAAAAGTAAGATTTCTACAAGATGGAAAAAGTCTACAATCCACCCTTTTTTTTTATTTTATTATTTGGTTAATGGGGAAAACACCGGATAAACCACCCCTCACATCGAACCTTGTTGAAGAGGCCTAGTGGTTTATACAATCCAGACCTAATAAGCCTCGTTGCTCTAAAGTCACTAACAATTGTGCGGTGTGAAGAGCTTGAATGTTTGCCAGAGTAAGTAACTCCCCTTATGTTCTAATTTTTTTAATGTGCCTCCTAGTTTAATTGGAAGACAAAACTAATCATCGATGGCCATCCAATTGGCCATCCAACGAGGGTTCCGGTGATTTTGGGCAATATGGGTCCGTTAACAGTATCACGTGTGTAGCCACGTGAATAATTTTTGTCAATTTTCATTAATAACGAGTGAAGATGGGGTACATTGATAAAAATTAAAACATAAGGAAGGCATATTGACAAAATTAAAACATAAAGGCGGTTATCTGCTGACCCCCTATACTTCAAGGGGGTTATGCAATTTACTCAATATATTTTCAATTACATACACAATATAATAGGGGACTTTGACCACAAGTCTATATTATTATACTTGTACAGCCAAGTCTATGAAAAAACCTTATAAAGCCTTAAGTCCACAAATATAGTCATAGACACAAATACCCTTTAATAAGGGTTGAAAGGAGACTTTATTTTCACTATTTGTTCAGATCCGGCCATTCTTTTATCGAGTCTACTGATTGAATCAAGCATACCTATATATATATTCTATTTTTTTTCTTCTCCTCCTCTTCATCCTAACTAAAAAATGATAGTCACACATGGCATATAACTATTTTAAAAGCACTATACTCTCTTAAATTCAAAAAATTTCAAATCACTAATACCAAATTTAATTGTTTTAATCAAAATGTAACTATTAAAATTACTTCCAAAATAATTAATTTTAATTTAAACTCTACTAAAAAAATTAATTTAAAATTTTTTAAAATAGTTACGTGTAACTATTTTAAAACAACACATTTAGTTAATGTAACTGTTTATTTATTTATTTTTTTTTCTAATTTTATAATCATCATGGGTCTTGTTTCGAAACTTTCGACGAGTAGATTACAAAATATAAATTTTATCAAAAACCGACATATAAAGTAAAAGTTATGTCATTTTAATGTTTAAAAAAAATAATAATAACTTAAGGATAATATGGATTTTATGCAATTAACACTCTTATAAAATACTCACGTTTTATTTAAAATTGGACTTATGCCTATACAAGATTTCCGCAAAGACACCCTTGCGGGGTTGGTTGAGCGGTCAGGCCCTGGGTGTGCTCTCAGAGGTCATCGTTTCAACTCCTCACAGAGATCATTGTTTGTGTGGGTATAGGGCATCTCACACGGGCCGTTAGGGGAATAGTCTAGGTCGAAATCTCGGCGGGAGTAAGACCTAGGATATCCCTAATAGTTAATAAAAAATAATAAAAAAAAGATTTCCGCAAAGACTTTTACCTTTATAAGTTCACTAAAATTGTACTTTAGACTAATTTTCTCTTAATAATATTATGAGTAGAACTGATTCTCAATGTCAAATTATTTTGTCTAAGGAGTAACATAATTATTCAACCATGCTACAAAGAATTTTTGATGGCCCAACACAATCCAGCACGTAACTATAATCTTGATTTTGAAAAATCTTTAAAGATACTGTGGTGTCATTCCATGGGTAAAATGATTGGGTTACTTAAACCTGTTAGTTCCAAATGATGTACTCGTTACATTTAACATCTTAAACTCTAAGGCAATGTTTGGTAGGTCGAATAGGATAAATATATTATTTTCATTTACTTCGTATTCTTTTTAAACATGGGTACATTATCTGTAGGAATGGTTATATCCTCCATATACGGGATATACAAAAACCAGTGAGGGAGGTGGTATATTTTTATCTTAGGATACTATCCCATTTAAAAGAAACATAGGGATATAAAAAAATATCTCTAATTAAGGACCATCTTCTCCATTTCAAATAAAGCAACTAGAGGTTTCTTCATTCAACAATTCTATCATATCCAATCTTTTAATCTGACGTATCAAATATGGCATCAGAAGTAAAATTTTTAAAAAAAAAAAGAAAGAAAGAAGAAGAAGAAGAAAGCTCCTTGCAGTTGTCTGTGTGGGTATAGAGTATCTCGCATGGACCGTTTAGGGAATAAGCTAGGCCGAAACCTCTACGAGAGTAAAACCTAAGATACCCTAATAGTTAATAAAATAAAATAAAATAAAGTGCTTAAAAGGAGAAAACTCGGTTCTTCCCATATCACCCATAGAGGTAGAACCCATTCTTGTTGGTAAATGGTAGGTCAAGAAAGAACCTTTGGATCTCATGGATCAATGGGCGCATCACTACCACCCATTGTTACACACCATTATCGCTACTATTCCTTTTTTTTTATTCTTTTTTCTAAGCAGCAAAGAGATAATTATTGCTACAATTATGTTATTCCTTGTTTTCTTTCTTTCATCAATTCTTATAATGGACGGGCATGCTAGGGGCAACCTAGCAAACTGAAAACCTTTTATTGGACAAGTAACCAATTCCTCAAAATTAATAGTAAAAAAAATTAAATTAAAGATCGGAATTCTTTTCCCTCCTAACGCTATGTTTGGATAAGGAATTTTTAGATGAAATTTGCTTTTGAGATGGAATTTATAAAATTTTTGTAAGAATTTTGTACATCTCAACCTTATAAAAATTTTACAAATTCTATTTCAAAAGCAAATTCCACTTAAAATTTTTTTATCCAAACATAACGTAAAAGAAAAGGAAAAACGTTGTTATCAATGATGAATTAAGCATGAGGAGGAAAGTAAAGTATATGAAGTTTCCCTGAAATTTTCATGACTAACTAGTTGGTGCCCACGTGCGTTGCACGTGAAAGTATTTAATTGATAGATTTGTTTTCCTTTCAAAGAAAAATATACGTTGATTTAACAAATTTAAATGTTAGATGTGCGCCAAATGCTTTATCTTAGAAAAAATACTACTTCACTCATGTTTTATTCTATCAATTCATGCCTTAAAATCATTAGAATATGATAAATGCATTTGATAAAAATCTATGTAGAAAATTTAAAAATCTTTCCTGCTATCTCATTTTTCCTGCAAAATCATATAATTAAGGGTCTGTTTGGACGTCTAATTCGAATTTAAACAATTGAAAAAAAAAAATTATAGTATTTTAGACACAAATCTATCATTAAAAAATTAATAAAAATAGAGCCATCACTATATTTGATGTATAGGATCAATTCTTGAAAATTCATGAACTGCCACTATTTTGAATTTCTACTCTTATTTGTAATGATAACCATTACTAAAATATTATCTAAAATTTCTTGAATTGTCTAATATCGAGTTTGATGCCCATATAGACCCTAATAAAAAATTCAAACTGCGCAATCTATTGCTAAAATGTTATCAAAATGAATCTATAATCATAAAAATAATACGAAGTAATAGTGATTAAAATCTCACCGAGCATGCTCACGGTAAAGACTCTCATTGAACTAAATTTGAATATGCTTGTTGGCACCTTTACTTTGCTGGTTGTCTTCGATGGAAGAGTGTGGAAAAAGAACCACAAACCAATAGAGTAAAAAGGGAGAAAAAAAGAAGAAGAAATAAATGAATATAGTTCATATTATGCATGATTTAAAATGCAAAATTAGTGATAATAAGAAACCCTATTAAAAGGAAATTTAATTGGAAGGGCACTTCCACCAATGATAAAACCTAAGAGACTATGTGTCTGCGTATGCACGCGTTAAGAGTAGAAAATAAAAGAAAAACCATGCAGTTCACACAGCATCTTGAAGACAAAAAAATAATTTATAATACATATGAAAATTACATACCAAATAGTATAAGATGCCAAGTCTACATATTCTACAAACGCCATAATTCCATATTTCGTATACACCAATCCAATGATTTCTTGATAGCTTAAACAATTTGTATCTTAGAGGCTACACATGCGGTTGCCATTAGTCTTAACTTGGGATGTAGCAAGTTTCTAATTATATGGATTTTTGTTAGGGTTACGTATTAATTAAAGAATCAGTGTTATAAAGAAAGACTTCCTATCAAAGACGTTATAAAGAAGGGGATTTTCTAAAGACGTATTTTTCACCCTTTTATAAGTAGTATAGATATACGAATTATAGTTTCTGTTTCCTTAGAATTCCTATTTGAGTTTGGTTTTATTTAATTATTATACAAATTATAGTTTTCTTATAATTCTTATTAAGGTATGTGTTTTATATTGCTATATTTCCTATATATGCAGAAGGGTAGTTGTATAGTTTCCTTATAATTCTTATTAAGGTATGTGTTTTATATCACTATATTTCATATATATACAGAGGGGTAGTTGTGTATTTAAAAATTAAAATAAGGGTATATTAGTCAATCAAAAGTTTTTCTCACATTCATCTTTTTATAGGTTGTAACGCCCCAAAATTTATACACAATAACACGTACAATTTTTATGAGCTCCGTACAAATAAACATTTCCAAAAATACAATCCTTTTGAAAATACAGAGTATTGCGCAGCTGCAGGTAACCATGGTTTACCCAAAACTCATCATCAGTATACATTGGTCAACCAAATAAATAAAATTGCATCAGCTTTAAATAAAAATAAATGTACGCGATAACTTTTCCAAATCTCGACCCCAATTCTACTACGTGCCTCCAACAATTATCACCTGAAAATATATTGGGGTGAGCGAACAACTGCCCAGTAGGAAATCTAATTCTTATACAATAAATAATGTTTCAAAAATCACATGCAAGTATTTATATATTCAAAATAATATATAAATCAAATAATACGAACTCCAAATCATCAACCTCAAATATAATCCAACTGTCAATAAAATCAACCATCATAAACCTCAAATATATCATCATCAATAATTATCACCTTGCATAAATAAAATCTTAACATATGCTTCAAAATAATCATCATTCACTGTACAAGAATTAAACCCCCTACTTCACAAATGAGTGAATAAAATCCATACTAACAAAAGTCAGATTGGAACTTCCCACGCTCCGCCCACTGCCTCTCTCGGCTTCTCTCTGTCTCTTTCTCCTTCTCTTCTTATTTCTTTCCTTTTCTTCTCTGTTTATTTCTTCTCTCCGTCTCTCTTTCTACTTTCTTTTCTCCCGTTCCCATCTCCTGTTTCTCTTTCATCCTTTATTTCTTCTTATTTTTCTTCTCTTCTCACCAACCCATTAATTATCTTTGACTTTTTTATTCATTCCCCCAAACACAACCGGCCAATTCTTCCCTTCCTCTTTCTTCTTTTCTTTTTTTCCACACCTACCTGCCACCTTTTCTTCTTTTCTTCCTTCTTTTCCTCTCTTCCCACGCCACTTTTCTTCCTTTCTTTATTTCCTTCTTTGACTTTTCTTCTCTTCTTTTCCTTCTTTCTTCTTTCTTTTCTTCTCTTTCTCACTCCACTTTTTCTTCTTCTCACCTAATCTATTGATTTTATTTGACTTTTCTATTCTTTCCTTCTTTCTTTTCTTCATTTCACACCAAATGCATTCATTTCCTAGACTTTTTTATTCATTCCCCAACAACACAACCGTCCACTTCCTCTTCTTCCTTCTCTCTCTATTTTCTTCTTTCCATCTATATATATATATATATATACATATCACAATTTAAGCATCTTTTCCATCCAAAACAATTTAATGCAATATCTCCCAACATCCAACAAACCTCAAAAATAGTTAAAATTATCCTCCTGTGTACAATTCTACTGAATATACACGTAAAATAAATTAATAAATATTCAGGGTATTACATAGGTAGTATAGATTTACATTCTCCGCATATTATCCAGTGGATCTTACAAATAATCAACGATGGTGATTCTTGGCATCTCCCTCCCCCCCCCCCTCTCTTATTTGTAGGCAGCATTCAAAACTATGAGCAAGTTTTGAGAACTACCCTTATTTTTTGTAGCTGTCTTTTATAGTATTTATTATTTTACTATATAGGGGTTTTTCTTTTCTGTTTATTGACTTTGTATTGGATGGGCTTAGGCATAGATAGTTAGCATTCAAAATTTTAGAATTAAATACCAGCGTGTTTAGTTTTATAATGCTTATTGAGCAACTGTCAACCAGTGCATTAGCTTGACATTAATTTTTTTCTCTTCTCTTTTATAAATTGAGTATTTAATATTTCTCTTTTTACATACTCAAAAACCCGTCATAAAAAGGTACCAATTTTTTTTCTTTTCTAGATTCTTCGTTTTGATATGTTCAATATGTCTGTAATATAATCTTGGAGATTAAAACTCCCTTCGTAAGAGATTAATTTTGGTTTATTTTTTGTACGTTACAATTGTTATATTTTATATAATATTTTAGGTATTTTTTTTAGTGATTTGTTGAACAAAATATGTTTGTAAGAAATTGTCATTGCCATGGTTATAAGTTATTGTTCCCTATAAATTTCACTATTTTTTTTTATATATCATTTATAGGATCAATTATAATCAGTAATTTTGTTTCTTGAAATCTGTTATAGCATACCAGTTGTATGGTGGTTTTTTTATCTTCTAGATCAATGAATTGTAAGTGCATCTTGATTTTTATCATTCTCTTAATTCAGTGATCGACGTGCTTAAAATTGGATGATCAAAGGTACACACAAAGTTTAATTTGGTGGCCAGTTTTTTATTTATTTATTATTTTCTCCATATTCTTAGAAAACTTCATTGTCTTAACAAAGGTTCTTCAAGTCTCTGTGTTATATCTTATAATATATATAGGCACATGTAACGTTATGCAAGCTTATAAATCTCTTTATATTGCATCTCGATCTTATTGGAATGAGAAATAAGCAAAATTAAAATAAATATTGTTCTACCCAAACAGGAAAAGAAAAAAAATCTATTACTTAAGTGAAAAAAATTCACAATTTACAAATTTGAGTTATAGTGGGAGAAGGATAAAAAGCAATGTGTGGAAACTAAAATTTGAGGAATTCTATCTAGAAGAAAAAATTGTTACATGATTGTAAAATGTTTGATAGTTATATAAATTAGAGTTGTATTAGGAGATGAATAATGAGTGAGTATAGAAATTTAAATTTGATTTAAAAATTATTTTTTACAATGCAAATATTATCACATGCAACACACGTGTGTATCAACTTGTAATTCTCAACTATAGGTATAATTTACCCAATTTTCTATGGGGAAAGTTGTGGGCTTCAATTAAAGTCTTGTACGCCTCCTAAGCCAGTGGAGCCCGTCTCTGTTTTCTGACTCTACAAGTCTACAATAAGTTGTTGGCTTGTATTATTAAAGCCCTGACGACTTTTCAAATTAGAGGGGACCATCTCTGCTCTCTGCATTATTAAAACGCTTCCTAGTCATAATATTTTGGAAGATACTGCGTATCCACGAAGATACCCACCATTTCACTTTCATCCCGTCCCTGTTTTACATAATATAAGTTGCCGTCACTGTTTTCTATAATATAAGCTGGTGGTTAGCTTGCATTATCACTAGTAGACATGACATGCCATGTCATGTAGTAGGTTGTAACTTTCATTTTATTTTATTTCTTTAAGTTCCCGGATGTGAT
Organism: Liquidambar formosana; assembly: GCA_039720395.1. Taxonomy (NCBI): domain Eukaryota; kingdom Viridiplantae; phylum Streptophyta; class Magnoliopsida; order Saxifragales; family Altingiaceae; genus Liquidambar; species Liquidambar formosana. Next base: position 2,286,206 of record CM077830.1, read on the forward strand.
ACGCCACTTCCTTCGGGATTTGGATTTGGTGTAGATACACTGAATGTAGTATTGATGACACGTGGTAAAGAGGAGAAATAGAAAATTAAAATTTGAGAGATGCATTTGAGACCCAATGCTAGGGGAGGCAATTCTCACCCAAACCCAAGGACCCGTCCAAACCCATCTAAGTTAAATGGGTTTGGGTGAACATGTTTAATTAAATGGGTTCTTATTGGGTCACCCAAAATGAACCCAATTATAAATGGGTAGTTTCGAGCTTACAATTAGACCCATTGGGTGGTAACTAAACCCAATTATAAAATTAAAAAACCAACCACAACTAGACCCATTGGGAATTTTACTGGAGTAAGTTATAAACGGCTATTGTATAAATGAAAGAAGGCTTTTTTTTTTTTCCTTTCAAATTGTATATATATGGTTTCTCTTAACCATGGGGAATGGAGAGTTAAAATGTGTGGTTCTGATTTTGATGTGCATTTTTTTATTATTTTGTATTTATGGGAGATCTGAATAAAGGTTGTGGTTATTGAAAGACTCCCAAAAAAAAAAAAAAAAAAAAAAAAAGGAGAAAGAAGTTTAAACATGGATCTGGGTTAACCCGAAATTGGTGCACTAACCGTTTTGCAAATTTTAATTTTAATTTCATTCTTTTTATGTTTTGAGACTAATTTTTTTAAAAGATATATGGAAATGAATTGTTGTTGTACTGAAAGCAACAAAAACAAAACAAAAAGGCCCATTTTAAATGGATCCGGGTCATGACCTTGTTTGGCATGGTTTTTTATCAACCGGTCTGGATTTTGCATGACAGTGATGTTTGCTATAAATCTATAATTGGGTCATAAATGGGAGGGTTGGGTTTGCTTAGCATAATTGGGTCGGGTTTGGGTGGGTCATAATAGGTTTGACACATAAATGGGTTGGGTTGGGTTTTGGTAAGATTTTAGTCCAACCCATTTAGACCCTCCCAAACCCACCCACACCAACTCATTTGCCAGGTCTACCAATGCCTAACAATCCTTCATTTCTCCTCTTTGCCCACGTGTCATCAATCCTATGTTTACTGCATGATGCAATAAAAATCTGCCCCAAATCCAAATCCCTTTGAATGAGTACAACTTGATGGATACTATGGAACTATTCTATTGTTTCTGTTCCTTGTCAATTGTCTTCCTTTCCAAATTTTTGTCTTCGTCAAAAAAGACAATGACCCTACTTTAATTGAGTTCCTAAAATATATTTTTCATCAAGTAGAAGTTTTCGTAATTTTTAAACATAGATTGTTAATTAGGAATAGAGAGTAAATTTTCTTTTTCTTTTTTTAAAAGAGAGAATTATAGATTGGTTCGGTGACAGGCATATAAAATCATATATTAGGCTATGTATAGATTGAGAGATGGAGAGAAGAGAAGAGAAAATAAAATAACTTTCTCTTCATCCTGTTTGGTTTAGTTAGATCTCATTAAAGAAGAGAAGAAGAGCGAAAATAGTCACAATTACATTATTACTTTTTTTTTATATATATTAAACAAAAGTTACATAGGGATATATTTGTCATGTCATTACTCACTTATTCATTTTTTCTCAATTTCTCTCCAAATCTCTCCAATTTGGAGAGAAAGGTAAACGGTTTCATTTTCTCTCCATTTCTCCCCATTTTCTTTCTCTTCCCTCCCAACTTAACAATCTGAATGATGAAAATGGGGAGAAAATCACTTTTTCTTTTATTTTATTTTCTCTATTTCTCTCGATCCATACATAGCCTTAACTTCATAGTAGATGACTATTAACTTATATTCATATGTACTATAATTATTTGCCTATAGCCGGACCAACCTGTAATCCCCCGAGTCCGTTTTAGGTATGAGTTCAATTATAGATGCATTTTGTCTACAAGCGAGAGTGTAGGACAGGCTTAGAAAGATGAGAGGAGAGTAGGGACGACTGAAATAATAGATGACAGGCTTAGAAAAATGACTACTAACTGTAAACTTTGTATTGTTATGTACTTATTATTTCCCGAGTCCATCTTTGGGATGAGTTCAATCACTAGATTCGAATCCCGTGATTAATTTATAAAAAAAAATATTATTAGCAAATTAGAATTTTAATAGAATACTTATTCTCTAAAATAGTAAAATATATTTATTAATATAATATGTCAATTAAATTTAAAAGATATAGACAAAAATAATTTTGGATGTTCAATCAAAATTATTTTTGGTGTGAAGCGTAATGTATCACACAAAATTTAATTATACTCTCGAAAAAGATAAATTATTTTGAAAAACAATTAATTTAATGGTAGAAACTTGTAAAAAATGAAGGAACTGACACGTTATGATATTTGGGGGGAAAATATTAAAATTCTCTAGAGCTTAACCCATTTCACAATCATAGTTTTAACATGTTGGTATATACCAAAGCAAGTATAGCCGTTGAAAGTATCTCGAAATCCGACAGTGCAGATTTTAGAATGCATGACAATGATGAATCTTAGCCTTTCATGGGGTTTTTAGTGGGTTTCATAAAGAGTGAAAAACCATGGGGAAAAATATTAAAAATTTGTTTGAGATTAGAGCATAAAAAGATGAAAGAAAAATCTGGACTGAGAAAGAGAATAGGAGAAAAAGTCAGAGAGAGAAGAAAATAAGATAAAGTATAAATCTTTTCAACTTTATGTAATTAATCATATGGAAGAATTTTGATTAAAATAGATTTTTTCTTTCTTTTTTTTTTCTTCTTTTTTTTTTTTTTTTTTTTTTTTTGGTGTCAAAAGCAAATTGGGAGAACTTGAAAATTTCGGTGGATAGCGTTTTCTTTTTAAATCTTCATTTCCTTTATTTGTTTCTCTTTTTAATTATAATTATTTATAATTTTATATGTTCAATTTTTAGAAGGGGAAATGATTAGGCATAAAGAAAACAAAAAAATATAGTACAGTCTATTAAATTTAAGTTGAACATTGTATAGTATGGGTTTTTTAATCCTCACACATAAAAACAAAGAGATATGCGGTGAATACTAAGTGTCAACTTACCTTTACCGCATGAGAAAGAGCAAGTTATACCAAAAAAAAAAAAAGGAAAAAAAAAAAAGGGTGAGAAATTTATCTTTTGGGGAATTTATCTTTTGGTAACCATTTCCCAACTTAGTACCAAAGAAGGAAAGTTAATAGTCCTTTTGAAGCACCTATCAAGTCAATTTGTAGTAAGTTGACAAACAATATCCTTTGTTTGATATTAAGTTGGAAAGTGATGACTAAAAGTAGTTTTCTCAAAAGTTACTAAAAGCAACTTTTTGGCAAAATTACGTTTTAGTGACTACTTCCAAAATTAATATGAAACAATGGAAGCTAGTTGTCATTTTAGCACACATTTGTAGTCAATTTGTATCAAGTTGATAGAAAATATCCTTTTTCGGTATTAGATTAGAAAACGGTTACTAAAAAGTTATTTTACCAAAAAGGCAATTCTGTCCCTGTTTCAGCATGTGAAAGGAAAAAAAAAAAAAATGAAAAAAAATTTCATTTTGACACTTGGCACACAAAGGGATGCCAATCCTCCGTTTTAGATATATATAATAGATGAATGCTTCACATGTTGAGGACCTGGTTATGTCAACCAATAGTATCACAGAGAAAGTGAACACTTGGTCCCCCTTTTTCGGGTGGGTGAGAGAGGTCTGATGATACGTGGATGGGCTCCACAATTGTTAATACTATGCCATCCATCGATCGGTGGATTTCTATGACCCCATGTATTTATTTAGTTTTATAAGAAGAAGTGAAACAAATCTACCAAATTCAAATTTATGTAATTAGGTCAACTTCCAGCACACTTTTTACTTAGAAAACGTTGGAATGAGGAAAATTTCATGAAATACAAAATTGAAGGCCTTCAAGTCTTCTTTCTAAAGCCACCGATTTTGTCCAAATCAGATATAGAAGTCAAAAGTTAGGGTCAGATTACTAGAACTTATTCAATCTGTCCAGATCTGGTAGCTAATTTTGAGGTTGCAAATCTCCTTACTTAGGCCGATTTGTTAGAACTCTTGCTACCAAATGATGGACTCATTAAATTTAACATCTTAAACTACAAGAAGTAAAAACAAAAACAAAAAATAAAATAAAATGAATTGACTTCTTAATTACCTGTACGAAGACAAAATTGGCTCGGCCCTGATTTCTTAGAACTAATCATTCCTAAATTTAACATCTTAAACTACAAGAAATTAAAGTTGAATCATTCTTAAATTAAATTTATAAGAAGAATTGAACTAATCATACTTGCTACAATATAATTCCTTTTTTTTTTCCACCCTCCTAATCAGCAAAGAGTTAATTGTTGTTACATTTCTTTAATTCATTGTTAGCATCGATGAATTCTTCTCATTGGTCAATCTATAATTCCCATTGAACTAATCATACTTGCTACAATAAAATAAAATGCATAGGTGCTAGTATCATTTTCCCATTTGATTTTATTTAATTTTAATATTTTAGACAATTGTCGTGAAGGATTTCATCTTTTAGATCATCTTGGGGTCATTCAGTCCAATTGACTTTCCATTGGATTTTGATTTTTGCAACTGAAAATGGCTGAGGCTTTGCTTAAAATTGTGTGTGAGAATTTGACCTCTCTGATCCGAAGGGAGCTTGGCTTGTTTCGGGGTGTCAAAAAGGAGATGGAAAAGCTTTCATCTACCCTCTCAACAATCCGGGCTGTCCTTGAAGATGCTGAGGAGAAGCAATTGAAGGATGAGGCCATACAAAACTGGTTGCGGAAGCTTAAAGATATAGCTTATGATGTAGATGACATCTTGGATGAGTGCGCCACAGAAGCCTTGCGATTGGAGCCAGGAGGCCAAAGTTCTGGATTGATCAACAAGGTACACAATTCTTTCTTAACTTGTTACCATCTAGAAAATGTCATGTTTCGTTTCAAGATAGGAAAAAGGATGAAAGAAATTGGAGAGAGGTTAGATGAAATTGCGGCAGAGCGGATGAGGTTTCATTTGCGTGAGGGTGTCGTGGAGAGGCGAGTTGAGGCCGTAGAAAGACGCCAAACTTGCTCTGTTTTAACTCAACCACAGGTGTATGGAAGAGATGGGGATAGAGAAAAAATTGTTGAACTTTTGGTGAAGCATGTAAGTAATTGTGAGGATGTCTCAATCTGCCCTGTAATTGGTATGGGGGGCTTGGGAAAGACGACGCTTGCCCAGCTGGTTTTCAATGATGAGAGGGTAAATAAGCATTTTGACACAAGAATTTGGGTGTGTGTTTCTGAGGATTTCGATGTGAAGAGGCTGATAAGAGCAATTATAGAATCTTCATGCGGAAGAGCTCCAGACGCCTTAGACTTGGAGGCCCTGCAAAGACACCTTCGAGAGATGCTGAACGGGAAAAGATATTTGCTTGTGTTAGATGATGTATGGAATCAAGATCAAGAGAAGTGGGATCAGTTGAAGTATGTACTAGCATGCGGATCAAAAGGCGCTTCAATTATTGTCACTACTCGTATCGAAAAGGTCGCATCGATTATGAGAACTCTTCCACCGCATCGCTTGTTAGGTTTGTCAGAAGATGATTGCTGGTCATTGTTCAAGCAACGTGCATTTGGAAATGAGGCAGAAGAACGACCAAACCTCGTAGCAATTGGGAAGGATATAATAAGGAAGTGTGGGGGTGTGCCATTGGCTGCAAAGGCTCTAGGCAGCTTAATGCGCTTCAAAAGGGAGGAAAATGAATGGCTTTTTGTCAAGGAAAGTGAAATTTGGAATTTACCACAAGACGAGAATTCCATCTTGCCTGCCTTGAGATTGAGTTACTCTCATTTGCCATTAGAGTTGAGAAAATGTTTTACTTATTGTACCATATTTCCAAAGGATTCTGTAATTGGAAAGCAAAATATTATTGATCTTTGGATGGCTAATGGATTTATCCCTTCCAATGGAAAGTTAGAGCGAGAAGATATTGGGAATGAAATATGGAATGAATTATATTGGAGATCTTTTTTCCAAGATTTGGGCAAAGATGGTTATGGGAGGATTTTAAATTTCAAGATGCATGATCTTGTGCACGATCTGGCCCAATCTGTGGTGGCGGATGAATGCTGTATTATGAAGGCTGAGAAGTCCGCTAACGTTTCAAAAGGAATTCGTCATGCTAGATTGGTTGCTTATTCGAAGTCACATACGTTTCCAGAAGCTTTATATAAAGTTGAATCCTTGCGGACACTCGACCTATCATGGTCTGGGCTTTCCAATGACTGTTCAAAATTTGGTTTTTTGCGAGTATTGGCGGTGAGTAATGTAAAAACGCTACCATCTTCAATTGGCAAGTTAAAACATCTAAGGTATTTGGACCTTTCTCAGTCGACTCAAATCAGAACACTTCCAGAGTCAATTTGTAGTCTTCAAAATTTGCAAACTTTGAATATAGAAGGGTGTTATTCTCTTCAGAGATTACCCAAGCAAATGAGACGCCTTAAAAATCTTCGACATCTGTACATGGATGGTCGTAATGAAATAATAACTCAGATGCCCCCTAGAATTGGGCAATTAACTTGTCTTACGTGGTTAAGTTTCTTCATTGTGGGCGAGAGGAGAGGTTTCCGCCTTGGTGAATTGCAAGGCTTGAATCTCAGAGGAGAACTACGAATCGAACACCTTGAGAGAGTTAAAAATCTGAAGGATGCCAAAGAAGCCAATTTGATCGGAAAACCGAACCTCTGCAACTTACACTTATCTTGGGGAAGTAATGGTGAATCGGAATCGCAAGTGAATGCTGAAGATATACTTGAAGCCCTTGAACCTCACCCAAATCTTGAACAGTTGTCCATAAAGGGTTTAAGGGCACCCATTTCCCACTTTGGTTGAGGAATCTAGTCCCAAAAAATGTAGTTCACATTGGGCTCTCAAACTGCAAAAATTGTCTAGAACTTCCACTCTTTGGGAAACTACCTTTTCTGAAGACTCTTGACATATCGGGAATGAATCATGTGGAGTACATCGACAATGAATCCAATGGTGGAGGGGTGAGAGGATTTCTGTCTTTGGAAACACTAAATATACGGGATATGCCAAATTTGAAAAGATTATCAAGAGAGGAAGGACGAGAGGTACTCCCTCGTCTTACCAGGTTAATCATTTGCGGATGCGATAAGTTGACGACTTTGCCATGCCTTCCGTCACTCAAAGAACTAAAAGTGTGGGGATGCAATGAGGTCTTACTAAGTTCGATCTCAAACCTTCATAGTCTCACCTCCCTTTCGGTAGGATATAATAGTGACGTAATTTCCTTTCCCGATGGGATAATGCGAAACCTCACTGCTCTTCAATCACTGCGTATTTGTCACTTCTCCAGGCTTCAAGTGTTTCCTTCAGACCTAGCAAGCCTCGTTGCTCTAAAGAAACTAGAAATTTGGCTGTGTGAAGAGCTTGAGTATTTGCCAGAGCAAGAGCTTGGAGGACTGACCTCTCTCCAAGATTTGAAGATTTGTGACTGTATCAAGTTCAAATCTTTGTCGGAGGGGTTGCAGAAACTCACTGCCCTTGCGAGGTTGGATGTTAGCAGATGCCCGGAGTTGGTGGCTTTGCCAATGGGCCTCACTTCCCTTCAACATCTGGCCATGACGGCTTGCAATTCGTTTTCATCAATATCTGGTGGTCCATTGATTCCTGACATTTGTTCTAAGATGGTGGTTTTGCCAGAGGCCTTACAACATGCCGCTGCGCTGCAGTCTCTACATATATCTGGATATTCAGATCTAGCATCATTGCCTGACTGGCTGGGAAACCTCACGTCTCTTCAATCCTTATCCATTTACCATTGCCCTAAGCTTGCATCACTTCCGACGAGCATTCAAAGCCTAAACAAACTCCAAACTTTGAGCATCCGTGATTGTCCTGAACTGGAGAGGCGATGTGAGAAGGAAAGCGGGCAGGATTGGTACAAGATAAATCACATACCAAACGTCAATGTTGGTAATTCCATCCATTTCGAGCGCGTTTCGCCATTGAAAAGATTGGCCAGCAGGTTTTTTAGTTCCTTTTCATGTGCTTAAATTCAAATTTACACATAATTTTTCCTTTCTTGTTCTTTGGGTGGATGCATCTTGCTATGAGTCTTCTCGTCAAGTATCCATCTAAGACAACCGTTTCCTGCATCCGCCGTGCCCAATAAATGAGATGTTTTCCAATCTAATGGACCCTTTTTGTTCTGTTGGAGGTATTTCGACTCTGTTATTTCTCTTGTAGTGTAAGAATTTTTCTTGTATGCATACTAGATGTTTGGTTTATTGCCTATGAATTGGGTGTATTTGGCAGAAGTCTGGTTTCACTTGGTGCTGTCTTAATGGAGTATTGGGCTGTCTATTTCTGTTTTGTGGGTGTGTTGGTGGCTGTTGTTCTAATGGTGCATTCAATCGTCTTCAATTCTAATAAAATTTTCTTTGCTCATCATAAAATAATAATAATAAAAGTCTACAATCCACCTTTTTTTAGTTTTGTTTTTTGTTTCGTTAATGGGGAAGACACGGGATAAACCACCCCTCACATCAAACCTTGTTGAAGAAGCCTAGTGGTTTATACAATCCAGACCTAATAAGCCTCGTTGCTCTAAAGTCACTAACATTTGTGCGGTGTGAAGAGCTTGAATGTTTGCCAGAGCAAGCGCTTGAAGGACTGGCCTCTCTCCAACGTTTGGACATTGGAGATTCGTGAATGTATTAAGTTTAAATCTTTGTCGGAGGGGTTGCAGAAACTCACTGCCCTTGCGAGGTTGGATGTTAGCAGCTGCCCAGAGTACTTGGCTTTGCCAGTGGGCCTCAATTCCCTTCAGCATCTGACCTTGGTGGGTTGGAATGAGTTTAAATTCATATCTGGTGGCCCATGGAATCCCACCATTTGTGTTAAGCTGGTGGTTTTGCCTGAGGCCTTACAGCATGTCCCTGTGCTGCAATCCCTACATATCTCCGTATATCCAGATCTATCCTCATTGCCTGACTGGCTAGGAAACCTCACGTCTCTTCAACCCTAATCCATTATTGATTGCCCTAAGCTTGCATCACTTCCAACTGGAGAGGCGATTTGAGAACGAAAGAAGGGAGGATTGGCACAAGGTAAGTCACATACCAAACCTCTCTTTGTATTCTGGGCCTCAAAGAGAAGTGCAGACTACAAAAAACGGCTAGAGCCGGTTGCCTGCCATTGAAAAGAATGTCCAGCAGTTTTTTTAGCTCCTTTTCCTGTGCAAAATTCAAAATTTTCTTGAAATTTTTCCTTTTTCTTATGTGGGTGAACGCATATTGTGCCAACACGGAGAAACCGAGAAAAGGTAAGGGACTCAATGGAGGTGTCTCTAATCTCTTGCATTTTTTTAGGGTAATGGAAGATGAATGAAAGATTTAGATTAATGGGCTCCACAACTTGGGTGCGGTCCCAATTTGTAATGTGACTCCTCTTGTGTTCATTATTTGTCACCTCAGTACGCTATGAGACTCTTGTTGAGGATCCCTCTAAATAACTCTTTCCTGCATCTGTCGAGTCCACAAAATGAGAAATTACTCACATTCTTCGACTATCTTGGAATTTCGGGCGTCTTCCAGCCTGATGAACCTTTTTGTTCTGTTGGAGGTAATTCGGCTCTGTTTTTTATTTACTTGTGTAAGACTGCATGCTAGATGTTTGGTTTATTGCCTATGAGTTGGGTGTATTTGGCACAAGTCAAAGTCTTGTTTCACTAGATGCTGTCTTACAGGACTGGGTTGTCTATTTCTGTTTTATGGGTGTGCTGGTGGCTGTTGTTCTTTATAGTGTACTGAATCCTCTTTAATTCTAATAAAATTGTCTTTGCCAATGAAAAAAGGAAATAAATAAAAAGTGAGGTTTGTAATTGTGTCCAAGGAGGACAAAGTCCACCAAACCACCCCTCACATCGAGCCTTGCTCATACTTAACTGGGCTGATGGGGAAACTCCATTCCTGCATTGCAAAACAAAAATGAGCACTACAACAGCAAACGAAATTAACATGATCACTAACAAACTTGAGCAAATCCAAATCCCATTAAACATCACGTCCTCAAGCCTTTCTGGACAGAGATGCGTCCACGTCCAGCATAACGTGAATGCTATGTATGGGCTATTGGCACTGGGGAAGAAATTAAATTGTGTCTCTAGGCTTTATATATCCGTCACGGCCAAATGGTCTAAATGCACGTCTTCCATGATATATATTAGGAAGTTGTTAGGCCATTTACGTTTTTGCTGTCCAACCATTTTTCGTCAGTGAGGAGAAATGTTTCCCTTAGCTCTACTCATATTAAGGAGAATAGCTAGTGTGTATGCCTTCTCATGTGTATGTCATTATGAACACGTGTCCACATGTTTGTTTTGATTTATTTTCAATTAACTATTACACATAATGGAAGGTAAGCGGAGGTTAAGAGGAGTTTCTCAGTGTGAAGGCAAGAGGAGTTTCTCGGTGTGAAGGCAAGTGTTGTCCGTAATTCCATTCCACGTGGTTGAGTATCAATGGCAGATCAGTCCGGAGGCCGGCCATGGCACCCCCAAAATTATAAAACTGCACGGAAACACACAAAAACAGTTGTGGGCAGACAAATTAAGCCTAAAGTGGGTTATATATACTTGGCAAAGTCACATTATGATGTGAATGTTACAACCATTCTGATCTCAAATAATTGCAAGATTTCAGATCTCTCTGTCTCTTCTTTTTATTCGGTCTTCTCTTGCAACCAAACAAAGCATAAAAATATGTTGTCAGGTCAGAAACACAAAAAGATGGCTTATACTTGGTGGCTTTGCCAATGGGGCTCACTTCCCTTCAGCATCTGATCATGGAGGCTTCGCATTCGTTTATAGCAACATCTGGTGGACCATGGATTTCCGAAAGTTGTTCTAAGATCGTGGTTTTGCCAGAGGCCTTGCAACATGCCCCTGCGCTGCAATTTCTACTTATATATATATCTGGATATCCAGATCTAGCATCATTGCCTGATAGGCTAGGAAACCTCACGTCTCTTCAATCCTTATCCATGGAGAGTTGCCCTAAGCTTGAATCACTTCCGACGAGCATTCAAAGCCTAACGAAACTCAAAACTTTGCACATCAGTAATTGTCCTGAACTGGAGAGGCGATGCGAGGAGGAAAGCGGGGAGGATTGGTGCAAGATAAATCACATACCAAACGTCCATTTTTATAATAAAACCGCACAGTAGAAACGGTCGCACGCCATTTACACAAAATTTTTCCTTTTTTCTTCTTTGGGTGGATGCATTTTCCTATGAGACTTCTTGTTAAGGATCCATCCTAGACAACTTTTTCCTGATAGACGTTGAGGGTAGTGAAGTGAAAAAGTTGCCAACTGGGGGAATGCTTAGTCATGGGAGAGGGGGAGAAAATGCTGGATGGAAGAGAGAAAGAAGAAAGGGGAAATTACGGATTGGTCCGGCTAAAAGTAAGAAATTATAGTTCAATTTCATATGACTACTAACTTCTTAGTGAATGACAAATAACTTAACTAAGGATGACTACTAACTCCAAAAGCGGCAGTAGTAACACCGCTTTTAGCACAATTTCCCTTTTTTTTTTTGTTATTATTATTTTTTTTTTTTGCTATAACACAAGTACACAGCATTATTTTTTTAAAAAAAGTACTGTACAAAAGTAAGACCATATTTTATACATGTAGGGTGTAATAACCAAAAATATATACATGGGACTACTTATATATCAGGGGTAAAAAAGGTAGCCATGCTTTCATGCACTCTCTCTAGGTAGGGATACTCATAGATCCACAAAACCCGATCAATCCGCTTAATCTGAACTGATCTGTAGCTGTATGGGCGATTTTCAAGTGGTAAGGTGGGTAGGTAGTGGGTTAAGATTCAAATTGTCACGGGGTCGTGAGCGGTCTGTGAGTCTAAAAGTCAAAATCCGACTATAATTCGTCGGTCCGCATTAGTGATCAGAAAAAGTATACACTACACAGGGGTGACCTATGTGTATAAAGCTTTTCATGGAAAATTTTTAATATAAAATTGACCCCATGTTTTTAATTTGCTTTATGATTGTCCAAGCTTGAGATTTGGCTTTAGTAAAATAGTATTGTGAATATATTTACAGTGTATAAATATAACAAAAAGCTTTATATTTAATGTACGTATATGGACTAAGTTTATCATGATAAAGTATACAAGACAGTGTGCTAGGCTTGTTAAAATATATTTTTAATTACATACACAATATAGTTTAATATTATTACGAGTTCTCATGGTCAAATTTTATTGTCTAAAGAGTAATACTCCATATAATTATTCAACCATCCTACAAAGAATTTTTGATGGCCCAGCACAATCCAACACGTAAATACATTCTTGATTTTGAAAAATCTTTAAAGATACTGTGGTGTCATTACATGGGTAAAATGATTGGGTTTCTTAAACCTGTTGGTACCAAATGATGGACTTATTACAATTAACGTATTAAACTCTAAGGCTATGTTTGATAGGCCGGATAGAATAAATATATAATTTTCATGTGTTTTGTATTCTTTTCAATCATGGGGTATATCCGTAGGAATGGTTATATCCTCCATATGCGAGAGGTACAAAAACTAGTGAGGGAGGTGATATATTTTTATCTTAGGATACTATCCCATTTAAAAGAAACAATATAGGGACATAAAAATGTATCTCTAAGGGACCATCTTCCCTATTTCAAATAAAGCAACAAGAGGTTTCTTCATCCTACAATTCTATCATGTCCAATCTTTTAATCCGACATACCAAATATGGCGTAAAAAGTATAATAAAAAAAAAAAAGGAAAAGAAGAAGAAGAAGAAGAAGAAGAAAACTCCTTGCAAAGAAAATTGTTGTCTGTGTGGGTATAAAGCATCTCGCACGGGCCGTTAAGGGAATAATCTGGACCGAAACCTCGATGTGAGTAAAACCTAGGATACCCATAATAGTTTTTAAAAAAAAAAATTAAAAAAATTAAACGGGAGAAAACTCAATTCTTCCCATATTACCCATAGAGGTAGAACCCATTCTTGTTGGTAAACGATAGGTCAAGAAAGAACCTTTGGATCTCATGCATCAATAGGCGCATCACTACCACCCATTGTTACACACTATTATTGCTACTATTCCTTTCTTTTTCATTTTTCTAAGCAGAAAAGAGATAATTGTTGCTACAATTCTGTTATTCCTTGTTTTCTTTTTTGGAATAGACTCCCCATGGATGATCAACTTCAAAAACAGGGCTGCTCTATGGTTTCTTGTTGTAGTTTATGCACCTCTAGAGGATGTCTGTCTCTTGTTCATTTCTTATGACTTTGCTACAGATTTGTGGAGGTGGTTAGCTTCAATTTTCCTGGTATCTCTCCCTAGCCAGAATATTTCTATTTTGGATTTTTGGCAGCATGTTATTTCTCGTACCATGAGTTCCCAGGTGTACAATTTGTGGATAGCTGCGGTGTTTTTGGTGTTTGAGGCTATGTGGCATTCTCGTAATTCATGTCGTTTTGAAGGTCATAAGCCATTTCTCAAACGGTCTTGTCTTCATATTCTTTCTATGCTTTCTGCTATCGGAAAAAGTAGTGTTGGAATAATGGATAATTTCATTTCTGATTTATTGATTCTTAGAGCTATTGGTGTTCAAGGTCTATATAGAAAGGCTGCTCCTTCAATTATTCCTGTAAAGTGGTATCCCCCTCCTAGTGGTTGGATTAAATTGAACACAGATGGTTTAGGGCCAGCTGCTATTGCTGCTGGTGTTTACAGAACTAGTAGGGGTTTCGTTAAGGGGGGCTTTTAGTGAATTTTTGGGTGTGCACACTACTTTCTATGCTGAATTGGTTGCAGTTATTATTGGTATTGAACAAGCTTGGCATAAGGGATGGAGATACCTTTGGTTGGAGTCTGATCCTTGCCCTGTCATTCAATGTTTGGCTAATCTATCTTATGACCCACCGGCCACCTCCTCGATCCCTTAAAATTCGCTGGCTAAATTGTAGGTATTATTTGTAGAATATTATGAACTTCCGTTTTAGTGTTATCTTTAGAGAAGGAAATGTTGTAGCTGATAAATGCACAAATATTGGATTATCCTATTCAGGTTTTCAGCGGTGGTGGGCTTCTCTTACAGTGCTTACTACTCAACTATGTAATGACATGTATAGTCTCCCTTCGTATAGGTTTAAACCATCGGGTGGTTTTGTGTCCTTTGTGAGTTAGATTGTGGCATTTTATAAGCCAACAAGACTAGTCTTTTCTTTATTTTTCCACTTCTTCCATGTATTCTTTTTTTCTTCATTTAATAATATTCTAGCCTATAGCACATGATTTGGGAGTTACTAGGGTGGCAACCAAGTTGGGATGCTAGTTAATCCTATGATGCATGAAGCACTATTTTACTATATAAAAATAATAAAAATGGACGGGCAAGCTAGAGGCAACCTAGCAAACTGAAAACCTATTATTGGACAAGTAACCAATTCCTCAAAATTAATAGTAAAAAAAATTAAATTAAAATTCGTAATTCTTTTTCCCCCTAAAAGAAAAGGAAGAACGTACGTTGTTATCAATGGTGGAGCCGCCTATACGTGAAATCAAGAATGAGGAGGAAAGTAAAAGTATATGAAGCTTCCACGAAATTCCCATGACTAATGAATTCTTCCCAAGGCATCCAATAACAAGAAATAACTAGTGTTATAGATGGTGAGATTGAATATGGTTTTCCATTTTATCTCTATGAGAGACATTTTATCTCAATCCTTGAGTGAGAATTATTGAGATTGAATATGGTTTTCCATTTTACTAATTTCTATGACTGATATTTTATCTCAATTCTCAATCCTTCAGTGAGAATTATTACAATTATATATTGCGACAACTTTCAAAGGATAGAGAGACATAGATCGCGATTTTCAGGGGCAACCATTATTAAAGCCATAACAAGATATCCGTCACATTCTTTTTTCAAAAAACTATATATTGCACCAATTTTTAAAAAATGTAATCAGAATGTGACTTAAAAATACGCATTAGGTTAAAATTAGCCATCATCCAAAAACTATATATTGCACCAATTTTAGATTCAAATTTACACAAAATTTTTCCTTTTTTCTTCTTTGGGTGGATGCATTTTCCTATGAGACTTCTTGTTAAGGATCCATCCTAGACAACTTTTTCCTGATACACGTTGAGGGTAGTGAGGTGAGAAAGTTGCCAACTGGGGGAATGCTTAGTCATGGGAGAGAGGTGGGAGAAAATGCCGTATGGGAGAGGGGAAAGAAAAAGGGTCCGGATCCTCTCCAGTCCTCTAGCTGTCCAGTTTCCTCCATTTAACGGTTGGGAAAATGACACGTCATGAAAGCTGGATTTGACGATCAAGATGATGCCACGTCATTACCCCTTTCAAATGCCTTCAATCGGGAAGAACCGAGACTCCATTTACAAACCCAGCCATCAAAGTTCAAAACTTTTTATCAATTTATCAAAGTTCTGTAGAATTGGTCCTGTAGAAATCATATTGATATTCTTTTGATAATTAATTTCTCCTCTTATTTCTCTCAAAACTCCCAAGTTAGAACAATTTTGCCGGCATTTTTGAGCTTGAAAAAATACGACGAAGAAGCGGATGCGATTTAAGATCTGGGAAGTTGAAGCGATGATGGAGACTCAATTGGGCTCAAGCACGTCAATAGAAAACTTAAAGAAGAACAATAAAAATACTGTTCCACTTTCTGTGGCTTTTCTTCTTCAATTTGCTCATGTTGGACTGTTGGGGGTTTTCATGGGTTAGTTCTCATGGATTAAGCTCTATCTTCTTTTTAAGCAGTTTTCAAAATTCAAAGAACAACAATATAGAAGCCATTTAGTGTATATAAGAGAATCGGATTTTAAAGAAATTGGATAGAAGGGTTTGCGCGCGGAAGAATGATATTTGAGAGGGAGAGAGTTGCAGGACCAAACAAAGAGGCCTTACACTGTTCTTCTATAAGGAATTTGAAGCTGTTAAGATGCGGTAACATCAGGGTCGTTAAATCCAGCCTTGACGTATCATTTTCCCAACCGTTAAATGGAGGAAACTGGACCTAAAAGGGCCGGAGAGGATCCAAACCCAAAGAAAAAAGGTTGAATTACAGATTGGTGCGGCTAAAGGTAAGTAATTACATTTCAATTTCATATGACTACTAACTTCTTAGTCAATGACAAAGACCCTAACTAAGGATGACTACTAACTGACAAAGCGGCAGTAGTAAGACCGCTTTTAGCTTTTTTTTAAAAAAAAAATACAAGTAGACAACATTGAAAAAAAAAACCAAAAAAAAAAAAAAAAGAAAGAAAGAAAGAAGTACTGTACAAAGGTAAGATGTTTTATACATGTACGGTGTAATAACCAAAAATATACATATGGGACTACATACTTATATATCACGGGAAAAAAAAGGCAGCCATGCTTTCACACTCTCTAAGTAGGGATGCTCATAGGTTCGCAAAACCAGATCAATCCACTTAATCCGAATGGATCCGTAGTTATATGGGCGGTTTTCAAGTGGTAATGTACGTGGGCAGGGAACGGATTAAGATTTAAATTTTTGTGGGTTTGTGGGTCTAAAAAGTGAAAATCTAACTATAACCCGCCCATCCGCATTAATGATTAGAAAAAGAATACACTACACAGGAGTGACCTATGTGCATAAAGCTTTCATGGAAAACTTTTAATATAAAATTGAACCCATGTTTTTAATTTGCATTGTGATTGTTCAGACTTGAGGTTTGGCTTTAGCAAAGTAATGTTGTGAATATATTTACAACGTATAAATATATTGAAAAATATACAGTGGAATCATTCTACGGGTAAAATGATTGGGTTTCTTAAACCTGTTGGTACCAAATGATGGATTTATTACATTTAACTTCTTAAACTCTAAGGCTATGTTTGGTAGGCCAAATAGGATAAATATATCATTTTCACGTGTTTCGTATTCTTTTTGAACACGGGGTATACTATCCGTAGGAATGGTTATATCCTCCATATGCGGGAAATACAAAAACCAATGAGGGAGGTGGTATATTTTTATCTTAGGATACTATCCCATTTATAAAAAAAAAAAAAACATAGGGATATAAAAAAAATATCTTTGAAGGACCATCTTCCCCATTTCAAATAAAGCAACTAAAGGTTTCTTCATCCAAAAATTTTATCATATCCAATCTTTTAATCCAACATACCAAATATAGAGTGAAAAATTTTATAAAAAAAAGAAAAAAAGAAGAAGAAGAAGAAGAAGAAGAAGAAGAAGAAGAAAACTCCTTGTAGAGATTGTTGTCTGTGTGGGTATAGAGCATCTCGTACGGGTCATTAAGGGAATAATTTGGGCCAAAATCTCGATGGGAGTAAAATCTGGGATACCTCTAATAATTTTTTTTTTTTTTTTTTTTTAAAAAATCCTTCAAAGGAGAGCTCAATTCTTCCCATATTACCCATAGAGGTAGAACCCATTCTTGTTGGTAAATGGTAGGTCAAGAAAGAACCTTTGGATCTCATGCATCAATAGCTGCATCACTACCACCCATTGTTACACACTATTATTGCTACTATTCCATTTTTCTATTCTTTTTTCTAAGCAGCAAAGAGATAATTATTGCTACAATTATGTTATTCCTTGTTTTCTTTCTTTCATCAATTCTTATAATGGACGGGCATGCTAGAGGCAACCTAGCAAACTGAAAACCTTTTATTGGACAAGTAACAAATTCCTCAAAATTAATAGTAAAAAAAAATTAAATTAAAGATCGGAATTCTTTTCCCCCCAAAAGAAAAGGAAAAACGTTGTTATCAATGGTGGAGCGGCCAGTATGTGAAGTCAATTAAGCATGAGGAAAGTAGAGTATATGAAGCTTCCCTGAAATTTTCATGACTAATGAATGCTTCACATGTTGAGGACCTGATTATGTAAAACAAATAGTATCACAGAGAAAGTGAACACTTAGTTCCCCTTTTCTTCTCATTGGACAATCCATAATTAACCGTTGAAAGGGTGACATAGCTACATCTCACATAGGTGATATTAGCATTTTCCCATTTCATTTATAAATATTTTTTTTTAAAAAAATTTAAAATTTCAATACTTTGGACGATCATCGGGAAGGCTTTCATCTGATAGCTCAATTATCTAACATATAATTGGAGTCTCTCTTTCCTTGCCATTGCTTGGAGCATTTGGACAACTAGAAATGAAGAAGTAATTACCAATGTTGAAGCTCCTTTCCCTGCCATGCTTCTTAATTTATACTCTTATATTAGAGATCTCTACTGTGCCTTCAAGGTGGACTCCTACCCTAAATCCAATATTCTTCTTTCTTTTCTTCTTTCCCTTTCTTTCCGCCGAAAGCATACATTTTTTTATTAATGTCCCTATTCTCTCTCCCACGCCCTTGTCTCCTTTCCACCAAAGCATTCATTTCTTGACTTTTTATTCTTTCCAACACAACCGCCCCTTCCTGCATCCTTCTTCCCTATTTATATATATTATCAATATATATAAAATCATCTACTATGGTCAAGTCCACCAAGAACACATACACCCACCTCTACTATTATATATATCAATGCATAAAATCATCACAATTCCATCAAAAGTACACATAAAATAAATTAATAAATATCCGGGGTATTACAATATCTACTAAGGCATAATTTATTAGTTGGAAAATATAAGTTAGTGAGTTATTTAAATGAATATTTTGTGATTATCAGTATACTAGTAATTAATATTGCTGCTAGAAACAATCATCATTGATGATTTACATAGACTTTATAAGATCAAATTTGATATTACAAGTGAGTTCTTAATTACCTCTGCAAAGACAAAATTGGCTTGGCCCCCATTTTCTTAGAACTCTTGCTACCAAATTATGGACTCGTTAAATTTAACATCTTAAACTACAAGAAGTAAAAACAAAAACAAAAAATAAAATAAAATGAATTGAGTTCTTAATTACCTATACGAAGACAAAATTGGCTCGGCCCTGATTTCTTAGAACTCATTCTTAAATTTAACATCTTAAACTACAAGAAATTAAAACAAAAAAGAAAAGAAGTTAAGCCCCATACTTGCATTACTATTATCGATTGTTACATGAATTATTGCTACAATATAATTCCCTTTTTTTCCTCCCTCCTAATCAGCAAAGAGTTAATTATTGTTACATTTTTTTTATTCATTGTTATCATCGATTAATTCTTCTTATTGGTCAATCTATAATTCCCATTGGCAGGGTGACAGAGCTACATCCTGCATAGGTGCTAGTATCATTTTCCCATTTGATTTTATTTAATTTTAATATCTTAGACAATTGTCGTGAAGGATTTCATCTTTTAGATCATCTTGGGGTCATTCAGTCCAATTGACTTTCCATTGGATTCTGATTTTTGCAACTGAAAATGGCTGAGGCTTTGCTTAAAATCGTGTGTGAGAATTTGCACTCCCTGATCCAAAGGGAGCTTGGGTTGTTTTGGGGTGTCAAAAAGGAGATGGAAAAGCTTTCATCTACCCTCTCAACAATCCGGGCTGTCCTTGAAGATGCTGAGGAGAAGCAATTTAAGGATAAAGCCATACAAAACTGGTTGCGGAAGCTCAAAGATATAGCTTATGATGTAGATGACATCTTGGATGAGTGCGCCACAGAAGCCTTGCGATTGGAGCCAGGAGGCCAAAGTTCTGGATTGATCAACAAGGTACACACTTTTTTCTTAACTCGTTATCATCTAGAACATGTCATGTTTCGTTTCAAGATTGGAAAACGGATGAAAGAAATTAGAGAGAGGTTAGATGAAATTGCGGCAGAGAGGATGAGGTTCCATTTGCGTGAGGGTGTTGTGGAGAGGCGAGTTGAGGCCATAGAAAGACGCCAAACTTGCTCTGTTTTAACTCAACCACAGGTGTATGGAAGAGATGGGGATAGAGAAAAAATTGTTGAACTTTTGGTGAAGCATGTAAGTAATTGTGAGGATGTCTCAATCTGCCCTGTAATTGGTATGGGGGGCTTGGGAAAGACGACGTTTGCGCAGCTGGTTTTCAATGATGAAAGGGTAAATAAGCATTTTGACACAAGAGTTTGGGTGTGTGTTTCTGAGGATTTCGATGTGAAGAGGCTGATAAGAGCAATTATAGAATCTTCATGCGGAAGAGCTCCAGACGCCTCAGACTTAGAGCCCCTGCAAAGACACCTTCGAGAGATGCTGAACGGGAAAAGATATTTGCTTGTGTTAGATGATGTATGGAATCAAGATCAAGAGAAGTGGGATCGCTTAAAGTATGTACTAGCATGCGGATCAAAAGGCAGTTCAATTATTGTCACTACTCGTATTGAAAAGGTCGCATCGATTATGGGAACTCTTCCACTGCATCGCTTGTCAGGTTTGTCAGAAGATGATTGCTGGTCATTGTTCAAGCAACGTGCATTTGGAAATGAGGCAGAAGAACGTCCAAACCTCATAGCAATTGGCAAGGATATAGTAAAGAAGTGTGGGGGTGTGCCATTGGCTGCAAAGGCTCTGGGAAGCTTAATGCGCTTCAAAAGGGAGGAAAATGAGTGGCTTTTTGTTAAGGAAAGTGAAATTTGGAATTTACCACAAGACGAGAATTCCATCTTGCCTGCCTTGAGATTGAGTTACTCTGATTTGTCATTAGAGTTGAGACAATGTTTTGCTTATTGTGCCATATTTCCAAAGGATTCTGTAATTGGAAAGCAAAATATTATTGATCTTTGGATGGCTAATGGATTTATCCCTTCCAATGGAAAATTAGAGCCAGAAGATATTGGGAATGAAATATGGAATGAATTATATTGGAGATCTTTTTTCCAAGATTTGCACAATGATAATTACAGGACTATTTTAAATTTCAAGATGCACGATCTTGTGCACGATCTGGCCCAATCTATGGTGGCGGATGAATGCTGTATTATGGAGGGTGAGAAGAAAGCTAATGTTTCAAAAGGAATTCGTCATGTTAGATTGGTTACTAATTCAGAGGGATTAGCTACCTTTCCTAAAGCTTTGTACAAAGCTGAATCCTTGCGGACTCTCCTACTACCACCAATGTCTGAGCTTTTCTTGGGCTATTCAAGATTTGATTTTTTGCGGGTATTTGTGGTAAGGTGTTCCGGAATAACAAACCTGTCATCTTCAATTCGCAAGTTAAAACATCTAAGGTATTTCGACCTTTCTGGGACAAATATCAAAATACTTCCAGAGTCAATTTGTAGTCTGCAAAACTTGCAGACTTTGAATATAGAAAGTTGTTACAATCTTCAGAGCTTACCCAAGCAAATGAGACGCCTGAGAAATCTTCGACATCTGTACATGCATAATTGTTATAACATAACTCAGATGCCCCCTAGAATTGGGCAATTAACTTGTCTTACGTGGTTAAGTTTATTCATTGTTGGTGAGAGGAGAGGTTTTCAGCTAGGTGAATTGCAAGGCTTGAATCTCAGAGGAGAACTACGAATCGAACACCTTGAAAGAGTTAAAAATCTGAAGGATGCCAAAGAAGCCAATTTGGTCAAAAAACAGAACCTCCGCTGCTTAAACTTGTGTTGGGAAAGTAACGGTGAATCTGACTCGCAAGCGAATGCTGAAGATATACTTGAAGGCCTTGAACCTCACCCAAGTCTTGAAGAGTTGTCCATAGAAGAGTATAAAGGTACCAATCTCCCACTGTGGCTGAGGAATCTAGTTCTAAAAAATGTAGTTTGCATTCGGCTCTCAAACTGCAAAAATTGTTTAGAACTTCCACCGTTTGGGAAACTAGCTTCTCTGAAGACTCTTCACATATCTGGAATGGAACATGTGGAGTACATCGACAATGAACCCAAGGGTGGAGTAGTGAGAGGATTTCTGTCTTTGGAAACACTCAGCATATCGCAGATGCCAAACTTGAAAAGATTATCAAGAGAGGAAGGAAGAGAGCTACTCCCTCGTCTTACCAAGTTAGAAATTGTTGAATGCCATAAGTTGACTTTGCCATGCCTTCCGTCACTCAAAGAATTAGAAGTGTGGAGATGCAATGAGGTCTCACTAAGTACGATCTCAAACCTTCATAGTCTCACCTCCCTTTCGGTACGAATAAATAGTGACGTAATTTCCTTTCCAGATGGGATCTTGCGAAACCTCACTGCTCTTCAATCACTGCATATTTATCACTTCTCTAGGCTTCAAGTGTTGCCTACAGACCTAGCAAGCCTCGTTGCTTTAGAGAAACTAGATATTTCTTTGTGTGAAGAGCTTGAGTGTTTGCGAGAGCAAGAGCTTGGAGGACTGACCTCTCTCCAACATTTGACGATTCGTCGATGTATTAAGCTTAAATCTTTGTCGGAGGGGTTGCAGAAACTCACTGCCCTTGCGAGGTTGGATGTTCGCAGCTGCCCAGAGTTGGTGGTTTTGCCAGTGGGCCTCAATTCCCTTCAGCATCTGACCATGGTGGGTTGCAATTCGTTTAAATCAAAATCTGGTGGACCACTGATTCCTGACTGTTGTTCTAAGATGGTGGTTTTGCCAGAGGCCTTACAACATGCCCCTCTCCTGCAATCTCTAAGTATCTCTGTATATCCAGATCTAGCTTCATTGCCTGACTGGCTGGGAAACCTCACGTCTCTTCAATCCTTATACATTGACTGTTGCCCTAAGCTTGCATCACTTCCGACGAGCATTCAAAGCCTAAACAAACTTCAAACTTTGAGCATTCGGGATTGTCCTGAACTGGAGAGGCGATGTGAGAAGGAAAGAGGGGAGGATTGGTACAAGATAAATCACATACCAAACGTCAAGGTTTATAATACCAACCGTTACGAGCGGGTTTCACCATTGAAAAGAATGCCAGCAGGTTTTTGTAGTTCCTTTTCCTGTGCTTAAATTCAAATTTACACAAAATTTTTCCTTTTTTCTTCTTTGGGTGGATGCATCTTGCTATGAGACTTCTCGTTAAGGATCCATCCAATACAACTTTTTCCAAAAAATGAGATGTTTTCCAATCTGATGGACCTTTTTTGTTCTGTTGGAGGTACTTCGGCTCTGTTTTTTCTCGTCTAGTGTAAGAATTTTTCTTGTATGCATGCTAGATGTTTGGTTTATTGCCTGTGAGTTGGATGTATTTGGCAGTAGTCTTGTTTCACTTGGTGCTGCCTTAATGGAGTACTGTGCTGTCTATTTCTGTTTTGTGGGTGTGTCGGTGGCTGTTGTTCTAATGGTGCATTGAATCCTCTTTAATTCTAATAAAAAGTGAGATTTGTACAAGAAGAAAAAAATCAACAATCCACCATTTTTTTTTTTGTTTTTTTTTTTTTTGTTCAGTTAATGGGGAAAACACCGGATAAACCACCCCTCACATCGAACCTTGTTGAAGAGGCCTGGTGGTTTATACAATCCAGACCTAATAAGCCTCGTTGCTCTAAAGTCACTAACCATTGTGCGGTGTGAAGAGCTTGAATCTTTGCCAGAGCAAGAGCTTGGAGGACTGACCTCTCTCCATCGTCTGGACTTTGGAGATTCGTGAATGTATTAAGTTTAAATCTTTGTCAGAGGGGTTGCAGGAACTCACTGCCCTTGCGAGGTTGGATGTTAGCAACTGCCCAGAGTTGGTGGCTTTGCCAGTGGGCCTCAATTCCCTTTAGCATCTGACCATGGTGGGTTGGAATGTGTTTAAATTCATATCTGGTGGCCCTTGGATTCCCACCATTTGTGCTAAGCTGGTGGTTTTGCCTGAGGCCTTACAGCATGTCCCTGCGCTGCAATCCCTACAGATCTCTGTATATCCAGATCTAGCTTCATTGCCTGACTGGCTAGGAAACCTCACATCTATTCAATCCTTTTCCATTATTGATTGCCCTAAGCTTGCATAACTTCCAACGAGAATTCAAAGCTTAACCAAACTCTAAAATTTGAGCATTGGGGATTGTCCTCAATTGGAGAGGCGATGTGAGAAGGAGAGAGGGGAGGATTGGCACGAGATAAGTCACATACCAATTTCGACTGTGACTCATGTTGTGTTCCTTATTTGTTCACTCAAATTTTTTCTGTTGCATTCTCTGGCATATCACCAGATAATAGAACTAGCACAAATACAAGGGGGGTGGGTCGTGCGTGTTTTTTTCGCATATCAGATGACTTTAATTTTGATTTAATCAAATCTTTTCTTATGTGCCCAAAAAATAAATAAATAAATAAAGAGTATCCATACATAATAGCAAGAGAGATTTAAAATTGAATCCCGCATATGTCATGCCCAAAACATAAGAAGTTAGTCTGATTGAGTTAAGTGAGGTTTGTAATTGTGTAAAAGGAGGAAACAGAAAGTAGGTTTTACAATCCACTTGCAATTAAGCAGCCTCACTCAATCTATTCAATTTCATAATGGAAACTTATCCATTCTCTCTCTCTCTCTTAAAGAGAGTCCTTGGCATCAACTGGGCTGATGGGGGGAACTGCATTGCTGCATTGTTTTGCGACCTTTATCATGTGTTTCTTTCAGCTTACTCGTACTCCTGGTATCACGCTAGTTATGGTTGCACTCTCTTATACGCGAGAAAATAGAAATGGCATGAACTGCTAAAAAGGAAAAAAAAGAAAAAAAGGAAGATGGTTACCAGTACGCTGTAGAGTCTTCAGAAGTTATACCAGAGACCTGAATAGTCCCCCCTACTGTCAGGGGTTGGGGATTTAGTGTTTGGGGCAAGACAAGCGCTTGGGCCTTGCTTCACAGGCCCTTGAGCCTTGGATCTGTTGGATTGCTGTTGGGCCTTAGTGGGCTTCCCTTAAGGATCCAAAAAATAGGTTTTGTTTTTTTTTTTTTTTTTTTTAAAATTTTTAAATTTTTTTTTTTAAGGAAAATTGAGATAAATGAAATTGATGTAGCAAAATATAGATTAGCCGGAAAAAAGGGAGAAAATCCAAGCAAAGTATTTGCAGTAAGGGACTGCTTGAGAGGAACTAAATTGTGTTGTTGTAACCTTGACTTCACCATCCTCTTTCAGGCCACTTATCAATTGTTAATCACATTTGCTATGCTAGGTTTGAGCACCAAGCTAGGCAATTTTTGTTATTTTTTTTGTCTCAAAATGTTTGTCCATTTTAAAAATTCAAATTGTAAACTTTTTGAATTTTCCTATACTACCTTTCGTTGTTTCAATAATAATTTTCAACACAAACCCAATATCAAATAGAATAGGATATTTTTGAAAAAATAGAGTTTAATAGCTAATGAATCAATTAAATGATAGGGAGTAGTATTTTTTTAAGGGTAAATTGCACTTAAGGGTCCAGAGTTTAGCATAGGTTTCACTTAAGGGTCCCAAATTTTAATTGCGTCAATTTGGTACCCAAATTATTAGTTGGGTTTCAATTGGGGTCGACCATCATAAACCGTTTGTTGACCAAACGGTTCTGCCTCTAATTTTGCACATGCAGTGCATGTAACCGATATTATCCCTATTTTGCCCTTTTGATGGGTATGAAAACTCTATTTTACCCCAACATGGGTCAGATCTAAAAATCAAAGTTAATCAATCTATGGTCAAAATGGTCAATCAAGGGTCTCACATGGTAGGTCTCATCAAAACGAATCTACCCTTCAAATTTGGAGTCAATTGGGTCAACCTAAAGTTTTCAAATGCTGGGAAACACGTTATGTGTGGGTGAATACACCCACACTGGATCACAATCCACTTCACCTTCTCAAAACGGGTTCAAAGAGAAAATGTCTGTTTTGAATTTTTCTTCGGGCCAACTTCCCCCTAACTTATCTCACTCATTTCTCAACCAAATTCAGTTATTCAAAAACTGAATTGAAACTCTTGCGGAGTGGTGTACTTTAATAAATTTAATAAAAACTAACCATTCTTTTTAAATAAAGGCTAAAGCACTAAATAAATTTACTCATCCAAATTTGAAAAAAAAAAAGAAAAAAAAAATTGAATGGTTGCACGGGGGCACACATGCGCCTTAGTGCAACCACCCCTTACTAGAAACGGTCGCACGCCATTGAAAAGAATGGCCAGCAGGTTTTTTAGATCCTTTTCCCGTGCTTAAATTCAAATTTACACAAAATTTTTCCTTTTTTCTTCTTTGGGTGGATGCATTTTCCTATGACAACTTTTTCCTGATAAACGTTGAGGGTGGTGAGGTGAGAATTGAGAAAGTTGCGAACTGGGGGACTGCTTAGTCATGGGAGAGAGGGGAAGAAAATACCGTATGGAAGAGGGGAAAGAAAAAAAGGGGGAATAACAGATTGGTCCGGCTAAAGGTAAGTAATTACAGTTCAAGTTCATATGACTACTAACTTCTTAGTCAATGTCAAATAACTTAACTAAGAATGACTACTAACGGAAAAACTGGCAATAGTAACACCGCTTTTAGACCCCTTTTTTTTTTTTCTTTTTTTGAATGTTGTGTACTATAACATGCCAAAAAAAAAAAAAAAGTACTGTACAAAAGTAAGACCATGTTTTATACATGTATGGTGTAATAACCAAAATATATATATACTAGATTCAAAACCCGTGCGTTGCACGGATTTATTTATAAAAGTAATATTATTAGAAAATTAGAATTTTAATAAAATATTTATTCTCTAAAATAGTAAAATGTATTTGTTAATATAATATGTCAATTAAATTTAGAAGATGTAAATAAAAATAAATTAAGTAGTTAAATCAAAATAATATTTAGTGTGTTGTTAGCGTAATGTATCACACAAAATGTAATCATACTTCCAAAAAGGATAAATTATTTTGAAAAACAATTAATTTAATAGTAGAAACTTGTAAAAAAAGAAAAGAGCGAATACAATATGGTCTAGAGCCTAACTCATCTCACGATCATCGTTTTGACATTTTGGTATGTAGCAAAGCAAGTATAGTTATCGAAAGTGTCTCGAAATTTAATGGTGTGGATTGCAGAATGCATGACAACAATGAATATTGACCTTCCATAAGGGTTTTTAGTGAGTTTCATAGAGAGTAAAAAATCAGGGGAAAAAGTATTGAAAATTTGTTTGATATCAGAGCATAAAAAGATCAAAGAAAAGTTTAGAGAGAAAAAAGTTTAGAGAATGGGAGGAGCAAAGAGGGAATGAGAAGAAGATAAGAGAACACATAAATCTTTTCAATTTTAGGTAATAAATCATCTGAAGAATTTTGATTAAAATAATATATATATATATATATATATATATATATATATATATTTTTTTTTTTTTTTTTGTTGAAAACAGATCGGGAGAAGATTCCGACGTGTCGTTTTTATTTTTTAAAATCATTTTTTCCTTTATCTGTCTCTCTTATTATGACTATTTATAGTTTTATACGTTCAATTTTTGGGAAAGGAGATAAAATAGGTATAAAGAAAAAAAAAAGAATAAATATAGTAGTTTACAAAGTTTGGGCTGAACATTGTATAGTGTGGGTTTTTCGATTTTCCCACATAAAAACAAAGAGATATGTAGTGAACACCAAGCGACAATTTACTTGCATGAAAAAGAGTAGTGAATACCAAAAAAAAAGTTGGAGAAATTACTTTTTGATGACCACTTCCTAACTTAATACCAAAAATAAAATAAAATAAATAAAACTTAATAGTCATTTTGAAACACATATATAGTTAATTTGTAGCAAGTTGACAGAGAATAACTTTTGTTTGGTATTAAGATTGAAAGTGGTCACCAAAAAAGCAATGTCCTCAAAAGTCATTAAAAGTAACTTTTTGGAAAAATTACGTTTTAGTGATTAATTTTCAATGTAATACGAAACAAAAGAAATTAGTAGTCATGTCACGCATGTATATAGTTAATTTGTAGTAAATTGAAACTTATATCCTTTATTGGTATTAAGTTGGACTATGACAACTTTAAGGTTTTGAAAAGGTTGGCTTTATTTTACTGTTGAGCATGCATGTGATTTAAACATTAAAAAAAAATAAAAAGAAGAAGGAAGAAATAAGCGACGCGTGGCACTGCTTTAAAAAAGGTTTGCTTTATTTTACTGTTGAGCATGCATGTGATTTAAAAATAAATAAATAAATAAGGGAAGAAAGAAGCGGCGCGTGGCATTGCTACAGGAGGCCGATCCTCTGTTATAGATATATTTAATAGATGGGACTACTTAAATGTCGGGTAAAAAAAAGGTATCCATGCTTTCACTTTCTCTAGGTAGGGTTGCTCATAGGTCCACAAAACCCGATCAACCCACTCAATCTGAATCGATCTGTAGTTATATGGGCGGTTTTCAAGTGGTAATGTGGGTGGGTAGAGGGTTAAGATTTAAATTGTCATGGATTCGTAAGCGATTTGTAGGTCTAAAAGTGAAAATCCCACTATAACTCGCACGTCCGCATTAGTAATTAGAAAAAGTATACATTATACAAGGTGACCTATTTGTATAAAGCTTTTAATATAAAATTGAACCCATGTTTTTTATTTGCTTTGTGATTGTCCAAGCTTCAGGTTTGGCTTTAGCAAAGTAGTGTTGTAAATATATTTACAGAGTATAAATATAATGAAAAGCTTTATATTTAATGTACATGGACTAAGCTTATTATGATAAAGTATACAAGACAGTGAGCTAGGCTTGTTAAAATATATTTTCAATTACATACTGTACGGGGTAAAATCTTTCTCCCCGAACTACGTGTTGATGATGGAGCTTGTTCCCTCGCCTGGACCTGCAATCACAAGCTTGGAAAATGGGTCAGAGGGTAGGCCAAGGTGGGTTTTGGCCGTGCCCTCTCCGAAGCTTAAGTCAGAAAGCTGCACTGTGGAGAATGAGGCAAGGAGGAAGATGAATCTCAGAGAATTAGGGTACTGTAGCTTACCAAATTAGGCTGTATCGTATTCTTTTTATACCCACCTGTACGGACTGACCATGTGAGGTCAGATAACTGCTTGGGTTAGGTCAGATCTGACCATGGTTTACCCATAACCGTCTGACCATAGTTCAGTGACCATGGTTGGCCAGGGAATCGTGGTTTCTTGTAACCGCTGTGTCAGGAATTACAGCTACTAGGACAGTTTTGGACTGTAGTAGGATTTGGAGTGTAGTATGAGTCATAAGACAGGTGTCCCGAGGTGAAAGCCAGGAACCGAGTTGGGAGATCACGTGCCTTGCAGCGGGTCCTACTGTGCAGGCCTCCCACGTGTCAAGCGAAGTGATTTAACTTCTTACCCCGAGCTGGATCTTCGGAGGTGAATCACGTGCGTTGTGGTTGACCTGGTTGAGCAATCTTCGCCACGTGTCAGCGTTTCAGACTTGAGCCTTCCATCCCGAGTTGAGACCTCAGTTCAGATATATTTCCACACACATACATAATATAGTTTAATATTATTACGAGTAGAACTGATTCTCATTGTCATTTAAGCTTTCCAATGACTGTTCAAAATTTGGTTTTTTGCGAGTATTGGTGGTGAGGGAAACTAGAATAACAAAACTACTATCTTCAATTGGCAAGTTAAAACATCTACGGTATTTGGACCTTTCTAACACACAGATCAACATGCTTTCGGATGCAATTTGTAGTCTGCAAAATTTGCAAACTTTGAATATAGAATGGTGTAGCTCTCTTCAGAGATTACCCAAGCAAATGAGACGCCTTAGAAATCTTCGATATCTATACATGGATGGTTGTTATAAAATAACTCAGATGCCCCCTAGAATTGGGCAATTAACTTGTCTTACGTGGTTAAGTTTTTTCATTGTTGGTGAGAGGAGAGGTTTTCAGCTAGGTGAATTGCAAGGCTTGAATCTCAGAGGAGAACTACGAATCAAACACCTTGAGAGAGTTAAAAATCTGAAGGATGCCAAAGAAGCCAATTTGGTCGAAAAACAGAACCTCCGCTGCTTAAACTTGTCTTGGGAAAGTGACGGTGAATCTGACTCGCAAGCGAATGCTGAAGATATACTTGAAGGCCTTGAACCTCACCCAAGTCTTGAAAAGTTGGTCATAGAACGGTATAAAGGTACCAATCTCCCACTTTGGCTGAGGAATCTAGTTCTAAAAAATGTAGTTTGCATTCGGCTCTCATACTGCAAAAATTGTTTAGAACTTCCACTCTTTGGGAAACTAGCTTCTCTGAAGACACTTGACATATCTGGAATGAATCATGTGGGGCTCTTTTCCCTAAATGGTATGTTTTTTTGACTTTATTCCAACTTTGATGCAATTTTGAACTTTATTACCACACAGCGATAAATCATGGTTGCTAACCATGATTTTAAAAAAATCGTGGCTAGCAACCACGATTTTAGATTGGATATACGACTCCGTCATTTTGTCACTCGTATTAGTATAAAAAATTTTATACACTAAAATCGTGGGTGCTAACCACGATTCTAAATGAAATCATGGCTGGCATCCACGACTTTTATAAAAAACCTCATCCCCATTTTAACAAAAAAGAGCAGCACTTTTCATTAAAAAAAAAAAAAAAAAAAGAAGACAAGAAACAGAGGAGAGCTTTCAGTCTGGATTTGGATTTGCTCAAGTTGGCATGTTTCACCTCTCGCAATTTAGGGTAGAGATACCCACATCCGCCGTCGATCCTCATCTTCCGCCGGCGTCGATCATCGTCCTTCACTGGCGTCGAACGACGCTCCACCCCAGCTCTTTGTCAGCACCCGTTAGGGGCCGTCGGCTGGACTGCTCCCCTCCCCGCTCTCCTGGCCGTTGGCTGCACTTCGACCAATGACATTTTCAACCAAGAAAGATGTTAGATTGACACATCACCATGACAAGAACTAGGTTTATGGCTTAGTCCTGAGTTGTATGCCTAGGTTTTGTATTATGGAAGGGTTTCACTTGAGATCTTTGACCTCAAAATAAAATAAATTATATATTATTTTTCTTGCCGCAGAAGACGAGCCCCTCAGATCTGTTTTTTTCTTCTTTTTAATTATTATCTTTGACATGGGTTGCTTCAACATGAATTTTCAAAGGGTGCTCTGTTATGATTTTGAAGATGCGAAAATGGGTTGAACCCAAAAAAAAAAAAAGCCCAGAAGATGGAGAATGTCAGAAAGACGGAGCAATTGGGCGTGCCGGAGAAGACGAGCCCCTCAGATTTGTTTTTTTCTTCTTTTCTTTTTTTTAATTATTATTTTTGACATGCAGTGGTGTGCTTACAGGTGCCGTCAAATGCCATTAAGGGCCTTCTGTCATCTATCCACAACATATAGTCTTGCAGTAGGAAGATGAACACAACCTGCAGAAAAAATCCGATAAGCTCGAGAGAAGGCTAAAAAAGGAGTTATACTCATTAGCCGAGATGGAGAAAAAGCTTGAGGGGATCTCTGCTTCATTATGGGGGAGAAGAGCGGTCCAGCCGACAGCCCCCGACGGGTGCTAACGAAGAGCTGGGGTGGAGCGCCGTTCGGCAACGGGGGAGAAGCTTGTCGCCGACAGTGCGTGGATCTGAGAGGGAGAGAGAGGAGGGAAAGAGGAGAGAAAAAGCGGGGGTGGAGAATGAAATCTCATATCTGAAAATTTGGGGGAAATAGGAATGAAAATCATAATCGCTTCCGTTACGGTTAAAATCGTGACTACCAACCACGATTTTACTGTGTATAAATTTTTATACCAATACGAGCGACCAAATAAAAGATTCATATACCCATCCTAAAATCGTGGTTGCTAACCACAATTTTAATAAAAGATTCGCATACCCATCCTAAAATCATGGTTGCTAGCCACGATTTTAATAAAATCGTGGTTAGCAACCACGATTTATCTCTGTATGGGAATATAGTTCAAAATCACACCACAGTTGGAATAAAGTCAAAAAAACTTACCATTTAAGGAAAAGAGCCAATCATGTGGAGTACATCGACAATGAATCCAATGGTGGAGGGGTGAGAGGCTTTCCATCTTTGGAAACACTCAGCATATGGCATATGCCAAACTTGAAAAGATTATCAAGAGAGGAAGGAAGAGAGGTACTCCCTCGTCTTACCAAGTTAACCATTGGCCAATGCGATAAGTTGACGACTTTGCCATGCCTTCCGTCACTCAAAGAATTAGAAGTGTGGGGATGCAATGAGGTCTTACTAAGTTCGATCTCAAACCTTCATAGTCTCACCTCCCTTTCGGTAGGATATAATAGTGACGTAATTTCCTTTCCCGATGGGATCCTGCGAAACCTCACTGCTCTTCAATCACTGCGTATTGATGACTTCTCCAAGCTTCAAGTGTTTCCTACAGACCTAGCAAGCCTCGTTGCTCTAAAGACACTAGCAATTGAGTACTGTAAAGAGCTTGAGTGTTTGCCAGAGCAAGAGCTTGGAGGACTGACCTCTCTCCAACATTTGGAGATTCGTGAATGTATCAAGTTAAAATCTTTGTCGGAGGGGTTGCAGAAACTCACTGCCCTTGCGAGGTTGGATGTTCGCAGCTGCCCGGAGTTGGTGGATTTGCCGATGTGCCTCACTTCCCTTCAACGTCTGGACATGGAGGGTTGCACTTCGTTTACATCAAAATCTGGTGGACAGTGGATTCCCACCATTTGTTCTAAGATGGCGGTTTTGCCAGAGGCCTTACAACATGCCCCTGCGCTGCAATCTCTACGTATATCTGGATATTCAGATCTAGCATCATTGCCTGACTGGCTGGGAAACCTCACGTCTCTTCAATCCTTACACATTTTCGGTTGCCCAAAGCTTGCATCACTTCCGACGAGCATTCAAAGCCTAACCAAACTCCAAACTTTGAGCATCAGTAATTGTCCTGAACTGGAGAGGCAATGTGAGAAGGAAAGCGGAGAGGATTGGTACAAGATTAATCACATACCAAACGTCATGTTTTATAAAACCAAACGTTTCGAGCGCGTTTCGCCATTGAAAAGAATGGCCAGCAGGTTTTTTAGTTCCTTTTCCTGTGCTTAAATTCAAATTTACACAAAATTTTTCCATTTTTCTTCTTTGGGTGGATGCATCTTGCTATGAGACTTCTCGTTAAGGATCCATCCAATACAACTTTTTCCAAAAAATGAGATGTTTTCCAATCTGATGGACCTTTTTTGTTCTGTTGGAGGTACTTCGGCTCTGTTTTTTCTCGTCTAGTGTAAGAATTTTTCTTGTATGCATGCTAGATGTTTGGTTTATTGCCTATGAGTTGGATGTATTTGGCAGTAGTCTTGTTTCACTTGGTGCTGCCTTAATGGAGTACTGTGCTGTCTATTTCTGTTTTGTGGGTGTGTCGGTGGCTGTTGTTCTAATGGTGCATTGAATCCTCTTTAATTCTAATAAAAAGTGAGATTTGTACAAGAAGAAAAAAGTCAACAATCCACCATTTTTTTTTTTTGTTTTTTTTTTTGTTCGGTTAATGGGGAAAACACCGGATAAACCACCCCTCACATCGAACCTTGTTGAAGAGGCCTGGTGGTTTATACAATCCAGACCTAATAAGCCTCGTTGCTCTAAAGTCACTAACAATGGTGCGGTGTGAAGAGCTTGAATCTTTGCCAGAGCAAAAGCTTGGAGGATTGACCTCTCTCCAGGGGCGGAGCCAGGATTTATCTCCTAAGGGGCACTGTGCTATGATTCTATGAAGTAGGAACTGGGAACTAAAAGCCCTAGAAAGCAATTTTTAAAAAAAATTACTTTTTAGTTATCTTTTTCAATTTAATACCAAAAAAAGGATGTTTTGTCAACTTATTACAAATTGACTGTAAATATGCTTTAAAATGACTACTGTCTTCCTCTTTTTGGCATTATGTTGAGAAATAGTCATCAAATAGTAATATCTCTCCCAAAAAAAAAAAAATTGGTTGAGCATGGGGGGCACGTGCCCCCCAAGGCCCCCGCCTGGCTCCGCCCCTGCCTCTCTCCATCGTTTGGACTTTGGAGATTCGTGAATGTATTTAGTTTAAATCTTTGTCGGAGGGGTTGCAGAAACTCACTGCCCTTACGAGGTTGGTTGTTAGCAGCTGCCCAGAGTTGGTGGCTTTGCCAGTGGGCCTCAATTCCCTTTAGCATCTGACCATGGTGGGTTGGAATGTGTTTAAATTCATATCTGGTGACCCTTGGATTCCCACCATTTGTGCTAAGCTAGTGGTTTTGCCTGAGGCCTTACAGCATGTCCCTGCGCTGCAATCCCTACAGATCTCTGTATATCCAGATCTAGCTTCATTGCCTGACTGGCTAGGAAATCTCACGTCTCTTCAATCCTTATCCTCTATTGAATGCCCTAAGCTTGCATCACTTCCAACGAGCATTCAAAGCTTAACCAAACTCCAGAATTTGAGCATTGGGGATTATTCTCAACTGATCGAAGAGGCGATGTTTTTTGGTTTTGTGCCCACAGGGAGAGTTTGGGAGTTCAACAAATTTCTACTATTGAATGCCCTTAGCTTGCATCACTTCCAACGAGCATTCAAAGCTTAACCAAACTCCAGAATTTGAGCATTGGGGTTTGTCCTCAACTGATCGAAGAGGCGATGTTTTTTGGTTTTGTGCCCACAGGGAGAGTTTGGGAGTTCAACAAATTTCTAATGTGACTTGTGTTCCTTATTTGTACACTCGAGTTTTTTCTGTTGTATTCTCTCGCGTATCATTAGATAATAGAACTAGCACAAATACAAGTGGGTCACTCGTGCAGTGTTTTTACGCATATCATCAGATGACTTTAATTATTATTTAATTAAATCTCTTCCTATGTGCCCAAAAAAAAGTGTCCATACATAATAGCACGAGAGATTTAAAATTGAATCCCGCATATGTCATGCCCAAAACATTAGTTAGTCCAAGTTTAGTGAGATTTGTAATTGTGTATAAGGAGGAAACACGACGAAAGTTTTACAATCCACTTGCAATTAAGCAGCCTCACTCAATCTATCAATTGCATAGTGGAAACTTATCCATTCTCTCTCTTATATATTGTGTTAAAGAGAGTCCTTCGCATCGTCTGGGCTGATGGGGGGAGCTGCATTGTTGCAGTGTTTTGCGACCTTTACCTTGTGCTCCTTTCCGTGTAGTTGTAGTCCTGGTATCACGCTAACTATGGTTGCGCTCACTCATACACGAGAAAATAGAAGTAGCATGAAATGCAAATAAAAGGATGGTGACCAGTATGCTGTGAACTACCGCCTGGGCCCTGCTTCAGAGTCCCTTCAGCCTTGGACCTGTTGGATTGCCCTTGGCCTTAGTAGGTTTCCCCTAAGGATCCAAAAGAAAAAAAAAAAAGTTTCTTTTTTAGGAAAAAAAAAATGGAAAATTTTTTTTTTTGGACAAATGAAATTGATTTAGCAAAATATAGACTGGCAGGAAAAAAGGGAGAAAATCCACGCAAAGTATTGGCAGTAAGGTACTGCTCAGGAACTAAATTGTGTTGTTTGTAACCTTGACTTAACCATCCTCTTATCAATTGTTAATCACCTTTGCCATGCTGGGTTTGAGCACTAAGCTAATAGCTATTATTATGGTGGATACTTAAAATGTTTATCCATCAGCTGTTTTGCATTCTTATAATTGTTCCTCATAATTAAGTTAGTGAGACTTTTCAACTACGGAAAAAAATAATGCACAAATTATACAATGGTTTTACGACTTTTAAGTGAGGTCCTCTACTTCTTCATTTGTATGTTGTGTGTGTGTGAATATCCCGTTACCGGTGGAACTTTAGCCATACAAGAGAAGAAAAAGACCTGATCGTGTGGACAGGATTCGCCCTCTCCAAATGTTCCCCCAAACACCCTCAAATTTCTGATTTCCACACCGATTGTCTGATGTTTCATTTCCATTTCCACACTTAACGGTCAAACCCTCTTAACAGATTACACTACTGTCTCCCTCTCTCTCTCTCTCTCTCTCTCTCATGTATATATGTTTACTCTATAAAACCATAAAGATCAGTCCCAAAGAGAAGATAACAAGGAAAGATGAGAGGTGAGATGTTTGTAGTTTCAGGTTCAGGTCAGGGACATCTCTATCCCTGCTTGGAGCTATGCAAGCACCTCGCATCCCGCAATTACAAAGCTACTCTCGTTATTTCCTCCAATCTCTCCTCAACTGTACCCGATCTCACTCAATACCCACTTATTGAAATCGCACTAATAGCCGGTTCTTCGGGTCCACCGATGCCGGGATCTGATCAACTCCGGCGACAATCAGCTCTCGACCTCGAGGCCCACCTCTCCAAGCGGTCAAATTCCCCAGATATGCCTCACTCTCTCTGTGCCATCATCGACTTTCAACTGGGTTGGACCAAGGAGGTTTTTTGGAAATTCAATATTCCGATGATCGGGTTCTTCACGTTTGGCGCGTGTGCCGCTGCCATGGAGTGGGGCGCATGGAAGGCCGAGGTCGGAAACATGAACCCCGGTGAGGTCCGTGGGCTTCCCGGGTTACCTGAATCGATGAACCTAACATATTCGGACCTCAAAAGGCGACCGGGTGGACCTCCACATGGCGGACCACCAGGTAGAAGCCCACCAGGGGTTGGCTCGAATCAGCCACTAAAGGGAGGCGGTCCACCTAAACCGGGTGATCGACCACCGTGGGTACCAGCAATAGAGGGCTCAGTGGCTTTAATGTTCAACACGTGTGATGATTTGGAGCGTCCCTTCATTGATTACATGGCTAAACAAATGGGTATGCCAGTGTGGGGTGTGGGCCCACTCTTGCCTGAACAGTATTGGAAGTCCTTTGATTCTCTCATTCGTGATGGAGAGACTCGAGCACAGAAGCGTCCAAGCAACTACACGGAGAATGAGGTGATCCAATGGTTAGATTCGAAGCCACGTCGATCTGTTCTATATGTTTCATTTGGTAGCGAGGCAGGTCTTTCCAGGGAGGAGTGTCCTCATTTGGCTGAGGCATTAAGAGATTCAACGAGGCCATTTATTTGGGTCATTCAACCTGGTTCAAGTGGTGTTGATTATTTCCCTCATGAGGGCGAGAGAGGTTTGATAATACGTGGATGGGCGCCACAATTGTTAATACTAAGCCATCCATCGACCGGCGGGTTTCTTTCACATTGCGGATGGAATTCCACAGCCGAAGCGATTGGCCGTGGGGTCCCATTTTTGGCATGGCCACTACGGGGCGACCAACACTATAATGCCAAGCTAGTGGTGAACCATCTCAAGGTTGGGTACATGGCCACATCAGGAGATGCGTCACAAATGGTTCAAAAGGAGGATATATTAAAGGGAATTGAGAAGCTAATGGGAGATGAAGAGACTTATAATCGGGCAGCAGCGCTGCGCGCTAAATTCGAGTGTGGTTTTCCAGTGAGTTCTGAGACTTCTTTAGATGCGTTTGGGGATTTTATCCATCAAAAAGCAAATTAAGTACAAGTAATTGTAGTAGCCTTGTTCATTATTTAGTGTGTCGAAGGGATATGCCACTTTGGTCATTTTATGTGTTCTTCTGTGAAATAATGAGACTAATTTTGACATCATAATGCCAGTTTCTTTGAAGGCTATATTGCATATGCTGCTTAATTCGAAACTTCCTCACGAATTCGAAATAGTCTAACAAATCCTCTAAATTGAATTTGGTCAGGCAGCTGAAGGATGTGTTCTATTGATGTTGATTTTTCTTGGACCCATCTGCAGATGCGATTCATTTTTAAAGGCGCCAACACATGCAAACGCATTCATTTGTAGACCAATTTTCATGGAACAACCAAACTAATTTTTTCCCTTTTTCTTTTGTACGTGTTATGCTACATGGATCTCTGATATAAAGGACAACCCTGCAAGTAGTTTTGGAATAGTAGTGTCGGGGCATTGTCCTTTTTTTTTTTTGCTTGTAATTGCATCAAGAAAGCAAAACCATTACGACTCCTTTGGCGGTGGTGTCACAGATGTGCAAATGATCCGAATTGAGTGGTCCCTTTTTGCTTGAAATAAAGGGTTTATCAGATGAGTTTGCTTTTGTAGACTACTGCATGTTGAATCGGATCAACCCAGTCCCACTTTACACCTATATTTTTTTTCGATAAGCCCACTCCACACCTATATGCAAGATATTTGTATGGGTGATCACATGCATCACATGCAATTTCACGGTGGCATTATTTAAAGAAAAGATCCCTTGAAGATGCCAAAGTGAAGAGGGTAAAGTTAAAGAAAATGAGGAGGCAAAGATTTGATTTGATTGAAAATAATTCCATCTCTAACACATTATTAGAAGTTTCATTGTCATCATTTAACTAATTTGATTAAAATTAAATTGTCAATGGTCCTTAGATCTAATGACATGTATCATCTTTATAGGAACGTGGGGTTTGCAGAGATTTTGATTTTGATTCCATATCGTATATTCTCCTAGTCCTACCAAAAAAAAAAAAAATTGATTAAAATCATTCAATCAAATTATCTTAGAAGGGATAATGTAATCAATAGTATTAACT
Organism: Liquidambar formosana; assembly: GCA_039720395.1. Lineage (NCBI taxonomy): Eukaryota > Viridiplantae > Streptophyta > Magnoliopsida > Saxifragales > Altingiaceae > Liquidambar > Liquidambar formosana. The sequence continues at coordinate 2,324,638 of CM077830.1, forward strand.
ATTTAGAGAATTTTAATAATTATTAGTCGATTAGACTGATCAGATTAACCATTGTAAGGGAAGCACAGGATCTTCTTTGGGTCAATCAACACAAGTCTAGTATCGATAATTAAAGTCAATGATTTTTGGGTTTAATGACAATATCTTATTTCTAAAAGGATATAAAGTTTACAAAAATCTTAATTTTGACTTGATAGATGTATTCTTCTATAATTTGGCAAAAAAATAAAAATAAAAATAAAAAAGGGATTAGTTATTTTCTCTTATCATAGACTGTGGCCACCCTCTATGCCACATCATTTCTTCAGAGCATGCCACTTCTCGCTGAGCATTCACACTAACAGGCTAACAGCACAGCACCCCTTTATTCATTACTCATCCGATTCCCGTATTGGACTTCGTTTTCATCATGCCTTCTTCCACCAAACAGTCAAACCCTCCAAAAGAACCACTTCTACCAGTATACCTCTTCTTCAACAGTTCATGCCTTCCTTCATACCCAAGTTTTCTCCCCTCATCTTCTTCCTATAAAAGCTAGTAAACAAACAGTATAAAAGAAAGAAAGAAGATCAAAGCTTAGAAAAAAAGACCATCAAAGATGACAGGAGGTGAGATTTTGGTGGTTCCATTTTTTGGGCAAGGCCATCTCTTCCCATCCATGGAGCTCTGCAAGCACCTCGCATCCCGCAATTTCAAAGCTACCCTCATCATTTCCTCCAATCTCACTTCCTCTATCCCCTCCTCGCTCCGCCAACACCCTCTCGTTGAAATCGCAGAAATTTCGGCTTCTCCGCCAATGCCTCCTCCTCAGCAGCCGTCGCCGGAATCTGACCCACTCCGCCAGCACCACCGCCATCACCAACAAATGGCTATTGGCCTTGAGGGTCTCCTGTCTACCAGATCCGGAACCCAGGGTTCCACCCGCCCCATTTGTGCCGTGCTCGATGTTATGATGGGATGGAGCAGCGAAATTTTCCATAAACTTGAGGTGCCGACGGTTGGGTTCTTCACCTCCGGCGCCTGTGCCGAGGCCATGGAGTATGCGGCTTGGAAGGCTCATGTTGAAGATATTCAACCCGGGGAGGTCCGTTTGGTACCCGGGTTACCGGAAGATATGGCTTTGACTTACTCGGATCTCAAAAGACGGCCTCACGGGCCTCCGCACCTTCAGGGTGGTGGTGGTGGAGGCGGACCACCTGGAGCCGGCGGACCAGGAGGGCCTCCCGGTTTTGCTCGACCTCCGGGTGGTGGTGGTCCACGAAAATTCGGCCCTCCTAGACCGGGCGAACAACCACCATGGGTAAATGAAGTGGAAGGTGCAATCGCATTGATTATCAACACGTGTGATGATCTTGAACGTCCATTTATCGATTACGTGGGTCATCAAATCGGGGTACCGGTTTGGGGTGTGGGTCCACTCTTGCCCGAAGAATATTGGAAATCTGCGGATTCAATTCTTCGCGATCGTGAATTCCGACCCAATCGACAATCCAATTACAGTGAAGATGAGGTGATCGAATGGTTAGATTCGAAGCCACGTGGGTCAGTAATCTACGTGTCATTTGGTAGTGAGGTGGGTCCAACCTTGGAGGAGTATGCTCAATTGGCTGTTGCATTGGAAGAGACTGACCAACCATTTATCTGGGTTCTCCAACCCGGTTCAGGTAGATCCGGTCCACCTCGCGCTCTTCTGGGTGGTCAACCCGGATCAGAAGCAGAAGAAGGTTACTTTCCTCATGGATTGGATAGCCGAGTGGGTAAAAGAGGTTTGATAATACGCGGATGGGCACCACAATTGCTGATACTGAGCCATCCATCGACGGGTGGATTTCTTTCTCATTGTGGGTGGAATTCTACGGTGGAAGCGGTGGGGCGTGGGGTCCCATTCTTGGCATGGCCCATAAGGGGTGATCAGTACTATGGTGCAAAATTATTAGTGAGCCATTTGAAGGTGGGGTACATGGTCTCTGCAGATTTGTCACGAGTGGTTAGAAAGGAGGACATTGTGCAAGGAATAGAGAGGCTTATGGGTGATGAAGATATCAAAAAACGGGCGGCGACGATTCGCGAAAAATTCATGCATGGCTTTCCGACGAGCTCTGTGGCTTCTTTGGATGCTTTCAGGGATTTTTTAACCAAAAAGCAGCTTAGTCACAAATAAATGTGAAATCCCACGTTTATATGAGGATTGTTCATTTTTGTGTCTTTCTATTGTAGGTTGAGAAAAATATGTGGTGGCTTACATTGATAAATAATGAGGCCTAAACTTCATGTGGCTACCAATATTTATCTTGTAAGGGTTTACTTGTATTTTGTGTTTTATGAATGAATTTGACTATTTTATTTATATTAAGGGCATGCTTGTTTGGCGGAGATGAGGGGAATCGGAATCGGATGGCATTAATGAGTCAATCGAATGGTATTAATGAGTCACTAGCTATTGAAATCTTGTTCCCTTTATGGGATCCAGATAGATTCGACCAAACAAACGTATCATAAAGGGATCCACATGGGATCCGGATTTACTGCACCATACATTAGTCATTGGATGCGCTCCACGTGGCAAGTGGTGCACCATACATTAGTCATTTGATGTGCTCCACGTGACAAGTGGGAAAAACCAACGACTAGGTTTCAAAACCACCAAACCATATAAATCGTGTTAGACATGCTCTTAAACATATAAATCCTGGTATTCCAAAAAATTGATATAACTGAGTCTCTCTCACAGCTTGACAAATCAGCTAAATAAAAAATGAAGTATAATAAAAATAATCATCCGATTCCTAATCCATGTATATATTTAATTCCACCTTGAGAGGGTATCTGTCATTGGGAGAAAAGAAATCAGATATGGGACTTTTGGGTGTCGGAGAGGAAGACGTTGGAAATGTTGCCGTCTTGATGTAGATATTTGTTAGCGACTACCGCGTACAGAAGTCGGCAACCTATATAAAACAAAACAAAACAAGCTTTGCTAGGAAGAAATGTCTGATTTGATCTTTTGTACATCCTCAGGCGTAGACATAGGATGGTTCAAAAGTGAATTATGGCTATTGGGATGTGGTCTAATTTCAGTATTTTGTCAAATGCATGTTCAAATTTCATACCCTGATTTTCTTATCCCAAAACTTTCTTATCCGCAGCTATCTATCATAGATTTTTCTAGGATTTTTTTGTATGCTTGGACTGCTAAAGTTGGCCCTTTGAACCCCTCTGTAACAAAAGCTAAGGCGGTTTGTTTTGGTTTAGATGCTGCTCTTAAGAAAAGTCTTTTGATGGTCATGCTCGAGGGCGATGTGACAATTGTTTTAGATCATCTTTAAGATTGGTCCAAGGCCCCTCCTTGAGAGCTTCAAACTTTGTCTCTGGAAGCTAGGAACCTATTGTCCTATTTCTCTATGTTGGTGGTTCACTCGTGTTCCTGTGTAGCCAACCAAGCTCCTCATCATTTAACTCAATGGACAGCTTCTCTTAATCTTTTTGGTCCCATTTCTATTTCCCAGATCCTAGAATTTATTCTGAATGTAGATCAAGAGATAAAAATTGCGGAGAATTCTACTTTAGGTCCCCTTTCTAATTAAAATATTCTTTTGCTTATAAAAAAAAAAAAAAAAAAAAAAAAGAGCACCAAACGATGCTCTAGTGGTGATGCATATGTGGGGAGACTGACTTAATTTCAAACTCTAAATAGTGGTTGTTTGAGCCTTTGAGGACAGCAAACTAAGAAAAATTTTGGACCCACTATTCGACGGAGCTCATTTCACGAATCAGATAGGCTAAAATCATTTCATCATTTAAAATGTCTCAAGTCTTAACCCTTTAAATCTCAAGTTTCTTTTCCATATGTGCCGTCAATTCAAGTGCATGATACAATGAACAATTTTATTTTACTGTTAAGACCCATACAAACGCAGGTTATTTGGTTAAAAATCAAAAGGGAAGATAAGTTAGTCAATTGTTTAAAATATTGAACCACCTCCACCATTGAAAACAAATTAAGAAAATGCAAATCCTCCCAATCATTTTGTTTTACTTCCTTAACAAAATGCAAATATTTGGAAAAAAACAAAAAACCAAAAAAAGGACCAGATTTGGATGATTTGTTAGATTCTTGGAGATCGAGCTCTCTGAAAGTCCTCATTTCTACTCTTCACCATGTGGTTATAGAGTGTCTCAAATGGATTTTTAAGGGTCCTAGTATAGAACCTAAGAAACCACTAATCAATAATAAAAAAGATAAAAGAAAAAATACAAATTTTGAGCAACCTACTACTTGATTTGGCTCAACACAGAACCTTAAGAGTTGTCTGTCAGACCTGAAAAACTTGGTCAATTAAGGATAAGTTTACCTAGTTTTAATTTCACACTGTTTGATAAATCTATTTTTCCTACTAATCAATTCAGTTTTGTTATGAAAATAAGATATAAATATAGTTTTTTTTCAAACCAATTGTGATTTGATTTATTTAAAAATAAAATAACAATTATGAATCAAATCCAATCTGATTCAATTTTTAAAATTCTCAAACAAACTCTTATAGTTCGGATTTCATTTCGTCGAAGAAAAGATGAAAACAAAATTTTTATTTTTAAAAAAAATCCAAAATTGTTGAAAAATATTGTGGCTATGAGAATGCCTGGCAGTGTGGGATCGGGTCAACACTGGCACACTGCCTTCCTATTTGTTTGTGAGTGCACCGTCCACAGTCCACACCCCTTTTGCCCATCCTGCTGCTCACTGTGCTCAGTGGACCTCATCGTATATTAGAATAGTTTCATACATACATCATATAGATATATCCTTTCCAAATTTCCATGATATAGAACATGCCTTCCTGTACCGAACAGTCAAAACCCTCAATAGATCCACTGCTACCTGCAAACCCTCTCCGCCAATACCTCTTCATTCCTCTTTTCCCAACTCCTCCTCGTCTTCTTATCAAATTTCATAAACAAACAGTGAAAAAGAGAAGAAGATCAAAGCTAGGAAACAAAACCCATCAAACATGACAGCAGGTGAGATATGGGTTGTTCTATATTTTGGCCAAGGCCACCTTTTCCCCTGCATGGAGCTCTGCAAACACCTGGCATCTCGCAATTTCAAAGCCACCCTCATCGTTCCCACTTACCTCTCTTCCTACGCCCCTTCCTCCTTCCGCCAACACCCTCTCGTCGAAATGGTCGAAATTTCCTTGTCTTTTCCTTCTCCGCCCCCGCCGGGATCTGACCCATTCAGCCACCACCACATCCACCAACAACTAATGGCTACAGCCCTTGAGAATGTCCTTTCTTCCCGAATCGGAAACCCGGGTTCGACCCCACCCGTTTGTGCGGTGCTCGATGTCATGATGCCGTTTAGCAGCGAGATTTTCAAGAAATTTGACGTCCCCACAGTTGGATTCTTCACCTCCGGCGCATGTGCGGCTGCGTTGGAGTATGCAGCGTTTGTGGCCAACGTGGAAGATGTCAAACCCGGAGAGACCCGTTTGCTCCCTGGGTTACCCGAAGAGATGGCTTTGACGTGGTCGGATCTTAAAAGACGCCCTCGCAGGCCTCCACCCGGTTTTGCTGGCCCACCAGGTGGTGGTGGTGGTGGTGCTCCACGAAAATTCGGTCCATCAACACCCGGCAAACAACCACCGTGGGTAACCGTAGCAGAGGGAGCGATTGCCCTGATGATCAACACGTGTGACGATATTGAACGTCCATTCATTGATTACTTGAGTAATCAAATCGGAGTGCCGGCTTGGGGTGTGGGACCACTCTTGCCCGAAGAGTACTGGAAATCGTCTGGTTCGCTTATTCGGGACCGTGAGATCCGGACCAAAAGACAATCGAATTACACGGAGGATGAGGTAATCCAATGGTTAGATTCGAAGCCACGTGGGTCTGTAATCTACGTGTCATTTGGTAGTGAGGTGGGTCCAACTATGGAGGAGTATCCCCGATTGGCCGAAGCATTGGAAGACTCCAACCGGCCATTTATCTGGGTCCTTCAACCCGGTTCAGGTAAATCCGGTCCACCTCGTGCTATATTTGGTGGTAAACCCGAATCAGAAGCCGAAGAAGGTTATTTTCCTCATGGATTGGATAGCCGAGTGGGTAAAAGGGGTTTGATAATACGCGGGTGGGCACCACAATTGTTGATACTGAGCCATCCATCAACGGGTGGGTTTCTTTCTCATTGCGGGTGGAATTCTACTGTGGAAGCAATTGGTCGTGGGGTGCCATTTTTGGCATGGCCCATTAGGGGTGACCAATATTATGATGCAAAGTTAGTAACGAGCCATTTGAAGGTTGGGTATAGAATCTCAGAGGACTTATCACAAATGGTCACAAAGGAAGAAATTGTGCAAGGAATAGACAGGCTTATGGGTGATGAAGAGATCAAAAAACGAGCGGCGACCGTCGGCGAAAAATTCATGCATGGCTTTCCGGCGAGCTCTGTGGCTTCTTTGGATGCCTTTAGGGATTTCATTAAACGAAAGGCAGCTTAGTCTTAGTCAAGTGGGATCACTTAATGTATGTGATTAAGCCTGTAATATGGACATTGATATGCTTTAACACAATTATTAAACCAAGTAACCACTGTGTTTTAAAAAATTGATTTTTTTGTGGGGGGTGGGGGTTGTGACTATCTGTCTTTATCCTGAAGAATTTTATTAGCAACTAGCACTTGCAAAAGAAGGCAAACATTGATCTCTTAAAACGAGTGAGGGAAGCAAAGTCAAACTCAAATCTTGTACATGTTCAGGCATAGACACGCGTGGATGGATCAAGTTAAAAGAATGCGATTGAGGTCAGATTGTGTAGGGTGTCGGTACTGTGATTTGAAATTCGATCTGCCGGTGAGGTCCACAGTTGGTCACACCCCACCCACCAAAGTATCTTCCAGCACGTCTCACAAAGTCCCAATCCTTGCCACTGTGCCAATATAAAACAAGATATAAAAGTCTTGTCGATATATGGTTCCACCCACAATTCAAACACCTCTTTATTTGCATTTTATTCATGATCGATGATAATTATGACGATGAACAGTATGGAACAAATCCTATGGTCCACCTCTTTATTTGCCTTTCATTCATGATGATGATGATGATGATGATGATGATGATGAGCACATGAATTGCCACCACATCAAAGTCTGCTTTGACGTGTTCCCACTTCCCTATCCTCCCCACCAGTGACTCTTCAGATGAAAAAGCATTTGGGGATTTTCCCAAGACGATTCCCTTCATAATGGGACTCCACATGATCCATGCCATTTGTGTCTTACCAAACGGTCCAAACTTTTTTGTAGACAATTATACATACACTCCCCACCGATAGTCTTTTCTTTTAAAATTTCCCTTCTATCCAAACAAACTTTCCTTCCTTCGTTTCTTCACTTGTCAGTACACTTGTACTAGGATATTAGGAAGACCCTCGCTTTGAAATTTTCTCTCCATCCAAACACAAGCTTTTCTTTTTTGATCAAAAAAGTAGAAAACGATGTCAGGTGAGGTTCTGGTGGTGCCCAAAAATGGCCAGGGCCATCTCTTCCCATGCATGGAGCTCTGCAAACACCTTGTCGCCCGAAATTACAAGATTACCCTCATCATTGACTCTGATATTTCCTCCTCTGTCCCTCCCTCTCTGCGCCAATCCTCTCTCTTTCAAATCGCCGATCTCTCCTCTTCTCCGGCTACTTCAACGTCATCGGGATCTGACCCACAACCGCCCCACCTCCGCGATCAGCAGAAGATGGCTTTCGGCCTCGAGGCCCTCTTGGCCCGCCGAAAATCCGAAGACCCGTCTTCGACTCGGCCGGTTTGCGCTGTGATTGACCACATAATGAACAAAACCCAGGAAGTGTTCTGGAAATTCGACATCCCCACGGTGATTTTCATCACCTCCGGCGCGTGCTGGGCCGCCATACAGCACGGGGCGTGGAAGATCCAACCCGCAGATATGAAGCCGGGTGAGGTCCGAAAGCTCCCCGGTTTACCCGAAGATGTGGTGCTAACCTATTCGGATCTTAAACAACGGCGACATTGGCTTCCTCCCAAGTTTCGAAGTGGTGGGACCGGTCCAGACGGATCAAAGGGTCGCGGTTTTAGGGGCCCGCCTTTTCCGGGCGAACCGGCTCCATGGGTGGCAGAAGTGGAGAAGTCCGCTGCCATCTTGATCAACACGTGTGATGATTTGGAGCGTCCGTTCCTGGATTACATGGCTAATTTAACGGGTAAACCAGTCTGGGGTGTAGGCCCGTTATTGCCGGAGCAATATTGGCAATCCACGGACTCACTCCTTCGGGATCAGGACATCCGACCCACCCGCGAGTCGAATTACACCAATGATGAGATCATTGAATGGTTAGATTCGAAGGCACCTGGGTCGGTAATGTTTATATCATTTGGTAGTGAGGTGGGTCCATCTATGGAGGAGTACCCCAAGCTGGCGGCCGGGTTGGAGGAGTCGGATCGTCCGTTTGTATGGGTCATCCAACGGAGATCGAGTGAACCGGGTAGAGACCAACCCGATTCAGAAGGATATTTCCCCCATGGATTGGATAGCAAAGTTGGTAAAAGAGGTTTGATAATACACGGATGGGCACCACAATTGTTGATACTGAGCCATCCATCGACGGGAGGATTTGTATCACATTGTGGGTGGAACTCCACAGTGGAGGCCATTGTTCGTGGGGTACCCTTTATGGCATGGCCCATTAGAGGTGACCAATACTATAATGCCAAGTTAGTAGTGAGCCATCTCAAGGTGGGGATTATGGTCTCGGACGGTTATCCGGCTGATATGGTTAAGAAGGAGGATATAATTAAGGGGATTGAGAAATTAGTGACTAATGAAGAGGTCAAAAATCGGGCGGCAGCACTTCGAGGCAAGTTCGAGCATGGTTTTCCGGCGAGCTCAGTCGCTTCACTGGATGCTTTTGCTGATTTTATCAACCAAAAATCTTGTTAGCCCATAAATAAAACGTGGGAATTGTTGTTGGTTTTCCCCTGCATTGGTGGAATTGTATTCCACTTATCTTGGTTTTCATGTGATGCCGAGTTCCTTGTTTTTGGAAATAATTATCAGATGTTTTTTGGGAATTAGGATATGCTTTCCCAGAAGAGGTGTTAATTTTTTTTCGGAATTTTCTTTTGGCATTGAGTGAATGAGTTTTGCTAGACCAAATCATAATAATAATAAGAAGAAGAAGAAGAAGAAGAAGAAATTTGGTCAAAAGTAGTTTTGCCAATTCTGTATCGAACTTTCTCAAAATCCGGAATGATGTTTCCATTATTCTGTGCGGTCCACTCTATGGTTTAAGAACGCGACCCACTAAAATGATTTGGGGGTAATTGAATTGGAGCTACGATCCCTGCCCAAGACACCCTTCGAGTGCACCTCTGCTCCCCCACTAAGCAAAATGAAGCAAATTCGGTTGAGGATGCGGGGATGAGGGAAAAAGACCCGAAGGTCGAACAAGAAAGATTTTAGCGCGCCCCAACGGCGAACAAACCTATGAGCAGGGCTTTATTGGGGACTAGCTCACTTCTGATTATTCGCAATGAGCTGTTATCCCTTCCTGAGCAGCAGCACTCTCATTCTTGCAGTTGAATCCAAAGACCAAATAAGGTAGTCCCACATTTAATCTGGAACCATGTCAGGCGGACACTATACACTTATTGAGTAGGTTAGTGAAAAGTATCTGCTTCGAGTAAATTGCAAGATCATTTCACAATCTCAAATGATGTAGATTGCGCTGGTAAAAATATGAAAGATAAACAACGAAAACAAAAATTTGCAGGGGAAGGGGAAAGTTAACCAGCCTCTGTAAAACTTCTTTGCAGTAGGGAAAAACATCATACCTCTCAACATGAGAGAGATGTCGAGAAACCAATAAATTTCATCCTGGAAGCTAAACTTTGAATTGCAACAAAATAGAAAAACAAAAATTCACTTTTTACTAATTTTATATAGTGAAAAAAATTACATTTGATAACACTAACAACCATATTCCAGTAAATTAAGAAATGGATTGAATTGTAGTGGGAATGGAAACACTTGCATATCTGAACAAATGATTTCTGTATAAAATCAGCAGAGGTCAATGGTGTGACTCAGTTGGATGGATCTGGGACCAGCTTTGGGACTATAGCAGATGACAGCTCTACATGAGAAACACGGACGGCACCAATCAGCCGCTCTGGCAACTCATCTATAGTATTGGCCTGCGAATGAAATATCATGCCACCACTTCCAGGTCAAGATAAATAAGACAAAATTTTGATGACAAAGAATATAACATCATAAACACAATCCTGCAAAAATAAGATTGGGCAATTACTTGGAAATGTAACTTAGTTTGCCAAAAATAATTCAGGTACCCATCCTTGTTTCGAAAAGTACACAAATCCATTTGCCTGCTAACACTAAAACACCCCTCCTATATGACACCACCACTGTGTTATTAAATACTTCCTTCTATATGACACCATTACTGTGTCATTAAATACTTCCTAAAAGCTTATCATACGAATAATTAGGACATACATGCCCTGCTATTCAAAATAAAATATTGCCATTAAAGTTTAGGTCAGAAAAGAAAAATTCATATGGAGATATCCTTTCAAGCAAGGGTAAAAATCATCCTTCAATAAGAGAAGCTAAACTTCAAGCACTTTTGTTCTAAAGAATGATGTCAAAATTATTGAAAAAATGTAGTGACATAAGTGAAAAACATTGTAACATACAGTGTACGTATGACAAGCAAATTAGAATGGTGTGATTTTAGAATGTGGGGGGTATTTCAATTATTTATGCCAAACTTAAAAGGTCCTTACTTAAAAATTAATAATCGGCTCAAACAGATTATGGGACTAAATCTGTGCCCCTTTAAGTTGAGCAGGCTTGAGTTAGACTTAGAAACTTTAATTAAACATTACATGGTTAGATCCCCTATAACCCATCCCTGGCACAAATGTGTGTTACAACTTACAACCTATGACTAATGTAGAGTCTTTCCAGTGAACAGAAGTTGAAAGGATCACATTTATTTAAATGGACAGACCTGTACAAGAAAAGCCATATCAACCACCAAAGTTGTAATTACGCCAATTACAAGCCCCAAAACTCCATTGGCAACAGTAGAAGAACCAATGTCAACATCAATCTGCAGAAAATGCACCATGTTAAAATATTAACGCTTTTAGTAAATCATCTCTACAGTAAGGTCATCTATTATAGAATATCCAAGATCTTTACTTCTAAGTACTTGGGACCACGGATGTAATTGCAGTCGACCGCTTTTCCCAATAAACAAGGAGTGCTTCCAACACTCTGGCGCACAATCCATGAGCCCTGCATCATTCAACACTGAAAATCAAGATAATGCACTACATACTATAGTCAAAAGGAAGAAGGAGATAAAGTCAAAAACAGTAATAGAAGGAACACCCTAGTCAGGACGAGGGCAATCCGGCAATGAGAGCTTTCCAATCCAGGATTAGGAAAAATCAACCTCATTGGAGATAATCCTACCATTGAATCTGCATAGATTTTTATGGACTACCCAAAATCTACATGTATATATCTCATCCCTAAATTTCAACCGAACAACGAAACCACTGTGGGTGCACGTGTGCATACATGATGCAGAGGCAACATTTCCTACCATCATGCTACAAGTGACAAGCCATGTTTTTCGGCCCGCAGGTATATCTCTACTGGAAACCAACGATCAGTAGATCCTGAGGTTGCAAATTGAGCGGGGTTAACCCCAAACCCAGCCACCTAGACGAAACTAAAGTCTGCCAGCCCAAAGTAAGCCTTAGCTATGGATCCAAGAACCTGTGACAATGGAATAGGAATACCAGAGCTATGATTACCTAATCAAGCCTGCTGTACTAAATGCAATTCTACCGCTAGTGATTCTTATCGCATAAGGATCATCATAGAAAGATGAAGCGTGAATAAACAATGAGGTTTGTCTTCTCTTATTTTTATTCATAAACAGAGGCAATAGCAATTCCAAGTGGTCCAGTGGATTAGGCCATTAGTAACCTAAAGGAGTTTGATTTGCCATGTATGCGAGTGCTATACTAATAACATAAAACTTTGATTCTCTTGGTTCCTCTAGGTCAGTGCCTCTATGGTTAGACCTTTGTGATTTGGAAAAGTCCTTTAGAAAAGGTGGTTCCCTAGGCTCTAAGAGGTAATCAACAGAATCCAACAGTCCTGACATCCCGACTTTAGCGTTCCACCAAAATTAGAAAAACCAAGACAAATACCTTGGGAACTGAGGGGATGAGCTTCAGCCTACTATTGCGGAACTCATCATCACCATCGACAAATCGTTGCAAAAGGGATCCAGGTACTAATGCCTTCGTCACAAAATAAAATACCATACTGTAGTGCGTAGAACCAGGTACCTGTAAAATACAATGTTATTTCTCTTCCAACCTCCAGATACATAAAGGTTAAAATTCATTATCAGCTGAATGAAAACAACTTACTTGCAGATTTATAATCACAGAGAAAAGTCCTTTTTCTGAGGCAACCTACACAATTATAAACAAAACTCATAAATGTATATTACAGCATATAAAGAAAATTGCAACAACTTACTTGCATAAACAAAGTCTCTAGTATACTTACGATCTTTAAGAAACTTTAAAGTTGTCTAGATCATAAGAAACTGAACATATAGAGTAAAACTCAGAGAAGACTATTTTAAATAAGTGATTACTGATTCAAATAAAACTAACAGATTCCACTTGTCCAGTGATTGTTGATACAAATTGGGAGGGCTTATTTCCACACCTTTTTTACCTGCATCCACACCCCTCCATGAGTAAAAGGTGTGAGAAAATAAGCCATGGAGGGTGTGGATGAAGCCAAAAAGAGTGGAAATAGGCCCTTCAAACCAACATATTTCACTTGGACAAAATGAGCTTATATATAGGCAGAATGTAAGCAGAGCTTCCTAAGACAAGTAACATCCAAATTCAGATAATCCACAGTCGAATTTACTCATTCAGTCATAGAAAGAAAAAGGGAACCCCAATCAAGTTCGACACCCACAATGTGCCACATGATCATAAGCTACCAGGCACTTACTAATTCAATACTCAATAGACTGGTAATTCTAAAACTACTCTTAACAACACAATTTTTATTGGACGTGATAACCTATAATAAACCATTGACCTTGATCAGAGTCCATTAGATTAAATCAGAATTTCTGAGAGCTTCTACTCTCCAACAAGGCAAGAATGAAACAGATGGCTAAGGCTATAAGCAGCACGCACAGGCTATGGCAGGTCAGCTTAAATATGATGACAAAGATTCTTTCAACAGAAGAAGACATTAAAAAAAAATTATAAAGTGGTTCATGTGTATCACAGAATATATTTTTAGTTCTACAGCCCAAATCAAAAGTAACAGAGGAAAAATTAGTGAAAATCAATAGAACCAGCACCCATATTCACGGTTTTTTTTTTAATCTATTTCAACCTAGAATCCATCTCATAAACACAATACAGTTTGGGTAGTGAAGAGGAAGTATCATAGGGTTTGTAATTTGTTACAAATTTGAAACTCAATCATTGAGATCCTGCCCAAAAAACCTGACTCCATAGATTCTCATTCCATAATTGATTAAAAGAATCCATTTTTCAGACCAGATTACAGTTTGGCTAGAAAAAAAAAAAACTACTAATGCGGGGTTGTATTTGCATGAGTTCAAATCTAGAGCTTAAATCATTGAAATCAAATGATTATACACAGAAGTACAGACACAACAATAGAAGGGCACCAAAATGATATAAAGAAGAACAGGTAGCCAGAAAGACTAATCTATACTAATATAGAAAACGTTTGGGTTATGGTTGGATGTACGGGGTGGATTAACAAAAAGTCCCTAACAGTTTTAAATATGTAGACGTTAACAGCGTTACAAACGTTTTTTAAGCAAGGAATTCTAAATTAACTCCATCTTAACCACCCACTATCCTCTCATTCTCCTTTCTTGAACGTTACTTCTCCCACCTCTATCATAACCACCTTCCATTTTCTCTCCTTAACCACTTAATATTAGTTTTTGCTTTGAATTTGAAATCAAGTTTTTATTTTTTATAGCTTTTGTCAATATTATTTTTTGGAAGATCTTTGTCACTTTTTTTTTTTTTTTGTGTGCGCGCCAAAATCTAGTATAGCCACAATAGCACTGAAGCATTTTTAGCAAAGAACTGAAACAAAGTGGAAAGTAATAATAACACCACAATGATTGACTACATCCTACAGTAACGGTGCTTGAATGGTCTATGCACAAAGTGGCTCAAAAGAACATTATTTGAACTTCAAAAACAAAGACGAATGACATGGCGTTCAGACAGTAAGATCAAATAATAATTTTTCTTTTCCTTTTTTAAAAGGAAATCTAGGTTGTAGACTTAGCAAACACAAAAAAAAAAAAATATTCCCTCCATACCATTCCAAAAGAATCTCTTATGAACACTCAAAGTCTCAAGCTTCATGTCAATTTAATTTGAATTTCAAATCTTAACCTATAATTGCTTAACAACATGAAAACTAGGTTGTAGACTTAGCAGACACATACAAAATATTCCCTCTATTCTACTTCAAAACAATCTCTTATAAACACTTATAAATCATTTCAATTTCAATAACACCCTTTACTCATCTACAACTACATTTTAATACAATGCCCAAAGTTCTATCCTTTTCATGAGCACCTTGAAAATACAAGACATGCTATATGACTCCCAAAGGATAAGTGTAGTGATCCAGAGCATTGATCCCTGTGGATGGGTGGGGTTCTAGCTAATGTGATGCTGACCTATGTCAACTACTACTGATAATACTGACTCGGATTATCAGTCCTAAGGTGTACTTGTCAAGAGGTGAATGTAAAACAGTAGTAATATAGTCCTTCTGAAATACTAAGTCTTGTAATTCTTAGAATGACTATAGAGAGTAGGCGTTGAGAGAAAGAGTAGGGTAAATGTAGAGAATGCCTATAGGGAGTGACAATAGCAAGTACTTGAGTTCTGAGCCATATTTTAGAATTCTGACTTAGTATATGTAATGTAATTTGATAGTTGGTTCTTTGAAACAAAGTTGTATAGCAAGGTTTTGCAAGTAGTATGACTTAGAATTATTTTCAATGATTAAACAGTTTTTCCATCTTTTTCATTGTAAAGAATGAAGGCTATTTACAATAGAAGGCTAATAGCAAGGATTGATGTGGTTGTGACATGTGTCTCACATGTGGTTTGCATTAATTGGACCAAAATCTAGTCCAATGCATGTAAGCCAAGCGTTTGGGCAAGAAATTAACACTTGTATTGAAATGGACACATGTCATCATAAATCTGGAGATTTGTGGGTTTAGCAAAGAAGGATTGACACATATTCTAGATAGGTGTGAAATATTATTGGCTGGTTTAAAGGTCCAATAGGAGTTTAACACCTACCAATTGGTGGGTGAATTTGGTTTTGACATGTGTCTTGAATTGATTATGGACACATGTAGCAAAGTTACTTACTCCCCATTTCCCTACAAAAGACCAAAGCAGAATGTCATGTTTATGACTGCCCTGGTTAGCCCTCACTCCAACCACCAAACCAAAATCTCTCAAGTCATTCCACCAGTGCAATTCAGGTAACGTAGCGTGACATCTTAATTGCCCAAACCAACATCAAGTCTTAAGATACTATAAGACTTCCCTAATCCTGTCACAGACTTAGGCAGGCGTCAAGCGTCAGGATGTATACCAGTTATGGACAAGGAGAACACACTAGTCTTGGAAGGGGAAACTTCCTTCAGACGAGGCGCTTCCTTAACGCATACTAAGTATCTTGTAATATATAATGATGAAATAGGCATACCTGGGCTTTATATACATCTCAAGTAGCCTTACTTTTAATGGGAGAGATCTCAACCATTAGTTATAAAGGCGTCTCTTCCTTAAGACGTCTCGTCCTTAAGGTGTCTCGTCCTTAAGGTGTCTTATCCTTAAGGCATCTCTTCCTTAAGGCGTCTTGTCGTTAAGGCGTCGCGTCCTAAAAGCGTCTCGTCCTAAAAGTGTCTCGTCTTAAGGCGTTTCTTCCTTAAGGCATCTTGTCCTTAAGAAGTCTCTTCCTTAAAGTGTCTTGTCCTTAAGGCGTTTCTTTCTGAAAGACATTACGTCCTTAAGGCGTTTCTTCCTTAAGGCATTTCTTCCTTAAGGTGTCTTGTCCTAAAGGCGTTTATTTCTGAAGGTGTTATGTCTTTAAGCACATATGTTCTAAGTTTCAGACTTAATTTCCTTTTTAGTATTTCATTCGAAAATCAACAATTTATTCAAAGTGTAACAATTTATGCCTGAGGCAATGTAAGCACGAGGTGGCACTTCAAGCATGAGGTGTCAAACACGGGGTGACATTTCAAGTATGAGGCGTCAAGCAAGAGGTGTCACTTCAAGTATGAGATGTTAAGCACGAGATGACACTTTAAGAACGAGGTGTCACTTCAAGTATGAGGTGTCAAGCACGAGGTGGCACTTCAAGTATGTAGTTGTTTATGACTTGCCACGTGGCGAGGTGCTTGACGTGCTTATCACTAAATTTCAACCACGTAAAGATAAAAATTATATAAGCATTCTGCAGAATTTCGTGACATGCTTAATGTGTTGCAAAAGATATACAGATGACCACATGGAAAAGTGCTGACATGGTTGTGATGTATCAACAATCCCAAAGTTCTATCCAAATCTCAGCAAAATTTAAACTACAACCTTATACCCATATGTAGCAGTATTACAAGGGTCCAATATAGTATCGACGACTTAAATTGGAAAAAAAAATTCACTAAAGTTGTTCTTCTTCAATGATACTGGCCCACATAGTTATATATCATTCTTATCATCTAAGATCATACCTTCTATGCTGATAAAATTTCATCTGATATTATGGCTGCGGTTGCGGCCGTTGTTATCACTATCACTATCATAATCATCATTTCTATTTTTCCTCTTATCTCAATTCTTCTAGGCATAAACTTGAGATCATAGGATTGTCTCACTTTAAATTTTATTCTAACTGATTTTGAAATTTCTAGCTAAAAACCTCACATTTTTTTTTTTTTAATTTTGTTCTTCATTCTTTCTTCAATTAACTATTTATAATTTTTCTATTGGTTGCGCTTTACCAAATACAATAATAATAATAATAATAATAATAATAAATAAGCAGGAAAAGAGTAGCATATAATACTTGTGCCGCACAGCATTGACGCCTAGCAACATGGTCCATTCGCTTTGTGTCCTTGAACCAATCAACAGCAACGAGATCCATGAGATGCTTGCCTGCAGGAATCTTCAAATACGTATTCCAAACAATGTAATTAGTGCAATCCTAACAACGTCATAAGACATTCCAAAAGACTCATGGTACATATTTAAATGAAACAAGCAAAGGATCAACAAACCTTTGTCTTGTCATAACAAAAATTCCTGCCACGAACTCTGAAGTTGTTTCCATCAGAAATTCTCCAGCAGTCACGACCATTATCACGGTCATCACGTCGTAGGTTACCCAAAAAACATGACAAATCAATTTGATCTGTCCGTTCTTCTTCCAAGGCTTCAATTCAGGAAGAAAATCAAGATTACAAGTTCCACGTGATTTTAAATATATAGATCTACTGTCAAATGAATAATCTCTAAGATAGTTTTCATTTACCTATTCTCCTGACTTCATTCTCAAGCCTAGTTGAGTATGCCTGGAAAATGTGCACACCTCAAGTTCAGAGAGTAGGGGAAGAAGTAGAAGAAGAAGAAGAAGAAGCACAGTGTTACACAATTACCCAAACCTCTTGTTCTGCCTCAGCTATTTGAAATTCTTCATCCTCATCAGAGTATTCATCCAACATCATAGAGTTTCTATTTGCAACACTCATTTGATCCAGAGAAGAGTTAGGATGAACAGAAGACTCCTGCAGCTTTTGACTCTTCTTTGAAGAAACAGAAACTGGGGCCATATTGACCATCACTGGAAGTCTTGGAGGAGCATTCCTTTCATCCGTTTGGGAAAACCATTCGCGCAGGCCTATCATAGAAGAGGAAAAAGGATTCAATTAAAGCAGAAAAGTGAGTACATCATGTTGACAAAATTCCTCCAGACTGAAAGAAATGTGAAATAGGGACAGTTTTTTTAGTACAAACATATATATATATATATATATATATATATATATTGATAAAAATCATTATCAATTTACTATTAGTACCCATATTACAAGGCCTTATACCCCTTGTACTTCTTGTTCATCTTTCTAACATAAATGCACTTCCGTCAAAATCAGAATGAAATCTATGATGCACAAGGGTCAGAAAAAACCAGAAAAGATTATAAGAATTTAGAAAATGCCATGCACCCCAACTCTTCCAGGCCTCAAATCCCCCAACTATCTCACATGGGTGTGGGCCCCACCCCCATGTGAGAGAGTTTGGGAAATTGAGGCCTCGAAGAGTTGAGGCACATAGCATTACTCTAACAATTTACAGGAAGATAATAAGAAACATGGCAAAAATATTATGACAAACACTTTCCTATAAAATAGACTGCATTGCACCAAGCATAAAGTATTTCCATAACTGTATTTATTAATAATTGCATAAATTAGTTGCTTGGCCTCACTATATAATAATTATCATCATCAAAGACACGATTAGGGGAACAAGAAGCTGTACAGAACAGCAACAGCATTTCTCCAGTTCCACTACTTAGCCCACACTGTGACTGGTTAAAATTTATATCATGGGACAAGACAATCTAAATTAATGCAAATTATTTATTCAATACAAAAACAATCCATTTGATTGCCAAGACCCAAATTAATTTCTTTTCCTGTCTTCTCGGAGAGAATTATTATCATAACTATTATATTAGAATTACAATTGTATAGTAAAGAATGGAACAAAAGGAAATAGGATGTAAACATGAATAAAAGGCAATGTAAGGGTCTTTAAACCATCAATGTAATACAATTGGCAACCACATTCTATCAAGAATGAAATAAGGAAAAAACTCACCAGCCACACTATTTAACATTTGAAGGAGACAATGTTGCTGGAATGACGAAATGTAACCTGCACCCCACCCTTTCAGATCAATTTGCATAAGATGCTGCACCTGCGTTCTAGGCCTCCCATTCCGAGGTTTTAGAGGAGAAATGTTGAATCCTCCACCTGAGAACATTATAAAACATGATGTTAGCAAGATGGCTTTGGCAAGAATTTTTTCTTTTTATTTTTTTTTCTTGATTAGGATTATATTCCTAAAACCTTGGAAAATAATCCTTTATCAAAAGCCTTTATGGCTTGGCCAGAATTATTTTCCTGAAATAAAAAAACTATAGATCTTAAAAAGTCTTTATCCCTTGGATTCTCAGCACAACCAAAGAAGAGGAAATGGAATTTACTCTCAACATGGGCCCGCACAAATCCTGGTTGTGGACCACAGTTCTCATGCTCCCTAGAACGGAATAACACAACTGCACAATAACAAAAACAAAACAGGGATATTTCTGATATAATAAACAAAAAGTTAAAAATAAACAAATAAATAAATAATAGAGGACAAGAGAAACACTTGCCATAACTTCCATCATCATTTCGCCGCCAATAACGCACATAGCAAAGGTCACGAGGCCACACAAACCTGAAAAAGAAAAGATTGAACAAAAACAAATGCCTATGGCTTAAAAGAGGAGGCCTAGTTTAGAAATTTTCTACAATTTTTGAGTCAATGAAATTAGCAGGCTGATAATAATGATGATATGTTAAAAATGGATAAGAATCCAAGGTTCCCACCAGAGAACAAATAAAGGGAGGAAACGTATAAAAAGAAGTTAAAAAGTATTGCACACTCAAAACATTAAAAAAAAAAATTGTATAGCAAACATTCCACAATGAATCCATGCCATGCCCAAAAGGCTGCCCTGCAAACCAATTCTGAGCAATAGTAGGAATTCACTCTCTTCATCCACTAAGAGTTCAAACACAGATTAGCTACAAATTTTAATGAGAATAAGTGCGTGACATAATTTTCATAAAGTAAACTGGTGGGTTTTTTTATAAATTTTAATTACTTCCAAGGACCTCGGTGTTTCCTTTCTGTTGTTAGAGAGAAGACAGATTGAACCCAAGTTCAGCAACCTCCTAGAGTCAAGGTTCATAGCCTCGTCCGAGATGGATGAGATCTCGCCGGGTTAACCCGGTCTCATTCAGGGGCGAGACGACATCTGAGAACGAATCAAGTATATAGTAGGGTTTTATCTTTTTTTAAAATGAAGTCTTAATGAATACCCATCGATCAAAACATATACTTAATTGTTGATATGTTATGTTTAGTTGTGTTATTTGGGATTATTTTTGGTATGTAAACCAAATTATAGTGTGTTTTCAAGTTATAGTAATGCGCCAGGCCTTTTTTTTTTTTTTTTTTTTTACCATATGATGCATCACAAATTATTTGTTTTGCTTATTTAATGGTTCCAATATGGTTGTCCTATTTTTTCTGATTTTTCTATAATTTTTTTGAATTTTTTAAAAATTCTTTAATGCGTAAAGTTATGTCTCACCCGAAACGCGACGAGATGGACGAGATCGAGATGACTGAGACAAAAACATGACGACAACCGAGACCAAGACTTTGAACCATGCCTAGAGTTCAAAAAATGAAATTGTGGCCATATTATATGTGGCACTATGGCATACCTTACACATCCAACAAGCCAAGTGAGAGCACCCAAACATGCTAAACAAGAAAGCACACTTCACTATTTGCATAATAGCACAATATTACCCTTTATCAAGTGTATTGTGCCACATGATTCCTATGAGCTACACCGAATCAAGCCAAATGCCTACATAAGGCAAACGAGGCCTATCACATGCCCTAATAGCCCACTAAGAGTCATTTATCAAGTATATTTTGCCACAAGATTCCTATGAGTCTTGTTATGTGTCCGTGTCCATGTCCATGTCTGTGCTTCTTAGGCATATACTACTTTAGTATATCAGGAAAAAAAAAAAAACAAAAAAAAACAAAAACAAAAACAAAAAAAAAAAACCAAACAGTAGATAGTATGTAAAACATAAGCAATAACATGATAAAATTGGAGAGAAAATTACATCGGGAACCAGTCAAGTTGAAGTCTATGATAGAGTATAGCTGTATGTCCATCTACCTCCTCAACTAAGCTACCGTGTTGGAAACTGCAATCCCACCTACACAAGGCATGAAAAATGAATAAAACATGAACAATGCAAACAAATTAGGCAGAAATTGTAAGAAATCCAATGATTTTGGGGCTAATTGAAAACATTCTGGAACCGTTAGGTACCAACAATAAGTATTCAAGTGACTAAACAGCCTTTCCTTTATGGATCAATTCTTTTGCAGGCACGCGGAGTATGTTACACAGACTCTAGGCATCAAGGGTTATACGTATCTAAATGTCAAATCCATCACCAGATCTAAGAATACCAGGACTTACACAAGGACATATCATTTACAAACTATAAAGCTAAAAATATAAATAACTAATAATAATTATAACAAAGAGAAGCAACAAAAAAAATTAAAATTAAAATAAAAAAAATTAAACAGAGCAACAATAAATGTGAAACATCAATATAGAAGTCAACGTGTAACAAGGTTCTAGAGCTAAACAAGACAATACTAGTGTTAACCATTTTCAAAGACCTCTAAATATGGTGTGCTTGACAAGAGATGTGTATGAATCAAATCCTACAAGAATTCCATCTGTGAAATTGGACAAGGATTTCAAAGTGTTCAACACATATCTGATATCCCATTCCCAAAAAAATGACATGTCATATCATGTCCACGCACAACTTTTAAGGATAAGGGTTAGAGTAAAACAATAAAACATATTTGGAAAAAACTGAATATAGAACTATAACAAAATATATAATCAACCAACATATGTCAAATTTTTATACGAAAAATCCCCGGAAAAAAAAAAAAGGTTTCTTTTGTTCACACTTGTGAAAAATAAGGACGCTTGGGTGAGAGATTAAACAGTGGGGGAGAGTGATTCTTTATATTGGAACTCTCTTTTTATAGGAGTTTCAATGATTGGGAGTTGAAGTATGATGGATTTTTTTTCAAAAATTTTATGAGCGTAAGATTTCTTTGAAAGGGAATGATACCTTGGTGTGGCGTAAGGACTTTTAAGGGCTAGTCTCAGTGATATCTTTCTACACTATTTCGAGACCTTCTAAGGTGTTGATTACCCAGCTAGATGTATTTGGATTTCTTCAGCTCCTTCTAAAGTGGTTTTCTTAACGTGGTTGGAGGCTAGAGAAAAGTGCTTAACAATGGATCATTTGATTAGAATAAGGTAGGTGTTGCCCAATAGATGTATCATGTGTAAGGAAGAGGCAAAAACGGTGGATTACCTATTCATTCATTGCCATGTGGCTTGGAACATATGGGTGTTTACCCACCCTTGGGTAGCCCAGTTGGTAAGGGCGAACTTGTGATTTTATGGTTAGGCGCACGGTCATGTGTTCGATTCCCTACTAGGACAACCCAAGATTTAAGTGGGGGGCCATAGCAGTGGGTTGCTGCACTAGTCTCCCTAGGGGTTTAGGTTCTGTGGGTGGGTCTAAAGGGCCATGCTGTGGGATGGGTTCACCGTTATCAAAAAAAAAAAAAAAAAAAAACATATGGATGTTTATTTTTCACCTTTTTGGGGTTCATTGGGTCTTACCTTCTTCGACTCATGACATTATTTTGGGTTGGTGGATTAAGGTAAGAAGTAAGGATGCCAAATTTGTTTGGAGAATGGTGCCACATGCTTTTGGTGCTTTAGAGCATAAAGGAACTTGAGAAATTCTGATGGGGTGGAAGTGATTTTAGTTCAGTAACCATTTTTTATAATTTCCTTTTTGTTGATTTTTTAGCCATACAAGAGGACATAGCCCCTCTTATGTTCTTTATGTAGATACTATTAAGCTCTAGTTGAGGGCTTTCGGCTAATGCTTGTACAGGTCTCATGTACATGGGCTAAGTTTTCTGGTTGTGGAGCCCTTCTCACACCATTACTTCATGAAGAGAGAGAGAGAGAGAGAGAAGATCTATGAATTGGATCTTGTTACAAACAAAAAAAAATGGTCTAGAAAAAGCAAGATGTTCGTGGAATATCAGGAAAATTTCTTTACTAGTGCTCAATTGATTATGTATAAGTCAATATTGTCATTGATCAATCCGTAGTTATCAAGAAAAAAACAAACAAAACAAAAACAAAAGAAGTACGCTTTCCATCATTATGACCACTTCGCATGACAGCTTATTCTCCAAGAAGTGAAGCATACATTGTGATATTACAAGATAATACTAATAAAGAATCCTTTAATGCCTGATTATACAGATTAATGCAAACTTAGTTGAGGACGAGTAATCTGGGACCCATTACTATACTCTTCACGCAATGATGTGGATAACAACTAAGATCCAAAGAAAAATATGGCACATTGAAACATTCATCAACTAATATCCCCATCCCCAGATGTAGAAACTTTGACATTTTGAATAGCCAAGAGCATGTAATAAAAATATGATATATAGGAGCTTAATGATTCACATACAAAGGAAAAGAATATATATAAAAATTTCCAAAGGAAAATGAAATCGAACAAGTTTTGAAATTATATTTACACACTATCAACTTTATTTCACACAACAAGGAGCGTCATAACAATAAACTAGTAAAATTTATCCATGAAAATCTTGGATTGAGCATAGAAATCACTTACTCAAACCGTGTTGCATCCATGCTCATTATAAGCTCAAATATTTCTTCGCAGGTTGCCTCAACAACACCTACAGCCTTCATTGCTCTACTACAGCTCCTTGGCTGCACAAAAGGAGAAGAAAAAATGTTAAAATTAATACTCCCTCCGTCCCACAAAGATAGGCCATGTTTGACAAAATACGCAGTTTAAGAAAAAACTTCATTTTCATTGACTTTATTAAACTATATTTTTCCAAAATTACCCTCTTCTACTTTTTATTGGGTTTTGTGTTAAAAGTAATTATTGAAATAACAAAGGGTAGTATAGAAAATTCAAAAAAAATATGATTTGACTATTCAAAATGGACAAACATTTTGGGACAAAAAAAGTAGCAAATAAGGCCTATCTTTGTGGGACGGAGGGAGTAATAATAATAATAAAAATAACACTATGATTTGAATGCAAGCAACCAACTGCATAGTGTGCATGTAAAGCAAAACAAAGAAACAATTCCATACAAGGTAATCAACTTCAAGAAGCTCTTCAAATATGCGAAGTCCTGCGATCATCCAGGTTAAAATGTTACTAGTGGTTCATCAATGCCTTTGGGGGAAAATAAAAAATAAAAAAACAAAGCGAATACAAAAGCATCCGATTCCTCTCCTTCGATAACTTATCCTGATTTTTAACCCTGCATCAAAGGACAGAATAATTAAAGAACGATAAGCAATAACTTACCATTTTGGCATTGGAGAAGACGCCAATGCTTTCTAGAGAATGCTTGATTGTCGGCATTCTGGTTCGACAGCTCTGAGTCTAATTCCCTAGTCCAGTCAAATACTGATTCAGGAGGACCTGACAGTAGAATGAAGACGATGAAATTCAGATAGAGAATTCATCAAATCAATCAGAAAATAATAAAAGAAGGAAATTAAGAAAACCATTTCCAATTGTCGTTCTCCGCATCAAATTTGGATTATCATCATCTTCATCTTCCTGTGCACTAAACCTACATAAAATTTTAAAAGCAGATGAATATGCAAAGTTTCAAGAAAAAGGCATATTGAGTAGGGGCACAAAGCCACAAACTTAAATTATGTGTGCTTAAAAGTAAATATCAATGCAAGAAATCAATTAAAAAATATGTCTCAGCAAAACAATCAAACACACATTCAAAAGGCAGCATATACCTGGAATAAAAGTGAAAGCAACAAGACAACATAATCATTTCTCAACCACATGAGTGAAGAGTGAAGACTTGAAAACAAATTTCAGCACAAAGTGTCATGAAAGACTGAGCAACATCAAGAAAGAATGGAAACACTAATAATGCAAGAAAGAAGCAATAAGTAAGGAAGGACTCAAGAAGTGTACTAAAGAGAAAATTTGACAGAAATATATCGATGCAACATGTAATAAGACCAGGTCATCTTCCAGAGAAAACTTGAAGATTCTTTGCTTTTGTATTTGCATTTGTATTATTATTTTTTTTTTTTTGGGGGGGGGGACCAAAAATTTTAGTCAAATATAGAGGTAAACATGATGCATACACTAAAATGAAGAACAAAACTGCAAGGCCTTAACCAAACTGGATTGAATCTACAAAGTCCAAAAAGGAAGGTTTGACCGCTTTATCCAGCAAACAACCTCAAATAAGGAGGTTCATCTTTAAAATAAAAATGCTCCACGTACTGACGCCCACAAAATAGGACACAACATAACAAACAATGAATAGCTGATCTCCCGAAGAACTTATTATCACAATTCTAGCATCAAACACACCAACCAAAGAAATGCTCCAACATTAACATTGATGAATTAACCCAAACAAGGAGAACAAAACCAGCCCACAATCGCTGATCAAAAAAAAAAAAAAAAAACCCATAATCAACCCTTTTTTTAGCCTCAATTTCAACCCTAAAACCCTTCTTACCCAATTTAACCTTGAACCTAAAAATCCTTATGCTATCCAGAATTACAATAAGCTCATGGGCCCAATAGGGATTTCCCGATAAACATCTTAAACCTCCAAGTTTTTAGATGAAAAGTACATGATGTCCACCACCTGTCATTCTTAAGGAAATAGGAAATGAAAGTGGCATTCAAGCTCTTAATAAAACTAAAACTCCAATGACATTCCTCCATAACCTCCAGGTTTTCATTACTTAAAAGCCAACATTTAAGGTAGAAGGCCATCGGCGTTCAAATCCGTTAAATCTACACCATCTTCTTCAAAGGTCCCTTCCAACTTTTTTCTCTCTCAGAGATCTATAAATTCAAACTCCAATTCATCAAGCAAACATACCCTCCTTTCCTCTACCTTTTTTTTTTTTTTATCAACAGCAAAAAGAAAATTTATTAAAGAACAAAGATAAACTAGAATACAAGAAAGGAGGACAAGATCCTCCTTTCCTCTCCCTTAAAAAATAATAAGCCTATCAAGAAATGCCAGAATACCTTTCAGTAGTTGATGCACATATTTTCAAAACAAGATGGAGCATATGCCATTTTTCAATTAAGAATAAAAATGGACACTGGTCTTAACAGATCTAATTATAACACCCAAGGAAAATGCTTCCCCCGACTCTACAGAAAATAGAATTTTCTAATCTAGCACAATACATATTACATGTAAAGCCGTATACATCGCTGATGTGTACACTGCAGCTTTAAAACACTTCAGTGCAAATGAGTGGATGCTCTGCTAGCCCTCCAACTTAAGCTGTACAACTACCTGCCAAACACAATAAAGAAGACTCCCATCCATCTAATAACCCCATTGATGGTAGGCATCAAACAAAAACCCAACACCCTTATTAACATCGCACACTCCATCCATAGGGACACAAAGGAGACTCCAGCTTTGAATCTATCCTGCAACACCAAATTTGGGAGACCAAGCCCCTGATTTTTAATACCTTTCAGCAAACTGAGAAAAAGGAAAATGATTCCTGCCTCCACCATTGTCATATTTAGGGCCCGTCTCCCACTTTGCAGACCCCCACCTTCCAGCAAAATCTCCTCCGCCACTCTTACTTCCTCCATCTCCACATAGCTCCATTGATAGAGTGGAGGACTATGGTGATGGGTGACTAAAAAGTATAGACTAGGTATAATTTTTGGATGACAATCGAAAAAAATCATCCAAATCAATGTTAATCACAACTGAAAATGTCTACGTATGGATATTTTCCAACATCAGGGAAAGAAATTCAAAAAAAGTGTGTATGTTTTTCATTACATTACACAATAGCATTTTCCATAGCATAGCTCAACTCTAACCAGTACAGAGAAATAAAAAAAGCAAAAAAGCTACTTACTGACTTTCGTGGTCTGATGAGGAAGCAGTCCTCCCATTATCCATTCCAGATTTATATTCGAAAAGAAGATTTTTGTTACCATTAGCAACTAGTGACTCCTGATGCTGCACATCATCAATATATTATCAGGCCCAAATGCACACAACCACACAATAAACAGAGGTTAACAGAATAACATGTAATGGAACCAAACCAGCATCTACCATGTCGACAGATAAAAACATAAATAAATAAATATTTCGTACAACCATCGTATAGTCACCAAAAACATTCTTGTTTAGGCTAAAGCAATGGAAGGGAAGCAACAATTTCAAAAACTATCACCTATTGGTCACAGTTTTTTATTAAAGCAGGGGAGAGAGAGAGAGAGAGAGAGAGTTACACAGTCTCTAAAAAATGGACCTGATCAATAACTTGCTCGATTTTTTCTTTCCAAATTAGTGCCTCCTGGATGTTGAATGCTGCCATCTGGTACGAGAACACAGCCCATATAAAACAAATTTCTCCACCACATATTTGCATGCCATAAAATATCAGAAATCAACATATAATTATTATGAAAAAATAAAAATAAAGTGACAACGGAAGCATGGAAAATCTAGCAGTAGCCTAATAGTAAATTATACAAATAATATCTTATTTATAGCATGGAAGACACTTTCACTACACAACTTAAACATGCTGCAGGTCATAGAAAGACTTTTAAGCACATTTTAAGACTATATAAGATCATTTCAGGTTTGAAGATCAATATGAGCAAGAGTTCTACTTGATGTTGAGTAAATTAAATATATCAACTTGCAGATTTGATGGGGTGCAAGGTTAGCGAGTGGACAATGAAGTACTTAGGTCTGCCTCTGGATGGAAATCCTAAGCCTATGTTTGGTAAGGGGGAAAAGGGGAAGGAAGGAAAGGGAAGGAGGGAAAAGGGGAGGGAGGGAGGTGATGCAGCGGAAAATACGCGGTCGAGACTCGCTCACCAAATTAACAAACAAGTGTCCACCAATCTGTTGATTGTCACAAGAACAATGACAGATGATAGGCAACCACGATCAATGCTCACACTAGAACACAAAGTAGGAAGAAGAAAAACTCTCTCTCTCGATATTATTAATCTCAAAAAATAATCAAAAGCTCAAAGTCCTTGTCATAAGGCTTACAATCCTTTATATAGAGAATAAAACTATAAAATAGAAAACCTAGTTCTACTAGAACAAGAAAACCTAGTTCTACTAGAACAAGTCAAAACTAACTAGGGAACTAATAATTTTAAAGCAACAACTAAATAACAAGGAAATAATTAAAACTCCTAAAAATAACTAAAATAAACTAAGATCCCACATCAGCAACAACAACGAAAAGGCTCGTGGTGCATACACATAGTTGAAAGTATGAGTACGCCTTTGGCACGCTACATTAGAAGGTAATTGGGTGTGTTTGGTAAAGGGGAAGGGGGAGGGAGGATTAGGAATCCCTCCTTTTCATTTTTTCTCATCCCTCCATTTTTGGGGGGATTAGAGGATGGAAATGAAACTTTTGGATTAAAATGACACATTTAACCCTATTCCTATAATAATTTATTCATTACTACTATATATGTGAAGGTAAATTAGTAAAATTAGTATCTATTATTTCCATTCCTTCCTTTATACCAAATGCACAGGAAGGAAGAAAACTATTTTTCCCTCCATTCTACATCCATCCAACCAGACACATGAAGGAAAAAAGGTCTCCTTTTCATGGGGATGGAAACTTATTGAAAGAAGTGGTACAACCCTGTGAAGTAAAAGCTATCTTCCTGGTCAGCATCCCTATTTGTTATCTTCTCTTCCCAATATCCCTATTAGTGTTGCTAAAAGGGATGGAATACTTCATAGAGATTTCCTTTGGTTGGGTTGTGGTGAGGTCGCGAGGGTATAAAAGATCACTTAGTTGAGTGGGATGTGATGGTGACGTCTATTTATAAGGCATAAATATTTGACACCTGGCATATAAAGTCATCTACTTATAAATAATAATAATAATAATAATAAATGAGTGAGTATCAACGCAACAAGGACTTAGGGTAATTCAACACCTCAAAGGCCCATTCCTTATCATTTCTCCGCACCCTGTCCCTCTTAAGCCTGTTGAGGCCAGTGGCACGACCCGGGACTTGATGTAGGCTGAAGCCCTGAAACCTGTTATCTCAGCCTATTCCATTGGCATAGCTAAGATTAGTGACTAAAGAAAGTGCCAACCAAGCTAGTCGAGCGGCTTGCCCCAATACTGAAGTAGCATAGCTTCTATCTTGGTCACTATGGGGGAAACATTTCCATGTTGTCCATGAGATACAGGCCACACATAGTGCAGGCTCATTAATTGGGCTAATGAGCTTGCAGTTATGAAAGCCCATAAACAGAATGAGTGGGAAGGTCTCCCATTGGTCAGAGAACTCAACCAATAGAATTCCGCCACATGGGATCGGAGGCTTAAAATCCTATAAAGGTCATCCATGGTTCATTTACAAGGATACACAACTTAGGAATTACAAAAACCAAGAGCATTCCCATTCTTTGGATCCTCTCTTCCCACCATACCTCAAGGCTCCCCCTGGTTGCTTTGATCTCCCCTCAACAACGCCCTCTTGCTATCTCATCAACTAAGATGTCACTAGCTCAGTTGGGATAATTGATAGAGGTGTTCTAGATATTTGCAATAGTTGTGTTTCTATTTTAGGAAAGATGAGATTATCAAGGATTATGTGTTTATCTACGAATATTAAAAGAATTACCAAGGAGAACTACAGGTTTCTGTGATAGTTTCCTTGGAGTCCCAACCATTGTGATGCAAGTCGTATTTGCTTTGAATAATTGATTGCCACAAAGCATCTTGTTCCATTAGAAACCTGCACAACTATTCGCCTACAAGGGCTTTGTTTTTAGCAAGCACATTACCCAAATCTAGCTCCTCTCTAGAACACCTCTATCACTTGCACCAACTATTGCAAATTTTGTCAAAATTTGAATGATCCTGAAGTTGAAGAGCATTCCTCTCTCCTTCTTCCTATTAAAGATGTGCGTATCTCTCCTCTTATAATGATAAGAAATATTGGATACTAGAGCCCAACAGATTGTTTTCTTGTAAATCATTCTTCAATGCCATAATTTTAAATGACAATTTGGAGCCCCCTTATTTTTCCTCTAAGTTGATGTAGGATTTGAGAGTACAACCTAAACTTAAGCTTGGACTTGGACTGTTGCCCATGCTAAGATACAAACTTTTGATTTCCTTCAGAAAAGAATGCCTTATCAAGGTCTTTCCCCTAAGGTGCTAATAAAGAATCACTTGATCATTTCTTCTTCACTATCCCATAGCAATGATGTTGTGGCATAATTTGTTTCATGTGGCCAATGTGACATGGATGTCTCCTATAAATGTTTCATCCATCTTCGAAGCCCATTTTCCCAGCTTTAGTGGAAAGAGTGGTAAGGTGCTTTAAATTAGTGCAGTTCTAGCCATCATTTGTAGCATTTGAAAGGAAATGACCAAAATTTTAAAGACCAAAAAGGCAGCTTGAACTCTCTATGGGTACAAGTTAGAATTTCATCTTCTTTTTGGGACATAATTTCCAAGGTATTCCAAGGTATGCCCTTTGATTTATTTTGATGGATTGGAAATAAGCATGATACAGTGATTGGATCCCACTGCCACTAAATAAGGTGAAGTTATAGTTTAATGGTTGTTCCTTAATCCAACCTCCAAGTGAGACTCATACAATCAAGGAGCTTGCTTTAGTCTTCTTCAGGGAATCAGTTGAGGTACCGCTCAGACCCCTTCACAAGGGTTCCTTGCTCACATATTAGTCCTAAAAGGAAGACAAGACCAAAAGGAAATATGAATGTCATGCAATCAAGAACTCAATCTAGAAGCTTATATCTATAGTTATATGAGGTTATATGCAGTTACCTATAGGATAAGCAAAGCCCTTTAAGAGAGATAATAGTGATGCTAAGGTATTAAGCTTTGTATCTCTAAGAGGTAAGGAGTGGAGTTTTGTTGAATGTCATTCCTTTCTTTCTCCTTACTCTCATAACTCTTCTAACAAGTCCTTTCAAGTCCTTAACGTTTATCAGTTAGTTTCAGGGGGCATATCCCCCCGAACTCCCTAGTTACATTACGACCTCCAAAATAGAACGAAATAAATATTCTTGTGGAGGGGGACTTTTCTATGGTCACCTCTTGAGTGAAAGTAGGGTCGGGGGAAATTGGAGATATTGGCATCTTATGAAAGAAATTTTGGATACCACGAGACTTCTCAACGCTTCTGTCTCTTTGGCATATCAATCCGCAAATGGGTAGGCAAACTTTCTAAGTGAAATGAGGGGCGACTACTTGGAGAGGTTCATGGGTCATTTCTACCCACCATGATCATTTGGATAAACAATTGTCTTTCACTTTGTCCCTTTTACTTATAAAGCTTGAGTATTATCTCACTTGTACTTTTCGGCCAACCTCTTGTCCTTCTCATTCTATTAACATTATCTTTATTTCTTACCAAAAATAAATGAATAAGTAAAAATACTACATCTTTCCATAAAAACACGATTTTTGTAAAACGATTTCACGTAAATTCTGTAATATTGTTGTTATTATTGTATATGCACTTCTCTTTGCTAAGATCTCTTATGTTCATCTTTATATGTCTGGGTGTGGTGTGTACTCTATAATGTTGAAAATGGAGATTGCTTAACACTTTTGTTTCATTTCAGGGAACAAAACATGACCAATGTACGCACCAATAATATGGAGTGGTGGAATGTTTGACTCAAGTTAAAGGTTCTATGAAGACAAGATGACGGCAAAAAGAAACATAAATTAAAGTGGTTCGAAGTTCGAAAAAGAATTCACATTACTGGCACAAGCAGATGGGATCAAGGCTCTGTTGAGTAGTTAAGTATTGACAAGTCTTCAAAACAACATTTCTATACCATGATTCAAGCCTAGTTATCAGCCCTGAACCAGACAAGGGGACGGGTCATTGGGTCACTGGTTGAACCATGGGTCAACCAGTCCAACTGTATATACTAATTATATTTTATTTTAAATCTATATTTAGTGTTTGTAATGGTGAATGATTTTGAATATATAAAACAATATTTAGAGCAATACAGAAAACAAACAAAGCATCTACTAGTGGTAGACTCGTTAAGGTGTTTGCTGTTAGCTATGGTTTAAGTGTCAGCGCCCACAAGAAATGTGAATTTTTCAAAAACAAAGCATGTCATAAAAACCGGTCTAACCAGTCCAGTTTGAACTGGTTTGATTAAAAACATCTGCTTCACTCAGGTTCCACCGGTTTAATCTGGGCTGCATGCATAACTGACCCCCATAAATGAACCGAAATGGATCAAGCACCGGTTTACCGGTCGGACCGGCCAGTCCGGTCCAATTCTGATAACAGTGATTCAAATTTTAATTATTTCATTCCGCAAAGGAAAAGAAATGAAAACACCATAACAGCCAGATTTACAACGTGATTAACAAACATTTAATAGTGCAATAGACTAGAGTGGTAGTACCACATATATAGCACTTTGGGGCCACTTAGATGTAAATATATGCTTATTTTTATCAATATGATTATCTTTATTTATATTTCAATAAAGGTAAATTTTCATGATGTCTTCTTGAAATATTACCGTATACTATTTGTGTGTTGCTGTGATTCACCAATCAAGCCATATCAGCAATATTGAGTCAATTTGGGCCAATAGATAAGGAAATTGATACGATGCTTAAGCTATCATTTCAGATCAAATAGATCTACTCCAAGATACAGTAATGCAGTCCAACCGTTATGTGATTGCAAACAAAATAATTGACTCAATTTAAAAATAATTATAGAATTGAAGCACTTCTATTAGTAGTAAACAATCTGCCAATTTCCAAGTTGAAAGTCTACCCACTAAAAAGTTGGGCCTTGGGCCAATCAAAGATAGCATGTTTGGCGGCAATTACGTAAAAGAAAAGCAAAGACCACGCACCGTAATCCGATGGTATTTCTCTTTCTTGTTGTAAACAGACAATACGTAAACCATCTGCTAAAACAAAGAATCAGTAAGGCACTCCATCATCAAGAAGAGAATAGATCATACTACCACAATAACAAACATAGCATAGAGAATTCATATATAAATGCAAGACATGAATGTGTGTCTTGTGTTTCTGAATGAGCATAGCCGTGACTGTGAGTCTGTGAGTGCACATGAGAGAGAGAGATAGTGGGCATGTGTGGGCAAGTGCTTGATTCTGCCAATATTGTAAGTACCGGTGTTTCTAAAAGTGAAAGTGTAAGGCAAAGAATTTTACACACCATGAGGCGAGGGCTTACAAGGTGTTGATAAAAAATAAAACAATTAAAGAGAAAAAAATAGTAAATAACAAATAAAAACAGATATATATATATATATATAAAGGTGTAAACTATATTCAAACATTTTTAAATCATTCAAGGCCGACAAACATGGTTGACTAAATTAAAATCATACAAAAAAATTGGTCACCGAAGTGGCAACCCTAGCTTTGGTAGGCACCAATGCTCTCTCCTCTCTCAAGCATCAATCGAATAAGGCTTCTTCTCATCAGTAACGTAGAATAAAAGAGGGCCTTCTTATTCTAACCACGATTAGTCTTAATATATATATATATTAAAGGCACTCTAGCAAGGTGTACTCATTTGACAATGCACAATAAGCACAAAAAGTGCATGCCCGAAGCATGCACTTACTTTTTGATGCCGATCCCAACCGAAGTCCCAACAAGGTAAAATCAATGTGCCTTAAATCATTAATTATAACAGAAACATAAACCAAACAATCACTAGCTTCCAAAATTCAATACCAAGGTGATGTTGCATCCATAGCAACAAATTTTTTTTGTCAAAATTTCATATAAGCTCTCAATTTGACAGAATATTCATAATTTTGGCCTTTTGGGAGAAAATGTAAGAAGCAAAGAACATGTTGAGATTTTCACAGCATTATTTTGTTATTTGATTGCATTTAATAACTTCAAACCATGTTTCTTCTATTTTTAATCATTCTGTATTACATCAATGTCTTGGTAAAACTCTCTTTAGCCTTTTCTTTATGTCTACATACAATTTACTTATAATTAATCCATGATCCAATATGAACCCTTCTACTTTAATTATCTATGCTACTATGATCCTAAATGTCCCAAAAATGCTTGTATAGTTTTCTAGGTCTTTGCGGTAGTATAATTTTCAAAATTGTATACTTCTAATTTTTTTTTTTTAAATGAAAATCACATTGTGAAAGGTGAACGCCTTATGCTTTGAGGTTTACACCTCACTTTGAAGGGACTAAAACACTTTTCCTCATGCTTTCGCTTTTAAAAACATTGATTACATGACAAAAAAGATGCAACAATCATTGTGTGTAAGTCGATGAACTACAAAAATACAACACAAGAATCTCACAAATTCACCCAAGGTCATCTTTCTTGTAATCAAGATTTATAAATTAATTAATTAATTAAAAAACTAAATTAAAATTAAACAAAGAAAATATAAGAAAAAAGTGAACTTCTAATGTACTCTCAATTGATTTAAATCATTAATCGTGGGAACAATTGGACATCCCTTGAAAATTGAACTACTCTGCTGGTTTCACACTTTCAATTGACATTTCAAGCTACAAACTCAACATTGCTAGTATTCTCTAACATTTTCTGATTAGTAATATAACAAGTTTACCTTCCATTTCTTATTGAGATTTTAAATTGGCCTTTAAATTTAGGTTTGGAATTTTCAACAGCCAAATTTACTACAGGTTATTAAAGAAAGAAACTTTGACACTTTAGAGATATAAATGTGATAATATAACCCCAAGGAGTTGCTTAATTGGCAAGGGACCACGCCTCAAAAAGCCAAGGTCTTGAGTTCGACTCTTGCTAAACCCCTTGGGGCCACCCACATAAGGTTTCATAGTTCTCATGGGCTTTGAACTTAACTCGTCCATATGGGTTGTAGGGTCTTATGTTTTACCCAAACGGTTTCCTTGTCATCAAAAAATAAATAAATGTGATAATATTTATTTAGTAATCTTATTGTTATTATCATTTCTGTATAACAAAATGGGGGGTCCATTGTAATATTACAGATTGATTTCTATATAATTTCTCAAGATATTGAGTAAGCAAGTTGTTTAGATGTGTGATGTGTCGATATACTATGCAATCTTTTTATACAATATAATTTAATATAGGTGGGAGTGTATTTAAGCATCACAATAGGGGTTTTTTTTGTTTAAGTCATGCCTAGTTTGCCTACAAATGATAATGATGAAGAACATATAATGAATGCACAAGGACGCAACCTCAATGTACTTTTCACATAAATTGACTCCACTTCTAAAAACACAGCATTCCCATTATGCATTTTTTTCCATGAAAAATAAATTTTGGGGTGGTCATCTACACCAATTAGATGTTATGCAGGATACAAATCAAATTAAAACAAACCTCAATTTAGTTATTGGGAAAGTAAAGGAAACGAAAATAAATAAAATTTTTGGATCCTACATTTTTTGCCGCTTTGGTGCCTGGAAGTCAACTCAACCAAGGCAAATTGTTGTGTTAGGTTCAGTTGAGTGGAGGTTTTGGTATTCTTGGGGTGCCAAGTGATGAAAAATTAAGATTCAATTTTCTATTTTTCTTTCCTAATATTTTTGTCTCAATAATCAAACAGTGCAGGAAATTATAACAGCTTTAGGACAGCAGGGTGTTGCCAGATGAAAATTGCCAAGAGTTATCAATATATTTCTTCTGATTTTCAACCTAGTAATCCACCAAGTCGTATGCACTCAATCACGACTTCGCAAACCAAATAGTCTGGTCTAATTCAATGAGCTCAGTTTATCAATTTTCCAAATGACATACTATCTGAATTCATTAAGGAAGAAAAAAAAAGAAGTAAAAGACACGATTGCTCACATGTCCGTGGTGGGTCTTCAAGCCTCGATCCTCCACCCTACAACTCCCATCAATAAGAAGGGTCTTGATCGGAACCTAAGTAAGCACAGAAGAAAACTCGCGAGTTAATTGTCCACTGCATATGTGTTAAAAAAATTTTAAAAAGGAGAAATGACGGAACCAATACCAAAGTTTTCTTTAAAAAGGGTACTTAGATGCTTTAAGATAGGATTCTTCTGTTTTCTTTTCCATTCAATTTCAAAAAATGTCACTTTTTTCCCGGAGAATATGCTCCTGCTTTGATGAAAGCAAATTTGCACAAAAAAATTTCTAATCCATGCAGTAATTTCAGCAAACAGCAAGAAGTCCTATACCATAATCTTAACAACAAAGAAAGCAAAAAAACTGAGGGCATTACCACATTATCCTGCGGCTTCCTTTTGTAATAAGCGAGCAGCCGAGACTCAAGAACGAAATAGCGCATATGGATGAAGGATCGACCGATCTTCCTCCGGCCATACCGTACCATCCACCCTTCGTAAACCACCTTCGACATCTCTGAGCCCTTATCGACTCTCCCTGATCTTCACAAATCACCAATTGCCCACACTCTCATACTCCAAAAAATAAAAATAAAAATCCCTAAATTCGAATCCTGTACCAAAAAAAAATCCCTCAAAAATCCGGAAGCTCAGACTGCAATCCTCACTTCCGCAAAATCGATGCGCCCTATGTAACTTGATCGTTCATCGTTACTACCGCAATAAACTGATCAGCAAATCCTTCAATTCCGCGAAATCAAACCGCTTTTCGACCGATTTCGGAGTTGACTCGGTGATTGCAGGATTCATTTGTTGCGAAAAAAATACTTCGATTCTACAAAATCACAACCTAAATTCAAAAACTCCGCATTGGAATGAATCCGAGCAATTCAATGGCACTCCTCCCAAACTTCTTCGTCCAGTGATCAGCGATCACACGCACGATCTGTTCCTGCCTGAATTAACCCCAGAGAATGGTAGACAAATCGTCTCGAAAGACGAACGAGAGAGAGACACGAAGTAGAGTGAGAAGATATATGTGTGTGTGTGTGTATATATATAGAGAGAGAGAGAGAGAGAGAGAGAGACGCAAGCAGGATCTATTCCGCCTGAATTACGCAAGAGATTGGCCAGTAAGTCGTTTCTATAGGCAAGCGAGAGAGAGAGAGAGAGAAAGAGGAGCTGTGGGATTTTCAAATGAAAATTAAATAGGAAGAATCAGGCCAAGAAGAAAACATAGTGCCATCTTTTTTGTTTGGTTTTTCTATTTTTTTTCTTTTCTCGGTTTTAAAAAGTGTTTTTTCAAAACAACTGTAAATGATTTCGTAGCCGGTTAACCGGCGGGACCGGCGATTATGACGAGGTCCGCAGCGCAAAAAGCCCGAGAGTATTGCCCAAACGACTGCACAGTTACGGCGAGCTTCTAACTGACACAACGAAAGCATCCCACGTAAGCAATTCAAGGCTGCAGTCCTGAATATTTTGCCACGTGGTGTACGGCAATAGGTCAGTGAATTTTTGGATTATTGCTAGTGCCGTGACGATTTCCTCAATTTGAAAAAAGAGGTGGCGTGGCGTTTACTTTCCTGAGCCGGATCTGCCTCTGACCGTCGGACGATGTGAAAATGATTAGAATTTTGAGGAGTCCGTGAATGAAATTAAGATATTAAATGCCCCCTACCAATACTTAATAATTACAGATTTGTTCTTATACTGTTGAAATGACGTAAACACCCTTACCGAACGTTGCTGCGTACTGCATAGATTGCTGCGACGGAATGATTTCCCGCTCACAAGGACAGCTTAATTTGTCTTTTACTACATAAAAGGACGAAACACTTCTCGAAAATGACGGATAGGTCCTTTCTATTTTGCTGAAGAGGGAGTTTGGCTTGTTTACAGCAAGTGATTAGGATTGGTATAGTTAGCTATTTTTATTGTATGGTATAATAAGTGTAGGATCATTAACACACGGTAAAAAAGAAATGAAAGATTATTAGGCGGTAAAAGTCAAATGCATCTTTCAAATTTTAATCATTTATTTCTCTCCTTACCATGTATCAATAATTTTACGTTTACTACACCATACAGTAATTGCATCAAATCCAAATCCGCACAGTAAACCGCATCCGCTAATTTTTAGTGACCACCCTTCATTCCTCGCAAGCTAGTGAGGCAATACAAGAAAGATTGGGGAAACTGATTATCAGAAAAGGAAGGGTTGGGCAAACTATTAGAGATCATTGATAGGAGTATGATTTTCCAACTCTTTGATTTGCGTAAAATAATTGCATATTCTTCTAGAACCTCCAACTTTTATATTTCCATATTTTCCTAAAATCATTTTTCTAAGTACTTCTCTTTTATGATAAAACGAGAGATTCTCATTGTAAAGGAGGTATCTTAAGCTCCTTTACGATAACATTATTCAATCTTCACCATATAAAATATTTCCCATTAGTTCTTTTACTAGCTTAGGCACCGTTTGGTTGCACTTATTTTAACATTTTTTTTTGTTTTTGAAAGCAAAAAGTTGTAAAAGCAAAAAGCACTGTTTGGTTAGAAGAATTAAAAAGGACTTCGAAAAAGCCAAAAGCAAAATATTAGATTTTAAGCAAAAGTAATTAAGATTTGCTTTTAAAAGTCATTTTTATTTTTCAGGTGAGTTTTGACATTAACTCGAAAAATTCGCAATCGAGAGAAGTCGTACATGTCCTAAACTTCCATTTGGGCAACGATAATTCGATAGAGTTTCCTATGAAATCCAAAAAATACCGGCGAAATCAATTTTACCAAATGCGCTTTTGTTTTTGTTGCTTATACTTAAAAGCAAAAGGTAAGAAAATAAAAAATAACTTTTTCTACTTAAAAAAAAATCTTTTAAAAAGTGCAACCAAACGGTGACTTAATTTTCTGACAATTTTAGGTGAGTACCATGCCAGTATTAAGTGCAGAAATTCAGTCGTGATCCCGAATGTATCAAATAAAATTTATCTGCGCGCAAATCTGACCGCACACAATAGATTTAACAAAATTCATCAATTTTTGCATGTTTATAAAAGTGATCTGCAAATTAATACCCATGGGATGATATTTTCTTTTTGATTTTACGTGGATGTGAGTGGATGCGATGAATCTTATATGACTTTGACACTATCAATGTGATATCTGTCCACTTAATCTACTAATCAAGATCCGAAGAAAGAGATCCATAATTTTGTTTTTATTCTTTTGTGCTAACACGAGGTGGTAAAAGTGGTGCTTGTTCTTTTATTAAAGTCTAGAGGTATTTTGCTAAGATGGGTAAGTCCAAAATTAAAGTGGGTGATCATAAGGCTTGAAGCTAGCCCACAAGAGCAAAGTTGGATAGTGGATTCCATGAGTTTAAGGGAGTAGCAATCTTTATCACTCTCTATAAATCAACTTTTTGACATTTTATAATAAAAACTATCAATTGAACTTTGACACAAAAGTTGCCTATATGGCCTTTAGTATGATAGTCTCACTCCTTACCCAAGAAGGCCAGTTCGGATGGTCTTGAGATGAGCCGTAAACCCGGACATCTTGAGTTCTATTATCTGCTGCGCTCTTTTGGGGAGCACTTTATGAATTTATTCCTGAATGTACCAGGCCAATGTGGAGAAATACGTCCTTAAGATCACCTGGGGAGGGATTAGTCGTAGTACGCGCAAACTGATCCGAACACCCTGAACGTCAAACCAAAAAAATAAAAAAATAGTCTCACTCCTTAGCACTCCTAACAGACCAAAACTAGGCCGAGTGGCATTAGAAAACAAAGAAAATAAAAAATTATTCAATGCAAGTTAAATATGTTCAAATAATTACATGCTTAATTGGTTACATTTACTTTTCGCATTTGCTTTGGGATTGCCGTGTCTTTTACAAGCAAAGTTGCCTTTGAAGGGGGCTTTTTGAGATTCCCCAACAAGCTTTTCTCTCCTCAAGAAGTTGACATTGCTTGCATTAGCAATTATTACTAACACTAATTAGGGAGATTAATTAAAGGGAGAATTTTAGATCGGTGGACCCAAGGGAAAATAATTACAGTTAGTAGTCATTGTTAGTAAAATTAGTAGTCATTTACTATAAAGTTAGTAGCATTTGGCACTTAACTGTAATTATTTTGCCGCAGTCTGATTAATCTAAAATTTCCCCTTAATTAAACTGTCACTGTTTTTTAAAAATTCAAGGGAAAGTTGTAAATATCTTTCTCAAATACAATTTCTTAGAAGGTTCTGATCGAGTACTCAAAATGCAATATTAGGTTTTTAGAATTTTGCTATTGATCCCTTTTCTTTTTCTTTGGTTTTTCTTTTTTTCAACTTACATGACTATTGCCACGTCAACACGTTTTTCACCCTAAATACATGTCACGTGAGTTGCCACCTAAGTTGGAAATAAATTACGAAAAACATATCAAGGGTCAACAACGTTTTCCTTATAGAAGAAACCTTAACCTAATCTTAAACCCTACCTTGCTTTAGGCGTTCTAGGGCAGTGGGAGCGGAAGAGTATTTAGTTGTTATTGCGTTTTTCATTTTGTGGTAAAATTAGTTGTTATCACTAAGCATTTAATGTGGTTGTACATCTCGTAATCTCTATATGAAACACCAAACTAGGAGGCATAAATCCCATACACAGGCTAATTTTTATATAACTAAATTTTTATTTTAAACATACAATTGCATGAGAAGAACAGAATTTATTTCTCTATGGAGTACAAATCTAACACAATTAGTGAGATGAGATCTCTTTTTATTAAATATTTACCTATTGATAATGGAGACGACACCTTATGTAAGAGTTGAACTCTTACACCTTTTTAGGACTTTTGATTTCCTTTGATTTCTTTTTATCTAACGGCCACACTTGATCACTTGTTATTATAGATTTGGGTGGGGTTAGGATTAAACCCAAAACCCAATTATAACTCCTTCCCATTTATACATCTCTCTAAGCCCTAATCCCATTCCAAACACTCTCTTATCTTATCCATTCATGATTCATACGACATTTTCTCTCTCTCTCTCTCTCCAGCCCTAATCCCATCACAATCGCCAACTCTCTCATTCTCACCTGAAACTAGGAGGAAGTTTTTTCCATTCTAACTTGATGGCCATGGCTGCAACAAATCAAAACTATGATCTGCATTAAAACTAGCTTCAATTTGGAATAAAAGAATTACATAAAAGATAAGAGCCTTGATTGAGTGATTGGAGTTTGTTTATGTGCAAAGTTGTGTCAATGGAGGAGATTCAATGTGAGAGAGATTTTTATTATTATTTTTGTTTTGGTTCTCAGTCGGGAGCCAAAACATTTATTTGGAAAGAGTGGTAATGATTTGTGATGTAAAGAATTGGAAATTACTGCTCAAGATTTTTGCCACCCATCAAAATGATAACCAGCTTCTCTTTGAAGAATATAAGGACCTCAACCAACCCCTAAATGATTTCCAATTATTTTATCTTGTTGGAGTTGAGTTGCAGAGTCAGAGCAAAAAGAAAAAAAATAAAAATAAAAATGAAAAAACAAAAAACAAAAGAGTAGAGACAAGAACGATTCTTCTGGAGAGAAGTTCTCAAGGTTGTCCAATATATAGATGGTGATAGAGTGACCAGAATGGGGGCTAGGGCTAGGGCTGTGAGAGACGTAGATTGGAATAGAAACTGATACGAATCTCTAATTAAGTGGAATGGGTTTTGGTTTTTATTTTAACCCGGCCCACACGTACAATTAAAATGAAATACTTCAAATGATGTAGAGCCCTTGGATCAAAATGAATCAAAGGCCCTAAAAAGTTGTAAAAGTTGAATTCTTATATCAAGTGTCAACGGAATCCTTCCATTGATAATAACTCCTTTTTTATATAAATTCTATTTCAATACTATTTATTTTTTAGGGGTACATTATTTTTATTGAGACATCTTTGGAAGCATCCCTATTTCTCATCCATTCAAGACTTTAATTTTTTTGCAAAACATGGGTATCACAAACCTACTCCCATCCCAAGTTTGGGTTTAGATTAGTCTCATGCAATGCATAGTTTACCTACAAATCTATGCATTCGATAATGAGATAGAGTAATGATTCAAACTGAAGACCTCCAATGACTTTGGCTCCTAAGCCATAGTCCTTTGCTATGATGGTCAACATGTGTGAGCGGGTATTTGTGGGCGGCTGCAAGCAACCATGCGAGGGTGATCATTAGACAACCCACCCCATCCCAAAATGAGATTCAAAAGTAGGGTGCTTACACCTTATTGTCCAAAGGCTTTTTCCTAGGGACACAAAAAACTATGCACAGGCAAAGCATACAATATTCCTATTTGTAATATTGTGAAGGGTATACAGGTACCTTTGTCATCTAAGTTACCAGGTTATTCAAAACTTTCATTTGGTAAGGAACTATATGTGAGATTTTATTCTAATGTAATTCAAAGTGCCCCCTTCCACAACCCTGGAGAGTTTTTATGATGTTAGTCACGTGAGAGTGGGTTTCTACATGAATCTTAAGCAGCTCGAGGGAGAAATTTTTTTTTAAAAATTACTGTTAAACAAATACCAATGGAAAGCAAGTAAATCATTATGGTACAATGTCTGAAGGAAAAAGGCCGCCATTAAGTACTTGAATTTAACATTAGGTTTTTACAAATAGAAGAAACCAAAAATTAATTGAATATTTTTATTTATATTATTTTTTTAACAATCAATAGAATTTATTTATATCCTTAACTCTCAATATTAACAAATGAGTATCAATATTTTTTCATAAGTTTAGTACCCTAATATTCACAAATGGTATCAATGCTCTTCCATGACATTAAACCTAAGAATAATTGCTCACTATTATCATGCAGTTAAAATAAAAAATCCTACATTATTAACCCAATTTTTACTTTTCATTCCTTTCTCCTTGGAGAATCTCCTACCTCGATACCCATTTCGATTTTGTATAAGGCTATAATATTAAACGAATACTTAGTTGCTAAAACGACCATTTAATGTAGATCCTATGTAGTTGCCTACAGGCTATTAATCCCATACCCCCAAAAAAAAAAAAGAAAAAAAAAAAAGAGTAATGTTATATAATAAATTTAGATTTTAAAACTATTCACGTGAGAATAACGATATTTACTTCCTTATGGAGGCCAGTGGCATTTTTGACCCGCCCGCCCTACCCTTATAGGGTGGTTCTTCACCTATTTAAATGGGGACGAAGTGGGGACAAATCCTATCAGGGATTGGAGTAGGAGCAGTTTTACATAACCTTTTCCCCTCCAATCCCAGTTAGCATTATATATTATACTCCTTTATTGAAAGGGTGGGTTGACGACACAAGACAACAAGGGTAGAAGGCGAATATTGAAAACGAATAAATGTAAAGTGATGAGAGGGTAAAAATCAGGTACTAATTATTCTTTGCCACGTGAGAATGTAAGCTAGCTTTTAGTTAATGAAATTTTGGTTTTTAAATTTTGTGAGAGGTTCAAGTTAATGAAATTGTCAAAAATTTTGGGAGCAGGATAAAATTTTTGGATGATCAAATTTGTAATTAGTTAAAAAATTTAATTAAAAGCTAGAAAAAGAAAGGGTTTTTGATTTTTGTGAAAGGTCAAATTTACAAAATGATCATACTTTGAGGGGATCAAATTTACAATTATCAAAAAATTTATATACCAAAGAAAAAAAAAAAAAAAAAAGTGTGAGGAGGATCGTTTGACCTCCTCCCCCCCCCACCCTTAACCTATGTGTAAACAAGCAAAGTCAAGGCGAATGATTACTCTCCTAAGGCCATATTTGTTTAATTGGATAGAATGAAATCTCATTTCAATTTATTATGAGATAATTTGAATGGGAATGGAATTAAATAATATGTTTAAATAGTCATTTCAAATCCATTTTCATTCCATACTACTTCAAACATGAAATTAGATTTTATTTTCATCTATTCCTTTCCAGCTAAACAAACATGACCTAAAAGTACCTATTAAGCCGCTTAATCAAATGAGTACTAGGTAGTTTTTTTCTTAGTAAAAAAACCAGGAGAAAAAGTCCTACTTAATCGTATGACCATAAATTTTTTAGCCAAAACCCATGGACTTTTTTTAAACCAATGGGTTTCAAACTTAACACGTTTGTCTTATCTGTGAACTCAAGCATTTTATTGAGTCGTTGTCAAACAGACTCCGAATATTTTGATTCATATAAAAAATGATCTCAGAAATAATATTTGAGCTTACGAGCCAACCTAACCCATTTTATGACCTCATCCTAGAGAGAAGATCAAAGGCTATATGGTAATTTTATGGATTTAGCTTGGTTGAATGTAAATTAACTTTATAAAATTTTTTGTTCTTTTTAAGTTGTTTTTTTTTTCTTTTTTTAATAAATTACACTTTGCCCCTTTCAAGTTTGAACCGATTTCAACAAATCTCCTTATAGTTTAAAACTAGATAGATGATTACACACATT
This sequence comes from Liquidambar formosana, assembly GCA_039720395.1. Taxonomy (NCBI): domain Eukaryota; kingdom Viridiplantae; phylum Streptophyta; class Magnoliopsida; order Saxifragales; family Altingiaceae; genus Liquidambar; species Liquidambar formosana. Next base: position 2,369,290 of record CM077830.1, read on the forward strand.
TTGTGAAAAATGTCACTTTATCCTCTTCCGATGACGATGAATTAGCTAAATAGATTACCACGCGTCATGTGTGAGAGGACAAAATATAATTTATAAATTATAAGGGAATTTACTAAAAATAACTCAAACTTAAAAGAGGCAAATATATTTTACCCCCTTCTTCTTCTTCTTCTTCATTATTTTTTTTATTTATTTATTTATTTTTTTGATCGAGAAGGAAAGACAGAAGAAGAAACTACCACCGGAATACCGACAGCCCAGTAACATCATTACAAAAGAAGAAACTAACACCGGACTACCAACAGCCCAATAACATCATTTGTCAGAAAGGTTCCGGTCTATTTAAGTTATGTGTATAACTTTCTTCCTTACGTGTTTGTGTGTTATCTCCCTATCTTAAAAAAAAAACCAACAAAAGAGGGGGTCAGAGGCAGCTATGCTCCTCTGATCTACAACGTCACAAATCCAACGGTTTTGATTTTCCATCTGGACCGTACCCCCACCTCTTGAGAACATCTGAATCAGTCAACAAACCGGACACAAACGAACAAATGAAAATTATGATCTTATAATTTGGGGTTTTTTTTAATGTGTGTTATAAGATATGTTAAGTTGTAATTAATCATCTAATTATTGGGATAATACTTGACTCCTCACAGTAGAGGAGCAATTCTTCCTCCTCCCATTTATATTACGCCACGTGTAATAATTATTTTAAAAAATATAAATATATAGATACATGAATACGTGAATACAAATATATAAACAAATAATCATATTCATTTGAATATATAAATATATATATATAGATATACAGATGCATGTTTATAATAACATAACATAGAAATACATATACATATATATATATATATAATTAATTCTCATTTATTTATTATATACGTGACATAATATGAGTAAAAAACCAAGTATTATCTGAATTATTTTATTAAAAATGATGAAAATATATTATAAATAATAAAAATTATTTAAAAAAAATTTTAAAAACTGTGATCATTTTTCTCCTACAACGATCGGCTATTAATTGCGCTTGAAAGGACACGTTAAGAAAACCCTTATAATTTCCGTCGCTTTTTCCTTTCCTTTGGCTTTTTCAGACTGAAAGATCAGAATATATCATATTACAGATCCCACTGCCATCATCACGCTGGCTATCTCCCTCTCCTCTTTCTCTTCTCTATCTGAAGAATCTCTCTCTCTCTCTCTCTCTCTCTCTAAATTTTTTATTTTTTAAAATTTTTTAAATCGAACGTTTCTTTTTGCTGGAGAGAGCTTAGCTTTTTGGGATCATCATAGGAGTGAGCAATTGAGTTGCAAAACTTCAGCAGCAACGGAAACCCATGCCGTCCACATCAATCACATCTTGCACGTACGTCCCCTCCATCATAATCTCTCTCTAATCATATATATATATATATTCAAGCTTCGATGGCTTCAAGCCTTCAAGGCTCTGTTAAATTTGTGATGTACTTGAGACTCTTCTTCAGCTTTGGATCTATGCTTTTCCAATTTTTTTTCTTTGATATATGTTTATGGGTTTATGCAATTGGAGGTTCTTCTCAAAGCTTCCATGATTGACCAAGTAGAACTTTTTTCCCATTCTGAGCAACCGGTTTTTGACTTTTTATGAGTGGTTTTGTGAAAGTCTTCACAAGAATGAATTTTATTTTATTTTTTGGTCCGGCTTCACGAGAATAATTGAAATTTAAAAGATTAGTCTTTTAAGCCACTGTTTGGTTCGTGAGAAAACAGGGGGAAAACAAAGAGAAAAACTAAAATTTTTTGAATCTCGTGTTTCATTTTGTTTTTGGTCTTTAAATCAGAAGCAGAGAAACTCTCCTCAACTAAGCCAAACAGTTGTGTTAGACTCAGCTGAGTCAAACTTTAAAGATTCAATATTTTATTTTATTTTTAATATTTTCTTGGAAACCAAACAGTGAAATCTATCAATTTTCAATTCATCATACTTTCTCTTAGTTCAAAAAGTCGGCAGAAAGACGTCAACATATTCAAAAGGGTGAATATTGAACTGTGGAAGTGCTTTCTCTGAAACAGATTGCATTGGTGATTTGAAGAAAAAAAAAAGAAGTTTGATTCGGTAAAATCATTCAAAGGCTTTGTTGATTGAATCTCAGATATAACGATAAAAGAAAGGGCTATAATATATAGATACAAATAGCAGAAAGATGGGATCTTTCAAGGGGCATGTTCTTCCAGGGACTCTGTTTCTTCTAGTTGGGGTATGGCACATATGGAGCTCTGTGTTCCGATACGTATCGAACCCAAAATCATTTCGGGTCCGGGTTTGGAATCCAGTGCCGGGTTTTGATGGGAGGCTTAAATACTTGGAACTTTATCTCATAGCGATTGGAGCTTTTATTGACATGTGTATAGAGCTTCTGTATTCGACTCACCTCAAGTTCTTTGTTAATGGCGTTTTGAACCCTTCTCACATGAACGATTTCGAGCACTCTGGAATGCTTCTGATGTTCTTCATCTTTGGTGTTATCGCCCTTATCTCACAGAAAACGAGGTTAGTCTTTTTTTTTTTTTAATTTTTAATTTTTAATTTTTTTTTTGATATTATGTTGTTTCTCCTTCTCAAGTAATTTATATTAACATTTATTTGATTCCACAGAGAGAGAGAGAGAGAGAGAATTATATCATTCTGGATCATAGATTTTTTGATGGTCCGAGTCTGGATAAAGCTGAAACCTATACTAGACCTAGTCGTACCATGACACGCTCAAATTAAGATTTTGATTTGTTTTAGAAAGAAACAACAGAAAAATAGGAGTCAAAATTTTTATTTTTCTCACCTTAAATATTCTCTGTGACCAAATGGAGGGTGACCTTTTGAATCATAGATAGTGATGGGGATGAAAATTGGGGAAATTTTCAAAGTAATTAAGACTGCTTAAATGACAATGACCACTGGATGACAATGGATAGTTAAAATGCAGTATATTACTTCATTTTCTGTACAGTTCTTAATTGCCAAAAGGAAATATAGGGGATATGGTGTCCCAAATTTCTTCAAGATGCAACATGAAAAGACAATAGAATTGGGCTCCATATGGCTGACGGAATGAATCATTGCTAACTCAATGAGAAACCTATTTGTTTGAATTATCTTTGTCCTTCTGTTGTTGGTAATCAAGACTCATAAGATTATTGTCAACTTTGCATTTAGAATATTGGATCAATGCCAGTACATACTGTACGAACGTGTAATTGAACTTGGCTGTGAGTCCTAGCTTCTAGGTAGTCACCCTCTACTTAGAATCAGTTTTACATTATACAATTTTTGAAGCTTGGGAAGTCTCGCTCTCAAAACAATTCATCCCTCAGATTTAGAATATCTTAGGGGCCTATTTGCATAGAATCCAAATCTTTGACCATCAGACACAGAATACTAATATAATAGGCCGTAGGTGTTGGTGGCACTAGTGCATTCATGGATGCCCAAGAGGGAAATGAAATGAATTGCAGTAGGAGAATTGGGGATGGGAATCAAATGTAAAGTTTTCACAAGCTTCAGGTTACTGGAGAAGTTAAACCCATAAGAGACCAAGTAATTCCACTCAAGAACTTTCCATAGCATCCCTCCATTTTTTCTCCTGATGCTTCTCATAAACCTCCTTGGGGTTTTACACTGGTTCAGCGAATGTCTTAATACACATTTTGGCATTTTGCAGTTCTAGAAAACCCAACCCTAGATATGCCAAAGGAGCAAAGGGAAAATCTTTGCTAATTAACTACCGACAGTGCTATTGTTCCCACAAGTACATTAACTTAATTACATGTGAGAGACAGGATTTTATTATATTTTATTTTTTCTGGTGTGAAAAATAAGTGATTGAATTTAACAATTTATTCACAAATAGAAGGATAAATATCTGACAAAATTACTTGTCTTCTGTATGTGTTCTGGAATGTCACTTGCCTGCCCCAGAGGTTTTGTTTGCATCTTCACTTGCCTCCCTTGTGTAGAAAAAATGGCCACTTCAGTACATTAATAGCTTTCTTATTGGCCATAGCTCCCAACAAACGAAACAGGAAAAAGCAACAAAAAATGAAAGAGAAAAGAATTATGGGCCAGTAGCACTAGTGATTTCAAGTCTCTGTTAATATGATTGTTGATCTCAGAAAATGCCTTTGACCTCTTGAAACTCTAAATCTCCAGAATAAAGTGTTACCATAAACAAATTAAAATGCAACAGTTATGCCTCAATTTTCTGATAAAAATCCTATAATGTGCATTTTTGTTTGATGTGTGAATTTCAAACATATGGCTAGCCTTGAGGCACAATGCATGTGATTCATGAGAATTTCACACTTTGGGACTTAAGCTGCTGACATTGGAGCTCTTAGAGTCTTAGGCTGTGCCTCATGATGTTTTTCATATGAACAATTTCACACTTCCGTATCCACTGTGCCTCAAGATCTCATACTGTCACACATAATAAATACAGAGAGTTAAACAATGATTATAGTTGAAAGCTATATTCACACTGTTGTCATACAGCCTGTGCATCTAATACCTGAACAGAAACCGAGAAGATGAAAGAGAAAGGAATTTTTATTATTAAAACTGACATTACATCTCATAGCTATTTATAGAGTACAACAGCTACATGTAACTGTTATACAGTTGCAACAGAATATAGTTACACAACTGAAACTAAAAACTAATTCTAACTAACTCTAACTAACTTTGACTTCTCCTTTAACAATAACACCATGCAGACTTTGATTGACTGATAAAAAATTGTTCATTCATTACATCAGAACTCTACTATTGTGATTGTTATTCATTTGGCTTTTACAACTGACAACTATCATGAAATAATGAGGTGGTTCTGAGTATTTATAGCTCACAGAATTTTTATTTTTCCTCGTTCAGCTTTCTTCCCTTGCCCGAAGGAGCTCTGTGCTTGATCGCTGCCACAGCATTCTGTGCGGAGTATCTCCTATTTTACTTCCATTCAACAACTCATAAAGGGCTTGAGGGGTACTACCACCTCCTCCTTGTCCTCCTAATAGGCCTCTGCGTTTTATCCATTGTTGCTGGAGCCCTCATCCCAACCAGCTTCCCTCTTGATTTGTGTAGTGGCATTGCTATAACCCTCCAAGGCCTCTGGTTCTATCAGACTGCCTTTACTCTCTATGGGCCTATGATGCCAGATGGTTGTCGGCTCAAGGAAAATGAGATCTCATGTCATTCAATGGACAGTCAGGTTCGAGGCGAGTTGCTTGCTAACTTCCAGCTATTTTCCATTGTCCTTGGTGTCCTTGTCACAGTTTCTGGATCGTATGTATTTACGGCTTCAAGATTTGGGCATTCTGATGTTATGAACTTGCACACAGCTCGGGATGGATTAGATCAAGATTAAAGTCGGGTATGCCATTTTCGTTTTGTATTCTAGTCATTATGAGTTTTGCTAAGGAGGCATTTGTGTAACTTATGGAAACGAAATCATTCTGTTTTGCCTTCGTATCATCTGAAGTCACATGTCCATTATATAGAATAGTGTCAATCAGAATTAAAATTGGAAGTAGTTTCAGAGAATAATTATAAAAACCAAAGCAGCATCGTTTCCTGGAATCCATACGTTGATTTTATGTGTGCAATAAAATAGACTTTTTCCAGATTCCATGTAAGACAACAGGAAAGTATTTCATTTTCTACAGGCGTAAAACCCGACATTGGGGTTCTTATAAATTGCAATCAGATTGCTATTCGCTTTCATGATTTTATTGCTTTTGACACACTGACACATAATGTAATCATCACACACTGTATAATTAATGTGTTGCCAAACACCTATACAATGTTAATCCTCCCTTGGCTGACGTTTGCAACCAAAATCCTTTTAATGTGGTAGCAGCAGCCTTTTTCCATTGATCGAGTATACTTTGAGAGTAAGGCTATTGCCACCACATAAAGTACTAAAAGCCTCCCATTAGTTTATATTTTTTGAGGTTTTATGAAAAAAATAAAAAGTTTTTACGAAAACTAATAGCATTGTTCACTAGAAAACATCATTCTGAATAACTTTGTAGAAGAAATTTTTTCCAAAATATATCATTTAAGCAGACTTTTTGGCCATTTACAATCTCTATTTCATTTTCCATGAAAAATTGCCAAAAAGTTTACTTAAATGAAAGATTTTGAAAAAACTTTCTTCTACAAAGTTGTCAAGAATAATGTTTTCTAGTAGACTGTGTGATTAGTTTTTATAATTTTTTTTTATATTTTTCATCAAACCTTAAAAATGTAAATTAAATGAGGGGTTTAAAGTATTTTATGTGGTGGCAATAGCCTGGCTACTTCCAATAATCAACCAAATTTTATAAAGTGGGATAGATCAAATAAAGAAAATTTTCCTTCAATTGTCACATACCAGTGCCAGGGGCAAGTGGTTCTGGAGTGAGCACAAGAAGTATGGGCTTAAATTTTTTCCTGTCCCAAAGAAACATGTGACATTTAACACATACAAATTAGTTCTAGTTGTGAAGAGCAATGAGCTTGACCAAACAGGCACTTAGTGCTGAACTTTGGGCCATCCGCGATGACTTAGAATTAGCATGGAATCTGGGTTTTCCACGTGTGATGTTATAGTTGGATGCTAAACTTACTATTGATTTAATTCAGTCCCCGTTACCCCCTAATCCATGGCACTCAACCTTGGTTAATGATTGCAGGGTTCTCCTGAACCGTGATTGGCAAGTGCAGGTGCAACATATCTTCTAAGAAGCCAATAAAAATGCAGACTACCTCTAGGACAGGAATACATCTTAATATACTTTTCTCGTAATTGACTCTCCATCGACACAGTTCTTTGTTATCATGGGACGCCCGTGGTATGGCGACCCAACATCTTTTGCAAATCTCTTAGTTATTAAATAAAGCTTCCCGTAAATAATAAATAAAGGGCGCGTCTGTTTATACCACATTTTTTTTCTTTACATACATCATTTAATAAAATTTTTTATTACTATTTTATCATTGGGTAAAATGATAGCTAAGGACAAAGTGATTTAAATAAAAACACAAATTTGCTTTACATACCCACTACACATAATTATAATCATAAAAAATCTTTACTTTCTCTATTTATATACCCTCACTCTTTCATAAACCCTAACTACTAATTTATAATATCTCTTAAACATTAGGAAAAATATGCAATTACCCCTATTAGGGAACTGTTTTTAACTAAAACCCTACCATAAGAGTTTTTAAGTCCAAAACCCATCTTTTTAGAGATTCTTTAAGAATAAGGAAATTTTTTTTTTTTTTTTTTTGTAAATACCTGTTTTAGCCTTTAAAGGTTGTAAAACTGATTTTAAAAAACGATGGGTTGGTTTCCAGCAACGACAGTTCTCTTTCTCCGACCAGTGATGGCGGCAGCTCTTCTTTGACATCAACGGGTCTCTGGCCGACGTCGACGGATCTCTTCCTCCGACAACCAACAGCGTTGCCTCCATCTCCAACGACTGTAGCAGCGACACCCCCCTCTCCATTGACGGATCTCTTTTTCGGAGGTTCTTCATGATGGCTATGACCAGACGTTCTCCGACAACGGCCTTCTTTGCTATGGCTGTTTTCTTCTTCTTCTTCTTCTTCTTCTTCTTCTTCTCCAAATCTAGATCTACTATCCCTTTTTTTTTTTTTTTTTTTTTTTTTTGTGTGTGTGTGTGTGTGTGTGTGTGTGTGTCTTTGGTTTCAATTTCAGCTCTGATCATTTTTTTGGAGGCTACTATTATAGTATTTTTTTATAAATTAAAATAGCAAATTGTTACTGTATTGCTATATATTTTTTCAAAGAACAGTAAACTGTTACTATCTGGTGTATAATTTTTTCAAAACACACAATAGTAAACTGTTACTATTGTCTGTATAAATTTTTCAAAGTACACAATAGTAAACTGTTACTATTGTTTGTATAAATTTTATAAAGCATACAATAATAAGCTGTTACTATTATATATATAAAATGGCACTTTACAAAGCACACAGTAATAAATGGTGGAAGCACCTAAAAAAGTCATGGCTGTGTTATGGCCATGGCAACAGATTTGGTGGGAAAGAAGAGGAAAAAAAATGAGAAAATAAAAAGAAAGATGCTCACAAAGAGAGGGAGAGAGATGAAGCTCTTAGAAAATGTGACCGGCGTTGGAGATGAAAAGAAGAACGTGCCGAAATAGCATTTGCAATTTGATCGGCGATGGGGAATCATGGGAGGTGGTAGAACCATAGGAGAGAGGGAGAGAACGTGGACCAAAAAAAATGGCACGGTTGTAATTTGATTTAAATTATAAAATAGAGGTATTTATGTCACTATGAGGTCAAAAGAGGTTTTTACAAAACTGTTTTTCACTTAAGGTCCATTGTAAAAGTACTTTTATGCTTAAGGGCTATAGCCAAAATTCCCTAAACATTAACTATTGTTCGTGTTTTTACGTTTTTTGAACAATGGACAAGTAAATTGTCAATTTGAATGCTTCTAGAGTTCTAGTAATGAAAACATATGCTTTTTCCCATCAAAATTTGTTGAGTTTTGTTTGTGAATAGCATTTTGTTCAGGCCTAATACACCAAACAAACCTAAAATGTTTAGACAATTTCAACAAACATTATAAAGTTGTTCGGGACATACCAACTATATTTTTTGCAATTATTCAGTCATAATGTACTAACCAAATACAATATATTCAGTTAAAATGTATCAAACTTTTTTCTCCATCAAGAGAAATTGAGTTTCGTTTATGAATCATGGTTGGTTCAAACTTCGTTTACCAAACAAATCTAAAATGTTTAGACTGTTTTTACCAAACATTTTAACATTGTTCGGGATATATCAACTAAATTTTTTACAATTGTTCAGTTATAATGTACTAAACAAATACAATGTTGAGCTTAAATATATCGAACTTTTTTAGACTAAGATTAAGGTTAGTTTAAGTATTATGGAGTATGTATAAAATAAAAATGCGTTTTTTTAAATTAAGAAGTATATACAAAACAAGTGTGTCTAAAAAAAACGTTGTGTAAATAGGGCGTTCATAAATAAATAAATCAAAAGCGAGGCCGTTGCCTCTCAACTACGTATAGCTTCGGCTCTTTCTCTACTTTTCTTAAAAAACGGTTCTCTCCCTCACTCCCTCTCTCTCGCTCGCTCTCTCTCTCTCTTTCGCGCGTAATTTTAAAAACGAGACCGTTGCCCCTCAAATATGTATATATAGCTTCGGCTCTCTCTACTTTTCTTTAAAAACGGCTCTCTCTCTCTCTCTCTCTCGCTTGCTCGCTCTTCCGCGCTCTCTCTCTCTCTCTCTCTCTTTCTCTTTATCTCTCTCTCTGTCTCTCTGAAACGCAGTAACAATGGATGCAGGTTCTCGATACAATACCTCATCCCGTCGCCCTTTTTCCGATCACAAACTCCAGCGGATCTCCTCCCGCGAAAACGTATGTATTATTCCACGTATAAATTTTTTTTTCATCTTCTGTATGTGGATTTCGTGTATTCTGTTTTGTTCATGTAGATTAGGGTTTCTTTTCACCCTTCTTGTATTGATTTCGATTTTCTTGCAAACTAGGGTTTCTTTTCCCAATTTTTTTTTAAGTTCTTTCTTGAAATTACTTTCTGAGAAAAAGTATGCAGATTATGATTTTCTTGGACAATTCCCATATTTTTGAGAAGTTTTCTTTCACTCTCTGTTATGTATATCTGTGGATTTCTTGTATTCTGTTTTTTCCTGTAAACTAGGGTTTATTTTCCCAAATTTCTATTGATTTCATGATTTTCTTGCAAGTTAGGGTTTTTCTTCCTAGTTTTTATTTAGTCTTGCAATTTGGAACCTTACGACTATTTGGTTTACTTAAATTGAGTTTTATATATTTTTTGGAAACCAAAACAACCTATCACTTGAGAGTTGAGTTTCTTTTATTTTCTTCCATTTTCCCAGCAACCAAACGGAGGTTAGGGTTTGTTTTCCCATGTTATTGTAGATTTTTTGAGTTCTGTTTTCATGTAAATTTGTGTTGCTCTTATAATTCCATATGAGGAACACAGTCGATGTGTTTGTTTTCCACAAATTTGGATTTGAAATTTTGCGTCAATATTTGCAGAGTATGCTTTTTTGGACAATACCCATTTGTTTTTTGTGTATGTGTGTTTCACATTTTTCTTTAACTTTCTGTTTGGTTACTGAGGAAACTAAGGGGAAGGAAAGAAAATTTTGTATATCTTGCATTGTTTTGGTTTCTGAAAATTGATGTCTCACCTCAATTAAGCTAAACAGTTGCATGAGGCTTAGTTGGATGGTTTTGTGTTTTTTGGGTTTCACAGAATAAGAAGCCACATCTTCAAAATTGTAATTTATTGGTATTTTCTACCTTCTCTCAGCAGCAGCCAGATGGGACTTTTTTTCCTTGGTTTTTTAAGTTCGATGCTTTCAGTTAACAAAATTTTCGTTTTCCTTTGAACTGGGTCTTATTTTCCATTTTTTAATAGATCATTCTGATTTTTTTTTTCTTTTGGAATGACAGTTGGACAGGTTTATTCCCAACCGTTCTGCAATGGACTTTGACTTCGCTCAATACATGCTCATGGGAGGGAAGGTCGAAAAGGAAAATCAGGCACCATGCTCTCCATCCAGAGAAGCTTATAGGAAGCAGCTCGCAGAGATTTTCAACATGAATAGGACCAGAATCCTAGCTTTCAAGAACAAACCGCCCCCTTCAGTACACACAACATGCCAAAATTCTTTATCACCTCTACACCAATCAAAACCGAATAACAAGCGTAGAAGATATATACCCCAATCGTCTGAGAGAACTTTGGATGCTCCTGATCTCCAAGATGACTTCTACTTGAATTTGCTGGATTGGGGTAGCAACAATATCTTTGCAATTGCCCTTGGGAATTCGGTATATCTGTGGGATTATACCAATAGCTCTACTTCTGAAATTGTTGCCACTGATGATGACAATGGTCCAGTTACAAGTATCAAGTGGGCTCCAGATGGAAGACACCTTGCTATTGGCTTGAATAATTCCCATGTCCAGATGTGGGACTCTTCAGCCAATCGAAAGCTGAGAACACTGAAAGATGTGCATGGGTCAAGGGTTGGGTCACTTGATTGGAACAGTCAGATTCTAACAACCGGTGGAATGGATAGTATGATCATCAACAATGATGTAAGAATACGATCCCATGTTGTTGGAAGTTACAGGGGTCACAGTGGAGAGGTGTGTGGACTAAAATGGTCAGCGTCAGGCCAGCAACTAGCAAGTGGAGGGAACGATAACCTCCTCCACATATGGGACAGCTCAAGGGCATCTACCAATTCTGCAACTGAATGGCTCCATAGACTGGTAGATCACACAGCGGCTGTAAAAGCTCTCTCTTGGTGTCCTTTCCAGTGTAATGTACTCGCTTCTGGTGGGGGTGCAGGAGACCGCTGCATAAAGTTTTGGAACACCGTCACTGGAGCATGCTTGAACTCGGTGAATACAGGCTCGCAGGTCTGTTGCTTGCTTTGGAACAGGCATGAGCGTGAGCTTTTGAGCTCTCACGGCTTCGATCATAACCAACTCACGCTTTGGAAGTACCCTTCCATGGTTAAGATTACAGAGCTCGTTGGTCATACTTCAAGAGTACTCTTCATGGCTCAGAGCCCAGATGGGTGTACGGTTGCGTCTGCAGCAGCGGATGAGACTCTTCGATTATGGAATGTTTTTGGGACTCCTGAATTGGCCAAGACTGCACCTAAAACGAAGACGGAGCCATTTGTTAACTTTGCTCGCATCAGATAGAAGACATTTCATACACCTAGGGAACTGGTTTTATATAGTCGTATAGCTCTGCTATTTATATTTTAATGAAGTACTTGATTTTTATCCAAGGGAAAAAAAAGATGGAAAGGCAAAATACTTTTGACTTTTCAAAAGACATTTTCTTTTTACTAGCAAAAAGCACGTGAATTTGTAGGTGATAAAAAGGAAATATATATTTTCTCGCAAGTCTTTTTGGTGTAAATATTGAAGTTTCATTCCATACTATTCCGATTCTCGTGATTCTGCCCAAACAAACAAACCCTAATGGTTAAAGTGATTGGTCTAGTGCTTTTTGTACATCGACTCTTATTATCTCTTTGCTCGAGCTTTTTTTTTTTTTTAATTTTTTTATTGCATCTCTTTGCTTGACTTTATCAGCCGAGGATGAAAAATGAGAAATAAAAAAAATAGAGTTATATGAAGCACAGATTTATAATTCAATTGTTTAATAATAAAATTTGGAAAGATGCTATTCAACCTACAGGACACAAGATGTGTTGGCTATCCTTTCCAATGAAGATTTCCATATTCGTTATTTCTTAGGTCTAATTCATGACGATAAATTCTACGAAAAATTCTATATAAAGTATGAAGAGGACAATTTCATACAACTCTATAACAAAAACAAAACAAAAACAGAATAACGCCATAACAATAAAAAAACTAAACTCTAGACTTTGTGGCTCTAAAGTGACGGTTTATGTTTCTGTTGATAGTCTTAGCTGCCATTCCTAATAGAGATAATGTGTCCATGCATGATAACTACATAAATCATGAAGGTGGAGCGAGCTATGACTGTAGGTTCTTTCGTGGAAGATGGTTCATTGCTACCATTTTTTATCACCTCGGTGGTTAAAGGTGGTAACATCAACAAGATGGTTTGCAGAGTGGGTTGATTGAAATGACGGCCCTCTTTGGGCCTATACTTTGGGTGCATATACTGCTGTCAAACTATAACTTGAGCCACTTAATTTTTTTTTTTATTTTTTTCTTCCCTTCATTTTTCTCCAATCGACTGAATGACGAAATCGTTTTTCTCAATAATTTATTGTCTTTCCCTCTCATTTTCCCATACACAACCAAACAAGGAAAGTTTTTTATTTTCCATATTGGAACATTCATGAAAAAAGTTTTTCATCTGTTTCATTGCAAATTGGGAGTCTAGTTTTTGGTTAACAAGTTCTGTATTTTACACTTCATATTTTCAAAACAAACTGACTAATGTGACTGCACTTTGAAGTTACGATCTGCTGAAGAAGCATTTTGCATTTAGTTCACTTGCAGATGCATTTTTAATGTTCCATAGCTAGCGCAGAACACTACCCAGCTTGCATCAAAACCCCACCGCTAAGACAGAATTACGAAAACCTTGGAGGTTGGATTCTGAAGCAATAAACAGCCCTTGTCAAATGAAGGCTATTCAATTACTCCACGGTTGCACTTTGGAGAGAAAGGTTGGCATGAAACGATTTCAAAGAGTAGATATACAGCACATACACAAGATAACAGCAAGCAGTACGAGACAAACTATATCGTCAAGTACTGCTAAGTAGTATTCCAATTTATGTTATTATGTCTCTAAGATATGTCAAGTGAGTTCAGTAAGGGACAATAATGGATTCAATAAGCTCTTGAAGCGGCGCTAGCTCCTTCTTGTCGATCAGCCCAAATTCCTGCACATAAAGCTATAGTTAATAGAAAAAAAGGTTTAAAATTTACTAACACTTGTGCATCATTGGAGTATCACATGCCCAATATAGCATTGAGGTAGCATTGCCACAGGAGATGTTCCTAGGGGTTAAACTGTAGAAAAGGCTGCAATACTAGAGCGAAAAGGTGTTTAGAATTAAGCAATCTGACTACCCTGATTAAACAGGGAATAGATAATGCTATCCATACCAGATTATAAAATGGACACAATATATCAGAAATCTAAGGTCAGCAGGTTCTGAAAATATATATATATATATATATAAGGAAGAAATTTATTTCTTTTAACATGATAAAAAAGTAAAGTAATTTACTTCGTCAAGATATGAATTTTTTTTTATAATTATTATAAGAAAGAAGCTTATTTCTTTAACATGATAACAAAGGAGAGCTATTGTGAATTTGATTATTGATGGTTTGAGATGGAAATGGCCTGTTACTGTGAGAAATTCAAGAAGACCTGGTCTCTTAGAGATTCAAGAAGAGCTATCCTCCTACACTCTCCCTGTTCCTTATTGGGAAGACGTGGCTATTTGGAAACTTTCCTCTAATGGTTGTTTATCTATTTTTTTGAACAGCAAAATGGGTGTTTATCTATTGCTTCAGCTTGGGACTTCATTAGAGGTAGATCTAATGTTGTTTTGCAGCACAAGTTGATTTGGTTTCCAGTAATGCCATTTGTGTTTTTTGTCAGAGCTTGAGAGAAGACAAGAATCATCTTTTCTTCGAAGGTTCTTTCACTGCTAGGATATGGGGTATTGTTTTGTCTTGGTGTGGAATATCTAGGCATCCTCAGTCTTGGGACAATGAGATTGTATGGGCTTGCCATCTTTCAGATTCTTCCTTTTGTTCTATCGTGAAGAGAATAGCATGGGCAGCTACTATTTATTACGTTTGGAGAGAACATAACATGAGGATTCATGAAAATGTTTATCGGGATGTTCGATCTATTTTAGCTTCTATCTCTTCTGATGTCAAATTCAAAGTCATGGGATTCAAAGACATTAAGGATAATGCTAGAAATAGGGGTTTTTGTTCTGGTTGGAATTTTCGCCTCGACATGTTAAAGATGTAATTTTTGTTGCTTTCTGCTTGGATGTTCTTGAGCACTTTTCGTTTAGGTTAGTGCTTTTTTCGGATCTAGGTTGATTTGCTTTGTTTCCCTAGGTATGTGAGGGTGGTCTCGAGTTTTGTTGTCTATTCTATTTTTGGTTATATAGTCATCCTATATCAGTCCCAATCAGGTGAGCACGTGCTCATATAACTTATATCCGCACCATGCATTAGGAGTTGTACCCTGTGCATTGACCTAATGTACTCCGTAACCCACTAATGCATGAGGTACAACCCTCAATGCAGGGGCTGATATAAGTTATATCAGCACGTTCTCACCTGATCATCATCCTATATATATATATATATTCTCACTTATCCAAAAGGAAAACAAAAAAACAAAGGAAAGTAATTTAGTTCGTCAAGATATGAAGATGACTTACACAAGTAAACAGTATGAAATGCTTGAAGCAGGTGTTTAAATGAGCCTCCTCCTTAAGACTCACAATTTTCTGAAAGTGAGAGTGATAAATATGGGCATATACACGGAAAAGGCGTTTGAAAATTGTCTTCACAACTTCCCTAAAGTTGGGAGGAAATGGTGCACCTACAAAATTTTAAATACATAAAAGGAATAAGATCAAATTAAGTAAGAACACAGATACTTTGCTCCTTACATTCCAGGCCAAGAAAATAATAATATTCAGAAAGCCAGACAATTTCTTTTCTGGATAGCAGGACATTTGACATTCTTGAGGGGAAATGAATGGGATAAGGTACAACTCTGACAACAAAATTACCAAGCTTCTGAGGAAATATGGATTCATCGTCAAGCTGAGCCTCAATCCAGTCCATCAAGTACTCAACATATTTTGGAGCAGAAACTTCAATAGGTTTTTTAATTTGTACCCCATCTGCCCATCTATACTCATACCTACAAAGTTTTATTTGCATAAATCAAGAGCTCTAAATTTGTACAAATGGTCTACTGGAAAGTTAAACAAAGATATTGGAATTTTATTTATGGGGATAACCGGGAGTTATAAAATTGATAAATTAACTTGTCCAAGCCACCAAGAAAAGGCTAGAAGAAGAAAATTGCAGGGAAAGATCCACGGTTCAAAATTAAGTTACCGGTTAGTTTTGATCAGCCAAAGAGGGCACATTTTGGAAACTATTCAAATATGCAACAGAAACCATCAAATATTCTGGAAGTTGAAACATGCTTGGAGACATAAGCAAAACTTTTCTAAATGCAAGGATAAGCCTGATATAATATTAGATATATATATATATATATATATAAAAGATGAGAACTTCATAACTAGAAAGAAAAAAAATTAAAAAGTAAAAAGTAAAGATAAGTAAGCAACACAAAAACCAAAAAAAAAACCCGAAGAGCTTGGTGAGCATCTCTGTGAACACTCCCAACAGCAGACATCCTGCAACAGAAATTAGAGTTATTGGAATAATCAACAAGTTTACGACGACGTGTAGCAATGATGGTATGGTCCGATTCAAGACCATTCCATGGGCGTTTACGACATTGCGGGACAGACCCTGACTCAAGACATGAGGCGAGAGCTCGCTCTTTATTCTTTCGTTTCTTTTCTTTGACCATGGCTGCACCATTTTAATCCCTGCATTCTCTTGGATTGGACTATGAATATAAACCTTCCCTGGAGAGACATTTGTTTCTTTGCTGAGCTGAGCCCGTTTTGGTGTAGTTGAATTTGCACTTCCCTCACTAGAATAGCTCTCAACCACTCCTAGTCCACTAGGCAGGTCCATCTCAGCTTGAGACAAAATAAGTGATACTTGGGCCCCTAACCAACAACCTGTTTGGCCTAAACCCTCCTCTGCAGAGGAAGAGATAACGTGTCCCTCACCAAAGGGAGCAGCAGAAATATCCAAAGACTCAGAGTGCATGTCTTGATGTATGCAAGGATTAAACATGTGGCCATCAACAATTGCCACCTGTTGCACTTCGTCTGAACACAGATGAAACTGATCGTTGACCAGAGGAGGATCGCTGGTGTCCACTTCATAGCATGCATTGGATCGAAAATCTTTTCCGACGACACAAGAGCACTCACCTTTGCTTCAGAAAAACTAGGAACCATACTACTCTGGTTGTTTTGCAGCACACCAACCTTGACAAGGAGAGGAGTATCCGAACCATTATTGATTCCCTTCTTATACTGATCCATATCCACTGAGCCCTCCACCACCGAGGAAATTTCCATTTGATTAATTGGAATTTTAACATCAATTAGAGAGATATATACCCACCCACATGGGAAGACAACAATATACTTCCAAAGAAGGCACAGACATAGACCAATACTAGTGGAAACATTGAACAGAATCTCCTTACATGAAGATTGTGTTCAATCTACTACCAAAGGTATAACTTATTAAGTAGAAACATGAAGGTATGTCCACAACTATTGACCAAAAGGTAGGTCCACAACTAGTCTCCATCACATGTAAAGGCACAAACTAAGAATTAGCAACTATGAATAATAATTATATGCACATTTACCAATTATTACAAAAAATGATTAAATATTTGATTGAATACAAAAAACGGCTCTGAACAGCCATCATGATAACAGTAACAAATTAAAGCAAAATCCCTCAGAATTATACTAACACTTACAATTAACTATTTTCCATAGGATTATGCAGACAACAGTAATATTTATTATGCAGACAACATTAATATTCATATAGAAAACAACTTAAAAACCTATTCAATCATTGATAGGTTGATCATATCAAAATGAAGAAAACGGCCTTTGCTCTAATACTAGATGTTCTAGTAAAGTCCTAGCGTCTAGGTTTTGTGTATTGGCAAATTCCAGCTCCAAAACCCCGTGTTGTAGTTATGATGTTTTTGAGTCGTTCAACCTCAAAGAAGATGCTGTGCAGTAAAGCTCCTATCTTGATCTGAGCATCTCACCTTTTAGGCATAATAAGTGACCTAGTGAGTAGTGGCCTAGGAATTGCCTATAGGAAGTTAGATATGGCCCTTGGTAATATGTGCAGTTATTAGGGTTGAAAACGTACCTTGAGTTGTGTGAGATTCCTCCCTTCAGTTTGAGGATCTCAAGTCAACGTTCAAACTGTAAGCAATGACGTTTGAACGTGGAGGCTTTCCATGTTCGACCGTCGAGTTGCCCAAGAGTTTCATACACTGTCAGGATACCCAGCGTTCGAGTGCCATAGGCCAACGTTCAAACGTCACTGAACAGGAAAGATATTTTTTTGATATGAAATTGCACCTCATTTTGAAAAGCAAATTTTTGTTCATTCTCTCATAAGCCTTAAAGAGAGAAAAAGCAAACAAGAACAGAAAGCTTAGTGAGGGAAAAAGAAGAGCTTGACTTGAGAAACCCTCACCTTGTCTTAAAGCTCTTGACATCTAGAACACACCAAGCTTACACTCTCATTTCCATGGTGCTTGGGTTCTACTTTGAGTAGTTCACACCCACATACCTTCCTCACAAGGTTTGGTGAGATTTGATGCTCCATCAACATCACTCGTAAAGGATTTGTCTGGATGAGCTTCAGAAGCCTTATGGAATTTACAGGCCTCGTGTGTAAGTCCTAAGTCTATGTTAGTTGTCCTTGGAGGCTTTGTAAGTATTCTTCACATAGTGGATGTTTTCAGTGTCCATGGTTTTTCACATGTTTGGATTTTCCACGTAAATCTCATGTGTTCATGTGGTTGAATGTTTTGAGGCTCCTGCTTTATGTTATTATATCGTTGTGCTTGCTCTTATGATGAAAAATGGAGTAACCTATTCAGCCCCTCTCTTTGTTAAGTTCCTAAACCTACGCAAAGGTTGATGCATTCGTTAAAAACGATTTTCAGTTCTACTTTATTAAATTTGTGAAAGTAGTTAGTAACTACAAAATAATATAAAAATATATATCTATATTCCTTTTTTCCTTTTTTTGGAAGTATTGTGTGATTTTAAAACATTACAAAACTATGTATCTATATTCTAAACAAGGGATCAACAAAATGATCCTATGAATTGTCAATATGTTAACTTTTTATACCAAACTATTAACAAATTCTATTAAATTAACAATAATATTTCTAAAATTTTCAGATTTAAAAAATGTTATACCTATATGAAGTGATTATTTCAGTAGTTTCAATGTTCATACATTTTGGTGGCAAAATACAACAGCTAAAAATTGCCTTCAAGTTATGATTCTGGTTTTATGAGAAATAAAATCATCCCGATCTTTTTTTTCCTGGTAATTGAAAATAAATTAGGGAAAACTAATGGGATAACAGTTCCATCGATAATCATTAGTGGTAGATGAACTTGTTCAAGTACCTTGAGGAAGTATCTATTCAACAAATAATTATTAGGTCTGATTGGAAGGCAGTTAGTGGATAGTTGTACTTCCTTTTGTTTGTTTTCTTTTCTTCTTCGTTGCACTTCTCATCCAATTTTGTACTTCTTTCTTTCTTTCTTTCTTTTAATAAAATTTTTCTTGCTGTCGAAAAAAATAATTTTTCAAAAGATGTGATGGAATTCACAATTGCTTTTCTATAAACTAAAAATAGAAGCAAAACTACTGCAGTCGATTTAGTAAGCCATACTTGGGCCCTGCAGTCATTGTAGGACAGTTCTCAGGTGTACAGAACTCCGTAAGGGTACCATAGAGCAGATTCACCTGGTTGAAGAAATCCACAGCTGAAATTGAAAAATCCAATGACCTCAATTCAGATTTGAATTGCATAGAGAAGCTAACAACAGTAGATTAAAACTAGAAAGAAAATCTAACTTTGTGTCAGTAAAATGTTAGCATTAATACAGGAATAGAGATGAATGTTAAGATTCAGTTAATAAAATAAAAGGTAAGCTTCAAGAAAATTTTAGGATATTTTCTCCAGAAAATGAGAGAGAGAATTACTGTTGACAGCAAGCCACTCATTTGCATCCTCCCCAGGAGGCAGTCTTACTGCTTCCCTCAGATTTCCACTACCCAAGGTGGCAGTCAATATGCTTTCTAAGCTGTGCCCCCTGCAATAGGAAAACGATGAAAAATAAGAAATGGAGATGACGAGGAATTCAGTTAGTCGTATAACATAGTGAGGTGAAATCAAGAAGCTGCAAATCTCCAATATTCAATATCTTTGGAAATTGAAAGAAAAAACCTATCAGCACAACAAAGCAACAAAAATGACTTCGCCTCTGAAGCCAACAAAATTGTAACTCATCCAAATACTATGATACACATATTTGTCCATTCCTTGGATGTTTTCTGCGTTAGCCTTCTTTAGTTGTCCAAGTGCAATTTTCCATACACACTCCTCTTTACCTTTTAGTGCAGTTCCAACTGTTACTATACCAACTGGTAAATCACCACATTCTTTCACAACCTCTTTTGCTATCCGATTCAAATCAGGTGAGTCTACAGAATTGCCCGCCTTCTCTTTAAAAAGATTCTAAGCTTCTTGCTCAACTAGTACTCCCATTGTGAAATTCCAAAGTGTTCCCGTCATATTGCAAGCATCTTGGCTTTGTGACATTAGCATGACTTTGCAACCCTTGTAAACACCTCCAACAAGAATTCCAACTGCCTTCAAATCGAGCCTCTCCAAAACATCATCCAATATTACAAGGATCCTCTTACCATAATCAGTAAACCACCACATTCTTTCACAACCTCTTTTGCTATCTGATTCAGATCAGGTGAGTCTACAGAATTTCTTGCCTTTCTCTTTAAAAAGATTCCAAGCTTCTTGCTCAAATAGTACGCCCATTGTGAAATTCCAAAGAGTTCCCGTCATATTGCAAGCATCTTGGCTTCATGACGTCAGAAATGACTTTGCAACCCTTGTAACCACCTCCAACAGGAATTCCAACCGCCTTAATCAAGCCTCCCCTCCCCCAAACATCATCCAATATTACAAGGACCCTCTTACCATTCATCAGTTCCAACTGTAACTATAGCATTCAGGTAAACCACCACATTCTTTCACAACCTCTTTTGCTATCCGATTTAGATCAGGTGAGCCTACAGAATTGCCTGCCTACCCTTCTCTTTAAAAAGATTCCAAGCTTCTTGCTCAAATAGTACTCCCATTGTGAAATTCCGAAGAGTTCCCGTCATATTGCAAGCATCTTGGCTTCGTGACGTTAGCATGACTTTGCAACCCTTGTAAACACCTCCAACTGGAATTCCAAATGCCTTCAAATCGAGCCTCCCCCAAGCATCATCCAATATTATAAGGACCCTTTAGCATTCATCAATTCCAACTGTTACTATGGCAATCGGCTATGTTACATGGACTCACCAGTTTACCACAAGGTATTTGTGTCGACACGACATGGGTACCAGTATAGGATCCGTGCCAAATACTTCACTTGAAAAGCAGATATGGCTGGGTGGAGAAGAAGAGGAAGAAGAAGAAGAAATGGGGGAGAGAGAGAGAGTGTGTGTGTGTGTGTGTGTGTGCATCTTGTTGTTGAGGACTTAAGGTTCGTTAGAAGAGGATGCCAGGAGAGAGTGACGTCATCATTGGAGGGGGTGAGGGCCATCGTGTCGACTTTGTTTTTTCTTTTCCTCACTTGCTGTTGTTGATCTCATAGAGATCTAGGGTTCTCTCGAGATAACCTCCACCTTTCCTCTTATATTTTATTTTTTCAAGTGAGTCCCCTAAGCTTTGTTTATTTTTAAAATGATTGGCTGTCAATTTATTACTTAAGTCCACCACAACTGATTATTATCGAAAAGCCCTAACAACTCAAAATATTTTTAGATTCACCCCTAAACATATATATACCTTATATTATTATATAATATATTTATATGTATATGTACATATACACACACATATATGTCCACGTATCCCCGCACCCATACCTAACTTTTGGATCCTTTTTGGCTGAGTCTATATATACTAATATTTAATGGTTTGACGAATCCAACTTTTAGATACATACTCGCATCCGACATCTACACCCGAACCCGTGTAACATAGGCAATCAGTAAACCTACCACATTCTTTCACAACCTCTTTTGCTATCCAAATCAGATCAAGTGAGTCAACAGAATTGCCTGCCTTCTCCTTCTCTTTAAAAAGATTCCAAGTTTCTTGCTCAGATAGTACTCCAATTATGAAATTCCAAAGAGTTCTCATCATATTGCAAGTAATTTGGTTTCGTGATGTTAGCATGACTTTGCAACCCTTGTAAACACCTCCAATAGGAATTCCAACTACCTTCAAATTGAGCCTCTCCCAAAAATCATCCAATATTACGAGGACCCTCTTACCATTCATCAGTCCCACCCATAGCATATCAGCTCTTTCAGGTAATTTCTTCTTATTCAACGTCAAGCCTAACTTTGCAGCAATTACTTCTTGGATCTTTTCCACATCTTGTTTTTGGGAGACAACTACCATCACGATCTCATCAAATAGTTTCTCCACTTTTGCTCTTTTGCGAATTTTCTGCACTTTCGTTGTCTTCCCAACACCACCTAATCCACATATCCCAATCGCATTGATGTTATCATCCTTCAAAGCTGCCATGATTTCTTCCATAGTTGACATTCTCGATTCAAAATCAGCAAAATTTGACCAAATAGTCTCCACTTGTAGCCCAATGACATGTTGCGTCTTCATCTTGGCTTCCTCACTAAGCTTGTAAAGTGAAAGCAGATCTGGACACCACCCCACCCAATCTTTTTTTATTATTTATTTATTTTTTGGGTTCGTGTCTTAGATAATTTCTGGTGATCAAGAAATGTGGTCTTACCAAGAAACTGTCAAGTATTGAAGAATTTTGTACAGTAGACTGTAATTATTTGTAATCATAATGGAAATGTAATTTATTGAGTTTTAGAGAATATTATTTATAACCAACTAAAACTTATCTGTTTTATGTTACCAACTTACCATTATATCCCTTTTATTCATTTATTATATTTTTCCTTATAAGTTTCATTTGTGAGCTTATGTGGTTAAAAGCCCAATAAGAACCTATTGAGCATTGCTAGTATATTTTAAATCCATCTTTTTACTCAAACACATAAGCTTATCATTGCTTATATACATTCCTTCTATTTTACACTGGAAATATTTTGAAAATATTATCAGATAACAAATATCAGAGATTATGAATTATAAACCTGAACCAAGTTGGCCCATTGAAAAAGGTTATATATTAGGTTATTAATTTATAGAATATATTAATTATAAGTAGATATGTTGTATGCTGAGTATCTAGTGTTACTAATTAGTACAATAGAAATTCATATTCAAGAAAGAAAAAAAAAATGCAAATGGTCTGTTGTTTGTAATTGATTAGGTTGTAAAAAAAAAAAAATGCAAATGGTCTGTTGTTTGTAATTGATTAGGTTGTGCAACCGTTAAATTTATGGTTTATGCACGAATGCAAACTTCAATAAGCGGAGGGAAATCTCCTCAAGTTGTCACTCATTCTCCGTTTGGAAAAAATTGATACACTATCATTTCTCAGTTAAATTTATGGTTGAGATCAACACTCCATCTTTTATTAGTTCCATTGACTTCTTTGATATCTTATTCACCCTTTGGCGGCATTTTGTCCATTAAATTTAGTGGTGCCAAATATAGTATTGAGTGAAGAGAATCACAGCACATTATCCATTCCCCTTCCAATGTTTTCCTCTCTTCTATCTATTTCCACAGTTATACTCATTTCAATTATCGCATAACTGTTTATTTTAGGAAGCCCTTTATGCTTTTGTTCAAGTCCCTTACTCCCTTCTGTGTGCTTAGCCTTGACGCTAAATATAACAATCCAAAATTAAAATATGATTATTTTCCGAACTGCTGACACTATATTGTTTCCTCTATAGAAAAGACGATAAATGAAACAATTAGATGGTGAAACAAAATCTTATGTTATGCAGGAGCCAAAGCACTGTATTTTACCACTTCTATATCTTCCAAATATATATATTACCATTAAAAAATCCAGGCCCAATGGAAGAATAGTAATCATATCAAAATAAACAACCCAAAAAGAGATGTCAAATATTCATGTTAGATAAAGAAAACCAACCTTACTCCCAGATGGTGCACTCTTTTTTGGGCGAAATGTTCTCTGGTTCCTGCTTGCCAATAAACAAATTATATGGCAATCAATAGCCAAAAACTACAATGTTTAGGATAAATTTTCAAAAAACTCGGGACTATGTTACACAGACTACAATACTTGTGCCAAGTACGGGTGTGTGTCTAAGTGTCATAAATCCAACCCCCAAACCCCAGAACCCATGAACAAACTAAAATGTTCATGTCCAATTTTTCTTCTTTTATACCTCAGAATGAAATAAAACATCCCTGCATGATGAACTGTCCAACATAGTACAACTAGGAAAGTCTTCCTTCCTATTTATGTAGGACATGCCAATTGGATATATTACCAATACATAGAGCAATCGGTACCCATGTCTTTAATAGTCAACATGACGTACATTAATTAAATATAACAATGTTTTAAAAGGCATGGATGCAAGGCAGGTCGTTTTTCCTCTCGTGGGGCAGAGCACAAGCCTTGAAGCATGGGGCATAAGCCCGACAGGTTTTTAATTTATATATATATATATATATATATATATATATATATATTAAAAAATATATATTAATATCTAAAAGTAGTGGGGAAAAATACATATCAAGTAAAATTTATTTTAAAAGTGACCTATTTAATTTTTTTTAGATATTATTAAATTGAAAGCATTATATAAAAATATTAAATTTTTTTTTTTTGCAATACAAACTTACTATTGTCTTTCATAGTCCAATCAACCAAGATATAAAATGTCCATATAACCTAAATTCAAATAAGTTGTATTCTTGGAGGTGAACACAACAAATAGTTGTCATCACCATCGTCGGTCAATCATCTTTTTCCTAACCTGTCAATGTCGCAGTCGCTAACTGATCATGCAGCTGCTTAACCTAAGTTTTTACTCAAATGGCCAACCGTTAAGTTGACTATGATAACTTTACTAAATAAAAAGAGTTGTTCCTCTTAAAAGTTGCAATTTGGTCTAATGAGGTGTATTCCTATTACCATGAGGTGCCAAAGGTGTACCTCACATGCATAGGGCATGTGCAGTGTGCACCAAGGAAAGAGCATACGCCAAAAAGGAGTTCTGCCCTTTTTTTAAAGCCCCAGGACGTTTTTGGCTTGTCTGGCCTCGGGGCAAGCCCTAGGCATGCCCTGGGTGAGAACACTGAAATATAAATACAAAACACAACTTTCTTATTCATACAACGATATTTGAAATTTTTCACAAATAGCAAACTAAGCAAGTGATACCTTCTGTAACATTTTTCCTTTTCTACATTGCCTCTATAAATATTTTCTAGAGTGCATCTTTCAAGCAATGAGAACAATCAATAATTCTATTTATATATAAGATACAAGTGCCATTTTTTCTATTTTCACATTTTTCCAATTCCAGATATATGAGTTGATCTTTGCAATGTAGATGTAAACCTTTACCAAAAGCAAAGGAAACACAATCATTACATGTTTTTTTTTCTCTTGGGCTAACCCAATCACAGGTATTGCATTTGCTGTTGAGGCCCTTTTTTCACCCAAAAAGGTGGTGCCCTAAGCCACCACATTGAAAAATTATAGTCAGGGCTGGCCCTAGTGCTTGGTCAGGTATTTGGAATTTACCAGCTCATTTCATTTTAAAATCTCGTCGTTTGTGAATTTTCTCATTTGGATGAGTTATATGAAGCTTAATAGGTTGAGTGTTGCAGAGAAGAGTTCTGCTAGGTTTCAAATCTGAGTTCATCTTGTAGGAAGACGAAAAGGGTTGGTGAAGTAGACTTACAGCATTGAGTTCGATCATGACCAAAGCTTTGGCACACCATTTTTTTATAATGGCCAGATCTGATATGGATTTGGAGATGGATGGGCTTCGGCATCACCGCTAGTGCATTTTGAACAACTCATCTCTCTTGAGTCCATGATGCAATGGAGCTTTCCGATCAGAGATCTGAGTTCCTGATGTGATGTAGGACATGAGGCTCTAAAGTATTTGGAGCAATTGGACCGATAGAAGAGTAAAAAGAAGGTTTGAAGGCCGAATACCACGAATTGTAGGAAAAGTTGTGAAGGAACTTTACGGATTGCACTGAAGATTGTGGATGAAGACTCTGGATTTCGGCCAAATTCCATCATTTAAGCTTCCAAAAACTCGTTTTTGCCATTTCAGGAAATTTTCTTTTCTTTAATAACTTCCAATTTTGGAGCCAGAATTGACTTCCGTCAATTCCTGCCTTCTTTTTGGGGTCTAAATTAGTAGATTCTATGCTTCATTAGTGTTTTCCCATTTTTGGCAAATTTTCCTTTTTATTAATTATTTAATATTTAATAGCTTTCTTTGTTTCCTTATTTCCTTTCCTTAGTTTTAGGCAGTCTGTTTTAGCCCTCTATAAATAAGATTGTAGGCCTATGGCCATCGATTCAGATCATTAATAAAATTTCAGAGAGTTTATTTTAATTTCCTTTATTCTACTTTTACAAGAAGACAGTGTTCTTCTTTTGTTCTACTTCCACTACGCCATGATCCATTTTTTTTTCAGTTTGGTGTCACATTTTCTGATTTCATGATTTCATTTTTCCTCTTTGATGTTGGTGAGAATCAAGAGATGGGAGTGGAGATGAATTTTTTTTGCTCTTTTGAAATCCCTCCTTGGGATTTTGCAAATAACACCTATTAGATGGAATTTAGAGGTGGGATTTTGGGCCTCCAAATCCCTTCTATAACTTCCCAAGCAAGGTAATTTTGCCTAAAGGAATTTGAATTACCATTGTTGACTTATGTGGCTCCATTGAGCCGTCATATTTAACAAAGGTAAGCAACCGGCAAAGCTTGCCAATGGAAGCCATATTTCTCTGGTAAGGTAGGGGCTACATGCCTATGCTCACATAGATCCATTGAAAAATTAGAAGTGGAATATTAAATGCAGGTTGACAAGCTTGCCAGAGTTGCATCTTGAATTTAAGATGCACAGTCTGGTGGAAAAGGACGTGCATGCACCGAGATATGCCAAAAATCCCTTCACACATTGTCTCCCACATGTGTTTTTCCTGTGTCTATAAAAGGAGATCCAATTCTCCGTTTTGTGCAGAGGCAAAGAGTGCGGGAAAGAGCCATGGAGAGAGAAAATACAGAAAGCTTTGAACGTGAAGTTTCTCAGTGTATTGAGTGAGTGCATGTTTGTGTATCTCTAGGTGTACTAGAGCTTGGATGTGAGAAACAAATTGAGTCCACCTGTAATATAATTTTACTCCATAGTGAAATTCTTCTTGTCGTGCTCGGTTGTCGACGTAGGTTATAAGCTGAACCACGAAAATCGTTTGTGTCTATGTGTGCTTGTTTTATTTCCCATTTAATTTAATTTTCTCTACCACCAAATCCTAACCCCAAATCCCTCCTACAAATCCCTTATCTAAACGTACCCCAAAGTTCAGTTGTGTGTAACAAATTTGAAGAATGAGCAACCATATCACCCAATGAGACTATTTTATAAACTTAAGAATCAAAAGATGCAATTAATTAAAGTTGGATCACCCCTTGTGAGCCGCAATTTGTCATTTATATGCAGTTCATTTGTCTGAAGGAGTTACGTCGGATACCCATGTCGGATTCTTGGTAACAATTCCAAACAATGAATCTTAAATTCTTAATTACACAAAAATAAATATCATAAACGACGAACTTATTGTTCTATTTACTTGAAATCAACTCAACATATAGCAAGTGTTAGGTAGCGTGGAGCCTAAATTTTCAGTAAGGGTATTTTGGTATTTTCTCACTTGTAACCTGTAGCCCTGGATCTGTGTTATAGTGGGTGGCAGTCATCTAACTTTCTTGCATCTTCTTTGCGAAAAACATAGTGAAAGTTGCAGCAAATCCGTGGGGCGTAGCCAAAGTTTAGGTGAACCACGTAAATCTGTGTGTTTATTGTTTGCATTTGTTTTCAATTTCTTCTTTGATTTCACGTCTCACAGATCAGTGGAACTGTGTAGTTCCCCTAACAACTGGTATCAGAGCATTAGGTTTGAGTGGGAGCACTAGGTTGGAGAAGAAGGAAAGGCGATAGGAATCAAAGAGTTCGACGGCACAGATTTTGGGTATTAGGGGATGCAGATTTCTGCCTCTGTTAGGTGAGAAACTAGATGTTATGAAGGTAGAGGAATGGGTTCTTCTTGATAGACAGGTACGGGAGTTATCTGATTAACTCTGTCAAGATCAGTTGTGCACAACGTTGTGAAAGGGAAGACCACCAAGGGTCTTATGGCGGCTTTATCTCGTATGTATAAAAGTCATCAGCTAACAACAAGGTGCATCTGATGAAGAAGCTGTTTAATCTAAAGATGGCGGAAGGTATCCCTGTTGCATAGATCTGAATTATTTCAATACGATTGTAAATCAATTGTCCTCTATTTCGATTTATTTTGATGATGCGATCAGTGTGACAGGTCTTCTAGGAACATTGGACCTCCACAACATTTCTCACCATCCCTATTCTATATTTTGTTGACTAATAGTGGTGAGCCTGAGAGTTATGAAGGAACTTTACAGGTTGAAAATTCTAGCAAGTGGGAGTTAGCCATGGAGGATGAGATGACTCACTTATAGATAATTATACATAGGAACTAACTTAATTGCCAGAGGGAAAGAAAACTTTGCATAACAAATGGGTGTACAGGTTCAAGGAAGAACATGATGGTAGCAAACACTACAAGTCCAAATTAGTTGTGAAAGGGTTTCAACAGGGGGAAGGTGTTGATTATATAGATATATTATCTCTAGTTGTGAAGCTGCAACAATCAGGCTAGGAATTGTGGCTGTAGAGAATCTACATCTTGAGCAATTAGATGTGAAGATAGCATTCCTTCATGGTGATTTGGAGAAAGATATTTATATGCATGAGCCACAGGGAACAGTGCAAGGAAAGGATACTATAGTCTACAAAATGAGAAAGAGCTTGTATGGGTTGAAACAAGCTCCAAGACAATGGTACAAGAAATTTGACAATTTCATGTGTAGTACCGGGTTAACAAGGTGCCAAGCAGACCATTGCTTCTATGTTAAGAGTTTTGACAACTCATATATCCTAAAACTGTTGTATGTGGATGATGTGCTCATAGTAGGGTCTAACATTGATGACATTAATAATCTAAAGAGGCAGTTTGCAATGAAAGAATTGGGAGATGCAAAACAAATCCTTGGTATGAGAATTATCAAAGACATGGTCAGTGTACCACTGAAACTTTCACGAACAGAGTATGTGAAGAAGGTTCTCAGGTAAATTTAGCATGGATGGAGCTAAACCAGTGAGCACACTTTTGGGTAGTCACTTTAGACAAACAAAGTGTCAGTCACCAAAGACAGAATAGGAGTAGGCCTACATGAGTAGGTTCCCTATGCCTCAGCTATTGGAAGTCTTATGTACTCCATGGTCTTTACAAGACCGGACATTGCACATGTAGTGGGAGTTATGAGTAGGTACATGAGTAATCCAGGAAAGCAACATTGGAAGGGAGTCAAATGGATCCTGAGGTATCTAAAAGCCACTTTGGATACATCTCTTTGCTTCACAAGGGCAAATCTAAAACTGCAAGGTTATGTGGATGCTGATTTAGATGGTGATGTTGATAGTAGAAAGAGTACTACTTGAGATTTTTGTATACTCTCGGTGGTACCGCTATGAGTTGGGCTTCAAAGTTGCAAAAGATTGTTGCTCTCTCTACTACAAAAGCTGAGTATGTAGCCATAATTGGAAGGAGATGATATGGTTACAAGGTCTCTTGGATGAGTGTACCAAGAAGCATGAGATGGGTATTCTACACAGTGATAGTCAAAATGCCATTTTTCTTGCTAAGAATCTAGCGTTTCACTCAAGGACGAAGCATATACAATTGAGATACCACTTTATTCGCTCTCTTCTTGACAATGGACGGTCGATACTTGAGAGTATTCGTGGAACTGAGAATCGTGCTATGTTGACTACAGGTGTTACCATTGAGAAACTGAAACTGTACTAGTCTTCGAGCTTGAGAACAAGGAGGGTTAGTCGTTGTGACGATTGTTATGCTTTCGGAGGCATGAAGGAGATTAGAGTTTTTGATGGGATTAATCTCCAAGTGGGAGATTGTTAGGTAGTGTGGAGCCCAATTTTTTAGGAAGGGTATTTTGGTATTTTTGCATTTGTAACTTGTAGCCTTAGATCTATATGTGTGTCATAGGGGGGTTGGCCGTCTAACCCTCTTGTATCTTTTTGGCGAAAAACATAGTGAAAGTTGCAGTCACTCCAGTGGACCTGGCCGGAGTTTAGGTGAACCAAGTAAATCTATGTGTTTATTATTTGCTTTTGTTTCCAATTTCTTCTTTGATTTGATCTCTCACAGGAGGAATGTGTAGTTCCTTAACAGCAAGAGATTCCAATCACCATGGATCTTTTCATTCTTTCCCCATTTCCAAAGACACCCAATAAAGTATACCCAACAGTTCAGTGGCAACCTGAATCACACGCATCAGAACAATTCTTGGTACCCATTCAAGGGAAAAACTGATGTCGGACCAAGCCCATGCACACCAATCTAAATAACGAAATTAGATGAGCAATCAACAAAGTAAATCCATAATTTTAGTGAATTCAGCAATAAAAATAAATAAATACATCAATACTATCTCTAAAAAATATAAAAAGTAATCCCAAGATAACAGATCTGGTGTTTTTGCATATATGTATGCGTTGACCATATATAACATCTAAATCTGAACGATTAAATACAAAATAAACAAATCTAGGAGGATCCAGAGCAAGAAAATAAGAGAAATTAAAGCCAAAAGTACACAACAAATTATGGCTTACCTGCCCAGGCCGAAGAGGCTCATGGCTGTATAGACACAAACTGAAGTTCGGACTGGTGTTCGCGAGCCTCGCAGAAAATGAGAAGCCTCTATTTATAAGTCCGCGAAAAGTTGCTGTTTTGTCTTATAGTAATTAATAGTGGGGCGGGGCGGGGC